>JAMPIV010018373.1:85000-685000 GCA_024509875.1 Oreohelix idahoensis | reverse complement strand
TTGTCTGTTTATTTTGGCAAACTTATTAGCCTGCTCCTTTTGTGTGGTTCCCCCTCTTCACAAAGGGCATCAACTCTAATGCAAGTTTAACAACGATCTCTTACTAAATCACTAGCGACCTCTCGTGGGACCCCAGTGTTGAGAAACCCTGCAATAGAATGATAGAAACCTGTTTTATGTACCGTCTTGCTTTTCACTATGCAGAACGTATCTCTCAGTTTATAGACAGTCATTTTGAAAACTCATATCAGAAATGAGGTATCTGAAGAAGGTGAGTGAAGTAACAAGAAGAGACATGGTCCGCAACCAGACGATACGTCAAAGCCTAAAAACCCACCCCCTGCAGAGCCAAGTAGAACAGTCCCAACTAAGATGGTTTGGCCATGTCTGCAGAATGGGAGAAGAACGGCTACCACGACAAGCATGGGAAACTAAGAGCCAGGGATCCAGACCTCCAGGACGACCCAGAGTCCGCCGGGAGGACAACAATAGACAATCTTTGAAGGACTGAGGACTAGAATGGAGCCAGGCCTGGAGGAAAACAACCGATAGGATAGTATGGCGCTCTCTCTCTTCCAAACCTCTACACCTCACGGTAGAAGAGGAACGACTAAGTAAGTAATTTTGAAAACATTAATTAGAAACTGAACCTCTGCAAGTAGATCTCTAGTGTTTAATTTTAATCATCATCATCTCCTTTTAGCTACGGTGCAGTGAGCCATCACTGCAAATAACCCCCTTGAAGAAGTACATGCTAAAGCACAAACTCTTACAGCAGCGCTTTCTGTAGCAACTTCTTTGACACAATGAGGTTGCTAACCACATACACAACCTCATATTAGTTGCTTTTTTACGACGTACCCGAAGGAGCGGTCTGCGTAGTTTTTCTTTGTCTCCCCACACACCCCCAATGGAACTACATGCAGCGACAATTTTAATGCCTTGAGTGTATACTACTGTTTCTGTTACCAGCGGAGGTGTTAGCCTATTTCAAGCTATTGTTTTATGATCATATTGTAATAAAGTCTTTCAAACCCCAGCAGGTGAAAGACGTGCTGTGAATGAGGTCGAATGATGCTGTCATTCATTGTTTGTTTAAAATTATTGCCGATTGTTCTTATCTTCAGCATATTCCCTGGTAACGGATAAAATATTTACATATACAGCTGAAATATGGAGATAAAAATGTTTGATTACTCTGGCTCCAGTGAGGTGAAAAGAATATCGGAAAACAGATCAATACTCAGTGGACGCAACGTTAACAAGAAGCAACACGCAAAAGCGGAACAATATGGAATTGGAAATATAAGACGTGTAGAGTATCTAACCGCATTTCAGTAAGTCTGACCGCATATCAACAAGCGTCCGCGTTTTTTTTTTTTTAATTGATGTAGAAAAATATCTCGTTCAGTCTCTGATGGGTTAAAAAATGGGAAATTTCTTGTCTCTAATTCCAGATAAAATACCGATACCTGATTCTGGTATCATGATCTAGATATTGGCGACGGCTCGGTTCTCCTGTCTCATAACCAGGGCTGTGGAGTCGGAGTGGAACCAAAACATTTTTTACTGTAGTCGGAGTAGGTAAAAAATGTTCCGGCTCCGACTCCGAATTTTAAGAGACTTGAGTCAAGGCAGATCCACGTTTGATCCATGCGGAGGAGGGGGTGGGGGGTGGGGGGGGGGGGGGGTAAAACTCCTAAAACCACTTTCATTTTAAAGTACACCCATTTTTACATAATGTAGGAAAATTTAAGTTGCTTTTGATCATAAATAAAGTTTTTATCATAATTGGAAATGTGTTGGCACATTTAGAAAAAGCATACAAGAAATGAAAATAAACTACTCGTATATAAACTGTCAATTTTCCCGTCATTGTTAAAATGAAGCTATTTTCCCTCGTGGTGTTCAGCAAAGCAGTCATTTGTGTGCAGGTGCAGATGATTTGTTATTACTGTATGATTGAATGAATAGTTTAAAATAAAGTCTACTGTGACGGTATTTCCTCCCCTGCTTTGCAGTAGTGGTCCAACAGTGGCCAAAACTCAAGAGTATCTATTATAGGCTTCAATGGAGTCTATCTTTACACAAGATTACTCTTGGCAGAAATGTAGATAGAAGAGTAGTAAAGCTTCTATCACATGGGAGTCTTCACAAGAAATTCAGATAAGCGAAAACAATGCTGGCTGTTGCTGAGCACGCTAATTCTGTAATCTGCCGACACCTTTAATGAAGAATTTAAGCAATGATTTATTCTAGCTCTTTAAGCCCCCACCCCTGAGTTAATCAGTGGAATTATTATTATAATATAGCTCTGTTTAGAATGTGTGTTTAGTAACTTTGACTGAGACAAACATGTAGTACATTTAAAATGATTGAATCGAAGTTAAATGGTATAATTACAAATAACAAAATTTAATAATAACCTTAAGTTTAACAGTTTAAAAGAAAGGAATAATAGTTAGTTACAAAATAAAGTTTTCATCACTCGGGTGGTGGTTTTTCATAAGAAGTTCAAGTGTCAGCATATAGGTTAACTTAGCTGCCAATGATGATTCTAATCCTCCTCCTGTTGGGTAGGTTTTCTGTACACTGCTGTCACTCGTCTGTGGTCAAAGTTCAGGTGCCGCACGTTCCCAGAACGTCAAGGAGTAGCGGCCAAGCTGGTCCTGCGTCTGTCTATAAGACCCTCTTATGAGGACGTCTCGCCCAACGTCAGTCCACTTCTACCTTCGCTTGATTCCACAGATAGTACTTTCTGCTGGTACCACCAATAACTGGTAATAGAAATAGAAACGAAACGCTTTTCTGAGTATGGCGTTTTCCGACACATAGTTATGTCTCCCCCTCTTCTATTCTACCATCCCATGTCAGAATTTACCCTCGATGAAGATTAAACTTAATCCCTCAGGATAAATTTTTCTTCACATTTAAACTGAATAGCTTTTGCTTTACATAAATTTAAATGAAAAGGTTAAACGTACAGATATAATATGTTTTACATTTACATCTCCCCTGTTTTAAAAGTGTTCACAATATAAATTAATTTATGTTTCATTGACATTTACACTTGTGGAAAAGTTTGAAACTTCTATTAATTTTAACATGAATATGTTTTTTCGTTTACATTTACACTGAATGAAAAGCTTTGAAACTGTAAGTATTATTCTTAGAATGTGCATCATTTCTTTCATCTTTCCCTCTGTGATACTATACTGTAATTTATTTTTTCAGAAGGCCCCATGTCTTTCTCTTTGCATTATTTATACACTATTTCTAGGAGGGATTACAGGTAATCCTTCTCCATGTTTCTTCTTCTATTATTTACGTTTTTTCAAGATGAGATCACGATGGAGTTTGATCTATGTGTTTAGAATGGGGGTGTAGGGAATTAGACAGTATTTTTCTAGAAGAAAGATTATAGATGCTAGATCAGGATTGGCACCAGATTGTCTTTTTTTTAAAGATATTGCGTGGCCATATACGCATTTTTCGGGAGTTAAATTATTTGCGGCCATTTTTGCTTCATTTCCGCAGTATAGGGCTAGGACCAATTCCCGGTTCTTTGTCTAGCAGAAACTGGTTGCATCAGAAAGATCTAAGGTTCTGATTGGCTGAGAGATAACTGCAGTTGAAATGCAGAGCTCCGATTGGCTTTAGAACCACGCCGCGCATATGACGTCATGAAGTCGGCGCGTGGGGGTCTTGATTATAAAAGGCCTATATTTCATAGCTTCTTTCTCTTTTAATGAAAAATTGCCAAGCTGGGTGCCAGAAGCATATTGTCGATTGCCTTCAGTTGGACATTCGAGATTTGCAGGTACCGGCTTTGTGGGAATGAGAGCGGAATTTTGAGACCACAAAATTTCTCCCACGGCAAAGTTGGGGCATTCGCAGAACCGCAAGGGTTTTACGTTAGTTGCCAGTAGTGGAAGGAGAGGAAGAAAATACGTTTTCCCAGCCAGGGGAAGACATTTTCCAGCGAATAGGATTTTTGTGGATAAATCCTGAGCTCTGACGCTCGTTACACACGCATATTTGGCAGGCTGCCGCGTTGTGGTAATTTTATGTTCGCTTCTTCACGGCCATAATAAAGCCGACGGCCCAGTTATAGGTACTCGGGCAGGTAATCTCACGAAAGGGAGGCCATCAGAGTGGTAGAAGTCAGCTACAGTTCCAGTCCAGAATCCAGTGGGGTTCTGTTAAACCTCAGTCATCAATTCCAGAGTTAGTGGAGAGAGAGAGGGTAAACATTCTCTCTACTGAAGTCAGCACAGATAGGCAGAACTGTTAGTTTTGGTGAATCATAGCAGAGGACAGCTGCTGAAGTTTAGAGGTGCAGTTAGTTGTGTTCAGGAGATTCCAGGATAGGCTGTGTAGAACCGAAGTCTGTGCAGAGATTGTGTAGTCACTTCGCAGTCGTTCCAGCTATCAGTGGACTTAGAGTTAGAGTTAGAATTTAGAACAGCTAGTTTGGAGTGTAGGCGACATCAAGTGCAGTGTAGTTCATTTCAGTTAACCTTACCTTCTTTCTCCATACAGGTTGCAATTGTGGGAGAAGGGTTGGGGTTGATGCATTTTTAACTGTGCTTGATTTTGTTTCAGGTGTGCATCCTCGCACTTCATGTATTTTGACATGTAGATGAGTTTGTGTATAGGTGTATAAACTTGTATAAATTGTAGCTGGCATCAGTCATTTCCTTTAGTACAGTAGCTATATGTTGTCTGTACCTTGGTGTTTGTGAATCTTAATTGAACCTTATCCCCATAGGGTAGTTAGAGGTGGTTCGAGGCCATAGCAATTTAAACGTCCGAAGTGGCGAGGAAAGAATCAACCTCGGTTCTCAACCTCGGAGCCAATGGTCTCAACTTTCACATTTTTGCACTATATTTCTATCTGAATCTAATTTTCCAGTCTTCCTTCTCACTAGTGTCTTGTCACTATAGGTAGACAGTCTCTAGTCCTAAATCCATTTCGTGACAAAGTGGGTGCTATCGTCCGGTGAATCATCTTTGTTACGTTCAATTCTGTGATCTTGACAAAGTGGGTGGCGTCGTCCTTGGGATCATCTTTGTTGGGATCAATTCTAGATTCATAGATTGTCTCTGTAGAAAGTTCTGGAAATAGATTTTCTTTATAAAATCCCCTAGACTTGAGCTATATTAAGACTGATCCAGCTATAAGTTTTTTTCCACAGGTTCCAGTTAGTATAGATGATAGTGGTTGTAAGGTTGTTTATGACTTAGAAGTAATTGATGGCTAATCGAATTTTTTTCTTGACAGGAAAGTAAATTCGGGTTTTGGGTAGCTGGATAACTTGAATTTTTTTCAGGTAGTTATTAGTCAGACTTGGTGTTAGTCTGAGTTCGGGTTTTTGCGACAGCATTTTTCCTAGTAGGTAACGGGAAGTTATGGGGCCTTCACGTCTCTATATTTGTGAGCTTACGGCAGAATTTGCAGGTAACATGGCTGATCTCGATAAAGTACATAAGATTGCACTTGAGGTAGCTAAGTTCATGGAGTATGGTGACAGCGAAATTCCACCCCTTCTGGAATATGCAGAAAGCCTGCAGGGGCAATATGAGGTAGACAACTTATTTGGCAATCGTCTAGCGTTGGCATGGACCTGTGCAAAAGCTGGGGACAGCGAAGCATTCATCCGAGAGTTCATAGAAAAAGGAATAGAAATGGTCCAGAAATCGGAAAGAAGAAAACAAGAACGGGAAATAGAAAGACAACAATGGGAAAAGGAGCGACTAGAAAGGGACAACCCCTCTGAAAATCTTGTGCCAGTAAAGGATAACTTGTCGGCTCAAACCGCGCCCCAACTCCAGGAAAAGGACTTTCCGTTGGAAATGGACCCGAAGCCCAAACAAGGAAAGGATTCAGCTAAGGAAAGCAGCCCTTACAACGCTGGGAAGATTACGAAGCGATCCCAGGCGTGGAAACTGCATAACAGGGGGAATAATGCGAGCAAGCATTATAATTCGGATGGCTACCGATTCTCCCATGCTCGTGAGAGAGCACAACATACTCGACACGGAAAGTCGAGGTCAGGGTTCGAATCCCTAATAAGGCATGTTTCGCCAGCTCCCCAGCGGGACAGCGAAAAACAACAGGCAGAGGCGCATTCGCCTGACATCCCTGTGCAGCCTAATGGCAAAACAGTGGTGATTGTGGAAGTACATTCTTTGTCGTCGGGAATTAGGCCCCCGATGGTATTAGCTCCTTCAGGAGAGGGACATACTGACAAGAACTGTATTCAAGGAACGTTGGAACAAGTCACTGAGAGCTTTATCTCAGATTCTCCGCGATCAAACGGGATCTTAAACCGTCAAGTGTCACTGCAGGACACATTCCAACTGACGCCAGTAACTCTCACAGGGGAGGGCAAGGTTGAAGGTAGAACCAGGGTGTTAGACGGAGAGCTCCCGTGGTCTACAGGTTCATCTCACCAACTTTTCAGGCCAGAAAAGAGTGAGAAAAGCGACCTTACGCATTTGCAAGGAGCTATTTTGGAGAGCTCTGTCCCGCTTCATATTGGTAGGGGAAGAGCGATCACAGAACCACTGCCAGGGGCAGATATTACCTATCTTTTCCCCAAGATAGAAGCTACTGGGATCAGTGAGAATTCAGTAGAAACCAAGCAAGAGATCGGAAACTCGACACCAGAGGAACCCGAGATGGGGCATCTTCATTTTAAGGTACCAGCGGTTTCAAACCCGCTGATGAGCAGCAAGGTAGTCGCCATCGCCAGGCCTCTACATAGCAATTCGGTCATGTCAGTTGACCAAGCCAGCATTTCGCCGGACAAGGCAAGGGAAGTTCCAGACCCGCCATTGGAGGGCACAGGTCTGAAGAGAGATCGACTCTCCCACCGGAGCATGGGAGTAGTTATGGAGAGGAAGAAGAAGAAACAGGTGCGCGTTTCTTTGGCCAACAAACTTTTCCAATTTTGGAACAGTGATTCTCGCTCGAGGGACATTACAGTCGGCCGCAGGTATCTCAGGTCAACCAGGTACAGGCCATACAAACGTAAACACCCAGCGAATAGCCTTTATCGGACAGCACATAACCCGCTAATTACCTGTACAGTGGTCAGGGAGTTGTGCGGGAGCTGTACTCCCCCAAGGCCAAGAACACTTATCAGGAAGAAACCCTGGAGGAGAAAATTAGGTAAACATGGCCAGGTGCACACAGGAAGGAGGTATGTTATGGTTGATTGGCCCAGCCGCCTGCCAGTTGCAGAGCGATTCAAAGACAGAGGGAGAGAAAAGAGGAAGAGCGACCATTTGTGTTGCGGTCGCAAGGCGGTATTCACCAGTTGTGATCTTACAACTTTAGGGCATACCAACAGCTCTGGAGACCTAGATAGGGGCCAGTCTGAAAAGAATACAAGTTCCAGTAATCTAGCACGGAATCCCGTACTTCAAAAGGGGGGAGTAATGTGATACTATACTGTAATTTATTTTTTCAGAAGGCCCCATGTCTTTCTCTTTGCATTATTTATACACTATTTCTAGGAGGGATTACAGGTAATCCTTCTCCATGTTTCTTCTCCTTCTATTATTTACGTTTTTTTTTTTCAAGATGAGATCACGATGGAGTTTGATCTATGTGTTTAGAATGGGGGTGTAGGGAATTAGACAGTATTTTTCTAGAAGAAAGATTATAGATGCTAGATCAGGATTGGCACCAGATTGTCTTTTTTTAAAGATATTGCGTGGCCATATACGCATTTTTCGGGAGTTAAATTATTTGCGGCCATTTTTGCTTCATTTCCGCAGTATAGGGCTAGGACCAATTCCCGGTTCTTTGTCTAGCAGAAACTGGTTGCATCAGAAAGATCTAAGGTTCTGATTGGCTGAGAGATAACTGCAGTTGAAATGCAGAGCTCCGATTGGCTTTAGAACCACGCCGCGCATATGACGTCATGAAGTCGGCGCGTGGGGGTCTTGATTATAAAAGGCCTATATTTCATAGCTTCTTTCTCTTTTAATGAAAAATTGCCAAGCTGGGTGCCAGAAGCATATTGTCGATTGCCTTCAGTTGGACATTCGAGATTTGCAGGTACCGGCTTTGTGGGAATGAGAGCGGAATTTTGAGACCACAAAATTTCTCCCACGGCAAAGTTGGGGCATTCGCAGAACCGCAAGGGTTTTACGTTAGTTGCCAGTAGTGGAAGGAGAGGAAGAAAATACGTTTTCCCAGCCAGGGGAAGACATTTTCCAGCGAATAGGATTTTTGTGGATAAATCCTGAGCTCTGACGCTCGTTACACACGCAGATTTGGCAGGCTGCCAGCGTTGTGGTAATTTTTATGTTCGTTTCTTCACGGCCATAATAAAGCCGACGGCCCAGTTATAGGTACTCGGGCAGGTAATTTCAGAGTGGTAGAAGTCAGCTACAGTTCCAGTCCAGAATCCAGTGGGGTTCTGTTAAACCTCAGTCATCAATTCCAGAGTTAGTGGAGAGAGAGAGGGTAAACATTCTCTCTACTGAAGTCAGCACAGATAGGCAGAACTGTTAGTTTTGGTGAATCATAGCAGAGGACAGCTGCTGAAGTTTAGAGGTGCAGTTAGTTGTGTTCAGGAGATTCCAGGATAGGCTGTGTAGAACCGAAGTCTGTGCAGAGATTGTGTAGTCACTTCGCAGTCGTTCCAGCTATCAGTGGACTTAGAGTTAGAGTTAGAATTTAGAACAGCTAGTTTGGAGTGTAGGCGACATCAAGTGCAGTGTAGTTCATTTCAGTTAACCTTACCTTCTTTCTCCATACAGGTTGCAATTGTGGGAGAAGGGTTGGGGTTGATGCATTTTTAACTGTGCTTGATTTTGTTTCAGGTGTGCATCCTCGCACTTCATGTATTTTGACATGTAGATGAGTTTGTGTATAGGTGTATAATAAACTTGTATAAATTGTAGCTGGCATCAGTCATTTCCTTTAGTACAGTAGCTATATGTTGTCTGTACCTTGGTGTTTGTGAATCTTAATTGAACCTTATCCCCATAGGGTAGTTAGAGGTGGTTCGAGGCCATAGCAATTTAAACGTCCGAAGTGGCGAGGAAAGAATCAACCTCGGTTCTCAACCTCGGAGCCAATGGTCTCAACTTTCCCATTTTGCACTATATTTCTATCTGAATCTAATTTTCCAGTCTTCCTTCTCACTAGTGTCTTGTCACTATAGGTAGACAGTCTCTAGTCCTAAATCCATTTCGTGACACCCTCCCTGCTCCATAGGGAACCTTGAACTACTTTATGCTTTTTAGTTCTCTTTACGAAACTATCAATAAAGCAATCACCAGCCCGTGCAGTGGTGGTTCATGAATCATCATTCTATACGCTGAGGTCTCTAGTCCTAAATCCATTTCGTGACACCCTCCCTGCTCCATAGGGAACCTTGAACTACTTTATGCTTTTTAGTTCTCTTTACGAAACTATCAATAAAGCAATCACCAGCCCGTGCAGTGGTGGTTCATGAATCATCATTCTATACGCTGAGGTTGCCAGCCTCAAATGACTTTGACATCCTATATCGAGTTTCACATATTAAAATTCACATGGTAATATATACATAAATATATGTTAGTTCACATGTTAGTAATAAAACAAAGAATGAAAATGCACTACTTACGCCAATCTTGGCTAGACTTGTTGCTCAGATGAATAAAAGAGATGAGTCGGTCTCTTACACGCGTCTGTAGAGGGTCTTTAATTTTACGATTGATTCACTCTCTGACTCCGTGTGTTTCTTCAATTTTCCGTAGTCCTGGTTTTCCTTGTTACAGTGTTAGAGATTTCCTGGGCTGTTTTTTGTAAGTCTTTTTGGAATACTCTGATAAAAGGTCCAGTCCGATAAAAGGAATTATGAATCTAGTCTTCACTCTGGTGAGGTCTGATGTTGTCTTGGCGAGCGTGAAATTCACAGTGAAATAAAACTGCGAAATGGTCAGACTATATTCCTATCTTCCCAAGCGTTCGTTTGTTATGGAGTTAAATAAACGCTCCAATCGTATTCAAACAGGTCGTGTGTGGTACTTTCAAAATATTTCCGACATGGAAAAATTTTGCACAGGTCACGTCTCCCATATATGGTAATGTGATGTCCGATGCCCCTTGTGTACAAACTTACAGACAGATCGGGGAACTCACATGACAACATGTGTTCGAGATGTAGCAATCTTACTTTTATCTAAAGTAATCTTGTCATCCATGTCGGTCTGTAAGTTGTCTCCCCTCTTCCAAGCTTTAGTGATGCGTGCACCCGTGTCTTATCGGTGATTAAGCCGAAAGCGCTGGCCGATGTACGTGTTAATCTGCCGCGCCTATAACCAACAAATCTGGGTAGCGCCAAGCAAAAGTGATTATTATTACCTACAGGGTGATTTGATAAAATCTAATGATTTGATAAAATCAAATATCTGCTACTTAGCAGATAAAGAAAGAAAGAAAGAAAGAAAAGTGCGATACTTGAGGGCACATAATAAAAATCACTACCACAAATGTACCGATACTGCCGAAGAGAAACAAAGATCGTGAAGAGGTCGTCCATTTCGTCAATCTACGAAAGCCACGTTTTCATTTATTCACACACTTACCATACTTATACATATAACTTCATATGAGTGCATAATTTTAAGCCATATCACTAGTTTAAAAAAAAAAACTGTAGTCGAAGTCGGACTTTTAAAATTTCCGGATTCGGAGTCGGAATATTTTTTGGTCGACTCCACAACCCTGTCACATAAACGTAATCAGATTCAAGACAGAATCAAAGAGTTTGATTGGAGGTCACATCAAGTGGTCTGAAAATGCACAGGAAGAAAACTAAGATATTGAGAATAAATGCACGGAACGATAACAGTATTGCACTTGGAGGAACACCCCTACAAGATGTTTAATCATACGGGACCCAAAGATGCAGCAATAGAGAATGCAGTCAGATACCCATAGCTTGAATGCTTGCATCAGAGTCAGCGAACCAGAGCTGACTAAGACCCTACTCCATCTCCACGTGGTGGTCCTGGAAACAGTCTGCATCACTGCAGTCTGGCTGAGAGAGTAGGGATCGCAGAGGGAAGGCAAACCCGGTCCCAAAATCTGCCGTGCTGAAGTCGGATGTGTCGACCGAAAGGTGCAGATATCACAGCTCCGGCGTAAACAGACACAATGCAACCAACGTCCTTTTCAGGACGAACGAGGAAGAAGGAAGAAGAAGAAGTTTAATCATACATATACTTCTGTAGCAATATAGACACTGTTGGAGAGACCGACAAGGATATCAAAATAAGAATACTTCGTCTTCTTCTTCTTCCTTTCGTAGACTTTCAGACGTCAACTTGAACAAGGTCAAAGAAAGCTGTGGTCAAGTCCGAGGTTGTTGGTATTTCCACAGAGTTTGTCCAGGGTGGTATAGATGACGGCCATATATGCTTTCTATGTTCTTCATATGTTTGGCACTTTTGCAACAGATGTTCAGCTGTCATTTTATCGGTGCCACAGCTACACTCATCGGTAGTTCCTATCTTTTGCTTGTTGAATAGGTGGT
Source organism: Oreohelix idahoensis (assembly GCA_024509875.1). NCBI lineage: Eukaryota > Metazoa > Mollusca > Gastropoda > Stylommatophora > Oreohelicidae > Oreohelix > Oreohelix idahoensis. The sequence continues at coordinate 673,454 of JAMPIV010018373.1, read as the reverse complement.
ATATCAATCTACTATGGCCTGTGCGGAGTCTGAAGATAGCCACTTGTTCACTTGCTCGTAATATGAATCGTTCTTCTGGTGGCCTGGATGCTCTTCTTCCTTCTTTTTTCTGTATCTGCTTCTGATAAAACTCTTGGCCGTTACATTAGTTATTCTTGTATCAGGCTGAGGAAGCTTTCCACCTTCCTTTACCAATCTGTCAGCCGGTTCATTGCCGGGGACTTTGCAGTGTGATTAGATCCACTGTATCACAACTCTACTGCGTGGCTGACATAGTTTGTAGAGTATTGCTCTTAGGACATTTAGGTCTGCATTTTTTCACTCCTCAGTATTGTAACTGAAAGCACATCTGCGAAGAAAGCTATTTGTCTCTCGGTGCTTTCCTCTGCCATTATGACGTCTGCTGCAGTTTTCAAGGCCTCTGCTTCTGGTCTGAAGCTACTTGAGAATTTTCCTATTGCCACTGAAAACTTTTTTTTTCTGTACCATTGCTTAAACTCAGAAAAATTCTTCCACCGATACTCTCTGTTGCACTAATCGCTGAGCGATTTCTGCATGCATGGGTCCAGGTGTGGCTTTGGTACTGTTCCTCTATTTATTTTATGGTTAGAGCTCTTTTTTTATATTACCGTCTGGTAGTTCCTTATTTCAATACCAGGAATATTTTCTATCATTTCAGGAAAGAGCTGCTGTTTCCAAACAGGAAACTTGTGTGCAGTGCAGATGGCTTTAATTGTTGATATGGCATTTAATAGCTTTGCTCTCATCTTTGTTTTTGTTACTTCTACAAAGCTGCTTCGCTTGAGTCTTCCCCTTCCAAGACCATTTAATCTATGGTGTCACGGATTGCGTCCCCTGCTTTGCAGTAGTGATCCAACAGTGGCCAAAAACTCAAGAGTATCTAAACGGATCGTCAAAGGTGTTTATCTTCGCACAAATTCTTTAGCAGTTAAAATAAATATGGAAAATTTGGTGACATTTTATATTGGAATCAAATTTTCTCCCTACGGAGATTAAATAGAGGGTTTTATCAATGTCCGTTGCTTTCGCCTGTTAATAAGCACTTAGCTTGTCTACGTGAGTCCTGCCGCCGTTGTATCGTCATTTTTCTGGTGATGCGGGCACTTCTTCGCCTAACTCGTCTTATGTAGGTGGTCAGTGTTGATTCCCTGCTCTCACAACTAAGGGCGTAGAAACATCAGTCTTGCCGCTTCGTCCTCGAACGGTCTAATAGCTTCGTTCCACAAACTATTGGACAAAATAGGAAACAAATGCCTCTGCTAAGTACATTTGTTTGAAGTACTATGACAGGCTCACTCTTCCGTTGATCATCCACCAATGTTAATCTCTCAGAAGAATTAAATTATTGGGCACATAACGTAGCTCAATGAATATGATTCAAATTCACCGATATTAATCTGTGTATTAACTGGGAAATGTGTCTGGACAGCTTGAATAATGATTTGTGCCTGAATTAACATTAACAAGTTACATACATCTCACAATATGATATGCTACACTTGAAGCACATGTGATTTAGTCATCACTCATCACTTCTCTAGTCGGAGTATGGGGTCACCTCTGCTGTCAGGTTTTCCCGCACGACTAGCAAGAAACAATCACCAGCACTGGTTGTAGTGGTTCATGAATATATTCTTTTAATATGTTGAGGTTGCCAGCCTCATTTATAACCACTAAGCAAGACAACATGTTAATTCACATTTGTAAAATAAATATTCACAACTTACCCCACAATTTTGGGCTATACACAATCTCCTCGCACATGTTTCGGATGAACACGAGCAATTTCGGTCCATATGCTCTCTAATCACTTGGTCTGGGAAAGTATAGTAATTCCTTCTTATGACGGGTGTTCTGTGATACACTTGGCCTGGGAAACTAGTAATTCCTCTTCGACGGGTGTTCTGCGATACACTTGGTCTGGGAAACTGTAATAATTCCTCTTTGACGTGTGATCCAATTCGTTTAGGTGTCCAGACTCTGTATTTAAAGTCCTGGCCCCTTAAGTTTACAGTCTTGTATTTATAAAGGCGGGCTTACTCTTTAAGGTTTTAAGTTTCCCAAATACTTCGATCTGTCACTTATAAATATGGAATTCTAGGTCCGATCCTTCCCTTGCTGGCTTTTTTGGGAGTTGCTCGGTTGAAGTGCGAAGCTGCCTGTTCTGTGTCTCTGAGTTCGCTAGATTATATCTCTCATTTCTCAGTTCAATCACAGATTGTGTTTACGCCGAATTTTCTAATGGAATTCATTGCTTATTCCGGCATCTCAAATCAAACCAATCAAATCTATCTAGCACTGGGTTGGGGTGTTTTAATTCAAAACATTCCCCCCCCCCCCCCCCCGTGGTTTAAAATATTACATTTAATATTCCACGCGTGACCTCTGTCTAATAAGTCGTAATACTTCCGATGGCATCTTCATGCAAACAAATCTGTGACTCATCCCTCGATAATACCTTCCGCCCAGACTGGTTATCTGTAATCCTGATACAGACAGGGCCAGCGGAAGCGAATTACGTATTTATCACCTGTGTTTTCGTCTGTCCACCAGATAAGGTCACCGACAGACAATGTGGCTTTCTTTAAGTCTATCGTGCACTCCCGTCTTGTGCAAACACAGGAATAGTCGCTGTCCACCTGGGATCAAATGTTGGACCGTCACGTTCAAAGCTGTCAGCCGGCTGATGTGATAACGTATAATCGGCTGGCCGGTCGAATTACCTGGCGGAACGTGAATAAGTGAGGAGTGGTAAAGCAAAAATGTAAGAGATAAAGGTAGTCCCATAGCAGATACTTCCGTAGAGGAGTGGAGTGTTAAAGACTTCACCCTACTAGATTCAGCATAGAGAGTAAAATAATAAATGAAAGGGCAAAAAAATTGCCATATAATAAGCGATCGGATAGAAAAATGAAGAAAAGAAATGATACTGCCGTAGTGGCTAACGGTGTGAGAGAGCCACCAAAAGAACACGTACAGACATTTTGTCACATATGGTACATTGGATGGTCTGTTAACCAGTGGCGTATTCTCTATGTGTGTTGTGCGTGCTGCGCACACCTATGCCCGAAGGAAAATAAAAATTTAATTTATTATTCTATAAAATATTTCTCTTATAATGTTCTGCTTTCGGACCGCACGCACCAGGATAACGGATTTTCCCGCAAAGAATCTACGAGTATAATCTAGTTTCAGTTTCCCCAGACGCTTTTTATGGTGCAGTTTTTAATTGGTTGGTAGCAATCGCCCGAAGTTTCTCGGGTAATTCCGTCACAATGCGTGCGGCACCTTTCGGATTCACGTCTGAACACTGGTTTGATTGGATCGGGGTCATGGCCAGATACGTAAATACAATGCGAACATGCGTGCGGTGGTCTTGCAGCTCTCGAGTTGTAATAATCGGTTGTGTCCGTCCAGTGTTTTTTGTGATTAATTTTTGTTAGTTGCCGGGAATGCAGATTATTACAGTGACAGTGAGTTTCAAGTTGTAAGTTAATTAGTATTTCGGAGATAATTGACATATACACCTAATAACTATCGTTGCGTAATTGAATATACAGTTGACATTCAAAAATCCGGCCATCGATAAATCCGGTTCCTTCAGATTTCCGGCATTGATTTCGGAGCGCATTTTTAAATTTACCGCGTTGGCGCGCCACTGTTTTCTGGAGCAGTTTATGTTTTGATGCAGCTGTTGGGTCTTGCTTGCACGTGTTAACAGGCATTCCTGCTCATTCCTTCTCATTTTATCATTTATTTGCTGCTGTTTAGCCCCATTATGGATTCAGCAAATAAAAGAAGTGGTGTAAAACGTAAACATCGTGCATTGTCGATCGCAGATAAAGTGTACAGGTAGTCATTTTCTGTTAAATATATACAGAATATATAACCATAAAAAATCCGGCATTTTCAAAAATCCGGCACTCCTCAGGTCCGGAGGTTGCCGGATTTTTGAATGTCTACTGTAGTTGGTTTTTAAATTAAGAGGGGAAGAAGTTAAATAGTAGGCGTACATATTCATTTTAAGTAGCAGCACGCCTAGCTCGCATTACCAGGATACGCCACTGCTGTTAACCTCCTGAATTTCTCAGCTTGTTGCTGGGCCTTGCTATCTCTTCTATCTCCATTGGCTGGAGGTATGTAATCTTTTCTAATTCTTCAGTGGGTGTTGTCTTAATGCCTTCCGTTATGCTTTTCATCGCTTGGTTTTGGATTATGTTTATTTTATCGAAGTTGTTGTTGACCATGATGCGATGCCCTATCCTGGGACTGGTCTCACTCGCCCAGTGTATAGCTTCTTTAGTATTCTCTCGTCTGCTCCCCAGTCCATGCCAGCAAGTTTTTTTTTCTTCATGACTGCCATTCTTTGCCTTGCTGTTGTCCTGTTTCTTTCAATCTGGGTTTTCCAAGTCAAGCGGCGATCAAAGATAATGCCTAGGTAGTTCAGGTTTTCGTACAGATGTAATTTTTTTCCCCGTTTAGCACTATTTGGAGCTTTGTGGTTTATTTGAGAGAATATAAGATTTTCAAAAGGCTAAAGGAGCTTTCACTGCATCGAGAAATATATGGAGATTAATAAGAAATCAAGTCCAACACAAAAATCAGAATCTTCAATTCAAATGCCAAGTCAGCCATGTTGTATGACTGCAAGGAGGGAGAACCAAAAAAAAAAACAACAACAACAACAACCAAAAAGCTACAGACTTTCACAAATCGGTGCTTGCATAGAATAGAATGATTGAAGTGGTATGACAAGATCACTAACGTAGAATAGAAGGATTGAAGTGGTATGACAAGATCACTAACGTAGAATAGAAGGATTGAAGTGGTATGACAAGATCACTAACGTAGAATAGAAGGATTGAAGTGGTATGACAAGATCACTAACGTAGAATAGAAGGATTGAAGTGGTATGACAAGATCACTAATGTGGAAATAATGACGAAGCAGACAAGGCAGTCCTTGTTCTGGAATCCCTAGGTTAAGAGAGATTGCGAGAGACACAGAGAGAGACCAAGTAACACGTGGAGAAGAGAGCTGGACATGAAGGGCATGAAGAAGACATGGAAATACGATGTCACGGGACAGGAAGACTTGGCATAAGTTTGTTGAAGGCCTGTGTCACGTGACAGGAGGATTTGGCATAAGTTTGTTGAAGGTCTATGTCACGGGACAGGAAGACTTGGCATAAGTTTGTTGAAGGCCTGTGTCACGCGACAGGAGGATTTGGCATAAGTTTGTTGAAGGTCTATGTCACGGGACAGGAAGACTTAGCATAAGTTTGTTGAAGGCCTGTGTCACGTGACAGGAGGACTTGGCATAAGTTTGTTGAAGGCCTATGTCACGGGACAGGAAGACTTGGCATAAGTTTGTTGAAGGCCTATGTCACGGGACAGGAAGACTTGGCATAAGTTTGTTGAAGGCCTATGTCACGTGACAGGAAGACTTGGCATAAGTTTGTTGAAGGCCTATGTCACGTGACCGGAAGACCTGGCATAAGTTTGTTGAAGGCCTATGTCACATGACAGGAAGACTTGGCATAAGTTTGTTGAAGGCCTATGTCACGTGACAGGAAGACTTGGCATACGTTTGTTGAAGGCCTATGTCACGTGACAGGTAGACTTGGCATAAGTTTGTTGAAGGCCTGTGTCACGTGACAGGAAGACTTGGCATAAGTTTGTAGAAGGCCTATGTCACGTGTGTCACAAAATTAACAATGATACAACGTTAAAATATCTCCAATGATACAACGTAGGGATAAAAACTAATGCGTAAGCTGCTAGAATACATGATCGCCCACGCCGCGGGTCATCACCCGCCATGGAGATTAAATTGTTAAACTTGAAGGCAAAACAGAACGGAGATCAAAAGGAAAAATCTGACTGAACGCGTGCTTGAAACTAGCAATGCTAAAAGGCGCAAGTGGTGGGGAAAGGAGGAAAAAGTCACGTCCTTAAGTTGACATAAAGTAAAGAAATCGACAAAAGGGACCTTGGATATTATACGCCACAGTCATTTATTGGACGCTTTTGCTATAACTTAGCCCGTTTATTTGAATGCAGTGATGAGCGCGTTCCAGAAAATTCTAGAAAATATTTGAAAAGTAACTTTTCTTAATAATAATGTTAGGAATATAAAACCTAGCTGGCCGGATGGCCCATCTTGAGCAGTGAAATAATATGCTTTCATTTATACAGACGGACAGATAATACGAAAGATATTGACAAAAGACTGTGTTGTTCATATCAGCGAACGTCTGCATTGAGATAAAACATGTCACTAATTTTCAAAAAAGTTGTGGCCTTGAAGACGCAAGTGCTAAAATCTAGTGGAATGAAGAGACGGGGTGGGATGGTGAATTGTGGCTAAAAATAACTTTAAAGGCAGAATTGTGTAGGGGAAGGCAGGGTTGGTTCAAAAAACAAGTGTGTTTTTTTGTGAAACGCAAGTAGAGACGGACGGACCAACAGACAATAAGGCATACTTGACTGAGGTCTGACTGAAATGACTTTTAGTAGGATATTTGAATTTGAAAAAAAGAAAAGGCAGTGATTGGCCCTAGAGGAAGATATTATCGGCGCTCAGACGCGCATTTTGTGCCATTCAGTATTAGTTGTCCTGGTAGACACAGTGAATTATTAAGTGGTGTAATTCCCAGAAGCTATTGAAATATTTAGAGGGACGCCATCATAAGGCCAGCAGCTCAGCTGAGTTTTGCTAGCATTTATTTAACTGTGTACTATATTCATAATTCTGAGCTGTGAGTTTCAGTTGGCACCAATGCGGTGTCAAATGAGTTGTTGAATTTTACCAGAGTGGACCCGTGCAGTAATATTTGGTCAGAGCAGCCTGATATAGCCCCCAAGCACGGAGAGGTGGGGCCACCATACTTCTGATATTGCCCCCAAGCACGGAGAGGTGGGGCCACCAGACTTCTGATATTGCCCCCAAGCACGGAGAGGTGGGGCCACCAGATCTCAGCACCAGAGCTACACCTTCAAGTTACGTGAGCGCCTGATCTGCTGAGAGTTCACCAACTCAACTTATTTCCTAACACACCCATAAAAATTCCATCAATTAACTGGACAATGTGTAATCGCCATAGACAGGGAGTGATGAGGCCACCCCAACAGCACATCCATTAAAAGTTCTCCCACAATAGATTACTACTATAACCAGTAATAATATTAACTAGTCTAGTAACATATATATGTTCACATCTTGCATTTATTATGTAATATTCATGCATTTTTTCATAATTTCTAAACCTTTCATATGTTCTGGCCAAAATAAAACCTTGGTCCAGAACAAATAAATGTAAGAAAATTACTATCAAAATTGTACACAACTGAGTTAGTTCCGTGTATTATAACATTTTATTAATATTATTAGACTTAGTAAATATCTGTGTGTGTGTCTGAAAAACTACCACAACACATTACATATCATTACCCTAGACATTTAACGTAGCCACATTTATTAGTAAAAAAGAGATAGGTGTGAGGTCGTAGTGGTAGCAAGAAGGGCCTTCTGACAATTCACAGCTACATTTTATCTCAGGAGCCTTCACAGCTGACCTCATGCATCACACTTAGAAATATCACCACCATACAATACCATCAAACCCACTACAACGTGACAGGAAGACTTGACATAAGTTTGTTGAAGGCCTATGTCACGTGACAGTAAGACTTGGCATAAGTTTGTTGAAGGCCTATGTCACGTGACAGGAAGACTTGGCATAAGTTTGTTGAAGGCCTAAATCACGTGACATGAAGACTTGGCATACGTTTGTTGAAGGCCTATGTTACGTGACAGTAAGACTTGGCATAGGTTTGTTGAAGGCCTTTGTAACGTGACAGGAAGACTTGGCATAAGTTTGTTGAAGGCCTATGTCACGTGACAGGAAGACTTGGCATAAGTTTGTTGAAGGCCTGTGTCACGTGACAGTAAGACTTGGCATAAGTTTGTAGAAGGCTTATGTCACGTGACAGGAAGACTTGGCATACGTTTGTTGAAGGCCTATGTCACGTGACAGGAAGACTTGGCATAAGTTTGTTGAAGGCCTATGTCACGTGACAGGAAGACTTGGCATAAGTTTGTTGAAGGCCTATGTCACGTGACAGGAAGACTTGACATAAGTTTGTTGATGGCCTATGTCACGTGACATGAAGACTTGGCATAAGTTTGTTGAAGGCCTATGGTCCTTGGTGAGCTGAAGGGTCATGAAGATGATGATGATATACACAGTTTTACAATACTGTCTAGTTCTCTACGTCTGCAGATTCTTAACACCTGTTCTACAGTTATTAATAAGTTGCATGCCTGCAAATGATATATTATTTCTGTTGTTCATACTTCTTACATTTTAGTCGGTTCGCATTAATTCTTTGTTAAGTGATATGGAAATTTCCTATGTGGATATTGTTACCCTTAATTAAAGATATTGTGTTCCTATTACAAACTGTTTATTTAAACCATAAGCATGGATCTCTCAATATGAACATAAAGAGTCGAACTAGCAGAAAAGAAAGGCTTATCTGCCCAAGAAATATCTTTTTTTTTTTTTTGCCTTCTTGTGGCGAGGCGCGTTCCTTTCAACCTATTAGGTTATATCAGAGCGCATTTACCATCCAAAAATAAGTGAACTCAGTTCACTGCTAACCCGATCAGCGTTGATAGATACTAAGTCCTGAAAAGGACTAACATTATCTATCTGCCAGCGTAAAGCCCTAAAAAGGACTCGCCAGCAACGCCAACGCTGCGGAGCTAAGGTTAACCAAGAAATATCTCATCAAAGCCAGATTTTTATATCCGGTGTAACGCTACATTAAGCTGTACAGGAAATTTAGATAAACGTATTATTTCATATATGAAGAGTTCTCACTGCGGTGCTTATTACATTGCAAAAATTCTAATAATCAGGGGCGTTTCGATTATAGGCGGCTTCTTAGTCCAGCGTTGGCTAGAAATCAATCGTTGATTCAGAAAGAAATGTTAATGAGCTCAGCCTCTCATTATGACAGTAAATGCTCTGAAATTTAATATTGTATCTTAAATTAAAATGTGAAAATCAGCTGTAGGTAGGTATGTAGTAAGTAGGTTGGTAGCTAGGTAGATATACAGACAAACGACAGACAGGCAGAAGCACAACAGGCAGACAGGTAGTCCTGTTTGGTAAATACTACCACAGAAAATCTCACAGACAGGTCAGAGGAGAGTGTGGCGTGAAGTTACTGAGGTACACACGAGCCAAATGTATTTCAGAAATAATAGATTAACAGCACATATTCTCTAGTTTAAATAAACTAATTCGAGGTGAGTCCGTCTGTGAATACAAAGTAAAAGTATTGACTATAACTAAAGAATTTATAAAGGTCACTATAATACAAAAAAAAAAAAAAAAAAAAAAAGTAACGCATGTGTGGATCTAAGGGCAGATAATCAGTATCAAAGCATGGGATCACTAAAATCATGTCGCAAAAGGTGAAGGTGACTAGTGACTAATTGCGCTATAGTGCACGAGGCTAGCAATCTCATAATTTCAAGATTTGCAAAGGAAACCACCATCTCAGGATCGCACTTCGTCGTGCTTTGATGCAAGCTTCCTGCATGGGTGTTATCAGCAGACGTGCTGTCATGTTTCTTTCGGAGCTAAAATGAAGGAACACGAAAAAAAAAAGATATGACAAAGAAGCAACTAGCCATTATTAGAAAAGGCTGCTTTATCTGTTACATCAAAAGTCTAATTGTTATACTGACATTTAAGTGTGCACTGAATGGAAAACTAACCTGGAAAAAGGGAACACGTTGCCCTATTGTTTTCAAAGTGGCAACACGCGCTAAGAAGAAACAACCAAGTTCAAACGGCCTCAAGGAAGGGGAGAAGAGTGTGCTTGGGGGTGGTGGTGGTGTAAGAAGGGAGGGGGGGTCATGGAAAGAGAAAATAGGAGACCTTGCCATTATCATCAGCTGCTATCTCCACAACGCAAGTTGACTGCTATGAATCTCCAACGTCTTCTGTCTTGATGTGCACTCTGACAAATTATTTCCTATCAATCCATTGGTGTTATCCTCCCATCACTTATAGCTATGTCATCCTCTTGCACGTTTGCCTTCATTTTTGCCTTCTAATGCGTTCTTCAGCAATGTGTTATATCTTTTTATATGGCCAAAATATGTTGTAATGCTATCAACAGGTTTCCTCAGTGTGTGTCCTATCCATCGCCATCGTCTTCTTCTCATCTCTTGTTCCACTGGCACTTGTCTAGTTCTTGTCCTCAGTTCCATGTTGGTAACCTTGTCATACAATTTTAATCCTTCTATTCTACACAAGCACCCGTTTATGAAAGTCTGTAGCATTTTGGTGGTTGTTTTTGTTGTTCTCCATGTCTCCGAGCCATACAATAGGACTGACTTCACATTTGGGTTGAAGATTCGTATTTTCATGTTGGATCCGATTTCTCTTGATCTACATATATTTCCCAATGCAATGAAAGCTCCTCTTGCTTTTTGTATTCTTATTTTGATATCACTGTCTGTCCCTCCAACTTTGTCTATATTGCTGCCAAGATATGTGTACGATTCTACATCGTGTATTGGTGCTTCTTCAAGTTCAACCCTGTTATCATTACCTGCATTTATTCTCATTATTTTTGTCTTTTCCCTGTGTATTTTTAGACCCAATTGCTGTGACCTCTTGTCGAGTGTTTTCAATTTGACATGCATCTGATTATGGTTATGGGACAGAAGAGCCAAGTCATCAGCAAAATCCAGATCATCCAACTGCTTAGTCAGAGTCCACTGGATTCCATTTCTGTTGTGTGTTGTCGATGTTCTCATAACCCAGTCTATTGCTAGTAAGAAAAGAAATGGAGACAAGAAGCATCCCTGTCGCACTCCCGTTCTTATCCCAAACGGTTCTGTAAGCTGTCCTTCGTGAAGAGCTCTGCATGTCATGTCTTCATATGTTTTCTTTATTAAATTAATGATCTTTAGGGGAACTCCATAATGCTTCATCAATTTCCAAAGTGATTCTCTGTCTACACTGTCAAATGGCATTTTCTTAGTCCACAAATCCAATGTATAGTAGTGAATTCCATTCCAGACTTTTTAAAACTATTATTCTCAAAGTGGCTATCTGGTCTGTACAGGATCTGTTTTGTCGAAAACCTGCTTGTTCATCTCTCAGTTTCTTGTCTATGGACTCTTTTAATCTCTCGAGGATGATCCTGTTTAATACTTTTTCTGGCTCTGATAGTAACATTATTCCTCTATAATTTGTGCACTCTTGTAAATTTCCCTTCTTTGGCAACTTAACCAGATATCCTTCCTTCCATTCTGCTGGTATCTCTTCCTTTTCCCAGACTTTACCAAGTAATTTATATAACATCTCTGTAGCCGTGTCGATATCTGCTTTGGTGGCCTCTGCTGGAATGCCATCTGGTCCAGCCGCTTTTCCATCTCTTAGAAGCTTTATGACTTTCTTTATTTCTTCCTTCGTTGGTCTTTCACAGTTAATTTGTAGCTCTTCTTCTGCTGGCTGGATGTCCGGGGGTTTTGTGGAGCTGGTCTATTGAGAAGGTCCTCAAAATATTCCGTCCACCTCTTCATTTGCTCTTGTATATTGCTGAGCAGTATTCCAATCTTGTCTTTTATGAGGCAACTTGTTTGCTTGAATTTCCCAGTTAGTTTCTTTGTGCTGTTATACAGTTCTCTCATATTTCCTTTGGCTGCAGCGTCTTCTGCCTCTCTTGCCAACTCCTATGTACACTTCTTGAGCCTTGGCTTTGGAACTTCGGGTTTTGCTTGTGTTTAAATCTGCTTTCTTGTTTTTCCTGTCTTTTATCTTATTGATGGTTTCTGTTGTTATCCATGCTTTTTGTTGTCGTTCCTTTTCCCCAGTATTTCTTCACATGTCTCATTCCATACAGTTTTGATTTGCTGCCAATAGTCTTCTGTATTCTCTACATCTTCCAGTTGTTGGAGCACGTGGAATGTGTCTGTTATTTCTTGATTTCTTAGATATCCAACATTAAATTGTTGTCTATAACTTTGCATTGTTGCATATCTCTTGAGTTTCATTTTTACTTTGGCTATCAGAAGGTGGTGATCTGATGCCTCATCTGCTCCTCTGTATACCTTTACATCCTGCAATGATGATCTAAACTTCTTGTTTATGCATATATGATCAATCTGATTTTCTGTTCTATGGTCTGTTGATATCCATGTCGTATTGTGTGGAAACATGCTTCCTCCTATAGCCAGTTGATTTGAAGCACAGAGGTGTGAGAATAGTTCCCCATTTTCATTAATCATTCCTAGCCCATGTTTTCCCATGACTTCTTCAAAGCCGGTGTTGACTGTACCTATCTTTGCATTCATGTCACCAATCAAAATTATGACATTTACATTTATTATCCTTTTAGCTGTTTTAAAAAAGAGCTGTTATTATTCTGGGTCCAACGACTTCCCATTCAATGAGTGCTTTCTGTGCTTCTTTAGATAACATAAGAGCTACCCCTTCACTTTGGTGTGAACTTTCGTCTTCATGTCCTGAGGACTGCACCAATTCACCTGTGATGAGTTTCTTCCAGTCTACCCCTTCCACTTTGTTTCACACAGTCCCAGTACCTCGATTTTATATTCCCTCATTTCTGCTGCTACTTGTGCCACTTTCCCTTGTTCGTTTAATGTCCGAACATTCCAGGTGCCAAATCTGGAGGTTTGTCGTAGATTTCCGATAGGAGAATTAAGACTAGGTTTGGTCCCTTCTGAATAGGTTTGAATAGGTGATAGACACACCAATATACATATTACGTATATTTCTATCACTCACAGGCACGCACATACACGTGACGACAGGTAAACACACCGACGTGGGAAAACTATAACAATGATATATATATATTATCTAGAACGAGCTGACCAAACACGATTGTTTAGTTCAAGAGCGATTTTAATATCAGGAAAAATCGGCTCACAACATCAAAGAAAGTACATCAAGGAAAATACATATACACATAGTCATAAAAAATCTAGGAAATGTTGCAAGGATGATAGCCCCGTTATAGTGTTAACTCTAGGTTTAGCCCGGCCCCGTTAAGAGAACAGATGATGGCGCCCGAGTCACAGATACATAGGGTTTGAGTCTAAGAGTTTTTCTTTGTTTTATCTCGTAATTATATGCACAGAGTTTGAAAAAAAAAAATCTGATTTAACCTAAGACAAAAACACAAGAACTCTAGCCTTAGCAACAAATTATGCAGATTGAAAAAAAAAAACAAATAGGACAGCAACAGGGTGTCAAAGATAAAATAGTGGAAAATATCACTCAAACCAGCGTACACTCATTCATTCCGCCATGGCTTCTCAAACTTGTACTCACGACTTTGCTTGCTGCCTCTTGGAACACATTGATTTTAGATTTTCACACAGACTCAAAAAATGCAGTCTTCTGCCAAGAAGTCCCCAGTTCCAAAAGACGTATTTAACTTGGAGTCTCCGGGAACGACTACTTGGGTATGCAAATTTGTTCAAATGTCTGATTAAGTCACCTAACAATTATTCCAGGCGCGGGAGTTAGCAGAGCACAGTGTCAATAGCGTAGGTTTCTAAAAAAATGATGAATGTCAGGTCGGTGCCTTCCCTCAGTATAGGATTCACTTTAGTCACACCACAGATTTGTCCACAAGATATAATCTAGTCGGGAAATGATTGTTAATATTCACGCCACCAGGCAGCAAATTATATAGAGTTTCTAGAAGAAATTAAGTGCTGGCTCCAAGGTCCAGTATTTATCATTACAGTCTTTGAAAACCCGTTATAGGGATATTAGTATTTCTGTCTAACTTGCACCGTCAGATCAGTGTTACTTGAGAAAACCCACGTGGTTCAAAATAAGGACTGTCTATTTCTTCACAAGTATGGAAACTACTACTAGGTGCTGGTAAAGTTAGGGTCACCCCAAAACTTTCACTGTGTGGAGGAAAAATAACACATATAATATAATAAACAGAATCTGTACTGGTTAAAACTTACATTTAAACTTGCAAGCAGAGAGCTTTGCTTATCATTTAAACTTCCCGTGACGTAAGTTATATTTAAAAATCAGCAATCCTCATAAATTAAGAACACGTGCGTATTCCGTCACCATTCATGAGGCTGGATTCTAGAGTTTATACGTTAGTTTAGAAAAATACACTCGACTGAGTATTAGCAGTTAAATTAAATTTATAAATAGCTACAATTGCCGTTATAAGCTAGAAATTTTAATTTTTAGTCTGCTTTCCACTGAATGCTTCCCTAGAAAATATAATAGCCTACCACTTTATTTCTCTTCTGCGCTAAAGAAATAGATTAAAATGAATTAAGCGATTTAACACTTTAACACTCACAAAATCTATATATCTATCATATTAATTACCTCAACCACAGAATTACAGGTAGTCGCACAACTTAAGAATAAAAATGCTGAAAATATTTCTGGAAGTCTAGAAGTTCGACAAATTGCCGAAACAAACTGAGATCTTCTCTAACAGCTATTCTGTTTTCGAGCGACCTATCTACTGTGGAGTCTATGAGCGAGAATGAAATTAAAGTTTCAAACTTGGCCAATATCTTAAAATCAGACAAAGGGCCCAAACTATTTCGCCACGCGAAATTATCTCCCCTACTCCCAACATTTACGTCCGCTTAACGCGTGTCGTAACTGTCACCTACTGACCACGATGTACGCGTGTCAGTTTCAAATCCCAGACAGCCTGACTCCATTTCAGGGCAGTTTTCACACTACAGCTGACCATGGCCCAAGTGAGCGCCGTGTCAGTTTGGGATTTTCGAGACAAATGTCTGGATACTGACCGGTGCAGATGTAAAGTATCACACCTCACCGGGACTATGCCGAGAAGAAGCTCGCGCGCTCGTTGAGAATGTAGACGATTTGCTACGTCCTGTGTTCAGCGAACCGACTTATCACGCCTTCTGACGCCCTGCAGCCCTGACATCTACGTAATATCGTCCTAGCGCGATTCTCAGTTTAAGAGAAAGGAAAACAGGTAAAGTTTGCGAATTATATGAAAATAATATACGCAAAACGAATGGATGAAAAATACACAGGAAAAAAAAAATTACAGAGATAATAAAAGAGAGAATTTATGTGAAAGAATAGGAAGAAGATGTAGGAAATTAAATGACTATAAACCCTACGTGACAGAGCCTCCCCCCTTTAAGATATGGAAGCACTCCATGTCTACGTTATGGAGTTTAATTTCCTATAACCGTAGCTTCGGGGTGTCTGTCTTCTTCCCTCTCCTCTTCCCCCTCCATCTCTGTCCAATTCCTACTCAAGTCCACTCCTCAAAGTTTCCTTCCCCTGGAATGTCTCATATGCGCGCTTGAAAGAGCGTCGCCGCTTCTGACATTTTTGAAAGATTTCCTGTGATAGCGGTGGAATATCCCTGCCACTATCATCATCTTCGTCAGTTTTGGCGATCGTCAGGAGATGGTCGGAGGTTGGCACTGGTTTTTCCAAGTATCTCTTTAAGAGATTTAAATGGAAAACCTTCTCCTTTCCTTCAATAGAGATCTGGTAGTTAGCCTTAGAAATCTTTTTCAGGACGGTAAACGGCCCTTGCCATCCGATCTTCAGTTGGTGTTCTCAGTAGGGAGTAACACCAAAACTTTCTCTCCTGCTTCCAGTTCTCTCTCTTCCGCGACTTTCCTGTATCGGTTAGCGTGCTTGGTGCGTGCTCGCTTAAAGTTAGTCGTTGCTAGGTCCCACCCTAGTTTCAACCGTTCCTTTAAAACCGACACATATTTACTGGCTGAGACAACTGTCTCATCAGCCTTCTCGTCTGTCAGAGACTGAAGTAAGGCTTCAAGCGGGCCCTTAATGGGTCTGCCGAATAAGAGTGTAGCTGGCGGAAATCCTGTGGAAGTATGAGGAGATTCTCTGTAGCCAAATAATGCTGCAGGAATACAGAGATCCCAATCTTCAGGTTTCACTTGTGCCAGCTTACTTAGCATCATGGTGAGGTTTCCATTAGCACGTTCCACGAGCCCATTTCCCGCCGGAGTATATGGCTTAGTGTGGATGTGTTGGGTCCTCAAGATCTTAACGATCTCATCCATCAACAGGTTTCGGTATGGAGATCCATTATCCGTCAACACTTGCTGCGGGAATCCCAACCGAGTGAAAATCTGCACGAGGGCTTCTGCGACATGCTTGGCATCTGCGCATGTTAGCGGGATAGCTTCTGCCCATAAAGTGCATGTATCGACTAAGGTCAGGATGAACCTGTTCCTTCTTTTAGTCCTTCGAAAGGCCCTAAAATGTCGATCACAACCCGTTCGAATGGTGTTCCCATTATTGGCATTTCACCCATGTGGACTGGGGGTGCCCGTTGCTTGGGTGGCACACGTTGGCACTGGGCACAGGATTTGACATATCTGATGATATCAGTATTCACTCCTGGCCACCAATAATGAGTGGTTATACGTTGGTTTGTGGCGTTCTGTCCCATATGTCCGCTAAAGGGAAGAGAGTGCCCCATTTCTAGGATTTGGCTTCTGTACTGTTTCGGTACTAGGAGCTGGTTGTAACCTTGGTCAGGCTTGCCCGTTCTCCGATAAAGTACGCCATCCTCAGAAAAAAATGTCCCCGTGCTGTTTGGGTTCCTTAGCCATGGGCAGTTTCCTAAAGCAGGGTGCCAAAGTAGGGTCCTTGTATTGCGCTTCTTTAAGTTCCATAGGTAACAAATTTGGCGCAGGCTCCCGTTCCTTCTTGGTTTGCCCTCTTGTAGTTACTGCTGCCACAATCGGCTCTTCCGGTTTCCCAATACACACGTATCTCCCGCCAAGTATGACTGGGTAGATGGGATCATCCATAACAGCCGCTTTGATCACACCTCTGACAAAGTCAGAGTGTATCTCCACCAATGCGATGGGAAGCGCTGTAGGTGCATCACTCTTACGAACTCCACAAAGTTTGACGGTCTCTCCTGTCTCTTGACCGGGTTTAACCAGGTTTCTGGCAACAATGCAATCGTAAGAAAGCCCCGTGTCAAATAAGCAAGAAGTTTGAGAACCGTTCAAAATAACAGTACCTCGCGTTGAGGGTCTATCCCCAACAGGTTGGGAATCACTGTCAATAATTCCGCCTTGCGAGACTGTCAATAAGCATCCGATGCGTTTAGGCTCGGTGTGCTCGGTCTGATCATATGTCCCGTGCTCAGGGGTTCTCCCTTTGCCACCTTGTCCTTTCTGGCTACGCTGCCATGTAGGGCGGTCGGGTTGATCAGACTGTTTGGGGTGGTTGGGGTACTTGTTCTTGTAGAACTTGGATTTTTCAGGAGGGGGGTTTTGAGGTCCAGTTTCTCTGTGGTTATTTAGGTTAGAAGCCTGAGAAGATTGCTCTAGGTTATGTTTTCGAAAATGCTCCTCTGTCGGTTTCCGCTTTGTGGCCGGTAGTTCAGCCAGCGCATTGTGATAACGCTCAGACTTTTCCAAAATGTCTTCAAGTTTTTCTGCCCCCTGCTCAGCGAGAAATCTCCGGGTATCAGCAGACAAAGTGTTCTTTATTTGTTCAGTTAGAACAAGTTCCTCAAGACCTTCATAGGTAGAGGGGAGCTGCGAAAGCTCAAGGCACTTTGTTAGATATCCCTTAAGACGAGATGAGAACTGGTGAAAAGTTTCAGAATTCTCTTTCCGGCTGTTGCGAAACAGTTGCAAAAACTTGCGAGCGTTCATTTCAAAGCGCTCCAGTAACGCTTTCTTCAACACATCGTAGTCGTCTTGTTGGCTACTTTCCAGCTTAGAATAAACATCATAAGCAGAACCTTTTAGGGCCTGGGAAAGTTTCATATTCCAACGCGACCTCTCTAACCCGTACAGAGTTGCAATTTTCTCAAATTTTTCTAACCATGTGTCAATCTTCTCATTTGGACAAGGAAAAGCTTCAAGAGTGAAAGACATAGCATTTAGTTGAAGAGATTGAGTGTTAGCAGGGTCAGTTAAGGAAGAATGAGGAGAAGACTCTCCATTGCTGGAGGTAGAGGCAGCACCACGACTTTGGAACTCTAGAGTTTTAAGCGCCAACTCGTGCTGTCTCTGTTCCCTCTCCTTCTCCTGCTGTCTCTCCTCCCTCTCCTTCTCGTGCTGTCTCTCCTTCTCTTTTTCCTCATGCTGCCTCTCCTTCTCACGTTCCTCCTGCTGCATCCTGCGGATTTCCATTTCCTCATCCATCTTCTTCTGCTGTAAATCTGCGGCTGCTTTTTCCTTAGCTTCCGCTGCTTTCCTCTCCGCATCATATCTCTCAAGTTCGTCTCTGACAAATGCTTTCGCTTCTTCTCCTTCCAGTCCCTCCTCTCTCGCTTCGTCCCTGAGAAGTTGTCTAAGCTTTGCCCTCTCGGCCATATTATGTCAGTGACTGAGACACGTGGAGATAGAAAATAGGAAAAAGAATAACCTGGTTCCTACCACTTACGAGAAAAAAAATTACCAAAAATCAAAAGATGATATCCTTAACCCTGGGATACCTCCTCCAAAGTAAAATCTAACTATCGCTGCTATTATCGGCAATAAAGCACTTAATGCAAAACACGACTACGCCAACTAAATGGTAGTTAAGATTACTTCTGAAAAATAAGTTGCTACAGTGGAAAAGCAAAAGAATATTGCAAACATTAAAGAGAAAAATAATCCCTTAATTTTTAAAAATCCACTATAAGTTCGCCCCTGAAGTCAGATCGGGTAAGGGAGGGAATTAATCTGGACAAAAAGTCCGAAACACACTCCTTAACTTAGTTCAAACGCCGTTCTGCCTCAGTACCCAGTGAATGTTATACACTCACCACTTTACCAGCATTTAGTATTACAATCAGCAGTTAACATATATCCCGACAAATCAACCTGTAACCAAAATGTATATTATTCAAAGATGCTGTGGAAAAAAAAAACTTATTAGTTTGTGTGGTCAGCACGCCCGTAAACAGATCGCTAGTCTAGGGGGTAATTATTTAAAGATATAACAACTCACAAGACATCACACTCTTACTCTATATCAGAATACAGAATCTTAAGTTCAAAATCCAGATAGACGAGTCCACGTTTGTCGTACTCGTCTTCCTATTCTAAGTTCAAAGACCGGAAACGAGCCCTCATTTGTCGTAGATTTCCGATAGGAGAATTAAGACTAGGTTTGGTCCCTTCTGAATAGGTTTGAATAGGTGATAGACTCAGTGAGAGTTAGTGAAAGGTAATAGAATTTCCACACACGTGAGATGATAGATTTTGATATAGTGGCTGTCTCTGAAAGCGAAAAGAATTCTTCTCTCTCTCTCACCTATCTTCTACAACAGTTGTTACAACGTCAGACAGACTACACCAATATACATATTACGTATATTTCTATCACTCACAGGCACGCACATACACGTGACGACAGGTAAACACACCGACGTGGGAAAACTATAACAATGATATATATATTATCTAGAACGAGCTGACCAAACACGATTGTTTAGTTCAAGAGCGATTTTAATATCAGGAAAAATCGGCTCACAACATCAAAGAAAGTACATCAAGGAAAATACATATACACATAGTCATAAAAAATCTAGGAAATGTTGCAAGGATGATAGCCCCGTTATAGTGTTAACTCTAGGTTTAGCCCGGCCCCGTTAAGAGAACAGATGATGGCGCCCGAGTCACAGATACATAGGGTTTGAGTCTAAGAGTTTTTCTTTGTTTTATCTCGTAATTATATGCACAGAGTTTGAAAAAAATCTGATTTAACCTAAGACAAAAACACAAGAACTCTAGCCTTAGCAACAAATTATGCAGATTGAAAAAACAAATAGGACAGCAACAGGGTGTCAAAGATAAAATAGTGGAAAATATCACTCAAACCAGCGTACACTCATTCATTCCGCCATGGCTTCTCAAACTTGTACTCACGACTTTGCTTGCTGCCTCTTGGAACACATTGATTTTAGATTTTCACACAGACTCAAAAAAATGCAGTCTTCTGCCAAGAAGTCCCCAGTTCCAAAAGACGTATTTAACTTGGAGTCTCCGGGAACGACTACTTGGGTATGCAAATTTGTTCAAATGTCTGATTAAGTCACCTAACAATTATTCCAGGCGCGGGAGTTAGCAGAGCACAGTGTCAATAGCGTAGGTTTCTAAAAAAATGATGAATGTCAGGTCGGTGCCTTCCCTCAGTATAGGATTCACTTTAGTCACACCACAGATTTGTCCACAAGATATAATCTAGTCGGGAAATGATTGTTAATATTCACGCCACCAGGCAGCAAATTATATAGAGTTTCTAGAAGAAATTAAGTGCTGGCTCCAAGGTCCAGTATTTATCATTACAGTCTTTGAAAACCCGTTATAGGGATATTAGTATTTCTGTCTAACTTGCACCGTCAGATCAGTGTTACTTGAGAAAACCCACGTGGTTCAAAATAAGGACTGTCTATTTCTTCACAAGTATGGAAACTACTACTAGGTGCTGGTAAAGTTAGGGTCACCCCAAAACTTTCACTGTGTGGAGGAAAAATAACACATATAATATAATAAACAGAATCTGTACTGGTTAAAACTTACATTTAAACTTGCAAGCAGAGAGCTTTGCTTATCATTTAAACTTCCCGTGACGTAAGTTATATTTAAAAATCAGCAATCCTCATAAATTAAGAACACGTGCGTATTCCGTCACCATTCATGAGGCTGGATTCTAGAGTTTATACGTTAGTTTAGAAAAATACACTCGACTGAGTATTAGCAGTTAAATTAAATTTATAAATAGCTACAATTGCCGTTATAAGCTAGAAATTTTAATTTTTAGTCTGCTTTCCACTGAATGCTTCCCTAGAAAATATAATAGCCTACCACTTTATTTCTCTTCTGCGCTAAAGAAATAGATTAAAATGAATTAAGCGATTTAACACTTTAACACTCACAAAAATCTATATATCTATCATATTAATTACCTCAACCACAGAATTACAGGTAGTCGCACAACTTAAGAATAAAAATGCTGAAAATATTTCTGGAAGTCTAGAAGTTCGACAAATTGCCGAAACAAACTGAGATCTTCTCTAACAGCTATTCTGTTTTCGAGCGACCTATCTACTGTGGAGTCTATGAGCGAGAATGAAATTAAAGTTTCAAACTTGGCCAATATCTTAAAATCAGACAAAGGGCCCAAACTATTTCGCCACGCGAAATTATCTCCCCTACTCCCAACATTTACGTCCGCTTAACGCGTGTCGTAACTGTCACCTACTGACCACGATGTACGCGTGTCAGTTTCAAATCCCAGACAGCCTGACTCCATTTCAGGGCAGTTTTCACACTACAGCTGACCATGGCCCACGGTGAGCGCCGTGTCAGTTTGGGATTTTCGAGACAAATGTCTGGATACTGACCGGTGCAGATGTAAAGTATCACACCTCACCGGGACTATGCCGAGAAGAAGCTCGCGCGCTCGTTGAGAATGTAGACGATTTGCTACGTCCTGTGTTCAGCGAACCGACTTATCACGCCTTCTGACGCCCTGCAGCCCTGACATCTACGTAATATCGTCCTAGCGCGATTCTCAGTTTAAGAGAATGGAAAACAGGTAAAGTTTGCGAATTATATGAAAATAATATAAGCAAAACGAATGGATGAAAAATACACAGGAAAAAAAATTACAGAGATAATAAAAGAGAGAATTTATGTGAAAGAATAGGAAGAAGATGTAGGAAATTAAATGACTATAAACCCTACGTGACAAGGTTCTCCTAGAAGAAAAAAGGTTAGTCAGTAACACAGACTCCTTTCGGCTTTCTCTGTGTTGCATCATACGCCTCCCTGCCAGAGGACCTTCCCCTGTCTTGGGTGGCTGTGTTTTATTTTCCTTAATTGACTTGCCCATGTTTGTTGAATTTTTTTGTGGTTTAAATTTTTTTACAGGATGGGGTAACCAGCCCCATGCCCAACCCTCCTTCATCGCTTTCTACGACATGCATGGTAGGGAACAGTGTTACTATTCTTTGCTCCCCTTTCGGGCCCCGGTAACACGCGGGTGGGACGCGTGATCAGTCTGACATAATTGAGCAGAATGTAGAATAACTATCAGAATGAGAAGAAATGTAAACACACTGGGACAGAAAATTCCTGCCACCGGCAATCAATCATCTCATGATTTAGCCGTCTAATTAAACACCACAGGATCGACACATTTCTGCATAGCGCAGTTTGGAAAATAAAACACATAATTCCAGCGCTTCTATGGCATATAATGAGATTATTGATCAACAAATCGGTCAATGACAATTTGCCACGTAAATAATTCAACAGTTTAATAAGTGCTTCTTGGCAAGGGTTGCATGTAAGTCGAGTGGGGATGCACTACCCAACTTCTGGAGGCGCGAGATATGCCAGGTATTTTAGGTTTGGTTTCGTTTCGTTTGAAGGTCTATCTTCATTGCACATGGACAACTCCATCAGTGCTCCGATCTCCTCCCTTAGATGACATAAGGAGGATCTCAGCACAGTGCACGAACTCTGTAGCACCGGCAAGAATTCCAATGTGTGTATGTAGGAATCACACATTCTATAAATATTTATGTGGTGAGTAGGTTTCTAATTTTTAAATTGTTGACAGGGCAGCGGCCTTACGGCCTACTCTTTACGATTTCCAACTGCCATGCGATTTTTAACGTGCCCAACTTGCACACGGGACCTCCTATTTTTTCGCCCTTAACCGAGATGGCTAGGCATCTCACTACCCATGAGACCAGGGGGAGTATGACATCATTAGGACGACTGGTTCTGAAAAAAAAAATCCATAAATTATATTCCCTCTACTGAGAATCGAACCTGGTACCTCTGTCACATAATTGGGTTCGCTCTCTTTTCCTCTCTGGCAGTATTGTTATTTTAGAGTCATTGTTTGCACTTTTTCTCCGTAATAATTCGTCGTCTGTTTTCGTGACTATCCCTGCTGAGAGAGTAGATAGGTGATGCAATATTGACCGACAGTCATGTTGGTAAAATTCTCGTGTCCCAAACACTGGGCGCGACGGATTAACACGACGTACGCCCAGCAAGTTTATTTAGCGCTGGTATGGTTATTGTGATTCACTAATTACTGTCGTGAAGAGTCATAGTCCAGATGGTTAAACGATTGTCGGTGTATGCACAAGGACGGGGAGATAAATTATCCGTCTGCGGACATATTACAGACATACACCTGAAAGATGGAATGTTGTAATAGCTTCCGGACAGAAGTGTTACGAAGACATTATTTGTGATAATGTAGGGAGTTGTAGTGCAATAATTACCGTGAATCGACGGATTTAACAATTCCATATTTGGAAAGTGGTCTTTTAAAAAACACGCAGAATTTTCCTATGAGGAAATTTTTTGAATAGACCCCATCAAACCACTCATGACTGAAACTATT
Source organism: Oreohelix idahoensis (assembly GCA_024509875.1). Lineage (NCBI taxonomy): Eukaryota > Metazoa > Mollusca > Gastropoda > Stylommatophora > Oreohelicidae > Oreohelix > Oreohelix idahoensis. The sequence continues at coordinate 649,975 of JAMPIV010018373.1, read as the reverse complement.
GGCTGGCATTCGAGATGTAAACATAACAACATTTCTGATTTGGAGCCTGGTCTAATAGTAAACAACAACGTGCATAGAACGAAAGTTGTAATATAACCTGACACTTTAGTCGGTTTAAAGCACTGTGAAATTCAACTCGTCAAGAGACCAGCCAGACAACCAGAGTAAAGAATAAGATCAGAATTCCATTTATCGGACCGGACCCTGTTTGAGCATCTTGAGGACTTGTATATATCCCAGGAATACTCTACTTTTATTAACACGGAAAACCGGAAACCTAGGAATCTGAAAACGAAGTCAGAGTGGGAGCTTTTTATAAAGTAACATCCCAGAACACGGGGAAAAGGCATCTTAAACAAGTTGCCTTAACTATTTATCTGAGCCAGAAGCTAGCCTGTGATCCCAAAGACAATTTGGGGTGAGCTGTACATTTATAAATCTATATTTTACGTTATTAACACGTGAAATAATATGTATATATTGACATGTGAATATTAATATGTGAAAACTGCTAGTGGATATCCAAGTCATTCGAGGCTGGCAACCTCAGCATATACAATGATGATTTCATGAACCACCACTGCAAGGGATGGTGACTGCTTTATGCAAGTTTCTTATAAACCAAAAGCAGAAGTAGTCCCAAGTTCCACATGGAGCAGGGAGTGAATGATGAGAGAAATGATGTACATACTTATTATATTGTTAACCTTTTCAACCAATGTAGAGGTATATGTAAACCTATTCAATCTACATGTAATAAAAGTTTTCCGCTAACTGAGATTAAGATTAATTCTCAGAGAGGGTAAAGTTCTGAGGTAGATGGGATGGTGGAATGAAAAGAGGTCGGGGGGAGGGGGGACATGAGTGTGTGTCGGGAAAGCTCAGTACTCATGAGGGTATTTGTTCTCTTCTTTTGTGACACTTTTGTGACACTAGTCAGTACTACCAATTGAGAGTACTATCCTTGAAACAAGTGAGAGTATAAGTGGCATAAAGTCGAAACTAGACACCATCATCAGACGGGTCTTAGAGACGCTGGGCCAGCTTTGTGATTACTCCTTGATACTTCTTAGAACGTGTCACAACTTTCAGACTTGACCAGTGACGATTGAACTAGTCATCTATCTGGAAAAAACCAAACATCAGCGGGAGAAGAAACCATCAAACTATTGGCAGCTAAGTAAAACTTAAAAGCTGTCAAGTGAAATGTCCATTTTTTGAAAACCATAACATCACCCTGTACTTTTTTTAAAAAGAATTATTAATTTTAAACTGTTAAATATAATTGATTATTAATTTTTTTATTTGTGTACATACACATTTAACGTTGATTTAATCATTTTGAATGGCCTACACCCGTATGTCTCAGTCATCTTAAATACACTTAAAACAGAGCTATTAAATTAAGATTTCGCTGAATTGAATCAGCTGGGGGCTTGAACGAGCTAATTATAAGATAAATCATTTATATCCATCTTCACAAAAGGCGGCGGGAAAGATACAGAGTTAACGTGCTCAGACTCCTTTAGCATCGTTCTCGATTTCTTAAATATCTTGTGAATACTCCCTCGAGGTAGATTCATCATTATCCATATATCTACAACTCTGCCATGTGTAATCTTGTGCGAAGGTAGACACCTTTGAAGATCCACATTAGATACTCTAGGTTTTGGCCACAGTTTGACCACTACTGAAGAGCCAAGGAGAGGCAACCCGTGACAACGCCTAGAATTCGAGAATTTTAGAAGGTGAATCGTCATAAACACATAATATTTTTGTGGTGGGTACATTTCGTAATTTTTTTTTTCCACAAAAAAATATTTATAGAATTGTGATTCATGCATACACACATAGGGATCCTCGCTGGTACTACGGAGTTCGTGCACTGTGCTGATATCCTTCTTATGTGATCTAAGATAGTAGATCGGAGCACTGATGGGGTTGTGCCGTGTGCAATGAAGATGGTCCTTACAACCAAACCCAAACCAAACACATAATAATACATAGAACTCCAATGCACTTGAATACAATAGAATGTGCAGTTAAAAAGGTGGAGTGGGCTAAATTCATTACACAAGACAACGGGAGACTGATGCTTTTGAGTCATGACCCAAGTGGGCCCGATACACTTAGAGTGTAAAGGAGATTAAAGGGGCCAAAACACTTGATCGACGTGGAACCACTTCTGATGATCAGATTGCCTCATGTTGAATCGCTCTGTATATAGTTTCCTATCAAGATGACAATGTGAATTCAATGAATACTCCTTGATTTATTCATCACCCTTCGGCTGCCTAAAGAGAATAGACCTTCAATAAACGTATGCTCCTGAAGACATGGAAAGAACTTGAGCTGATGGCACAGGACAAGAAGAGTTGACATACGTTTGTTGAAAGCCTATGATCCTTCTAGAGTTGACAGACGAAAGAAGACGTCTTCCTGACCCGTGCCACCAGGTCAAGGTCTTTCCATGTCTTCCTGACCCGTGCCACCAGGTCAAGGTCTTTCCATGTTATCCTCATACTTTTCACGTCTGTCTCCAAGTTTTCTTCTCCGTGTGTTCTTTGGTCTCTCTCTACCTAACTTATGTTGAGGGATTCCAGAATAAGTACTGCCTTGTAATACTATCAACAGGTTTCCTCAGTGCGTGCCCTATCCATCGCCGGGTCTTCTTCTCATTTCTTGCTTCACTAGACTGGCAGTTGTCTGGTTCATGTCATAACAGTTCAGTCCTTCCATTTGAAGAGGATTGATTACAAACACCACAGACATGTAACAATGCCACAACAAACGGCAGATAAATTACAGCCTTGAAGAGCCAACACACAAGAAGAAAAACACAGTAATACGCTGTATAGAATGATGAACACTATACACCATAATTATGATCCGGTCACCGAACTAAAAGAACGCTCTGGTATAAGGTACAAAGAGCCGTGTATAAACCCATGCAAACACCGGTAATCAAGTGTATGGTCCAAAAACCAAACCAAACCAAATTGTATAAGCATAATTGTGATTGTCCCTATTTAGAATGATTTGACAAATGTGATGCCACTTTCTCATATCGGCAGCTGTTCATATTATTTGGAATTGAAAACAATATATATCCTAATTATAACCCATCAGAGGTTGAACGGGATATTTTTTCTTCATTAATTTTTAAAAAAAAATAAAAAATTCTGAGTAAGCATCCATTTATGAAAGTCTGCAGAACTTGGTTGTGAATGAATATATTGTACTTAAAATATGAACCTTCTTCAAAACGCTTGAGGGTGCGGGTTATTTTTAAAACATAATTGTTTTCACTATTTCTACAGATGTGTGAAGGAACAAATGATGAAAATTTTTCATATAAGTATTCCTAATTCTTGTACCTCTAATAACCGATTTCTCATTTTCCGGGCTTACTACAAGCACAACATATATAAACAAAATGATATTTTTCTTTTCATATCATGTTAAACTTTTGTAAAAAAAATATCACGGTATCTCGTTCAAATTTATGGCAAATTTTGCGACCTAGAAGATGAAGGGGTGCGGAATACTGTTAAGCATTACTTTTAAAAAAAAAATTGTTCGTTCTTAACATATGCTAATTCTCTTTTAGACACTCGTGTACAAATACCAAGAAGTTCTTGTTCTCTTCTCCCCCCCCCCCCCCCCCCCCCCTTTATTAAGTGGGGTTAAGGACATACACGCACACGCCAGCTGGAGATTAACAGAAAAGGAAGTGTCGAAACTGTCCTCTTTCCACACAGCCTGCCTAAATAATATTCTTCGAATTTTCTGGCCAAACACCATCATCAACCAAGAATTGCTAACTCGGAGCCACCAAGAAGACACGCGCACCATCACAGCGGGTAGACGCTGGAACTGGGTTGGCCACATCCTCAGAAGAGACCCTGACACCTTCATCATTTAGAAGAAAAAAAATTTGCCTCGTTTTGGTGAGGCGCGTCCCGTTCAACGTAGTCGATTATATTAGGGCGCATGTCCAAATATAAAAGACCTTTAGGTCTAACGAAATACACCATCACCAGAACTGTTGTGCTATTGATTCCAGACTTTAGGTCTAACGAAATACACCATCACCAGAACTGTTGTGCTATTGATTCCAGACTTTAGGTCTAACGAAATACACCATCACCAGAACTGTTGTGCTATTGATTCCAGACTTTAGGTCTAACGAAATACACCATCACCAGAACTGTTGTGCTATTGATTCCAGACTTTCTTCTTCTTCTTCCGTCCTCAGCTACCGACCGTCAACGCAGTCAGTGGCCATTACGCCTAGTGGCGTCTTAGGGCAACAGCAGATAGGTTTTCTTTGCCATTGTTTCCCATCACGCCTAATGGCGTCTTTAGGGCAACGGCAAATCAATCCATTTGCTGTTGTTTCCGTAATCGAAGATTCCAGACTTTAGGTCTAACGAAATACACCATCACCAGAACTGTTATGCTATTGATTCCAGACTTTAGGTCTAACGAAATACACCATCACCAGAACTGTTGTGCTATTGATTCCAGACTTTAGGTCTAACGAAATACACCATCACCAGAACTGTTGTGCTATTGATTCCAGACTTTAAGTCTAACGAAATACACCATCACCAGAACTGTTATGCTATTGATTCCAGACTTTAGGTCTAACGAAATACACCATAACCAGAACTGCTGTGCTATTGATTCCAGACTTTAGGTTCGAAATACACCAGCGGTTCCCAACCTGTGGTACGCGTACCCCTGGAGGTACGCGACAGGACGTTCAGGGGTACGCGAAAAAAAAATTGAGTAATGGCGGAAAAAAGATACATATGTCAACAGTGTAAAAGACAAGTCAAAAGTTGTGAAATTAATTCAACGCTATACTATACAACATGAACTGTGTGAGACATTCTCCGCCGTTTTTCTTGCGCGCCACTGCAGTGCTGTCTGCTTGGACAGGCGTGTGTGAAAATCTATGTCGTTTCGTGTGACCACAATTCAATATTTTTACGCAATAGTCTTCATTATGATGACTATGGGATTATAGTTGTGCCGTTGAATATTTCATAAAAAATATGACTTGTTTGATCTTCCACACTATCTATGAACGTCTAATGTCCCGGAAGTAATAGTGTCGATTCTTGACCCAAATTTTACAAACGTGAGACAGTGTTTCTATATAAAGTAGTTTTTGTCATTGTTTGAACTTACCTTAAAGTGATTATTTGTTCAATTCGTGTATTATCAGATATGGATCAGTGGTTGAAAACCGGCACAGTAAAAAATCTGAAACATAATGTGGAATGTGATCAATCGCCAAGTACTTCTCAGGACACGCCTAAGACTTTGGTGCAGGATAGTGGAAAGACACGATCTTCAGTTTTACATAGAGCGAAAAAGAGAAAATACAGTGACGAATACATGAAGTATGGGTTTTCGTTTATAGGAGATGAGGACTGTGCTAAGCCCCACTGTGTAGTGTGTTGGGAAGTATTATCCAATGGTGGTAGCATGAAACCTTCGTTACTCTTGCGGCATTTACAAACAAAACACCCCAGTTATGAAAACAAGGAACGCAATTTTTGTCAGCGCAATCCGAAACAACAGAATGTGACATCGTACTTGTCGTCAGCTAACAAAGATAACGAAAATGCGGTTGAAGCCTCCTACCGTATTAGTTATCGTATTGCTAAATGTGGTAAAAATCATACTATAGCTGAGAATTTAATTTCTCCTTGTATAAAAGATGCCGTTCTGTGCATGCTCGGAGAGGAACATGTTCGCAAAATGAACGCTATCCCTCTTTCGAACAATACAATTTCTCGAAGAATGCAGGATATGTCTGACGATGTTGAAGCGACAATAATAAGTAGAATTAAAAATAGTAAATTCTTTGCTATTCAAGTTGACGAAAGCACAGATATTGCTAATTTCGCTGTTTAGCTTGTTATTGTGAGGTATTTGAAAAGCAATGAAGTTGAAGAAAACCTTTTGCTTTGTCATCCTCTGTCAGGGCTTACAAGAGGTGAGGATATATTTCATGCTATTGATTCTTATTTCAAAGAAAAGGACATTAATTGGTCTAATTGTTGTGGACTATGCACTGACGGAGCCAAGTCTATGTCAGGTTGCTACTCCGATCTTCGCGCTCCAGATGGATAAAGGCCCCCACGCTGGAGGGGCTATTAAAGTCTCCAAACTGTGTCACGAAGGTAGCCCCCAATATAACCTGGAGCCACTGCTGCATCCACAGGCAAAGCCTTGCATCTAACTGCCTCCCTGGTGAATTAAAAGTCGTTCTTGATGAAGCTGTGAAAGTGGTTAATTTTATAAAGTCAAAGTCCACAAACTCGAGGCTTTTCAAAGCACTGTGTGAAGAGATGAATAGTCTTCATTCTACCCTGCTCCTTCCTACACAAGTAAGGTGGCTCTCTCGTGTTAAAGTCCTTACCCGGCTATTCGAACTTAGACATGAAGTCCAACTTTTTTTTGAAGACCATCCTTTCCAACTTACTTCAAAGTTACACGACTGTGATTGGCTTCAGAGTCTTGCATACTTATCGGATATTTTCCTACAAATAAACAAACTAAATTTGGCACTTCAGAATAGCTCGGTAACGATCTTCAATGTTTCAGACAAAATTGATACTATGATTCAAAAATTAGATTTTTGGAAGTCATGTATTGAAGAAGGCCAGCCTGAGGTATTTGAAACTCTGCACAATTTCCTATCTGAGAACGAGCTGCACCTCTCCCAGGAAATGAGCGAGAAAATAATTGAACACTTGAAAGGGCTAAAATCATCTTTCGAGAAGTACTTTCCGAAACCTGGAAAAGAGAATTACTGGATTGTAAATCCATTTGAATAAGAATATTTCCAAGCAGCCACATTATCAATCAACGAAAAAGAGAAGTTGATTGAACTTTCGACTGACACTACTTTAATAGCTGAATTCAAAGGAAAATTCCTTATTAACGTTTGGGGAGACATCAGCAGAGAATATGAACAGCTGACCGACAAGGCGCTTAAGTTTCTGTTGCCATTTACAAATACTGAGCTGGTGGAGAGGGCTTTCTCTTCTTATACCTTTATAAAAACATAAACACCGTAGTGAACTGAATGCAGGTCCAGAATTGAGACTGTATCTTACATCACTTGAACCTGATTTCAAAAAACTATGTGCCTCAAAACAAGCTCAAGGATCGCACTGAACATTTGTCATGGTCACGTGACATGTGTGTTATAAAAAGTGATTTCAACTTTTAACAATAACAACGTTTTTATTATTATTATTAATAAATTAAATGTGTTAATTTTTATTGTAACTTCTGATTTTTTTTTATGTAAAATTATATGCACTGTTTGTTCACCTTTTTATTACATTGTTTTTTTACTCCCGTGGTTGGCCCCTTTATTTCTGGTTATAATCTATAAATTTTGAATAACAACAACTATATTAATTTCAAATATTTTGCTAATATTAGGGGTACAATTTATAGAAATAGGCTGCCAAGGGGTACGCAAATGAAAAAAGGTTGGGAACCGCTGAAATACACCATCACCAGAACTGCTGTGCTATTGATTCCAGACTTTAGGTTTAAAGAAATACAGTCCAGTGTTTCCCTAACTTTTTTGGGTCACCGCCCCCTTGGCTCCCAGGGCATGTCCCCAGGGCATGTCCCCCGCGCCCCCCCCCCCCCCCCCCCCCCCCAACCTGCATTTCCCCACAGTACATAAAAGAATGTAAAGATTGAAAAATAAGAGCAACTGTTAATACAGTAACAACTAATTGCTCTATTTATCACATTCTGATACAAAGCTACAGATACGCTTATTTATTAACTTAATTTAAAAAGAAAAACTTAATAACTTAGTAAAACAAACAGCAATATGCGGAAGTAAATAAGTAGCAAACTTACTTCATTTTTAACTTCAGTGCGATGGATGTGCCTGGTGTAGTGATATCAGCTTCTCAACATCAGGCTGAAAGTTACTTAGAAGGAGTCTCAGATCCCCACGTTCAGTAACCTGCAGTCTGTTTCTCTGCTTCGAAAGAAGTTGGACAACCGCGCTGAAACCACGCTCTACTAAATGCGATGTTGGAAAGGCAATACAGAACATCTTAACCTTTCCCCACACTGCAGGGTAGCGTTAAGAGATTTCTTTCTGCAACCAAAAGTCTTGATATGATTTCTTGAACATTGGCTTAACTCTTTGACTCCGGAACAGCGCTCAGAGCGTTGGTCAGATTTGACACCCGTGCCATAACAACTCCCTGAGTGTTGTTTTTAGTCTATCACGAATTAAAATTACGGCACAGGGTGGAAAACAATTGCGGAGTCAAAGAAATAAGCTCAATGACATTTTGTAGCGATATCTGTTCCTCTTCCACCCTTCCTAGTTCCTCACTGCACGTGCCCAGGAATGGATTTATTATCCAGTCTGGAATCGTGATCAAAAGAAGATCCTGAAACCTCTGAGACATGTCTTTATGCAACATATCTAGGTGTGCACAATATACTTGAAGATTATCCTCTGGTATTTTGTCTTTCTCTTCCAACTCTAAGAGGCTGGGAAATTAGATTAACTCGCGACGGCCAATATTACGGTTGAATAGCGTTAATATTTCCAGAAACGTGGAGGCGACAGATTTGACTGTTATAAGATTAATATAATTTCCTTGCAGTTGTAGATTTATTTCGTTAAACTTTGTGAATACATCTGACAAATATGCAATGTCATGCCTGATATTCGTTAGTTCTGTACTGCGCGAAGCATGCGAGTCTTTGAAGAATTCTACCACAGTTTCAAAAAGAGCATAAAAGCGTCTCAGACAATTTCTTTTTGTAAGCCACCTGACTTCTGTGTGCATTAGCAAACTTTCAAACTGTTCATCATTCTCAGTACAAAGCTGTCGAAATAGTCGAGAATTGAGAGCATGGGACTTAATTTTGTTAATCGCTGTGATACCAGTATTTAATGATTTGTGAAGCCGATCACTTAGACGTTTTGCAGCAAGATGGTGTCTGTGAATTACACAGTGTATTGTAAATATACCAGGTACAGCTTCTTTTAAGAAAGCGATAAACCCGCGGTAACAACCTATCATTGATGGTGCCCCATCTGATGCACAAGCAAGAATGTTAGTAAGCGGAATGTCCTTCTCTTTGAAAAAATGTCTCTACTTCACGAAATATTGACTCCCCTTTTGTATCAGTTACTAGTTGCTTAGCACATTACAACTCTTGAACCAAGCTTTCATCTTTTACGAAGCAAACATACGCAAGAAGCAAAGATTCGTTGCCCGGCAAAGTTGACAACATTCAACTGCAAAGCAAATTCTGTTGTTGTAAGTATGTTGCACATTGTATTTTCAACATTCTCAGTCATTTCATCTATTCTACTTTGAACAGAGCGGAACTGCTTTAATTATTGGTTAGGTGACTTATGCATAACTGTACTCACAAACTCCCTTATAGCTGGAAAAATCAAATTTTCTGCGATTGTGTGAGACTTTCCAGATTTAGCTATCAGCAATGAAATTTTGTATGAAGCTCGCAAACCATCACAGCTTCGTGGTGAAGTGTTGATAAACATGTCACGGACAGTTTTACGTTTCTGAAAGTTTTCACGAAGTGACTGAAAATATGTTAAAATTTTATCTGTTTTATTAGGGTGAATTTTTTTCAAATGTTCAAGTGGTCTCGAAGGTTTCGTCGCCTCATTTGAAAAGGCCCTCTCACATTATAAACACATTGGCAGTTGTTGGTTATTTAGTTCTGGAATAAATCCATATTTCAGATATTCCACGCTATATTGTCTGCACTTCTTTTTGGTTTGTTCTGCTTTTGCCATATTTGTTCTGAATTCTGGAACAAAGAACTGATTTTACAATTTTGCACATAGAAAAATGTTCTTCGAGTAAACAACAAAAACTGATTTAAAAGTGGCTTTACGAAAATGTTGACACAGATGTTCTTACCAGTTTACTCTTCTATTTTATAAAGTTTCTTAACCACAGCCATAAATAAATTAGAAAAATACAACAATCAGAAGAAAAAAAAACAATTAGCAACAGCCACACTAACACTGAAGTAACCCAATAATCATTTCATAAAGTACAAGTATAATAATAGTTATTTAATATGAACAAAATATAAAATTACGCACTATATTGATAGGTCTTCAGATTTAAAAATTGGGAGCCAATGGCCTAACTACAAAGTGTGGAGATCCCGGTAACAAATTATAAGGATGTAATATGATGGATTGGACAGCAATATTCAATATACGGCAAATCTGTATCAAAATGTATCTGCTTAATTAATAATTAATGTTAGTAAAACTAATGCTAGCTCTGTGCAAACAAACAAAAAACATAAGTATGAAAACTTACCTTATCGACAGGATGAAATTGTTTGATACCCGGTACACGCTTATTTGAAACCACTGTTCACAAGAAAAGCTGAGAAACTTTGTTGGTTTTGCTCATAGCCAGCGCAAAGTTGAAATAGACGGGAAACGTACATCGCGCCAGTCGATTTATGAAAGTCTGAATGTAAGGCAGGAAAGCCGGTTCATAGGTTCAAAGACTGATTTCTACTGCCAAGTACCGTTAAAAACTTTCTCCCTTGACCCTTTTCTCTTATTTATTACTAATCTGCGAATATCTAGTTACCACTAGACCTCGCAAATACTGAGATAATAAATTCCGCAACAAAGCAAAGTTGGTACTTTCTGAATCACCAGCAGGTATCTAATTTTGTCCATGCCATCGATACGGATAATTTCTCTTTCTTCAGGAGTGAACGAATGGACAATAGGTGTTTGGTTAACCCCCTTTCCTAGCAGTTCCCGATTACTGTTTATGGTCAGCGATGGTTACCTGAGCTCAGAACGACACGCGTAGACGAAGCTATGCCCTGCTTAATGATCCTAGTAATACAACCATCCACATCGTCCCTGCTTCACTGATGTTGTCTCTCAAATCCACAATTCCTTTCTCCCCCGCACGTACTGAATTTAGCTAGTCAAATCCTGAACTCCCCTTACTACTAAACGCCCACTGTTTACTACTCAACGCCCCCCTCTGGCCCCTTTTTGTCGTATCGCCCCCTTGGATCCTTCCAAAGCCCCCAGGGGGCGGTACCGCCCACTTTAGGAACCACTGAAATTCACCATCACCAGAACTGTTGTGCTATTGATTCCAGACTTTAGGTCTAACGAAATACACCATCACCAGAACTGTTATGCTATTGATTCCAGACTTTAGGTCTAACGAAATACACCATCACCAGAACTGTTATGCTATTGATTCCAGACGGAAAGCTAAAGCAATTCCGGCCAAAAGCCACCTGGTGGAGAACTGTGGAGGAAAAGATGCTAAGAATGAACCAGAGCTGGGGCACCACACGAAGGATGACAGCCGACCGACCAAAGTGGATACAGTTTATTGCTGTCCTACAAGACGCCACCAGGCGTGATGGTCACTGGTTGCTTTGTCGGGCAACGACCAAGGACTAACGAAAGAAAAGATACACACATACACAATTTGGAAATTTTAATGTACTCTGTTTACAATAATTGGACAGGAGATGTGATGCCACGTTCGCAAATCGGCAATTGAAAATATTATATGCACATAGCGACTATATATCCTAATAATAACCCAAAATAGGTTGAACGGAATATTTTTCTTCATCAATTTAAAAAAAAAATAAAAATAAAAATCGTGCAGGATAACAAAGTAATCAACACACCACATTCTACAAGGACGAAACTTTTCTCCTGCAATTTTACTGCGCTTTTTCAAAATTTACTCAGCTAAGCCAAGTCCGGCGTCCCTCTGTTGTATGCCCAAGTCGCCGATATCTGGGGGAGGGATTTGGATTTAAGAGTGGCAACGCTGGGCCAAATTAATTTTTCCAACGGTAGTACTCTCCCTTAATAAAAACATTAGTCTACGAGAAAGGCTGTCTTACTGTCTACAGACGTTTCAGAAAATTCAAAGTGTCGGAATCACAAAGCAATCTGTAAATAATCTCGTTAAATGAGAGTAGCAGCGTAAATAATAATATTAAGTTATCACTTTTATGACGGGAATTACATGTAGGCCTATTAAATCCACATCAGATGTCAGCCCAATGCATTTTAACATTGCTGACTTAAGCAACAATGATACATTTATACCAGACCACAGGGTATTTTCTTAAATTTGGCCTTGTGCTATATTATTACCGACGAACATTGGGTGTAAGATGAGCGAAGTGTAACACCTGCCAAAACAAGACTAAACAATTTTTTTTAAAAACAAAGTGAAGCTTCAAATTGTTTCTCCAATCATTACTCTCTTGAATCGTAACCGGTGAATGACTCCTTATGACATTAACATAGATCGGAATCGTTTGTAACATTATGACAGCCACCAGTGTTGCCAGAGCTGGGTATCTTTTACTACATCTGGGTTTTTTGGCTTCCGTCTGGGTATTTTTTTTTTCCAAATCTGCATCAATCTGGGTATATTTGACAATTGGCATTTACAATGCATGTAAAAGTATTCTTATTAAATTTTAGACTTAAGCAGATAAACAGCATTTTGTTTTTTTGTTATTATAAGATTATAAAATGAGCGATGATGAATGTACGCTAGGTAGTTATAGCAGCATGATGACACACGCCACCGCGTAAAAAAGTGAAGCCATGGTATCAGCAGGCTCTTTCTGAGGAATGGCTAACAGACAGCGAACTGAAGGATTGGATAAAGCCGGACTCTGGCAATCGCTGTGCTGCGATTTGTACGGTCTGTTCCTGTACATTAACTAATACCAACAAAACAGCTTTATTGACACATAAAAGCACGCAGAAGCACATGAAAAACTTTGAAGCCAAAAGCAAAACTCTGAACATTAGCAAGTTTTTCATCAAACCAAAAGAGCCCTGTCTCCAAGACAAAATTGCTAAAGCAGAGATACTGTTGTCAGCTTTCATGGCAGAACATAATACTCCGTTTTCACAAGCTGATCATTTGATTGAATGTTGCAAGCAGATGTTTCCAGACAGCACAATTGCTCAAGAAATGTCACTGAAGCGCACCAAGGCTGCCTATGTGAAGCAGTATAGCATTGCTCACTTGGACAAAACAGTGTTCTGGCACAAATGCAGCTGTTGGATCCAAAGCAAGCTCTCGAGATCAACAAACCTTCTGTCATTACATTAGCAGCGCAGTTCCCAATAGTTGTTTCAGAAGAGAGCCTTGATTGTCTGTCTGATCAATGGTGAGAACTGGCATTGTACCGAAAAGATCTTGGACATCTGGTGGATGAGGATCCGCCCACCTTCTGGCTGGGACTGCAACAAGTAACTGATGCTAATAACCAGAAGAAATTTGATGTTTTGGCTGACCTCATGTGCACGCTTATGGCACTACCTCACTCCTCACCATGCGTCAAAAGAGTGTTTTTGAAGGTTAACTTAGTTGAAACTAAACAAACCAACAAGCTATTGTGTGAAACAGTTCCCAATCGAATACTAGCCAAGCAAGCTGTAGCCAAAGATGGAGTTTGTCATAAGTTTAATCCTAGTAAAAGCGTGATTGAAGATATGCATGAAGGACGTTATCGGCAGAGATATGCAAAGATTTTGGAACTCCACAATCAAGATTCCACGTTGTCAATTCAAGCATATGATCTTGACGAAGGAGAAGTTGTTGACATGGATGCCGAGTCGCTGACAAGGGACAATGTTCAGCAGTATCAAGTTACAACTAACATTTTATATTTGATTTGAGGAACATTTTGTTAATGTAACTACTGTAAGTATGTTACTGTTAAAATATATCATTTTCAAGAATTTATATATTGGGGTGTTAGTAAAATCATTTTTATATAATTGTGAATTTTTGGTAATAAAAGATAAAATAAAAATGAAGAAATAAATAAAAATTGGTAGCACACAGCTTATTTGTGCTAAAATTGCACTAAAAGATTGTGTAAGCATTGTCTCCCGTGTATTTGAGGCATTAAATAATCTGGTTTTTTTTAAAGAAGAAAATCTGGGTTTATCTCTAGAACTTGAGTGGCAACCTTGACGGCCACCATATCACTTATGAGTAGTGTGCTCTTAGAAAGTTAATATTGCTAATTGCATGTTAGTTAATTACTGGACCACATGTCAGACGTTTGAAAACACTTACTTCCACGTCTTATTTGTAGCACACATCACAAATTTACAATGAGCATTACATTGGACGAATGTGGAAATGCAGTGACTGAACCATTTAAAAGTATCAGAGAGGTTATAAGTTGGACCCCAAGTAAGTTTTCATGGAATTCAGCGCAGCTGCATAGCAGAGGACCTCCTTTTGAATCAGATTCTGATGCACCAAGTAAATTTAAGGCAGGACCTTCCCGACCACAGCTGCTGGTTTGTCATGATATGTGTGGCGGATACTTAGAAGATAGGTGAGTAAGTCACAGAAGTCAGGAAACTTTACTGCGCACAACTGAAACATTCTTACTTTATCTGTACAGAGTGCATGGTAACCCAGACACTCACATGAACAAATTGAGTTAAAAAATACCTAGCGAAGTTCTTCTTTCCCTTATTTTGCTCCTTAGGAGGAATGGGGACACCACTGAAATAGCCCCCCATGCACGAAATCTTCACCAAAGCACTAATGTGCTCATGCCATAGTGGTTTCTGAAGCAAATTGTTTTATATAGTGGGGTTTAGCAATAGATTTTACATGGTGGGGTTGCCATCCTCAGTGACCTCTTGGGACATTCCTGGTAGGAGCAATGGACCTGTTCTTTCTTTGCCTCATCAAAGACCCCTCATGAAACCCTGTGGAGCACCTAAAAAAGTTGTTAATATTGAATAACATGGCCTAATAGTCACCTGCTAAGAAGTACCATTGATCTTCCCCACAATGCTTGACTGCAGCAGTGGTTTAAAAAAAAAAAATGTAACAGTAAATATTGGCAAAAATGTTAAAAATCACCATTCCCCTTTTCTTTCCTGATGGAGCATGGAGCCACCACTGCAGGGGGCCTACTCCCCCCCCCCCCCCCTCCCCGCCCCCCATCCTTTTCAGGAAGTCTCCACCAGGGCGTTCTTGTGCTTTCCCGCTGGTGGATTCAGTAGCAATTAGTTTTACATGATCAGATTGCGAACCTCATGCATGATGTTATATTTAATGACCTCGTATGACGTGCCTGAGAACACAGTAAGTCTTATTCTTTCTTTGTCTCTCAGAGATCTCAAACACTACCTGGGCGATGTTTAGAATGCCAGCACTTTAATTTGAGTGGTGTACATGACCTTCTGAAAGTCCTATCTCTGATTCACAGATCAAATTCTGGAAGTCCCATTTCCGATTCCCCAATCTAATTCTGAAAGTCCCATCTCTGATTTACCAATCAAATTCTGAAAGTCCCATCTCTGATTGACCCATCAGCTCTGGAAGAAGATAATGTGTTTATAACTATCAAATTATGGTCCAAGTTAACGTTTGGAAAAAAAAGTTTTTGTAACAAAGTTTGTCTTTAAAAATAAACTTTATTATTATTTTTTCTTTCAAAAGTAATAGAATGAATGTCAGAGTTCAGCATTTAAAAACTTTTATATGTATAGATTTACACAGCTGAGGCACAAGCACTGAAAACTGAAAACAGCAGCCATAACAGTGATGAAAAAGAGGGATAATGCCAAAGCCAAGATAGTTTTCCTCACAGAATCTCTATCTGTCATAGTAGCCCTAAGGAACCACAAATATGATTAATTAGACAGCTTCTCAGAAGCATTAACGGAAACCAACCACACGACTGACCAAGTGAAAGCGCAATGAATTCCTGCTCGCTGCACGATGAAGGAAATGAGAAGACTGATAGACTCATCATGAATAAGGAAGCAAAATTCAACCTGAAGACAGGACAACATATGATAACTTTAAATGGTACAATAAAGGAAATGAAAAGGCAGATAGACACATCATGATGAAGAAGGAAGCAAAATTCAAACTGAAGACAGACAACATATGATAACTTTAAATGGGACAATAAAGGAAATGAAAAGGCAGATAGACACATCATGAAGAAGGAAGCAAAATTCAAACTGAAGACAGGACAACATATCAAAACATTAAAGCAATAATAAAAGATAGCTCAGAGAAAAATGGTATAGAAAATACAGAGAGCTAGTTATAACAGAAGCATATTGCGTTTTACTAAAAAGGTGATAAAGTTGATCGTTTTTATACTGAGAACTGGCCGATGACAGGCTCGGATACCATCTGGTCAATACATTAATAATCAAACTGATATGTGTTCATGTGGGGAAGACAAGCAATCATTATCATCGAAGAATGCCAGTTCCACAAGAACAGCAGACTGATAGCTTGGTCTTCATGAAATCCTTGAGGGAGAAACGTAATGGTGATTTACAAAAACTTGAGACAGAACAGCCACTTTATGAGGGAAATCATTATTATCATCATTTTCCATGGAGCCTCCACTCCATCAGGAAGCCTCCACTCCAGCAGAAAGCCTCCACCCCAACAGGAAACCTCCACTCCAGCAGGAAGCCTCCACTCCAGCAGGAAGCCTCCACCCCAACAGGAAGCCTCCATCCCAAACGGAAACCTCCACTCCAGCAGGAAGCCTCCACTCCAGCAGGAAGCCTCCACCCCAACAGGAAGCCTCCACTCCAGCAGGAAGCCTCCACTCCAGCAGGAAGCCTCCACTCCAGCAGGAAGCCTCCACTCCAGCAGGAAGCCTCCACCCCAACAGGAAGCCTCCACCCCAACAGGAAGCCTCCACTCCAGCAGGAAGCCTCCACTCCAGCAGGAAGCCTGCACAAAGCAGTTACATGATCTTGAAGTGATGGTTTCTGTGACGTATTGTTTTATGTCATGAGGTTGCCAGCCCCAGGCACAACCTCATATTAGTTGCCTTGTATGACATACCTGAGGGTTCAGTGATGCTATTTTTTCTTTGTATCTTCATAGACCCCAGGTAGCTACACGGGGCAAGAGGGAAATAGGTGGAGTTATATGAAATAGGTGGAGTTATATGAAATAGGTGGAGTTATATGAAATAGGTGGAGTTATATGAGAGGGACCCAAAGATACAGCAATAGAGGATGCAGTCAGCGACCCATAGCTTGACTGCTTGCGTCAGGGTCAGCGAACCAGAGCTACACGTGGTGGTCCTGGAAACAGGCTGCATCACTGCAGTCTGGCTGAGAGAGTAGGGATCGAAGAGGGAAGGCAAACCCGGTCCCAAAAAATGCTGTGCTGAAGTCGGATGTGTCGGCCGAAAGGCGCAGATATCGCAGCTCCGGTGTAAACAGACACAACGCAACCAACGTCCTTTTCAGGACGAACAAGGAAGAAGAAGAAGAATATGAGAGTTATAAGAAAATATGGGCCTAACACCATATTCCCAATATGCCTCAGTGGGCGTGTAACGGGATCCTTTACCTTTACCTCCTATATGAGGGTTAATAACAAAGAAGAACAGTATCATACTTTGAAATGTCAGATTTTTCTTTTTATGAGGGAAGTACATGTAGATATATAAGAGTTAATGTCAAAAACAGAACTGTATTTTAGTATGAAATGTCAGGACTTTTTTTTTTAAAAGGGCGAAATAGATGTAGTTATATGAGAGTACATGACAAAGAAAAACAGTATCTTACTTTGAAATGTCAGATTTTTTTTTTAATGAGGGAAATAGAAGTAGTTATATGAGAGTTAATGACAAAAATTAATATCCTACTTTGAAATGTCAAAGGTTTTGTTTTTTAATGAGGGAAATAGATGTAGCTGTATAAGAGTCAATGAGAAAGAAAAATTGTATCTTACTTTGAAATATCGGTTTTTTTCTTTCTTTTTATTATTATTATATTTTTTTAATTTTGCTTTTTCCATATTAACACAATGAGTTCTTAATGTATTTTATATTCTGTATATTTATTTATGGTTGTTCTAAATCTGTTTATATGTTTTCTATTCTGCAGATTTGTCCATGGTTGCTCTAAGGTGTCAGCATATAAATTATATCACTGGCAGTTGATTGATATCTTTGTCTACTTCAGTCATAACTTTGTAACCATCCCTCCTATTGGTTGGATCAAAGCAGCTAAGAAACACGGAGTCACAGTTTTGGGTATGATACATAAGCAATCATGTCTCTCTATAGCTTTCAGTCCCTAGATCTCTTTACCAGTTCTGTTGTTGACTTTATTCTGTTTTGGTAGTTAGACTGTGAATCATGTGTGCTAGATTGTCCAGTTAACTGTCTTTGTTGTCCTCAGCCTCTGTTATAGTCTGCTTTTTTTTCCTGACCTTACAATGTGGTCTAACTTTCGTCATCTACGATGGAAGGTCAAAAAGTAATGTCTCCTATTTTTTATGTATGTAAATACTGCATCTGTGTGCAATTTGTAAATTTAGCAGGATTCCTCAAACGCTCTTCTGCACTGTATAGCATTACCAGCCTGTTTCAGTAACAGGTGGCACCACTGTAACAGTTTAAAAATGGCTGCCAAAGACGTTCGGTTAAAACAACGTTATGTCATAGAAACCTCAATGCTGAAGGCGAGACCCCAATTCGCATCCAAGAACGTTTGAAGAATGTTTATGGAGATTCAACAGTGGATGTTAGCACTGTCCGACGTTGGGTACATCGTTGTGACGAAGCTGAAGTAGGTCAATCCTCAATGGCAGACGCAAAGCATCACACAACATCACCAACAACAAAGAAGTTCAAATGTTCACCATCTGTAGGGAAAGTTATGGCCTCAGTGTTTTGGGATGAGAAGGATGGGATTCTTCTCGACTTCTTGGAACAGGGAAACACGGTGAATGCAGACCGTGACATTGAAACTTTGAAGAAGCTTAGAGGTCGTCTTCGGCGACTTTACCCATTAAAAGATCAGAGAACTGCACTACTGTTGCACGATAATGCCACGCCACACACCGCTAAACGCACCATTGATGCGATTGCAGAATTTGGCTGGACATTATTACCACATCCCCCTTACAGTCCCGATCTTGCACCTTCTAACTTCCATCTGCTTGGACCACTGAAAGATCTTCGCGGACATCACTTTGAGGACACCGAGACCCTTAAACGCGCCGTACGCCAGTGGTTTAGGAAAAAGGAAAGAAATTTTTACCGTGCGGGGATACTTGCCTTTGTGCGAAGATGGACAAAAACTGTAACAAATAACGGAGACTACATTGAGAAATAAATTTTTGAAGTTCAGACTTGGGGCTACATTTCAATGTGAATTTTATCTGTTTTCTTGCCTATTGAATGAAATTAAAAATTACGAGGCATTACTTTTTGACCGTCCCTCGTAATAGCATGCATTTTCATCATTATTTCCCTTTATGCTCCTTATGGAGCATGGATCCAGCACTGTCGCTGATCTCATTACAGGAAGCCTGCACCAATTATTTATATACTGTTGATGGAAGCTGCGCTAGTGTAGTGGTTACCACATTGCGCGGGAGATCCCAGGTTCAGGCCCGGGCGAGGACATTTGAAGCAGTGTCGTCGACCGGACTTGGACTGGAATAATTCGAGCCCTGGCGAAGACATTTGAAGGAGTGTCATCGACCAGGGACTGGAATAACCTGAACAGCTTCTGAACCCACCCAGCTCTATTGGGTACCTCAGAAGACGGCGGGTATCTGCCTGAATGGCGAGAGGACACCTGTCAGCGTACAGGGAAAAGGAATACTCACGTAAAATCAGTCTCAGGTTAGACATACTAACCTGAGATTTTGCCTCAAGTAATAGCGGGCGTACTGTCATACAGAAGATAAATTGTTTTATTTGGCCCGTCTAAGTAGAGTGGATGTCGACATATACACGAGAAAAGGTATAGAAAATAGATTTCACAGGTGGTAGATTGAGGGAAAGATATGTCTCTGGAGTGATTAGGTTATTTCCTCCAGCCTATCCGTATGACTGTACTTTATTACCTGACAGCCTTGGCCTCCCTATCAAGAATAGATAAGTTACTCTACACACACACAACTATGTGACAACAAGACACAGAAACGTGAAAAAACTACGGATAAATGGGTATGGGTCTGACCAACACACAAAGGTAAGTTTCTTTGTAGTTTATTATCATTTAAACTCGACAACATCAAAATATCTAAAGGAAAAGATCAAAGAGTCATTTACGAGCTTACATGCATATGAAATAAAGCTGAAAAAGTGCACTATCCCCGAATGGAGAAAAAAAACCCAAAATTATTAACCCAAAAGTTGAAGGTTAGCACTCTGTTACAGAATGAACAGTATTGGTACTCTATGAGACCCAGTAAAGTAACAAAAATTTAGACAAATCAGATATATGGATACTTTCTAGCAAACAAGGAAAGTACTCACGTACTCTCTCAAACAGTGGCCACTCTCACACTCTTACCTAATTGCCTGGTATGGTAGGTCTGTAATATCCCTTGGTAATAGAATTAGTCCATGAATATATTATCTATTTCACTTAATATTCTGTCACCCCCAGTTGTCGCAGATCCAAATTGGCCCCAGTTCATCCCCAGAACTAACTAGTGAGGTGAACGCCTAATATGGCACTTCTCCTGGATATAAGTGTTACTGCAAATAGTTAAAACTGTGAGAGTTCTTGAGGTTCGCCGTTTCACGGGGAAAATACTTCCAGTATTGGGAAACATCTGGTTGCTAAAAATTTGTTACAGGTGATGATGAAGGTTCTTCTATCGGCCAACTCTGTGTTAGAGCGCCGATTCTGCACAGCGTATGTATCTAGGGAGATACTCCACTGGAATTACGACTGTCAGGAGTCGGGACCAATAATAATGTTATATGTACACCGCTGTGGCTGGTAAAAATATAAATCTGGATTTGGTAAGTCCAGTGGTTAAATTTTATTGTTCTCAAATACCATTTGGCGAGTGAACGTTTCTAAATGAAATTGGTAACGCACAAGCCAAGTACAGGAGAAAAGTAACAAACAGAAGAAGACCGCTGGACGTCCTTGTGATCAGGTCTGCGAAGAATACAAGAAAACATTTATGGAAAAAATGCTACTACTATATACACACACAGACGGGACAAGACGACCTCTTCTCCACTCCATCAGTCCTGACTAGGTTTAAAAGGCACACAGTGTTTCCTTACGCCTACACACTAGCAGACGTCGTTGGCGGCTGAGTTCGGTCGGGCTGAGTTATGTTAACTTGCCCGCCCCTGCTCGTGCAGGCGGTCAGCGTACAGTGTTAATTATTATTTAATTTCTCCATACGCGCTCCCTAAACAATGATCGCCTGTCATTAAATAGCTATTAAATTGCTGGTGTCTGTTAGTTTTGTCGTGTGGTATTAAAATAATAGACACTATAATAACAAATATAGAAAATGAAATATAACGTTTATTTCTATACTCCCACTATCAGTCACTTTAATGCCTATAAGTCCGGTCAGCTAAACCGTCAGGTTTATCGCTCTCCTGTAGAGATTATGTGTCACGTCTTCCTACACTGTTAACCTAATTACCGTCTAAGGTATGTGGGTAGCGGGTGGCGTGATTTAACATTTTAATTGAATATCTGGTATGAAATCGCTACGCGTTACTTTATTTCACTCGTTTTACTAGCGAGAAAAATCTAAGTGAAGAATAAATGTTAAGCTATCACTTTTTAAATCATTAGCACTATTATCTTTGTACCAGAAAATTCAGAATGAAAATCTCCACGAATCAATAATACACCACATCCACAAGAATTGGGTTCTAGAACTGCGCGCTAGAATATTCAAAATTCTGACTGACTTCTGATAGTTGGGTTAAGAAAACATCAGTATATATATATATCATTAGATTGCTCTGATCTCTAATGTTGTTAATTTCACGCTACTGTGTGGAACGAAAAATTCAGAGACTAGCGCTCAAGATGAAAGCTTACGATTCGGCTACCAGAATCTCTCGTCTGGCGCTGTTGACCGACATCAGAGGCTTTACTAACGGGTTACTCTTTAAAATGCCCGTGTCTCGAGATCAAAGAGCACAGGGAATTATAAACTTTCTCTGAGTAAAACTTCAAAAGGGTCTGTGTTTTTTGTCTCTCTACGTGCTGTCTGTCTGAGAGGTATTATGATTGACAGATGAAGCTCACGTGAGTGGACGAAGTAAACAAAACTGATTTGCTTTCCTGTTATGACTGACAGGTCATGAAGTTTGTAAACACTGTGTTAGCGCATTTTAAAAGAAAAGAGGCGAGGGACGAAAGAGTAAGCTGTGTAAGTAAAGACAGACAGTATAATGCAGGTTTTTAGCTAGCAAATCACAGAGCAGCTAGGAGGTTACAATAGGCTGTCAGATTACTGTAGACTGTTTTTCCATTACACGTCACAAGTATGTTAAAAAAAAAAAATTATGCTGTGATTTCTGTAGCAACTTCTTTTACATGATGAAGTTGCGGTGGCTCAGTCAAAAGCTTATATGCGAGTAACCATAGGCAAAAGAAAACATAGCTGACATTAAGGGAGCGAGAATAAAGTGGGGAATGTCATGGATGGCACAGGCAGAGGCAACAATTATGCAGGTGACCACAGCTGAAAATATATTCAAAGAAGCAGAGTGGAGTAAATCAGATGAGATCTAGACTAATTACCAACAAGTCATCATCAGCCTTGGTAGAGAGTGCAAAACTTGGGCCAATGGGAGGGCACAGCTGGAAATTAATCAGCTGATGAATGATCATGCTGGGGATGATGATGCCATTGTGTACACTGATGGGTCTGTAATCCATGGTGAGAAATCAGAGTGGGGCTTCTCTGCTAGAGTAAAGGGCAGAATCGTCGCTGAACATTGCGGGGCTTACATGACAACAACCTCCAGCATGAGGATGAAGGTAGAGGCAGCTACTGCAGCCTTAAGACTAAGACTTCATTAGCAAGGGTGGTTTTTGTGTTTAACTCACAATACATGCTTCAGAAGGTCAAAAGTGGATGGCTCCAACATGAATGGAAAACATCAATAGAAGGCTCGAATCTTCCGGAACTGATGTGGATATACTGTCCTGGTCAAGCAGGGGTACGTGGTAGTGAAAGAGCTGATAGACTAGCTTCAAGAGCACTCATAGAAGGAGCACTGAATATGGATAAGGGAGAGATACTGAGGGCAATTAATGATTGCCTGTTAGAGAATGACACTGCAATCGATGAACCATGGAGGCTAAGATTGCTGGAATTTGGCATTAAACGTAAAACCAGCAGGAATGGACGAAGGAGAGGATGCATCCGGCGTGTACGCAACAGGAACAATTAACATACACACTTTTCAATATTTGCTGAGGGAGACTGAGCACCTATGGGTTTGCCCAGAGTGCAGTGACGTTGATTCTGATCAACAATAACAATGGTTGCAAGCCTCATGTACAACCACATTTTAGTCATCATGTATAGCATGCCTGAAGCAGCAAGGGTCCTATTCTTTCTTTGACTCATTAGAGACCCCAGGAACTGCACGGGACAACACTCATCAGAGACCCCAGGAACTGCACAGAACAACACTCATCAGAGACCCCAGGAACTGCACAGGACAACACTCATCAGAGACCCCAGGAACTGCACAGGACAACACTCATCAGAGACCCCAGGAACTGCACGGGACAAGACTCATCAGAGACCCCAGGAACTGCACAGGACAACACTCATCAAAGACCCCAGGAACTGCACGGGACAACACTCATCAGAGACCCCAGGAACTGCACAGGACAACACTCATCAGAGACCCCAGGAACTGCACAGGACAACACTCATCAGAGACCCCAGGAACTGCACAGGACAACACTCATCAGAGACCCCAGGAACTGCACAGGACAACACTCATCAGAGACCCCAGAAACTGCACAGGACAACACTCATCAGAGACCCCAGGAACTGCACAGGACAACACTCATCAGAGACCCCAGGAACTGCAGGGGACAAGACTCATCAACAACCCCAGGAACTGCACAGGACAACACTCATCAGAGACCCCAGGAACTGCAGGGGACAAGACTCATCATAGACCCCAGGAACTGCAGGGGACAACACTCATCAGAGACCCCAGAAACTGCACAGGACAAGACTCATCAGAGACCCCAGGAACTGCAGGGGACAAGACTCATCAGAGACCCCAGGAACTGCACAGGACAACACTCATCAGAGACCCCAGGAACTGCACGGGACAACACTCATCAGAGACCCCAGGAACTGCACGGGACAAGACTCATCAGAGACCCCAGGAACTGCAGAGTACAAGACTCATCAGAGACCCCAGGAACTGCAGGGGACAACACTCATCAGAGACACCAGGAACTGCACACCCCAGGAACAGGACCCCAGGAACTGCAGAGTACAAGACTCATCAGAGACCCCAGGAACTGCAGGGGACAACACTCATCAGAGACACCAGGAACTGCACAGGACAACACTCATCAGAGACCCCAGGAACTGCATGGGACAACACTCATCAGAGACCCCAGGAACTGCACAGGACAACACTCATCAGAGACCCCAGGAACTGCAGGGGACAAGACTCATCAGAGACCCCAGGAACTGCACAGGACAAGACTTATCAGAGACCCCAGGAACTGCAGGGGACAAGACTCATCAACGACCCCAGGAACTGCACGGGATAACACTCATCAGAGACTCCAGGAACTGCAGGGGACAAGACTCATCAACGACCCCAGGAACTGCATGGGACAACACTCATCAGAGACCCCAGGAACTGCATGGGACAACACTCATCAGAGACCCCAGAAACTGCATGGGACAACACTCATCAGAGACCTCAGGAACTGCGTGGGACAACACTCATCAGAGACCCCAGAAACTGCATGGGACAACACTCATCAGAGACCCCAGGAACTGCAGGGGCCAACACTCATCTTACTTATATCTTTTTAATAAGCTTCCTTCCCTAGATAATTCTTTGTAAGGATTTTTGGGGAGTTTCCATTAAAGGATATAGAGGAGGGTGGGGAGAAGTGGGACAGCAATTTGACAATTAGAAATGTATTCCTGGTGTACAAAATAATAAGTATTCATTCCTGAATTGGGTTGTAGTTTTTAGACAATCCATTTCCCCTTGCAAAACAGCTAAATGTAAGCATATGCTGTGGAAAGACTAGTATGGTTGTACTACATTGCATGTATGATTTGGTGTAATCTCAGACACCCCCTGGCTTTCTCACCCCTTTTCACCTTGTTAACAACAGGGTAGTTATGGGAGACTTTATTTATTTTTTTTTTTTTAATTTGTTGTTTTTTTTTATTGACTTTTTGTTTCTAGGAAAGGGGAGGTCACCTACACATACATTCACACAATTTTGGTTTTGATTGACTCTATTTGAACTGAGTTGGGGGGAATGCTATATTAAGATATCGGAAATCAGATTTTATTGTCTTGAATTTACTACACTATGTATCCTAATTATAACCTTACAAGGGTTCAACGGGAAATTTTGTCCAAATAAAAAAGTATGGTACTAAATCTTCAAAGACATACCAAAGTGCGATAAAATAGGGCATTATCAGATGAAATGGGACAGGTCAAAAGGAGAAATAAAACAATAGCAGGTGAAATGAGACAAACCTGAAAATACAAATACAGATCTTATTAAATTTCACTTATGCAATGAAACAAAACACATTTATTTTGAATAACTGTTCAATTAATACTACTTTTAAAGTAATGACTCACAATGCTAAAATTTAAGCATCAAAATCTGCTCATATAAGTTTCATACAGATAAAGCTAAAAAGAGGAAAATAAACAAACTTTAGAATATGTAATTGAGATCAACATTCATTCATAAGATGCTCTTTGGGTGGTTTATGGTTCCAACACTTGTAGGTGCTGGTAGAATATATTTGACTCCAAACTGGAGAATGAATCACATCTTCAACCCTCAGCTTAATGAAATTTTCTGATTTGTTTTTTGAGAAACTCAGCCTCAGAGTTTCCATCTTGGCCAGCTTCTTTCAATACTGGTACTCCATAATCAAGGAGCCTTCCTTATTTTATTTTGACTCACATAAAACATAACAAAACTAAATGTTACATTATCAAATTCAATATCATTTAATTGAATTCTATCACCAACATCACCAAGATTCGAGTCATCATTGGTGTCCATTTCTAGATTACCGTCTCTGTCATCATCAAAATGTTGTCATATCTCATTCTTTGAGCCTGTTTTGGATGGGCACATTTTGAACAGTTGGGTCATGCTGCAACAATTGTACACCCTGGTACTCTACTTTTTTATCTTTTCTAGGCCCAGCCTGCAATATTAATTTTTCTTAATAGGCGGACAACATTGCAAGAAGCTCTGATCTGTCCATAACCTGATGCTGACTGAAAATCTGCTTTACTGAAAGTATCTCTGTTGAAAGGCTAGATGCCCGAGGTGAAAATCCTTCTGTAATGATAGCTGATGTTACAGCTTTTACCATACTGTATTAATCAGTGTTGCCATATCGTAGATTGTTATGCTTTTTTGCCTGGCCCTTTTCATCATGAGACTGTTTGCAGCTGCATTAATTTGTCTTGAAAGGTCCAAGAATAGCGATCTGGAGGCTGCATTTTACTATTTGTATATGTCAGAACCCTCTCTAACTATGGTGAGGGGAAGATGCTAGCTGGCTACCCCCCACTCTTAGGGCTATACCACTGTCATACTGGATTTACTATATCAAACACTGGCTCGTGTACACTAGAGGACGACCACATGAACAGTGGCTAACACAAGGAAATAATGCTTCTAAACAGCTAGTGTCCCTTTATTCACAACATCATAACTTGGTCACACACAGCCATCATGAAATGCAAAATATATATATAGATACACACTGCCACTGCAAACTGACATATATATATATCAATGTACAAGAATAGGCACTATGACACCTTATCTGCTACGGTGAATTCCGCTCAAACAAGCGGCAAGAAACGTCTGATTGTCAAACTGATAACTATCAAAATGCACTCTAACGACACATCCTCAGTTACCAAAAATCACCACTGAGAAAAATAACTACTACTCTAGAATAAATATCACCAGGACAAGACTCAAATGGCAGGCACTGTATCACAATATTCCACAGAATATGGGCAGCATAAAAGCTGGCAGAGACGCGTCCACCCGGGATGACAGTCGAGCGCTGAATCCCCTTGGTGCTCAAAAACCCTTGGCTCCCAAATTTCCCGCTGTTTACATGACCCAGTCGTTTGGCTATTTTTGCCAGCCTGTTTGGCCGATCCTGAACAGCTTGCTTTGCCTATGAGCAAGCAGCTAACGCACGGCCCAAAATAGCGCCGTGACAGTATGTAGTAGCATTATTATGTGGACATTCTTTTCCTTTGCCAATCAAGTGCCTGAAAAGACAAATGACTGCAGTGATTGTCACAAATTAAAATCACTGGGTGTTCTTTGGTAGGACATGAATTGTAAGTAAAGTGTTGACGGAAAACACATCAAAATTAATCAAACCATTGCTAGTGGCAAGATGAATTGAGCCTTCAAGAGCACCAAGTAACACAAAATTGTCAAAATTCTATCGAGAGATTATGTGGGTGGAATCACACAACTGATACACTTACAACATCACATATTGTAACCAGTCCATGAATCTACCAAGACGTTGTCTGGTTCACTTGTTTCTGACCATGATGTGCAGTAACTTTAGGTACTTTTTGTACTTTTGTGCATTAAGATTTGTCAATATAATAACTGAAAAACAATTAGCTTTGATGCTCTGTATTGTGTCTTCCAGCAAATCAAAGAATCTTTAGACTGTAGGTCTGCTGAAACCTGCTGCTCTGGAAAGCAAGGATTGAAGATGCATGTGGTTCGCTGACTGATAACTTAAGATGCTTTACAAAATAGTGATGTAACTGTTCTTTACCTTCCAATTTTCTTTCTATTTTTAGCGCAGTAGTTTTTAGTTTGTTTCCATTTGACCATCTTAAAAGCCAGCCATATGGCTTGATATGGAGCATGGACGTAGAACATACAGTTCTTCAAATAATATGAAAGCTGTTGCTCCATTTAAAAAAATTTTTTTTAACAAAGTATCCTGTTCAACCCTTGATGGGTTATAATTAGGATATGTAGTGTAGTAAATTCAAGACAATAAAATCTGATTGCTCCATCTCAGTGATGAAAATCTGGCACAAAATGGGGTTCTGGCCATTCTTGAAAGTTTTTAACATTCCAGTGTTCAGAAATACCTCTTTCAATAGCAATGTACATAAGAGAACTCTTAACTGTGTATGCATCCTGCAACATTAATCTTTGACTAAGTACTATAAAATGGGAATAAAATAAAGTAAATAAATAGTTTTTCATACTCAGCTAGTCACTTTTTTTAATACACATCTTGCTACATTAATCTTTGACTCTAAGGTACCATAGTATCAGAACATAATGAAGGAGTAGGTTATTATTTAAAAATAAACTTTTCGATATATGAAACTTGCTGCCTTAATCTTTCTCCTTTGTGGTACGCAGGGCCCAAAACGGGAGCCAAGAATAGTAGTAGGTCAGTTACTTTCCATACATGTCATAAAAGGCCAGTAAGGAGGGTTCGGTGTGGACCATCTGTCCCATTCTTTTGAAACTTTAAGCCAGGAAAACCTCAACTGCATTATGGATTGTTGTTGTTCTTTAACAAGGAGCTCCGCCTAGGCCAGTTCCAAGCCCGGCTGAAAATGAAGGAGGGTGGTATGCATGGAGGCCATAAGGAGGCAGCCCCTCCACCTTGCAAAGGCACAAGAGGCCAATCACCTGTTAAAATACGATTACAAGAACCGACAGAGAGAAAACTGGACTGAGCTTAAAAGGTGACGAACTGGCACGAATTACGGACAGCAATTTACAGAACATGGAATTGTAACCAGGCCAGGAGGAAGACCGCTGACAGAACAGTACCGCGTTCTCTCTGGCAAACCTCTACACCCCAGTGTAGAAGAGGAATGACTAAGTAAGTAGTAGTTTAACAAGGGCTGCCAAGCTTGTGCTCTTTTGCAGTCAGTGCCATATTTGCAGAATCCTTGGCACTATCTACGGTGTAGATCTAGGCTTTTCCTGTGGCTTGTCACGAGAGGTTTGAGATGTTATAAAGAATAAGATATCCTGGACATAAAGGTGTATCAGATGATACCAGTATAGTGCCAGATAAGAGTCTGGTCTTATCAGTAATACCCCCTTCTCTGAAGAGAGTAAGAGTGTATAGACACAAAGGTAGGGTCAAGCTGTGTAAGTTCCCAGAGAAGATGGTGATGTAGTACTCTGAGTCCCTAACTGCTACCTCTCCTGATCCGCCTTTGTGAATATGGTATTTAATATGGTTCTGACTCTGCTAGGGGTAATTTATATATCTATATTCACCAACAAGAACTATAATTCAACTTAAAGAATCTAAGAAAGCTTCTGGTGAATATGTACAATTTAATTAAACGGTTTCTTTTTTCTGTTTGAAAAGGGTTAAACTCAAATATTTTACAACATTAAATAAATAATAATAGTTAACAAATGTTTTCCTCTTGGGTCGAAATGTCTATCATCTTGTAGACAACTTTCACTTGCTTGATCATTCACTTGTAGGATTGTTTATTATTATTACTATAAGTTTATAGAAACACTATATTAGTTTAGTCATCACAAACTGAAGCCTATATGCCTTTATTTGATCTGGATAAGCTGTACAGTTGCATTAAGCAACTTATCTTCGTCACTGCAGATGGCTCCCTTATATGCTGGAAATACAATTCAGATGAACTCGTTCCAGTAGTTACTAACGTGATGACGGGCCTGCTATCACCAACTGGCACTGCATATGTTGCAACTTTTGTAAGAGCAGCCTCTTCTGATTTTTGAGACTTGTGTTAAAGGATTAAACCTGCAATGAATTCAAACGCAATCCCTGTATTTTCCATCCATACCCCTCTTATGACACGGATGGGGACGATAGACAGTTTCAGATAAGCATGCAAGCAGAAGCACAAGGTATAGTATAGTATCAACAATCATTGTAATTCAAAGTGATCACAGTTTACCTCTACCTTCTTAATTATAAGTATTTTCCCATGATTCGCCTCCCTACAATAATTTGGTTGTGAGTAAAACTATTAAATAATATGTCAAACGATACTGTGAATCAATCCCTTTCATCCTTCTTTATGTTCCTGATAGGTGTCTCATTCTATTCAAGAAATACTTCTTTAAATACCTTTCCCAACTTACAGACACAATTAGCCATCTTTCTCAATATTTTAAATATTTCCGATGGCGGGCTTTCCCTCTAGAAGTACACATGAGCCTGTAAGTTTCATCAGAAGACACAGTCCATTCCTAACACATCTTATACACGTCGTATCGCACAGTTGGATTTAATCAATATAATTACACACAATTATATACATTTAGGGAGCCGCGCTAGCGTAGTGGTTACAACACCGCTCTGGCGACCGGGTGATACAGGATCAAACCCGGGCGACGGCATTTGAGGATTTTTCGTCGACCGGGATTTGGACTGGATTAACTCGAGACCTGGCGAGGACATTTGAAGGAGTGTCGTCGACCAGGGACTGGCGGCTCCTGAGCCGACCCAGCTGCAATGGGTACCTCCGAAATCGGCGAGTATTTGCCTGAATGGCGAGGGACACCTGTCTCTGTACAAGAAATAAAGGGATACTCACGTAAAATCAATGTCAGGTTAGACATAAATAATAACCTGAGATTTCGCCTCGAGTATTAGCGGGCGAACGCAAAAAAAAAAAAAAAAAAAAAAAAAAAAAAAAATATACATTTATATATATATAAATAGATTCGTTCTTACCCTCAGGTACACACACAGACTAGCCCTCAATGGTTGAATAAGGTCTGCTAACAAGTGCAGAAAGGCAAACGCTGGCATTAAAATATGCTCTGCTTTCCCCGCTCTCTGTGTGTTTTCAAATCATGACTGACCGGAGTTTGTTTCGCAAGTCTATTTATAGTCTGACCTCGGCCGTAAGAGATAGAACTCCCGAAGAATGCAATAACTATCCTAAAATGTGGGTACCGTTTGGCCTTTTGTACAATGTAGGAAAACTACTTTTTAAATTATCTCCGTTATTCCTGATGCGATTTTAGTCAATTAAAGACAAAGTTTACATTATACCTAGAATTAGGCTTTACCTATCTATATAATAATCTTTTTGGTTACTACTTGCATTTTCTGTTATGCATAGTTTAAACAGCTAAACTTAGGCCAACCTGAAGCTTCGAATGCATTTAACCTAAGATTTCTCCCGTCCTATAATAGTATTAGTAAAAGTATTACTACTTACGGGTAGAATAACATCCCTAATATTGTTTTGATAACCTCTGCCAAGTGGTACTTCTTCTATACTGCTGTTGCAAAATTCCGAAGTTAATCATGTTACACAAAATAGGATCTGGCCATCTTTATTCTTCCAGCAGTTGTAAACACAGGACCAAAAAAGCGTTTTCATTGGTCGGTGTATCATATCTTGTTAACTATGCTATGTATGGTGTGCCATTAGGGCCAGAGTTATAAGAATTCATGATGTGAAACAGACGTCATTCCACGACATGGCTTTTCTGCGATTCCATAACTTTTTTTCTCAAGGTATCTGTCCTGGCTTGGTATTCATTTAAAGGATCCTCACATTTGGCTTCAATCTTGAATGGGGGAGGGTTGTGGTATACATGATCTTGCTTGTCTAACCCTGGAATTAAATCAAGAGCAGCATGAATTCCGTTGTATCCCAATATCAAGGATAAATCAACTAAAGAAAATACTGCACAGGTGGCAGCAGTATTGAGAAACTATTAAACAAACGTCCCGGGAGTGTGCGAAAGAAGAAAAATACTTAGAAAAAAATAACTGGAGACTTACATGAAAGGGATAAGAAGAAATGGAAAAACCTTGAATGGATGGCAGAGGACAGGGAGGCTTGTCATTTATTTGTTTAACTCATTCTAACCCATGAGACGCTTCATGCACCAGGTAAATCCAGTAAACACTTCTTGTGGACACCATTTTTTAAACTAGCCACGAAAGAAGTATTCTGTTGCTTACTTTTATCATTTAGTAATGTCACTAGACCATATGTTTATAACAGTGCTTCTTAACCAGGGGTGCATGTACCCCATGGGGGTGCAAGACATGCCAGATATTTTAGAACACAAATCATCATAAACAGTATATAATACATAGAAAAAAGTATTTGTACAAAATAGAACACTGACAACTTGAATTAGATAATGAACCTTAAGTCACATTCTGTAAATAAGATTTTCTCAAAATAAACTTTTATCTCTTTTTAGCATTTCTGGCATGTTTTGTGAGCTAGAAGTTAACGGGATGTGAGGCTTCTTAAGATGCTGTAAAGGGGTGAGGCTTCTTAAGATGCTGTAAAGGGGTGCAAGGCTTCTTAAGATGCTGTAGAGGGGAGCAAGGCTTCTTAAGATGCTGTAAAGGGGTGCAAGGCTTCTTAAGATGCTGTAGAGGGGAGCAAGGCTTCTTAAGATGCTGTAAAGGGGTGCAAGGCTCCTTAAGATGTTGTAAAGGGGTGCAAGGCTTTGTAAAGGGGTGCAATGCTTCTTAAGATGCTGTAAAGGGGTGAGGCTTCTTAAGGTGCTGTAAAGGGGTGCAAGGCTTCTTAAGATGCTGTAAAGGGGTGAGGCTTCTTAAGATGCTGTAAAGGGGTGCAAGGCTTCTTAAGATGTTGTAAAGGGGTGCAAGGCTTCTTAAGATGTTGTAAAGGGGTGCAAGGCTTCTTAAGATGTTGTAAAGGGGTGCAAGGCTTCTTAAGATGTTGTAAAGGGGTGCAAGGCTTTGTAAAGGGGTGCAATGCTTCTTAAGATGCTGTAAAGGGGTGAGGCTTCTTAAGGTGCTGTAAAGGGGTGCAAGGCTTCTTAAGATGTTGTAAAGTGGTGCTAGGCCTCTTAAGGTGCTGTAAAGGGGTGCAAGGCTTCTTAAGATGTTGTAAAGGGGTGCAAGGCTTCTTAAGATGCTGTAAATGGGTGCTAGGCTTCTTAAGATGTTGTAAAGAGGTGTTAAGCTTCTTAAGATGCTGTAAAGAGGTGTTAGGCTTCTTAAGATGTTGTAAAGGAGTGTAAGGCTTCTTAAGATGTTGTAAAGGGGTATAAAGCTTCTTAAGATGTTGTAAAGGGGTGCGAGGATCTCTAAAAGGATAAGAAACACTGGTTTACAGTGTAGTCACAGATATCACCATCATAGTCTATCAACTGATCAACCACAATAAATTATTTCTAAATGAAATTTAGTTATATTTATTGTGATAATAACCTATTTTTGATTTTGAGAAATTGATTAAATTGCATGGGACATGACTGGGTAGATGAGATTCTAGTTCAGCAATAGGTGACTTCACACACACACAAAAGTTATAAAAATTTGAATTTTCATTTATTTGTAATCAAACCTCTTGGATTAATTTTCCACTGGATATATTATTAAATTCAGGAGCTTTTACTGCCAAGGAGTTAAGTAGAGCTAAAATATTCACTCTTGGTTGCTTACTGAAGAGCTGCTTACTCAGAGCAACCAAGAGGACATGCACACCATCATAGCTGGCAGACGCTGTAGTTGGGCTGGCCATGTCCTCAGAAGAGATCCTGATGACATCACAAGAACAGCTATGCTATGGACCCCTGAAGGAAAGCAAAAGAGAGGCCAACCAAAAACAACTTGACGGAGAACTGTGGAGACCAAGATGCAAAGAATAAACCAGAGCTGGGGCACTTCATGAAGGATGACCACCGACTGAGAAAAGTGGAAGCAGTTTGTTGCTGCCCTACAAGACGCCCCAGGTGGGATGGCCACTGACTATGGCGGCTAAGAATCGAAGAAGAAATATTGATGTGTCAGTGCACAGTGTTCATTCATTTTTAGTTTTAATTTGTTAATGTCTGTACACTTCGCAAGACATAACAATCAGTTATTACAACACATAAGAACTCATTCTGTTTCACAACATTCTGCAGCCAATTTCCTAAAATTTGATGCATAATACATATATCTGCCAAATTATTATGTATGTCTAGTGCCTGTTTTTAAAACATCACTCATTAAAAAAAAAAAAAACCGCACCCATTTTGGGGCCTAGGTAAAACCTAAAAACTGCCATGGATAGAAAGAGTTAATGCCTGTGCTCTACAGGGAACATCATTATATAAATGATGATGATGGCCATAAATGATGACATTTATCTATGACTCTCAGGTACCATAATAACAGAATGGGATAAAGGAGCAGAGATTTGTAAAGAACTGCTGAAGTCAGAAGAAACCATAGACCAGTTGACAACAAAGCTGGCACAATTGGCTTTCTTATTTGGATTTAATGGCTGGCTTGTCAACATTGAAAATAAACTACAGGTAATACTACATCATATTTTTGTTTATTCATTTCTTCTTTTTTTTTCTGCTCCTTTACTCAGTAGGCAGTCACCACTACCTTTGACCCCTTTCAGGAAGCCTGTGTTGTATTGTTGGTTTATGTAGCAGTGTGTTTCACATGGTGAAGTTGCCAAAGTGGATAACCTCATATTATTATTCTTTTTGCTCCTTACGGAGCATTGATCCACCACTACAGCTGGTCTTCTTGCAGGAAGCTTAAAACAAAGCATTTATATGGTCTTGCAGTGGTAGTTTCTGTATCAACTTGTTTTTCATGATGAGCTTGCCGGTTCCCGTGCACAACCTTATATTAGTCACCTCTGATGACATGAACCTCATTTTAGTTACCTCTTAATAATATGTCTGATGGAGCAGAGTGTTAATCTTTCATCATCTCTTCTTTAGCCTCTTGAGAACTTATGTGAGGCATTTTTGTTTGTTGTTCTGTGAAATTCATTTTTGAAATTCCACCATATAGAAAAACGCAGATTGCTTTAGTTGCCTTAGATCATTTTTTTACTGTTCCACTTTATTAATTAGCCCACAATATGCTTGATTCATGGACTTTTTATTCAGGATTTCACACCTGTATCGTGGCTTTATACGAGGTATATAATTGGGCGGAATATTTATAATGGAGGAGAGGTAGAGAGAGAAAAAGAGATGTGTTTTTGCCTGTGTAAGAGAGTTGAAATTGAGAGTGAGACAATAAATATTTATATAAGTGTTTGATGAAAATTTATCTATAAAGCAAAGAAATGAGCAAACAAAGATAGAGTCTCATATAATATGAGAACTGGTATATGTTTCTACTTCTCAGAGCGACCAAGTTCCTCAGCTGCAGACCTTTGTACATCAGCTGACAGTCAAATGTCACCATCTCCTAGGTGTTTCAAAAGTCCTGTGGTATGACAGCGTTATCAATACTGGTGAACTGAAGTGGCAGAATGAACTCAACTCTCTCAATGAGTCAGTGCTTAACTTGAATGCAGTGGTTCTCAAACTGTAGTCCTTGGCCCTAATAATGCTACAAGGTGACAAGTTCATATGGGCCATGAACTGATCCACCCAGATGCAAAAGTCCTATCTTCATCATTTTTGATAGATCCTTTTTCAGGAAAATATAAACTAGACTGATCTCTGGGTTTTTGGTCCTCAGTCAAAAAATGTTTGAGAGTCACTGTTTCATGTTTTTTATCCATATCACATAAATTATGAAACTGAAGGAAATCAACGATTGCTCGAACAGGAAGATTGTCACTATTAGGAAACAGAACAGTGAACAGTCCGAAAATAAAAATTAAAGAATTCTGACTTCTAGAATACCCAGTAAAAGGTTACTTCCTTTTCTAAATTGAGTTTTTTCTCTCTGGTGCTACCAGTCTTCTGTAAAAGCAGGTGTTGGAACAAGAGATGAGAAGAAAATAATGGCGATGGGTAGGGCACACATTGATGAAACCTGTGAATAGCATTACTATCCAGTCTTTGTTCTGGAACCTCCAGGGTATGAGAGGCAGAGGTAGACCAAGAAACACGGGGAGAAGAGAATTGGAAACGGAAGTGAAAATGATGAGGAAAATGTGGATAGAGCTTGAGCTGATGGCACAGGACAGGAGGACGGCATGTGTTTTTTTAAGGCCTATGCTCCTTGGGGAGCTAAAGGGTATTTACTTGAATATGAGGCTGGCAAACTCATTACTTAACATAAATTGCAACAGAAACGACCAGTGTGAGAACATGCGCGTGTCTGGTGTAGGCATCCTGCAAGAGAGCCAGCAGCTGTTTTGGGCCTATGCTCCACAAGGAACTAAAATGATGATGATGAAAGATGCAGGTATGGCTTCTTCTTCATTCACCCTCAGATGTCAACTTGAATAAGTTCAAAGAAAGCAGTGGTCAGCCTCTGCTTCCCACATGTGCCTGTATCTGCACTTGATAAAACTCTTGGCCTCCTCATAAGTTATATTTGTGTCAAGTTGAGGAAGATTTCCTCCTTCCTTCGCCAATCTTCAAATCTTGTATGGCTTCAAAGATTAAGAGACATAACTTTACCTGCAACATTTAATTATGAAAGTTGCCTCCTTTTTTAAAGAATGTAATACAAGGCTTCTTAAACTTTTTTTCCCTTTGATTGTCAGGTGAAGATTATGGACTACTTCTGATAGAAACAAAATGTAGATAAACGCATATTTAAAAATTGTACATATGAATAATACATTTTATCACACACAAAAATTGTTAAGTTTACACAGTGGCAGTGTTAGGTATAGGTAACCGGGTTAGCTCCCAGCACAGGGTATTCAATTGATGGAAATTTTTTTTCAGAATTATGTCATACTTTCCCCTGATCTCTAAGGTAGTGAGATCGGATGCCTAGCTTTCTCGGATAAGGGCAAAAAAACAACCAGAGGTCCCGTGTGCAAGTTGCACACGTTAAAAATCTCTTAGCAGTTGGAAATCATAAAGAGTAGGCCATACAGCCGCTGCCCTGGCAAAATTAAAATATTAGGACACCTACACACCACAAAATATTTATAGAAAGTGTGATTCCTGTATACACACATTGGGATCCTTGCCAGTGTTGTGGAGATCGGAGCACTTATGGAGTTGTCTGTGTGCAGTGAAGATGGTCATTCAAAACCAAAACCAAACCAAACCTAGGATTTTACCTAGGGTCTTGCACTTTTAGTGGCCTCCTGCACAAATAAATGCTTGTTGATACAACAGAAATGTATTTAAACGGGGCCTTGCAAGCTTACGCTTACCTACCGCCCACACAACCTAAAACTGCCCCAGAGCTTGCATATAGTCATACTGAAATATAAACAAAAATCTGTTTAAAAATACAGTATATATTTCTCTAAGTTCAAAAATCTATAATATTTACCCAAATAAAAATTATTGCAAATATAACATTCAGATTTTCAGCTTATGTATACAAGCCATGTGGTAGCCCAGTGGTTAGTGCACTGGCTTCCTAGCTCAGTGGTCCATGGTTCAATCCCCAGTTGACGTGGGATTTTTTAGACCGCAAACGGCTCCAGGGTCAGCCCAGCCTCATGAATTGGGTACCAAAGCAACTCTGGGAAGGTTAAGGCGGCTGGCATGATGCTGACCACATCACCTCTAGTGTGCAGATGGTCAAGAAAATACGAGCCAAACACCATATTCCCAATATGCCTTATTGGGTGTGTAACTATTCCTTTACCCTTTTTTTTACACAAGCCCTGTAAAATCCATTCACTGACCCCTACCATGGACCACAGGTTAAGCAGCCATGATATAATGGGTAATGTGATAATGAGTTGCAATGTGAACAGGGTTTGTTCTTGTTTATTTTCTGTATCTCACAACACTACTTTGATCCTTGACCCTTATTTCAGGATGTTCTTCACAGTGTCTGATGGAATATTTTTAAATTATTGCATTACTGAGGAAAAGCTGTCACGGTCAAGACAAATGTCATCAGTCTGCAGTCGAGAGTTGGATGTTTTTGTTGGAATTGATGTCTTTGGTCGTCTGACACCTGGTGGCGGAGGATTTAACACTAGAGAGGTGTGTTCTTCAAATCATATCTTTTTCCTTTGCACTCCTTAAAGAGCATGGAGCCATCATGGTCCCACAGGAAGCCTGCACAAAGCAGTCACACATTCTTGCAGTAGTGGTTTCTGGGTGAACGAGTGCCATCCCCTTGAGGGCGAAAGAAATGTTTGACATAGTTTATGTTCCACAAATCTAACCCTCACAATTTCTTATTTTCATCTTTCTGTGTCATTCATCTTATCTTATTTGATTGTTTCATCTTTCCACTTGTTTGCATTGTCCATTATCTTTTTCTCTTGACCTATTTATATTTCTTGTCTTTGTCTCCTGTTTGTAACTGGCTGGTGAAGGGTGAATCCTGAAAAGTCCTGTGTTACGAGTGTATCTGACTCCAAATTATTTTCTTTTTTAAATAATATATTACTATGATAATCAGAGCACAACAAATCCTGTTTGGTAAGTTAAGGCACCCAACATTTTTTTAAATTGTCTTTGGTTATGTTAGTTAAAATAAGACAAAAACGTACATGTTTAAAGTTTTGTGACTAAGATTTTGGACAGGGTTCTTAAGGTGCTGGAAAAAATGTAGTCGCGTGATGATGATGATAGCATTGATCAGTGGCGGCTCATTGTTAAGGGATAGTGGGGTCCATCCCCACCAGAACTTTAAAGGAAAAACCTTCCTTTCATATTTTAATTGTGACACATAACAAATCTCCTTAGATACATTATGTCCACTATAATTCTACATTGTACCCTCCTCAAGCTTCCTCCATCACCTCTCTCCCTCCCACTCCTACTTCCTTAATGTGTGTGTTTTGTCTTTCAATCCTATCTGAGCTCCGGGGGGGGCACGAACAAGTGCCATTCCCGTGAATGTGAAAAAAATGTTTGACATAGTTTATGTTCCACAAATTTAACCCTCACAATGCTGTAAAAATATGCATAAATGCTCATGATCAGACTGTTCCACTGGGAATCTCTTTGCTCATCCCCAAGAAAAGTAGAGTTGTCTATTCTTGATAATCAGTGTTACTAATGGACACTGCTTATTGTGCTTTAATTAGTGTTTATAAGACAACTCAGTAATTTAGCTCTTTTTCCTAAAATGAATGAAGTAGATTTAAAAAAATTAAAAAACAATGTTCAGCCCAATGGCTTTCAAACAAAAATTAGATATAAAATATTTAGGACAACATCATCCAAATGGCTTTGTTCTTGTCAACAATAAAAGAGAATTGGAAAAACCTAAAGGAGAATTGACATTTCAGCATGAGCAGTTTTGAGCAAATATTAAGTTCTTATAAACAGTAATTTTTCAGTTTGTTAGCTTATAATAATTAAATATTTTGTCACATTAATACAACCTTGACTATTAATAACCTTTACTTTTCTTTTTGCAGTGTATGATATTGCCATCTTAAATTCTTTGTTGTGTTTTATGCTTCTGCACTCAAGTGAACACGTATAACAACAATATTATTTATAGATATCCCCACTAGCCAGAACGCATTAGAGCCGCCTCTGGCAATGTTGATGATCATTTTGAATTGACCAAAGAATGATATGTTGATTGTTATAATTATCAAGTTTTTTTTTTTTTTTTTTTTTTTTTTCAGAGTTATTTATTTTGATCTAACTACCAGAAATTTTAAAAAAAAAATGCATAGCTTTTGAAAATGTTTCTCACTTATTAAAGTTGAAAATATTGTAAAATTATTGATTATAGCATAATAGTTCAGTTGTACTCCCACTGACAGAATTAGAACAAGTGCCAGATAGTTTAATATCTGTTGCAAGGCCTCTCTTCACTGTTGCACATTTTACTTCCCTCCAAATTCATGCACTATCCTCACCTTCACTCTCCCTTGGTTTCATTACCTCACTGATACACTGATTTATTTACATGTTTTCTCATGGATACATTTTACAGAAGGTGCTAAAATTGCATTGCACTCCATTTTACCCAGACTTTGAAAATAATACCGGACCATGGCTTGTCCTGTGCACTGTTTGTTTCATTACCTCACTGACACACTGATTTACTTACATGTTTTCTCACAGATACATTTTACAGAAGGTACTAAAGTTGCATTGCTCTCCATTTTACCCAGACTTTGAAAATGATACTGGACCATGGCTTGTCCTGTGCACTGTTTGCTCCTGGCTGGGTGTATGAGCATCAAGGAGATGTCCAGTTTGATTCACAAGAGATTGTGTATGTTTCTGACATTTGAGAAAATATATTATGCTGTTATTCTCATTGT
This sequence comes from Oreohelix idahoensis, assembly GCA_024509875.1. Lineage (NCBI taxonomy): Eukaryota > Metazoa > Mollusca > Gastropoda > Stylommatophora > Oreohelicidae > Oreohelix > Oreohelix idahoensis. Next base: position 609,700 of record JAMPIV010018373.1, on the reverse strand, counting down.
GTTTGTTAAATCCCATCTAAAACTTTGAGAATTTTAACATTTTTTAAAAGAATAAAATAGACCAAACAGAAATAATATAGTCATCATCATCATCAACCACTGGTGTAAGACAAGGTGATATCCTATCACCTTACCTCTTCATACTCCTTATGGACGATGTCATCAAGGCATGTAAGGAGAGAACAAGAAAGTATTCAGTGGGGTACTGGAAGATGAGACAGGTCTATATTCGGAGCTGGCATTTGCTGATGATGTTGCCCTGATTGCTAAATCAGAGGCACATCTCCAATCCAACCTGCAAGTCTGGAAGGAAGAGCTGGAGAAGAGAGGGATGGTCATAAGCAGCTCTAAAACAAAATCCATGGTGATATCACGAGAAGAAAGAAAACATCAGATTAAGTTGGGAGAACGGGTCCTGGAGCAGGTCGACCACTTTAAATATCTCAGAGCTATTATAGACCGAAAGGGAGGCATCAAAGAAGAGTTGGCCACTCGAAAAGCAGCGGCTGGGAGACTTTTTCAGGCCATGGGTCGTGGATTCCTCAGCGGGAGAGAGGTTGGTGGGAAGGCGAGGGTGGCTGTGTGCCGCTCCACCTGTGTCCCAGTCTTGACATATGGATGCGAGTCGTGGGCAATGACTGCAGCCCACAAGGGCCAGATCCAAACCTCAGAAATGAGGTATCTGAGGAGGGTGGTTGAGGTGACAAGAGGGGACATGGTCCGCAGCCAGACGATCCGTCAAGGCCTAAAATCCCATCCGTTGCAGACCCAAATAGAACAGTCCCAACTAAGATGGTTTGGCCATGTCTGCAGAATGGGAGAAGATCGGCTGCCACGACAGGCATGGGAAACAAAGAGCCAGGGATCCAGACCTCCAGGACGACCCAGAGTCCGCTGGGAGGACAACATTGGACGGTCTTTGGGGGACCGAGGACTGGAGTGGAGCCGGGCCGGGAGGAAGACAGCTGATAGAATGGTCTGGCGCTCTCTCTTCCAAACCTCTACACCTCACGGTAGAAGGGGAACGACTAAGTAAGTAAGTATCATCATCAACACCCTTTAGCTCCCCAAGGAGCATAGGCCTTCAACAAACACATGCCAGGTCCTCCTGTCTTGTGCCATCAGCTCAAGCTCTATCCATATTTTCTTCATCATTTTCACTTCCGTTTCCAATTCTCTTCTCCACGTGTTTCTTGATCTACCTCTGCCTCTCATACCCTGGAGGTTCTAGAACAAAGACTTGCTGGTAATGCTATTCACAGGTTTCCTCAATATGTGTCCTATCCATCGACAGCATCTTCTTGTCAACTCTTGTTCCGCCGGCACTTGTCTTGCTCTTGTCATCAGTTCCACATTTGTGACTTTGTCATACCATTTCAATCCTTCTATTCTTTGCAAGCACCCGTTAATCAAAGTTTGTAGCCTTTTGGTTGTTGTTTTTGTTGTTCTCCATGTTTCAGAGCCATACAATAGGACTGACTTGACATTTGAGTTGAAGATTCTTATTTTCGTGTTGGACTTGATTTCTCTTGATCTCTGTATGTTTCCCAAAGTTTCTTGCTTTTTGTATTCTTATTTTGATATCATTGTCTGTCCCTCCAACCTAGTCTATATTGCTGCCAGGATATGTGTACGATTCTACATCTTTTAGTGGTATTTTTTCAAGTTCGACCTTGTTATAATTTCTTGTATTTAAAATAATATAGTGCAGAAACAAATTTAGCTGTCAGAGCCTATTCTCACCTTTCATGTTTCTGTAGACAGTAGATCAACAATTGTAGCCCATTAGGATATCCTGTCTGGATATATATTTATATTTTTACTCATGTTTTAACTATCCAGAATCATTGCGGGAGCTATGGAGATCGTGCTCTGTCATTGATACCTGCAGCAGATGAAGTGAGGAAGTACAAATGCAGAAGGAGAGGTAGGGGAGAGAAGAGGAGAGAGAGAAAAAGAAGGGCAGGAAAGAGAAGGTTCAGAAAGAAAGCAGATCGCATCTCGATGAAATATGTGTGTATAGGATACTGGAATTGTCGAAGTGCCAATCAACGTGCAGCCATTTTACAAACAATAATCTACAATTTCGATATCCTCCTGATCCAGGAGACAAATTTAAAAGCCAATAGTGTTATCAATTGATCAGGCTACAGATGTTACTCCAATCCATGTGGGCCTGGTAGACGAGGGCAAGCTATATAGGTAAAACATGAGCTCCCTCATACGTGGCTGGATACAAGTTCCCAAACTAGTGAGGATGCAGAATTGCAGGGGATTGCTGTGAATATAGGTGATCAGGAGTGGCGAGTCTACAATTTATATGCTCATGTTGACCATCTTACAGCAGAGAGTGATTGGAATTTTCTGGCAGAATTGTCTGAAGATTCTAACATACGGTGTTTAATTGCTGGCAATTTCAATGCTAGATCCAAGGAGTGGGGGAACATCACGGAAAATAGACAGGGTATAGCTTTGAGCCAGGCATTACTTAACGTGAACCTTGCCATCCTGAATGATGGATGCCCAACTTGACGCAACTAAACCTGGGGGTACAAATGGTGTCATAGATCTGGCATTCATCTCTTGTGCTGCCACCACCATGACACTTTGGGATGTATTAGGTGCACAGGAAAGTGATCACCTACCTTGCGTCATACTCATTGCAAAGGGTAGGACCACTAGACACAGGAAACCTAAACAGACCTTCAAGTATCCTACAGGCCCACTCGACTGTAACAACCCTTTACACACATTGCGTCAAAATGCCAAACAAAAGACAATGAGAACACCTTTCACCCAACCTCCCTGGTGGAATAAGACAGTGGAGGAAGCATGAATAGAAAAGGAAAGTGCAACAAAGGAATGGTGTAAAACACGAAACAGAAGAATGATGAATGAGGGAGAAGTTGAAGTGATGAAGGAGAAAAAGCAAAGAGCCGTTAATAGATTCAAGAGTTTGGCAAGGGAGGTCAAGGATAAAGGGTGGGAGGACTTTGTGAGACAGGTGGGCACGGAAAAAACCCTACAGAAATCCTGGTCCTTACATCAAAGAATGAATAGGAAAAGTGCAAGTCAACTCATCCCTAATATCAAAAGCTCTACAGGACTAAGCCTGAAGATGGACGAAGAGAAAGGAAGCTCATTATTCAATCGATATGTGGAGCATTCAGATAAAGGTGACAAAAGTGCCCACCTGAAAATAAAGGACAGTGTGCTGGAAAATGCCCTAAGGGGCCAGATATACTTCAATCCTATTTCTGAAGAGGAAGTGGTGTACACATTGAAAACCAACAGAAACTCTGCTCTGGGTCCTGATGGTCTACAATAGCATCACATTAAACAGCTCGATGGCACAGCCATTATAAATATGGTAAGCGATTTCAATACCAGCATACAGAATGCTGAAGTGCCAGAAGACTGGCTACACAGTAACCTTCGGCCACTTCCTAAACCTGGCAAAGACCCCACACTGCTCAACTTCTATCAAATTATCACACTACAGAATGTCTATGGTAAATTACTTGAAAAGATAGTTGCAAGACAAGTAGTGAGCCACCTCAAAAATGCACACATCCTTCCTGATACCCTAGGTAGCTTTAGGCCTATGAAAACAACATGGGGTAACGATGGAACATTTGCCTACGATGTGTATGAAGGATTCCAGGGTAAAAGAGAAATGGTGGCTGGCGCAGTTGACCTAGAGTATGCTTATGATAGTGTAGACTTTGCAACTCTAATAGACTGTATAAATGGCATGTGATGTAAACCCTTGGATAACAAGATGGATAGCAGCTGCCTTAATGGAGAGATTCATTGCATTTCGCTTGGGAACTTGGACATCAGAACAAATGCGCATTTGCCTGGGACTACCCCAGGGTTCTCCACTATCACCAATGCTGTTTAACATCTACACAGCAAAAGTAGCAACTTTTCAACCAACAGGACTGGGACGAACATTTGTAGTATCCTATATTTAGATATGAGGAGAGAGTTACGGGACTTGGAATAATGGCTGTTGTGAGATGTTAGACATGTTTGTATCTCTCTGTATAATAAATGTTAAGAACAACAAGAGTCTAGCATTGGTTCATTTAGAGGACTAAGATAGAATACCAAAATATGGCGACGAGGATGTTAGAGTTACCCATTACGCTTTTTCAGTATGATCACGATGTGAACATAGGAACCAAATGGGAAAAATCGGTAAGCCGTTTCGAAAACTGTCTGGCGGCATTTGAGGTCAAAGATGTCAAACGCAAACAGTGTTTACTATTGCACTATGCAGGAGCAGATGTATATGATATCTACCAGACTATGGCCGAGACAAGTGAGGATTACGACAAGGTGAAGCATACGCTGAACTCATATTTCATCCCAAAGAAGAATACAATGTATGAACAGTTCAAGTTCAGACAGGCCATTCAAAACGGTGAAGAAAATTTAGACCAGTACGTCACGAGGTTACACCAACTGTAAAACACTGCCAATTTCAGAATCAAGATGATGAAATTAGAAATCATGTCATACAGACATGCACATCATCAAGTTAAGAAGAAGGATTCTTCAAAGTGAAAAATCCCTTACATTGGATGAGGTACTACAAATTGGCAGAACGTTAGAAATTGTAGAAATACAGGCCACACACATAGAGAAGAAAGAGGAGAACAATGTCAACAAACTGCATTTCAGGAGTCTAGGTCTAGAACCCAAGATTCAGTCACACTAACTGACAAACATAGCAGACAGAAACCAAAGTTTCATGCGTCCAGATCTAACTCCAAGAAAGAATCATATACAAATTGCAAATGTTGTGGAAGGAAATATCCTCACAAAGGCGGAAGACAGAACTGCCCTGCATTTGGGAAAGAGTGTCATATTTGTCACATGCAAAATCACTTTGCCAAGTTTTGTCTCACCCCTAAAAATAAGGCTCAACAGTACTGAGAAAAAGGAAAACACCACAGACACTGACAGCAGCTCAGAGGCTTATGTTTATGCACTGGATAACAGACCAGATGTCCCCAGAACAGTCATTACAATGCAAGATACACATCTGTCTGCAATGATAGACACGGGTTCAAGTGTGGATGTCATAAATGCAACCACGTACAACCAGTTGAAGAAAAAACCACAGTTGTTTCCCACTAATAAAAAGTTATGTGCATATGCATCCAAGACTCCCTTAAAAGTGGTTGGAATGTTCAGAACAACCATTGAATCCAAGCATCATCAAGCCAGTACTACTATCTATGTAGTAGAAGGTGGACATGAAGCTCTTTTAAGCCATAAGACAGCATTTAAATTGCAGGTTGTCAAAATAATAAATAGCATAAACAGCAAGAGAACACATAATGTGTTTGCAACGTATTCAGACCTGTTCCAAGGTGTGGGTAAATTGAAACATTTTGAGCTAAAACTACACATAAATGCAAATGTGAGACCTAAAGCACAACAGCACAGAAGAATTCCATTTCACATCAGGCAAAAAGTAGAAGAAGAAATGAAAAGATTAGAAGAAGAAGATATCATTGAACATGTTTCAGGGCCAACTCCATGGGTCAGTCCTATAGTACCTGTCATGAAGAAGAATGGTGATGTAAGAATTTGTGTAGACATGAGACAGCCTAATGAAGCTATAGAAAGAGAGAGACACATCACTCCTACAATAGACAACATAATATTGGATCTAAATGGAGCAAAAGTTTTCAGCAAATTAGATCTAAGAAGTGGTTACCATCAAATTCTATTAGCTCCGGAATCTAGATACATCACAACTTTTTCAACACATCTAGGTTTACGAAGATACAAAAGGCTCAGTTTTGGAATAGCCTCAGCAGCAGAAGCATTCCAGAATATAATTGGAAATGTGATTCAGGGTCTGAAGGGACAGTTGAATATCTGATGATATTCTGGTTTATGGAAAAACCCCAAAAGAACATGATGAAAATCTAGAACAGGTATTCATCAGACTGAGGCAGCATAACCTCACATTGAATAAAGAGAAATGTGAATTCAGCAAAAGCACATTGGATTTTTATGGATATACTTTTTCTGAGAAGGGAATTGTTCCAGATCACAGAAAAGTTAGTGCACTTCAAGATATGGCAGAACTAACCAATGTATCTGATTTGAGAAGTCTACTAGGAATGTTCAATTACTGTTCACGTTTTATTCAAAACTATGCAACACTCAGTCGGCCTTTAAGAATGCTTACAAGAAAAGACACACCATGGATATGGACTGGAACTCAGTCAAAAGCATTAGATATGCTGAAATCAGAACTAACCAAAAGTGCTGGTACATCCTATTTTGATAGGAACAGAAAGACATTCATCTCAGTAGATGCAAGTCTAGTCGGCTTAGCGGCAATGCTAACCCAAAGAGATGACAGAAACAAAGAATATGTTGTAGCTTTTGGCAGTAGAAGTCTGTCAGATACAGAAACCAGATACTCACAGACAGAAAAAGAGGCTTTAGCAATAGTGTGTGCTTGTGAATATTTTCACTTATATATTTATGGCAGCAAGTTCACCATCATATCAGATCACAAGGAATTGGAGTTGATATTTGGAAAAAGAACATCCAAGCCTCCTGCTCGTATAGAAAGATGGGTTTTAAGATTGCAGCAGTATGATTTCAATGTTGTATACAAGCCTGGAAAAAACAATCCTGTTGATTATATGTCAAGACACCCACTAAAAGTGCAGCCTGAGAACAAAGACAGTGAAGAGACAGAAACATATGTGAGATTCCTTGCCATGAACAGTGTTCCAAAAGCTATGAATTTCAAGGAAATACAAGAAGAGACCATGAAAGACCCACTGTTACAAGCAGTTCAGTTTATCTTCTTTTTCTTTGATCCGTCAATGCAGTCAGTGGCCATTACGCCTGGTGGCGTCTTGTAGGGCAACAACAAATTGATTCCACTTTGCTCGGTCGGCGGCCATCCTTCGTACAGTGCCCCAACTCTGGTTCATTCTTTGCATCTCAGCCTCCACAGTCCTCCGCCAAGTTGTTTTTGGTCGGCCTCTCTCGTTTTCCTTCAGGGGTCCATAGCATAGCTGTTCTTGTGATGGCATCGGGGTCTCTTCTGAGGACATGGCCAACCCAGCTCCAGCGTCTGTCAGCTATGATGGTGGGCATGTCCTCTTGCTTTCTCCGAGTAAGCAGATCGTGGATGGTGATGGTATTCGGCCAAAAGATTTGGAGAATTTTTCTTAGGCATGTTGTGTAAAAAGAGGACAATTTTGACATTTCCTTCTCTGTAACTCTCCAGCTCTCCGCACCATGCCATGGTGGAAGCATCAGCAGACAGGGTCCTCCACTGCTCTCTGTCCTCAGCAATGCGTACAAGTGTGGAAAAACCGTGTCCTGCCCATTCTTTGATGTTATCAGCCCAGGATTTTCTCTGCCTTCCTCTTCTCCGTTTACCTTCGACTGTTCCCTGGAGGATCGTTTTCGAAAGGGAGTCATGACGAGTTACATGCCCAAACCAGGCAAGCTTTCGACGTTTCACTACTGACAAAAGTGGTTCTTGGTGGCCTGCATAGGTGTTTATCTTCTCTCTAACATAGACATTTGTTTTGTGCTCTTTATAGTAAATGCGCAAAATTCTTCTATAACATTTATGCTCGAAAGCCTGAATACTACGCTCTGTATCTGCAGTGAGTGTCCAGCTCTCACACCCATATAAAAGAATAGATAATACAAGTGATTTGTATAATTTGATCTTCACAGGAAAACTCATGTTACTTTTCCAGATCACATTCAGTCTTGTCATGGCAGCTGAGGCCATCTCAAGTCTTGTCTTGATTTCTTTACTTGATCTTCCATCACTACATATAGTGGACCCGAGATATTTAAAGGTGTTAACTTCTTCTAACGTTTGCCCATTTAACGTAATGTTGGTCAGAACATGTTTCTTATGGCTATTCACCAATATCTTGCTTTTTTCTATATTAATTTCCATCCCATATGTTCTTGTTACTTTCTCCAGTCTAGAGGTAAGGTCTTGAAGCTCTGATTCTGATCCAGCTATCAGATCGATATCATCAGCAAAACGTAGATTGCAAAGAGGTCGGCCTCCAATCGATATGGTTGTTTTATAATCATAAAGAGCCTCCTGCATAATATGTTCTAGATATATATTAAAGAGCACTGGGGACAGGATACATCCCTGGCGAACTCCTACAGTTGTTTTGAAAAATTCTCCAATGTCATTGCTTGCAAAAACATCACTGCTTGCGTCCTTGTATAGTGCTTCAATGATATCTATGATGTTGGTATCAAAATTGAATTTTCTCATTATATGCCATAAGCCTTCATGCCAGACTCGATCAAAGGCTTTTGTGAAATCGATAAAGTTATGGTATAAATCGTGTTGATGCTGGAGATGTTTTTCGATCAGTAATCTAATATTGAAGATTTGTTCTGAGGTACTTCTTTTTGGTCTAAAGCCAGCCTGTTCCTCGGACAAGATTTCTTCTGATTTCTGTTTTATTCTGTTCAAAAGTATCCTTAACATCACTTTACTTGGATGACTAATAAGGCTAATGGTTCTGTAGTTCTTGCACATTTTTAGATTTCCTTTCTTTGGAAACGGTATTACTAATGACTGCGTCCACTCTTTTGGCCATTTTTTTGTACTCCATATCTTCTGGCAAATTGTTTTCATGATTTTTTACTATATCTGGTCCTCCATATTTCAAGAGCTCTGCTGGGATATTATCCACACCCGGTGACTTCCCTCCTTTCAGCGAACATATAGCCTCTTCCACTTCTTCCCGTAATATTGCTGCATTTCCGAGTTCCCTGTTTTCGCACTTAATGTTGTTTAATATGCTATAGTCAGTGTCGAGTTTACAGTTATATAATTCTTTACAATATTCTGTCCACCTTCTCATTACAGCTGTTTTTTCATTGAGCAGAGCCCCATTGCTATCTTCTATGACAGTTACCCTGGGCTGTTGGGGTTTTGATAGTCTTCTTAATGTGTCAAAAGCTGCCTTGCTGTTACCTTTTATTAGCCCCGTATGCTACACATAAAGTTGGCATAAAGGCTTTTTATGATTGACACTATGCAGCTTGGAATTCCATAAGCCCTCAGTATTTTCCATAAACTGTCCCTATGTTTACTGTCAAAAGCCTTTTCAAAATCAACGAAATTAATGTACAGCTGTCTTTGCCATTCTGAGCACTGCTCTATAATGTTCCAGAGGGTAAATATATGATCTACACATCTTCTGTTCTTTCTAAATCGTGCTAGTTCTTTCCTCAGTTTGTGGTCTACTGCTTTTGAGATTCTCTGTATAATTATCCTGCCTAGTATTTTGCTGGGAACTGAGAGAAGAGTTATTCCTCTCCAATTATTGCAGTCTGCAAGATCTCCCTTCTTGGGCAATTTGACAATTATTCCTTTTCTCCACTCTGTTGGTGTTGTCCCTGTTTTCCAGACTTGTGCAAATAGTGGTTCTAATAGTTCTGCTGCTAGCTCTGGGTCTGTCTTAAATAGCTCTGCATTTAAGTTATCATGACCAGGAGCTTTTCCATTCTTTAACCCTTTGATTGCTGTGATGATTTCTTCTTTTCGTGGGATGTCTGTATTAACATCTAGATCATTTTCAGCCTCAGGAACATTCAATTGTGTCTCTGGTGGTTCCTTATTAAGAGTTTCTCTGAAATGCTCTGCCCATCTTGTTTCCTGTCCCTCTACTGTCGTGATGAGATTTCCGTGCTTATCTCTTACTAATGTAATATTGTTTGCACCTCGTTTTCCACTGATGATTTTAGTTATTTTGTATACTGTGCTTTGTTCATTTCTCAGTGCTGCTTCTTCTGCCTGTCTTGCAAGGTCATCCAGAAATGTCCTTTTGTTAGGACAGGTTTGACGTTTAACTTCCTTGTCCAGCTGACTGTACTGTTCACTATATATTGCCTTTAACCTGGGAGACTTAGCTTCTGTTTTCTTTCTTTTCATTTCCTTTCTCTTCGCTATGGTGTTTACCGTATCTGGTGTTATCCAGTCTTGGCTCTTTCTTTCCTGGAATCCCAAGCATGACTTGCTGCTTTCCTTGTATATTGTTGAGATGGTGTTGAATCTCTGGTCAACATCATCGGTCTCTGTTCTTTCCTGGCTTTTGATAATCTCATATCTTCTCTTTACGTCGACCACGAAAGCTTTTCTGGTGAGGGGATCCTTCAGTTTCATGATGTTGTATCTTATCTGTTTGACTGCAACTGGTCCAGCAGCTCTGAGTTTCACCTTCAGTCTTGCTACTACTAGGTGATGATCACTTCCCACATCTGCGCCTCTTCTTACTTTCACGTCTTGTAGTGCATGTCTCCATCTGCCATTGATCATTATGTGATCTATCTGGTTTCTGTCTCGTCCGTTTGGTGATTCCCATGTTAACTTGTGCACTTCCTTGTGTGGAAAAAGTGTTCCTCCAATGACTAGGTTGTTAATACTGCAGAAGCTTATTAATTTGTCCCCATTCTCATTTGCTGTTCCACTGCCGCATTTCCCCATTACTCTTTCGTTATAATTATTGTGTGCTCCCACTTTTGCATTTAGGTCTCCCATTACTATAATGAGATCGTACCTGGGTGTAGTTTCCATTTCTTTTTGTACCTGTTGATAGAACTCGTCCTTGATCTCTTCATCGCTGTCGTTTGTTGGTGCATAGCATTGTATAATTGTGGTGTTGGTGAACCTCCCTCTCAGTCTTGCTCTTATCAGTCTGTTGTTGATAGGTTTCCATTCCAGTAAAGACCTTTCCATTCCTTTCTTCAGGATAATGGCTACACCTTCGTTGTGCTGACCATCCTCTCTGCCAGAATAAAGTACTGTTTCCCCTGTAGCTGTTTTTATTCTCCCCTTACCTGTCCATCGGCTCTCGCTTATTCCCATTCCCAGGATATGTATTTTGTAGTTCCTCATCTCTGCTGTGATTTGTCTCAGCTTTCCTGCCTCATTCATAGTTCTGACATTCCAAAAACCAATTCTGGTTTCGTGTTTTGCGGTCGGGGCATTTGTTTTCATGCCAGTGGCTTCCTTTTAGGCTTTCACCACTGTCAGTCATATGAGCCTGAGACTCCGGATGTCCATCCTGCAGCAAAGTTTTTCCATTTATTGTTGTTTCCGTAACATGTGCGATTTTTTACAATAGACAGGGGTGTCGGCCCTGTGCTAAAACCCCCAACCTGGAGGACCAGAGTACCAGCTTTTGTCTGACCCGTACCCACGCAGACCAGTCCACCTTGGTTGAACCTACCAGGAGTAAATCTCCCACTGGCACAGCTCTGGGGATTGTCAGGGTACACAAGCTGCCATACCGCTACAAGGTATAGGTACCATTGATGGCAGAGTTCAGTTTATAATCAGAAATAATAAATGGAATAACATTCCTTATGAACAGTTCTCTAATGTGAACAGAGACAATCTTAATATTTTCCACAGATTAAGAACTGAACTAACACTTACTGAAGACAATTTATTACTGAGAGGTTCAAGAATAGTAATTTCTAGAACACTCCAGAGAAGAGCAGTAGATTTGGCTCATGAAGGACATCAAGGCATAGTCAAGACCAAATGTTTGGTTAGAGAGAAAATTTGGTTCCCCAGATTGGACAAAATGGTTGAAGAGACTGTTGCAAATTGTTTAGCTTGTCAAGTTTGCACAGAAAGTGGAGCACATATGACACCTTTGCAAATGTCTGAGCTTCCCAAATGTTATGGGTAGTTATTTCTTCTGATTACGTTGTATAGGGTATTCAACTTTGGAGAGGTCCCTCCCATAATATTTCATTTTACTTGTGTGAACTCCACACGGCATTCCATCATGCCGGTAACAGTTTTTATGTAGACTATTAAAATACCTTTTAGTCTCCAACAGTAAAGAAATTCTCAAGGCCGGTTTGGACATGAAGACAAACATATATTTATTTACTGTAACAAGCTCCATTTAACAGGCATCCAATATTCATGTATGACAATGGCATGGCCTAGCCAGTCTCGAAAACGTCGCTAGTCAGTCGACTATGGACAAGATGTCTTCGACATGTTGCTGCATACTTTATTTAACATTTCCACTCTCTTTCCTTGACATACAGCATTCACTTGTCCTAATATATCAATCCAGCATAGACCCCATGAAGCAGATGGACAATCTAGCTGTAGTAAATCTTTATAACTCTGTAGTAAGAGCACACATATAGGAGCTGGACACTATGCATCCGTTCACACTCAGGAACATGTAAGAAAGGCCTAGAAGTATCGCTCACTTCTGCTAAGTGAAGCCGGCAAAGACGTCTGCAATATTTGTCCAAAAGACAATGATGTACTTCCGGGAGTAACCCAGGAAATGTAATATCAACAAGCTGGTCCATAAACAAGCCTTGTCGATGTTGCTAGATGTGTTATGATTTTACTCATAACAACTACTCTCCCCCCCCCCCCCCCCCCCCACCCCCCTGTCAAATAATGAAAACAAAGTTATCATTATTTACTGTTGTGGGTAAACACCACCAACGTGACTAGATGGTAACATCAAATGTCAAAGCTGGTATGACATTGCATTGAACCTATGTTTGTGCCACAATGTAGGCAATTTAACACACGAGGTGTGGAATATAGCACATAATGCTAACACCAATGTCTACGAAAGACGCAAATCAATTTAACATCAAAATGAGGTAACTATAGCAAAGTCAGTCAACATGTAACAACTAAATAACCATATCATACCATGCATTCTCATACTTCATTCCATCAGGAACACCTATTGTCTCATCATGTAACTTAGTCACATAATGTCATATCAATGTAACATTAATGCAAAGCATTAATAATAATATAATTCAATAATAGATGAAGTGAGACAGACACTTAACCACTACGGTGTGTGACTGTTACACATTGTCAAATGCATAAAGTTTTGTGTGAGTGTGAATGCTATGTCAATACTGTATCAAACACATAACTTGAGCATTGAAGAAATCATAAATTATAGAATGGCATAAAAATGCATCAATGTCTCAAAGACTAGTATGACATAAATTTTGTTAAGAAGTCAATTTATAGTGTAATTAAATTTATCATTTTCCAATCCTGTATGGAAAAATGCTAGTATTTTAAGGTAATGTCATTTCAATCCCGTGCAAATGATCATATACTGTTATAAGTTGAATGTAGAAATCCATCCTTGAATTTGTCCATGATTATCGTCCATACAATAATGTAACACGAAGAATCTATAAGTCATCAAACTTCAAAGTGAATTATCCGAAATAAGTTCCATTCCACATATTATTGTTACTTCCCTTGAATAATTGTGTGACTTTTATTTTATAAGTTATGTCCCTTGAAAGCAAAGCATAAAGTCTTTTACAACAAAACGTGTGTATCAAAATCGTTTAGAAATGATTTAATTGAAACCATTGCACATATGGTATGTTTGATAGTCTGTAGCTGGACGGTGCGTATAGACATGACTGCATGATGTCTTTATGAAGTGTCATACATCGAATGATATACTACACGATATGGAGTGATCCAGGATTCAGCATCATCATGTTGCTGTGCGGGTTGCATTGACATAAAATCACTGTAATAACTGTACAAACCCCTCAGTGACCTTAGATTACATGGTTCTTGAAGCAATAAGTTCTTGAACAGGACATCTCAATGTACACATATGAACTATATTGAATTACGTGCATCATCTGAACTTGTTGAGTTGATAGATGATGTGGTGTCTTTGACACATCTCGAAAGGACATCTGCAACCACATTGAGACTGCCCTTTATAGCCTTGATGCTGTAGTCGTAAGGCTGGAGCGCTAACAAGGCTCTTGCTGCCTTTTGATTCATGAATCTGGCTGTCTGGAGATATGCCTTCTGGTCTGTCTCCAGAGTGAAGTGGGCTCCCATCAAATACCTCTGGAGTTTGTTGAATACAAAAACAATCACCAGTAGCTCCTTCTCGACGATTGGATATCGTTGTTCTGTAGGCAACAATTTCCTGCTGACATACATAGTCGGGTGCATGTGGCCTTCAAATTCCTGCATTAATGTTCCCCTGATCGCTGAATTACTCGCATTTTTTTTTTTTTTTTTTTTTTTTTTTTTTTTTTTTTCGTACGCCCGCTAATACTCGAGGCGAAATCTCAGGTTATTATTTATGTCTAACCTGACATTGATTTTACGTGAGTATCCATTTATTTCTTGTACAGAGACAGGTGTCCCTCGCCATTCAGGCAAATACTCGCCGATTTCGGAGGTACCCATTGCAGCTGGGTCGGCTCAGGAGCCGCCAGTCCCTGGTCGACGACACTCCTTCAAATGTACTCGCCAGGTCTCGAGTTAATCCAGTCCAAATCCCGGTCGACGAAAAATCCTCAAATTCCGTCGCCCGGGTTTTACTCGCATTGACTCTGAGAACAAAAGGATATCGAATGTCAGGTAATCTTAATATTGGAGATTTTGAGAAGGCAAGTTTGATCACGTTTAAGGCAACATGACATACATGCGACCATATTATTTTATTTGGCGCATTTTTTTTCACTAGCGCAGACAGAACTGAAGTCATATCTGAAAAACTGGGTAGAAATCGTCTGCAGAAGTTTATGAGGCCCAACAAACTGCGAACTTGTTTTTTTTTCTGTTCCAGGAATATCAAGATTCAGAATTTTGGAAACAGTAGAATCTTCAGGTTTTAAGAATCCACCTCTTACTTTGTGACCGAGAAAGGTAATTTCAGTATAACCTATTCTAGTTTTGGAGGGTCTAGCAGTAATATTGTGACAGCGTAAGGTGTTCAACAAAGAATGGATTCCGTTGACATGATCATTCCAAGTATGATGGAACAGACAAATATCATCTATGTAGGTAATCAAATCCTCACGATCAGAAAATAGTCTATGCATCAAGCGAACATAGGTAGCAGGAGCGTTCACAAGACCGAAAGACATGTAATTAAACTGGAACAAACCCAAAGGTGTAGCGAAAGCTATATAAGGCTTAGAATTGTCAGATAATGGCACTTGCCAATATCCTTTGGATAGATCAAACATTGTAAAGAATGTAGCAGTAGATAATCTATCAAGAAGTGATTCAAGCACGGGCAAAGGCTCAGCATCTTGATTTGTGACAGAATTTAAAATAGATTTGTCTTTTTTCCTGATCAAAACCATGGGAAAACTATGGTGAATTAGAAGGTTCAATCTGCTGCAATGGGTACCTCCGAAATCGGCGAGTATTTGCCTGAATGGCGAGGGACACCTGTCTCTGTACAAGAAATAAAGGGATACTCACGTAAAATCAATGTCAGGTTAGACATAAATAATAACCTGAGATTTCGCCTCGAGTATTAGCGGGCGTACGAAAAAAAAAAAAAGAAGGTTCAATTATGTTTAACTTAATCATTTGTTTTATTTCTTCTTGTACCTGAGATTGCAAATGAATCGGGAAAGGATAAGGTTTCAGTTTGATAGGTCTGAAATCTGTTAACACAATATCATGTTGAATGATATCTGTATGCCCAGGAACATCCGTGAGCACATCAGAAAAAGATTGTAGTAAGTCAGAGATCTGATCTTTCTGATGAGAAGATAGAGTAGGAGCAATGGAAATATCTTTCCAACTTTCAGTAGCCAACAGATTGATATCAGGTAAAGATAGTATTGGTTCACCACTATCAGAAAAATCAGAAGTTTCCTCCTAAATAACAGCTAAAGAAGAGCGACGATCAACAGATTCGTCAATAGCTTCAAAGATAGGATGCAGATGTGGCGGTCGAGTATGAAACTGTTGTAACATATTAATATGGAAAATTTTTTTCTTTCCTTTAACATCCACAACATAGTCAACATCTGATAATTTGTCTAAAATTGTGTAAGGACCCTTCCACGAAACAAGTAATCTATTATCTTTGTTTGGAAGTAATACGTAGGCTTCATCACCTGGCCATAATTGGCGCAGTTTCCTGTTATGATTGAAAAACAATCTAGCCATTAATTTTGCTTTTTCTGACGACTGTACTGCTATCTGGCATGTGTCAATAATCTTTTGTCTTAAATTTACCACATATTGATAAGAGGTTTGAACCTCCTCATCCATGTTAGTACCAATAAGTGATTGTTTTAAGATAGACATTGGACCTCTAGGCTTTGCCCCATATACCAATTCAAAAGGCGAAAATCCCGTACTTTGGTTGGGAATTTCCCTATAAGCGAACAGGATGGCAGGCAAGATTCGATCCCAATCTTGTGGATATCTAGCCGTAACCCTGTCTAGCATCTGTTTCAAACTCCTATTTAATCTTTCAATTTTACCATTGGATTGTGCGTGATACAATGAACTAAGCGATCTTTCAATCCCAAACATCTTCATTACTTCTTTCATAGCATCAGGCATGAACTGGGTTCCATGATCAGACTGTATGTTTTCGGGGAAAACCCAATCTGCTGAATACTAAAAATAGCGCATCCGCTATGTCACCAGTAGAAATCGTTTTCAATGGAAATGCCTCGGGCCAACATGTACACATATCAATACATCTTCTTCTTCTTCCGTCCTTAGCCAAAGACCGACCAAGCAGTCAGAGGCCATCACGCCTTGTGGCGTCTTAAGGGCAACAGCAGATTGATTTTCTCTGTTGTAGTTTCCCATCACGCCTAGCGGCGTCTTTAGGGCAACAACAAATAGATCCATCTGCCGTTGTTTCCGTAATCATATCAATACATGTTTGCACATATTTATGACCCCTAGCTGAAGTGACTTTTATTGGACCAATAAGGTCGATAGCCATCTTTGCGAATGGACGCAAAGAAATGTCAGAGGCCTGAATGGGTGCGTTATGTCCAGGCCTTTTCGTTGCGACACTCTGGCACACTAAGCAAGTGCGACAAAAAACTTTTACATCTTTAGTCACACCAGGCCAAAAGAAGTGAGACAAAACCCTCTGTTTTGTCCTTGCAATACCCAAATGACCTGCACAGTTAATGTCATGGGCATGTCGTAAGACAAATGGTCTAAAGCAAGTAGGTACCATAATCTGTTTTTTCACTGATGTAACATCCTGAAAATTTCTAATCAAAATATCATTCTTTAATGTGTACCAATGTTTTGCATTATCATCAAACATCACCTTATTTGATTTTGCCATACGAAAATATTTTTTCAAAGAATCATCTTCTTTTTGCCTTTGTATGAATGATTCTTTTTCAATCAATTCAACCTGCAAATTATCATCATCTTCCATCTGAGCAGTATTTTCATTATCATTATCATCATCATTCATGACATCTTCAGTGTCCTCATCATCATTCATAACCTCCTCCAACACAATATCATCGTGGTTCTGATTAATCATTTCAGCACGAGCTTGTGCTCCGGTTGTAACAGCATTAGCTGTTATTAAGTGCTTCTTCTCCCAATTTTCAGTGTCCTCTCTAGAACACTCGTGGAGACCTGGGATGTTCCCAAGAATTATCCCGGCGATAGGGCTATTTAATAAACACACAAGAGCTCTTCCAGTAAAATAGGGTGTATCCAAAAATACTTCTGCTGTTGGATAGTATTCCACTGTGCCACCAAAAGTAATACACTTTACTTCTCTTCCTGTGTAATCTGACTGATCCACCATAGATCTACGCACACCAATTGACGTTGAACCCGTGTCCCTCAAAAGTGACACTAATTTATTGTTCACAAAACCCTTATCAAGCACCAGTGAACCTGTGCTTTCATAAGAAGACATGACTGGCAAAGGATGTCCGCACAACAGTCTTGGTACTCTCTGTAGCTGAAATAAAGAACTACATTCAGTACAATTAGCACTGTTGGATAGGTCAACACTACAAGCATTCGCATGAGCGATAACAACATTATTTTGACTTGTATTATTGTCACTCACATTTATGACAGCATTTGCACGTTCAGGGTTCCTTGACTGTCTAAAATTATTATTTTGATAAGAACCTCTGTTATTACCATAATTGTCATTATTCCTATGGAATGACCTTTGTCCTCTGCCAGATCTGGCATTATATCCTCCTCTATTTTGGTAATCATTGTATCTAAATGATGACTGTGGTCCATAATAACCCTCATCATTAGAGTTGTAATATCTCTGAGGCTGTTGAAATTTCTTATTAAAATTATATCTGCCTCTGTTATTGCTATATTGAAAATTCTGATTGACTCTATAGTTCTTATCAATGCTATTTGATCTCCGCCTAGGTGTGTTATAATTGACCATCCTAGCAGATGCCACTGGCAAAGAATCCTTAATGTTATTTTTACTTAGATTCTTATTTGGATGTGCGACTTGGAATTGTCTCACAAGAGTTTCACAAATAGTCAAATTTTCTGGTTTCCTTTCTTGCTAAAATGATAAAAAATCTCCACTAATTGAAGACAAAACTTTATCTCTCAGAATCAAATCAGATAGTCCCTCAAATGTTTTTTCAATCTTAGATAGATCAATCCATCTAGTAAAGTACATCTTAATGGATGAAATAAATTCTGTAAAATCTTTTGCTGAATCTGGCAGTAGTGATTTAAATTTTAACCTATAGCCATTTTCATCCAATTGATACTTCTTAAGTAGCAAGGTTTTCACAGCTTCATAGTCTTTTCTAGACTGTTCATCCATGGTACAAACTGCAGTACATGCTTCACCCACTAATAGGTTCATGAGCCTACTAGACCAGGTAGTTTTATCAATATTAAACTCCTGACAATACGTCTCATATCTGCTGAGGAAGCATGAAATATCGTCGATATTAGAGTTAAATTTAGGTAAATTTATCTTAAAATGAGCAGTATGGTCTCTTCTACCAGTATCACCATTCATAGGATTAACCTGTGGTTGCTGTAATTTTAATTTCTCAAGTTCCAATTCAGCTAATCTAATCTCCTGTTGAGATTCGATTTCCATTTGAGCTTTTTGTGCTGCTAATTCAGCCTGAGCTTGAGTCTGAGCATAGGCTAATTTTTTTATTCAAGAGCCATCTCCTCTGCTCTTCTTTTTTCCTCAAGAGCTATTTCATTTTGTCTCCTTTTTTCATTTAATTCTTCTTCTCTCCTTTTTTCAGACAATTGTATTTCTTCTTGTCTTTTTTTCAGACAATTCTTCTCGTCTTCTTTTTTCAGCCAATTCTTCAGCTTTTTCAGCTAAATCTTGTTGTCTCTTGAGTTCCTTGTCTACATAGGTTTTTAAGGCATCACCCTCCAAACCAAAATCTTTACCAACCTTTACCAAGTCTTTCTAGGTTGCCATGATTTACAATTATTGTGCTTTTCAATAGCAAACCAATGAAGTAAATTTATAATATTATCAATCTGTGAATAATATTTTCAATACTTATTTCACCAATTCAAATTCACCAACTGCATGTATTAGTAAAAAGTAATATAGATGTTATAAATATGGAGCATTAAAAGAAAAGTACAACCAGGATGACAGAATACAGTGACCAGAGCTAACAGAAGCAAATGCAAATAGAAAACTGAGGCAGAACTATATGAATTAGAACCAATAAATAAAATGTTGCTCTACCACACTTATGACAATGCAGCACGAATTTACAACATTTATGACATCTATTAAATCAAGGATAGCAAAGTTAGATCAACAATGTTATAAACAATAATGTAGAAAACTGAATAAAAAATTACAATGAACTGTACTACAAAAACAAATATTACAATTAACAATACTGCACAACTAGATAAAAAATGGATCTGTATACTTCAATTGAGGCAGTATCCCACACAGCAATGTTCGCTGGCCCCTCAATTTGGACTACACAGATGCATAAACTAAAGAACGCCTGTGAATTCTTTTCGACCAGACATATGTCAGTATTGAAAACATGTTACAGGTCCTGCCAACCTCCCACAAGCTAGCAGACGATAAAGTGCGCCATCTTTAAAAACTGGGACAAGGCACGAACTGCAGGCGACGTCTGTACTTATTTCTGAAAAATCACTTTACTTCACACTGTGGATCGATGATCCTCCGGCTTGGTGCCCCCAACTGTTATGGGTAGTTATTTCTTCTGATTACGTTGTATAGGGTATTCAACTTTGGAGAGGTCCCTCCCATAATATTTCATTTTACTTGTGTGAACTCCACACGGCATTCCATCATGCCGGTAACAGTTTTTATGTAGACTATTAAAATACCTTTTAGTCTCCAACAGTAAAGAAATCCTCAAGGCCGGTTTGGACGTGAAGGCAAATATATATTTATTTACTGTAACAAACTCCAATTAACAGGCATCCAATATTCATGTACGACAATGGCATGGCCTAGCCAGTCTTGAAAACGTCGCTAGTCAGTCGACTATGGACAAGATGTCTTTGACATGTTGCTGCATACTTTATTTAACATTTCCACTCTCTTTCCTTGACATACAGCATTCACTTGTCCTAATATATCAATCCAGCATAGACTCCATGAAGCAGATGGACGATCTAGCTGTAGTAAATCTTTATAACTCTGTAGTAAGAGCACACATATAGGAGCTGGACACTATGCATCCGTTCACACTCAGGAACATGTAAGAAAGGCCTAGAAGTATCGCTCACTTCTGCTAAGTGAAGCCGGCAAAGACGTCTGCAATATTTGTCCAAAAGACAATGACGTACTTCCGGGAGTAACCCAGGAAACCTAATATCAACAAGCTGGTCCATAAACAAGCCTTGTTGATGTTGCTAGATATGTTATGATTTTACTCATAACACCAAAGCTCCATGGACAGAGGTCTCTACAGATTTTTGTGGACCATTACCATGTGGACAGTATATTCTTGTCATGGTAGATGAATATTCAAGATTTCCAGTTGCTGAAATCATTAATTCCACATCAGCAAGAACTGTCATTCCTGTGATTGACAAGATATTTTCGACATTTGGAATTCCTGAAACTTTAAAAACAGGTAATGAATGGTTCACCATTTAACAGCCAAGACATGAAACATTTTATGCACCATGTTGGATGCAAACACAGAGGAATCACACCTTACTGGCCAAGGGCAAATGGGGAGGTAGAAAGGATGATGAGAAACCTCAAGAAGGTCATTCAAACAGCCACAGTTGAAGGAAAGTGTTGGAGACAACAGATGTATGCTTTCCTTAGAAATTATAGGGCAATACCTCATATGTCAACAGGCAAATCACCATATGAGCTCATGTTTCAGAGAAAGGTTTCGATTAAGATTCCAACAGTTGAAACCAAAAAGAGTCAGCCAGCCTCATCAGATGTGCAGAGAAAAGATGCACAGGCAAAATACATAATGAAACAACATGCAGACCGTAGACTACGATCACAGCCGTCTCATCTGAAAGTAGGAGATTTTGTTTTAGTACGACAAGAACAAAACAGCAAATCAACTCCGAGGTTTAATCCAGAACCTTATCAGATTACTAAAATCAAGGGAAACATGATAAGTGCTTCAGGTGAAGGCAGAGTTGTGACAAGAAATGTCTCGTTTTTCAAGAAAGTCAACGAAAACCTGGCCAGAGCAGCCAAAAAGAAATCACAGCCAGATGATGATTACTTAGATGACATTGTCAGTCATGAGTTGCCACTAACTGCCACAGAACCAGCTGACGTCACCATGGACAACAACAGGCAATTACCGCAAACAAGCAGACCACCTCCTAGACACCGAAATGTCCCAAGATGTCTCAATGACTATGTTTTGTATTGACAATGACTCTGTCTGTTATTATTGATGTTTGTAGAATAGTTTGAGTTTCAGTGTGTTTTTGTTATTCAAGAAAGGGAGAGAATGTAGTGTCCTATATTTAGATATGAGGAGAGAGTTATGGGACTTGGAATAATGGCCGTTGTGAGATGTTAGACATGTTTGTATCTCTCTGTATAATAAATGGTAAGAACGACAAGAGTCTAGCATTGGTTCATTTAGAGGACTAAGATAGAATACCACAACATTAACTTTCGCAAATGACATACTCATGTACAGACTTGGCTCAGACAGACAGGAAATGGTCCAAAGCATGCAAGAGACACTACAGACAGTTTCTAAATGGTGTGAGGAAAGCGGATCAAAGGTCAATCCCAACAAGGCCTGTGTAATGTGGTGCTCTTTGAGCAACTCCATAGTGAAAGCAGACCTTCCAGGCATCACTTTCAATGGGCAGAACATTGAAAGGCAAGACAGGCTGAAGTATCTAGGAGTAACGTTTGATCGTGTACTATCATTCAAGTACCATGTCGAACTGATCATACAGAAGTGCAAGCGAGGACTGGCAGCCTTATAAACAATGGTGGCTGCACGCTTGGAACAGAGACTATTGTTTCTCCTGTATCATCAGCTCGTGATTTCAGTAATCGAGTACGGGCTAGGAATACTCACGCTATCAGTGTCACAATGTGAACGACTGGAACGCATTCGAAATGAAGAGATGCAACTCGTTTTGGACTGTATGCGTGATACCCCCATTGCGACAATGAGATATATGCTCAGATTGCTGTCGATTAGATTCTGATATGCGATGGCCCAGGCAAAAGCATATATGCGGGTAACCACCGACAAAAGACACCCCCTACATGAGAATGTAGCTGACATCAAAGGAGCAAGAATCAAGAGGGGGATGTCATGGATGGCACAGGTAGAGGCTACAATTGGTCAGGTGATCAGGGTTGAAAATGTATCCAAAGGGGAAGAGTGGAGTAAGTCAGGGGAGAACTGGATAAACTACCAGCAGGTCATCATTAGCCTTGGCAGAGAATGCAGTTCTTGGGGCAATGGAAAAGCAGAGCTGGAGATTAATCAGCTGATAAGTGATCATGCTGGGGATGATGATGCCATTGTGTACACTGATGGGTCTGTAGTGCATGGTGATCAGGATAGGGCTTCTCTGCGAGAATAAAGGGCAGGGTCATCGCTGAACAGAGTGGAGCCTACATGACAACAACCTCCAGCATGAGAATGGAGGTAGAGGCAGTTACTGCCGCCCTGAGGTGGCTGTCTGAAACTCCATTAACCAGGGCAGTTATATTGTCAGACTCTCAAGCCATGCTTCGGAAAGTTCAGAACGCATGGTTGCGGCAGGAATGGAAAACATCAATAGAAAATTAGAATCCTCCAGTCTTCAAGAACTGGTGTGGATCTACTGTCCATGTCATGCAGAGGTACGTGGCAATGAGAGAGCTGACAGACTGGCCTCGAGAGCACCCATAGTGGGGACACTGGACATGGATAAGGGAGAGATACTAAGGGCTATTAATGATCGCCTGCTGGATAATGACACTGCAATGGATGAATCAACAAGGCTGAGACTGTTGGAGTTTGGCATCAAACGTGGGACTATCAGAAATGGAAGTGAGAGAGGATGCATCCGTCGTATGTACAACCAGCGTGCTACATGTACTATCAGCATTAATACTCTTCAACATTTGCTGAGGGAGACTGAGCACATTTGGGTTTGCCCAGAGTGCAGTGAGGTCGATTCTGATTAACAATAACATTAACAATAACAATTTTTACTCAGGTGATTACTATATTCATCCTACATCTCCCAAAAGGAGCACAGGCCTTCCACAACGCCAAGTCTTCCTGTCCTGTGCCATCAGCTTTCTATGTCTTCTTCATCCCCTTCATGTCTTTCTCCAGTTCTCTTTTCTATGTGTTCTTTGGTCTCCATTTACCTCTCTTACCCTGGGGATTTCAGAAGAGGGAATGCCTGTTGATGCTATTGACATGTTTCCTCAGTGTGTGTCCTATCCATCTCCAGCATCTTCTTATCATCTCTTGTTCCACTGGTGCTTGTTTGGTTCTTGTCATCAGTTCCACATTGTGACCATGTCATACCACTAGGAGAAGTATTTGCACACAGTTAAATAAATACTTTACAACCACTAGCAATGACATATGAATTTCAGAATTTATCAATGAAACCTACAGAAAAAGTCTACAGCTGAGATGGTCCGACAAAATCAGCAACACAGAACTCCTGGAAATACCAACAAATAGAGGTGATAATGAAAGTTAGAAGTGGAAACAGAAGAAACTAATCTTGAGAAAATCTACTTTAAAAATTAGACATTTTGAGCTACTTTTAAATATCATAAACAGTTAAACAAACATGCAATCAAAAGTAACAGGGAATAGTTAATTACGGCTATAATTTAAATAATAATTAATAGAAGACACTTTGGGCAGGAGAGATTTGACAAAATTAATTTGGATGTTCAAAGTGTCAACAACAAAAAAAGACATCTCTGAAAAGCAAATTTTCAGTGCAAAGGAAGTTCTGTTATCAAAAGACTAACCTAACCATTTAGGCTATACAGTGTTGGGGATTCATTTATTTTTTATTTATAATTGTTATGGTTTTTTTTGTTGTTGCCATGTCTAATGATTGGAGGGTCAAATCGTGAGAGTATATTTTATTTTGCAGATTTTGGGGTTTACTAAGTGAGATGCTGACAACTAGACCAATTGAAGTACCATTTGGAACATCATTTTGCCGGGGTTATGGAGAACGCTATTATGTAAAAGGACAGGTAAAGTTTGATTTTTAAAATATATAAAAATGTCAGAAAGAGAGAGAAAGACAGTCACGAACACACACCACATCATGCATGTTAAAACATGTGTACATGCATAACAAAATTGCCATATATTTCAAACCACTAGTTCAGCATTAATGAAGCCCGTGTACACCTACATAGGGTGTTCTGAATCTGTGCCATGAAGGTAGCAGGGAAACACATTACACATGCCTTAAATGTCACATGGTTCCAAAGCTCTCACCATCTCCCCATTGTCATATTAAATCATCATCATCTCCATTTTTTTCCCTCCTTACAGATCATGGAGCTCCCACTACAGGTAGCCCTCCATGAGGAAGCTTTTATCAAAGCATTCATACGCTGTTGCCCTCCATGAGGAAGCTTTTATCAAAGCATTCATACGCTGTTGCCCTCCATGAGGAAGCTTTTATCAAAGCATTCATACGCTGTTGCCCTCCATGAGGAAGCTTTTATCAAAGCATTCATACGCTGTTGCCCTCCATGAGGAAGCTTTTATCAAAGCATTCATACGCTGTTGCCCTCCATGAGGAAGCTTTTATCAAAGCATTCATACGCTGTTGCCCTCCATGAGGAAGCTTTTATCAAAGCATTCATACGCTGTTGCCCTCCATGAGGAAGCTTTTATCAAAGCATTCATACGCTGTTGCAGGGATGATTTCTGCACCTATATGTTTCACATAACGATGTTGCCATCCTCGTGCAGAACCTCACATTAGTCACTTTCTACAACATGCCTGACAAGCAGTAAACATACTCTTGCTGTGGATCCTCACAGACCCAAATACTTGGGTTTAACTGCTAGTGACCCATGTAGTATCTCTGGGATCTCTGAAGAGACAAGAGAGACTATCACTACTGCTCCTTCAGGTGGTAAGGTAAAGATAAAGGTAGTCCCATAGTAGATACTACATCACCCCTCGTGTGCCGACGGTCAAGATAATATGGGCCTAACACCATATTCCCAATATGCCTCAATGGGCGTGTAACGGGTTCCTTTACCTTTACCATAGTAGATACTGCCATAGGGGGTGAAGTGTTAGAGACTTCACAATACAAGGTCCAGCATCAAGAGGTGGGTGTGACCAATTTCCTTCCTCGCTGCCTTTTCCTTCCTGAACTCAAATACAAATTCAGGTACCCATTTACAGCTGGGTAGACTGAACCGTATTGATACTGTCAATAAAACCTGGCACCTTTGCCATGAGAGACCAGCGCTCTAACCACTCTGCCAATCAGACGCTCCCTTCAGGTGGTAGGAAGCAACTATTATGAGGTTGTACATGGGACATGGAACCGTATCATTTAAAACAGATTGCTAGAGAAATACTATGACAGTGTATGAATGCTTTGCTGCAGGCTTCCTGCAAGCAGACAAACTGTAATGGTGGTTCTATGTTTCATAAGGAACAAAAAAAAAAGGGAAATAAATGAATGAATACTTCTGGTCTAAAGCAAATCATGAAATTTGGTATGGTCATTGTTATAAATTGGATGTTTGTTCACTTTATACTTCTGTCCCCACATTCTGATGTATTTTGAATGCTTTAGTTTTTTTTTCTTGACCGTCATGCTAATCCTAATATAGGTATTATATCATATAACACAGTTCTTAATCATATAACACAGTTCACTTGTCAGATGGCATTCACCAAAAAACCTGCTCCAAGATCTTCTTACTGGTTATAGGTTCGGTTTTGAAAACATTGAAGCCAGCCAACAGAAATGGAATTCATTGGACTTTAACTAAGTAGTTTGATTATCAAGATTTTGCTGACAACCTCGTTCTTCTGTCCCATAATCATAACCAGATGCAAGACAAAGTGAAATACTTGATGAGAGGTCACAGCTAGTGGGTCTGAAAATGCACAGAGAAAAGACAAAGATAAGGAGAATAAATGCAAGAAACAATTTCAAGACTGCACTTGAAGAAACACCCCACAAGATGTTGAATCAAAATGGAAGCACAGACAGTGATATCAAAATAAGGATACAAAAGACAAGAGGAGCGTTCATTGCCCTGGGAGATATATGGAGATCAAAAGAAATCAAGCCAAACACAAAAATTAGAATCCTCAGCACACATGTAAAGTCACTCCTATTGTATGGCTCTGAAATGTTCTCCAAGATCTGATCAGACACAAACTTGTTTTAACATTCCATCTTCATTGCTTGGTGGTGAAACAGTTATGTTTCATTACCTGCCAAAAGCTCTGACACTGTGATCTTTAAGCCGTTTCATGATGTCCCTTTGGTGGCATATCATAGGAACAAAATTTTAAGGACATTCTAGTTCACATCCACTAGGTGAATACTAGCTCCACATATTTTGGCACTAAGGTTTGTCATCTGCGATAGGTGTCACATTTGGCTATTTGTGTTCCAAACACAAACTGTTTTTATGTCCTAAATGCACCTTTGTTATTTACGCAAGTCTATACTTGCGAATCCAGGAATCTCATCTGTGCTATTATTTGTAAAAGGTGAGGCACTAGCTAATATAGAGGGAATAAGGCATGCATTTATCTTATAGATTTTTTAGAGCATTTGACTGAAATTTCTCACAGGGCTTATAAATCTGTAGCTATTCATTTTAATGGTCCGGATGGTTGTGGGACTTCAGTTTGTCAGGTCACAGCTAACTGATCATGTCATTGGTGTTGCCAGAACTTGCTTTCTTTGGAAAATCACCTGATTTTTTTAATGGTATTTTCTCCTGATGGATTAAAAGTCCAGCACCATTTCATTTACTTTCTGCTTATCGCTGGCTGTTCACTTTTCGGTGGCTTCTAATATTTCCTTCCTGACATTTTTGTGTTCCTTTTTGTTCTTGTGTGTTGTTTCATATCTGTTCTTCATAATCTTATTTTTATTCCCTAGCGTGTCTATCAAGTTTTGTTACTTCCTGTTATAAGGGAAGGCCATTATTCCACTTGATTTTCTGGTTTGGTATCATAAGCATATCTCCAGTTGTTTATGTTATGTCCAACAACTGAAATTCCTGTCATGTCTCAATCGATCTCACTGTGTTTTCACTGTAAAGATGAAACAGACCAAATGACAATACATATCCCTACTTAATGCCCTGTATTATCTGATGAAACTTTCTTAACAGGTTGTCATTTCTTACAGCTGTTGTTTGTTGCCAGCTCATATTCTCTAGTATTATCAGATCTTTGCCATTAGCATATACTAATATTTTGATGGTTTCCTCATGTTTCGCCTTTTAAATGCCTTAGTTTAGTCTGTAAAGCACACTCAGATCTGCTTTTACTTCTATAGCTCCATAGACATCATATCATACATGCCACACCTCGGAGATGAAAAACCTGTACAAAAAATCCAAAACCCTGTACAAAGACCTGCAAAACCTGTACAGAGACTGAAAAAAACATATCAAAAGAGTTAATTCGCATAAAACTATTTTCAATTACAGTGGGCTGCATTACAAATGAGACACGGAGACTTTACCTTTTAAAGCAGGTCATCACTTATTTTAAAACCCAAACAATAAATGACTGAGTTTATTTTACACTGTAAAAATAATGTGATAGTGTCATCATTTAGTCTATTTCTGTGCCTAATTATCACTAACATACTGGGAAATCCTGTGTTCAATTGGACCTTATAAAAGAACTCTGAGACACAGTAATAAGGGGAATGGGTTAGAAAACCTGTATAGAAATTATGTATAGGGTGTACACATCTGAAAATGCAAACACCTTGTACAGATTATGGGTAAACCATAGCATGTGGCATGTATGTCATATTTATAAGCAGATGTAATACTGAAATTCAAATGTAATTCAAAATGAAGGAATGCATGTAGTTTTGGACTGTATGCAAGATACCCCCATCATGATGATGGGTTACATGCTTGGATTACTGTCGATTAGATCCAGATATGTGATGGCCTAGTCAAAAGCCTATATGCGAGTAACCATAGACAAAAGGCACCCCCTGCATGGAAACATAGCTGACATTAAGAGAGCGAGAATAAAGTGGGGGAATGTCTTGGATGGCACAGGCAGAGGCAACAGTTAAGCAGGTGACCACAGTTGAAAATATATTCAAAGGGGAGGAGTGGAGTAAGCCACATGAGAACTGGACTAACTACCAAAAATCATCATCAGCCATGGTAGAGAGTGTAGAACGTGGGCCAATGGGAGGGCAGAGCTGGAAATTGATCAGCTGATAAATGATCATGCTAGAGATGATGATGCCATTGTGTACACTGATGGGTTTGTAATCCGTAAATCAGGGTCGGGCTTCTCTGCTAGAGTAAAGGGCAGAATTTACGCTGAACATAGCGAGGATTACATGATAACAACCTCCAGCATGAGAATGGAGGTACAGGCAGCTACTGCAGCCTTAAGATGGCTGTCTGAGATAAGGGCAGTTATTTATAAGATTCTTGATTTCAGTCTTAGAAATTTCTTATTCTATAGATTTGACTTGTGGTCTTATTCTATAGATTTGACTTGTGGTCTTATTCTATAGATTTGACTGTGTTCTTATTCTATAGATTTGTCTTGTGGTCTTATCTATAGATTTGACTTGTGGTCTTATTCTATAGATTTGTCTTGTGGTCTTATTCTATAGATTTGACTTGTGGTCTTATTCTATAGATTTGACTTTGTTCTTATTCTATAGATTTGACTGTGTTCTTATTCTATAGATTTGGCTTTGTTCTTATTCTATAGATTTGACTGTGTTCTTATTCTATAGATTTGACTGTGTTCTTATTCTATAGATTTGACTGTGTTCTTATTCTATAGATTTGACTTGTGGTCTCATTCTATAGATTTGACTGTGGTCTTATTCTATAGATTTGACTTGTCTTATTCTATAGATTTGACTGTTATTATTCTATAGATTTGACTTGTGTTCTTATTCTATAGATTTGACTGTGTTCTTATTCTATAGATTTGACTTGTGGTCTTATTATATAGATTTGACTGTGTTCTTATTCTATAGATTTGACTTTGTTCTTATTCTATAGATTTGACTTTGTTCTTATTCTATATTTTTGACTTGTGGTCTTATTCTAAAGATTTGATTTGTGGTCTTATTCTATAGATTTGACTGTGTTCTTATTCTATAGATTTGACTGTGTTCTTATTCTATAGATTTGACTGTGTTCTTATTCTATAGATTTGACTTGTGGTCTTATTCTATAGATTTGACTGTGTTCTTATTCTATAGATTTGACTTGTGGTCTTATTCTATAGATTTGACTGTGGTCTTATTCTGTAGATTTGACTTTGTTCTTATTCTATAGATTTGACTGTGTTCTTATTCTATAGATTTGACTGTGTTCTTATTCTGTAGATTTGACTGTGGTCTTATTCTATAGATTTGACTGTGGTCTTCTTCGTACACTCTCAGACGTCCACTTGAATGTTCTCAAAGAAAGCAGTAGTCAGTTTGAGGCTATTTGAATCCCCGTAAAGCTTTTCCACGAAAGGAGCTGGCGTCGGCCATATGCACTTTCTCTGTACCACATATAAGGGGCAACTTTGAAGCAGATGTTCAGCAGTCATTTTATCAGTGCCACAGTTACACTGATCGGTAGTTCCTATCTTTAGCTTGTTGAATAGATGGTTTCTCAATCTGTTGTGACCAGTGCAGAGTCTGAAGATTACCACTTGTTCTCTTCTGTGGAGCTTGTAGTAAGCATCATTCTGTGTGTGCCCTGGATGTTCAACATTCCATTTGTTTCTGTATCTGATTCTGATAAAACTCTTTGCCTCCTCAAAAGTTATGCTTACATCAGGCTGAGGTAGATGTGAATCTTCTTTTGCCAATCTGTCAGCCTCTTCATTGCCGGTGATGTTACAATGAGATGGAATCTATTGGATCTTTTGAATCATTGACAAAGTTTGTGGAGCACTATTCTGAGATCATCCAGGTCTGTATTATTTTGGCTTTTCAACGTTGCAATTACTGACTGTGCATGAATAAAGAAAGCAACTTGTCTCTCTGCGCTTTCTTCTGTCAATATAACTTCTGCTGCAGTTTTCAAGGCCTCTGCCTCTGCTCTGAAGTTGCTGGAGAATCGTCCTGTCACCACTGACAGCCTTTTTTCTGCACCAGAGCTTAAGGTCAGAAAGACACCCCCACCTCCATTTTCTGTTGCATTTGTTGCTGATCCATCTGTGTATGCATGGATCCAGGTGTTGCATGGATAATGTTTCTCTATGTACGAGGGGCGTTCAGAAAGTAATGCACTACATCGTTTTTCTCAGCTAATAATGAAGATAGAAGCATGAAATTTTGCACACTTCAAATATGGCATGTGCCAATTGTGTGCACTAAATTGCACTGCAACCGGCCAAATAATACGGCTGCCCTAAACCGTTGAAATGGAGCATGTTAGCAACTTGCGTTATAAACAGCGAATTGTGATAAAATTTCTCGTTGCAGAGAAGGAAACTGTTGTGAATATTCACAAGCATATATGTGATGTGTATGGAAGTTTTGCAGTCGACAGAAGTACAGTCAGTCGCTGGGTTCAGAGAATCAAAGAATCAGGAAGGGGAGATACGGATCTGCTTGTTGGCCGCGCTGTGGACGTTCTGCCACAGCCACCAACGCAGAAATGTTGAAATGCGCTGAGGGCATTATTCTAACTGATAGGCGAATCACTACTCAACAATTGGCCTTACAGCTGTCAGTCAGCATTGGTAGTGCAAATGCAGTTATTAAAACTCTCGGATTTTCTAAGGTTTGCGCAAGATGGGTTCCTCGAAGTCTCACAAATGACCACCGACTGCCAAGGAAAGCAATTTCTTCTGAATTGTTGGAGCGTTTCAATGTTGATGGAGAGAACGTTTTGGCTAAGATCGTTACAGATGACGAAACCTGGGCACATCATTTTGAACCTGAGACAAAAAGACAGTCAATGGAGTGGCATCATCCGCAATCACCAAGAAGAAAGAAATTCAAGACAATTCCTTCAGCTGGAAAGGTCATGATCACTGTCTTTTGGGACATTGAAGGTGTGATTCTTGTGGACGCTATGCCAAGAGGAGAGACAATCAATTCGCAAGCTTACATTAAGACATTGAAAAAACTCAATCAACGTTTTCGCAGAGTTCGGCCGCACAAGAATCCAGCAGACCTGCTTCTCCTTCACGACAATGCGCGCCCTCACACAAGTCTGGCAACATGGGAAGCAATCACCAAATTCGGTTGGACTGTACTACCCCATCCACCCTATAGTCCCGATTTGGCACCCTCTGATTTTCATCTATTTGGTCCACGTAAAGATGCACTCCGTGGGACAAGGTTTGAAGATGATGAAGGAGTGATTCATGCAGCGAAGAAATGGCTACATGATCAAGACAAAGTCTGGTACGGGCTAGGAATACATGCACTTGTTTCGCGCTGGCATAAAGCCGTACAAGTTGATGGGGATTATGTTGAATAATACCGATGTTTACATGGCATATCAATGTATATTGTGTATAAATTTCATGCTTTTTGAATAAACAGCTCCTGAGAAAAACGATGTGGTGCATTACTTTCTGAACGCCCCTCGTATTTTGTCGCTATGGATTTTCTATCTGTTGCAGTTTTGCTTTTTTTCTTTCAATTCCAGGAATGTTTTCTATCATTTTAGGGAAACGATTTTGTTTCCAAACTGGAAGCTTGTGTGCAGTGTAGATGGGTTTAACAGTGGATATTTCATCTATGGATACTGCTCTCATTTGTGGTTTGGTTGATTCTACAAAATTGCTTCATTTGAGTCTTTACCTTCTAAGAGCATTTATTCTATGGCACATTGGGTGGTCTGTTAGTCTGTTGAATTTTTCGACCTGTTGCTGAGCCCTGCAGTCTCTGTTTCTGTCATTTGCTGGGGGCATGTAATCTTTTCGAGTTCTTTTATAGGTGTTGACTTCATGCCTCCCGTTATAATTCTCATTGCTTGATTTTGGAGTCTGCTAATTTTATCGAAGTTTGTCTTAGCTGCTGTTGCCCACGCTGCCATGCCATATTCAAGGACTGGCCTCACTCACCCTGTGTACAACGTCTTAAGCACTTTCTCATCTGCACACCAAGTTGTTCCAGCAAGTTTTTTCATAATTTTTTCATAAGACTGTGGTCTTATTCTATAGATTTGACTGTGTTCTTATTCTATAGATTTGACTTGTGGTCTTATTCTATAGATTTGACTGTGTTGTTATTCTGTAGATTTGACTGTGTTCTTATTCTATAGATTTGACTTTGTTCTTATTCTATAGATTTGACTTTGTTCTTATTCTATAGATTTGACTTTGTTCTTATTCTACAGATTTGACTTTGTTCTTATTCTATAGATTTGACTTGTGGTCTTATTCTATAGATTTGACTGTGTTCTTATTCTATAGATTTGACTTTGTTCTTATTCTATAGATTTGACTTGTGGTCTTATTCTATAGATTTGACTTTGTTCTTATTCTATAGATTTGACTTGTGGTCTTATTCTATAGATTTGACTGTGGTCTTATTCTATAGATTTGACTTGTGGTCTTATTCTATAGATTTGACTGTGTTCTTATTTTCTTATTCTAAAGTATTGAATTTGCGTCTGTTTCCATTAGGTTCTAACAGATTTGCCTTGGTACAACTTAAGCTTACAGCAAGTGCAGCCCAGTTTTACCCACAGCCAGTTTGTCTCTTACACAGTAACCAAAGTCATTGACTGTAAAGATCTGGAGAAGGAGAACCAACAAGATGAGAAGGAGAACCAACAAGATGAGGAGGAGGAGAACCAGCCAGGGGAGCAGAAGCAGAAATTTAGGTTTGAAGTAGAATCATGCGTGAACCACCCGGCCTGTCCAGAAATGATGTTTGATTTGAAGGTTGGGTATTTAGGTGGTGGCAGTCTCAGGCTTACTGCCAAGAGACTGGAGTCAGTGCCAGTGCTGTTTAGGTATGTATTTTACCTTTGGATTTGCCTTCTGTTAGATACTTCAAACAAGAATATCAAACAGCTACAGTATGTGATTTATTATCACCCTTCATGTCTTCAATGAGCCTAGGCCTTCAACAAACTTATACCAAGTCTTTTTGCTCAGTGACAACAGCTCACGGTGTTTCCATGTCTCCCTCATCCCTTTCATGTCTGTCTCTAATTCTCTTCTCCTTATGTTCCCAGGTCTCCCTCTACCTCTCTTGCCATGGGGGTTCCAGAATAAAGACTGCCTTGTAATACTATCAGCAGGTTTCCTCATTGTGTGTTCTATCTGTTCCCAGCATCTCTTTTTGTTCCAGTGACACTTGTCTGGTTTGTGTCTGTCATCTGTTCCACATTAGTGGCCTTGTAATACCATTTCAATACCATTTCGGTAAATTTGATTTATTATAATAAAATCATATTGCATTGCAAGAGGTGTGATATTAATCACAGTGACTGTTCTAAGCATGTGAGATTGACAGATCATTTCTGCCAACTTCCAAAACACTGCACACCCCTTTTTTTTAATCATCAAGTCTGAAGATAGTGTACAAGGTACATTATGTGGACTTTTCCCACCATTTTATAATGTCTGCTTCTACAGATAGGTCATTTCTGTCTTCATCTCTGACTGTATTATTTCTTATCACCATTTGTTTTGCAAAGTCCATTACTAGATGAAAAACTCTTCATTCGTTATTTCTCTTTTTACATGCCTCGTTTTCTAAGCATGATTGAGTTATCCATTTCTCTTTTTACATGCCTCGTTTTCTAAGCATGATTGAGTTATCTTTTGATTTCTTCATTTTATTTTTATTTTCTGAATGGTGGAACTGTATTCATTTGCACTTAATGATGATTCTGGATTCATTTGCACTTAATAATGATTCTGGAAGCCGCGCTGGTGTAATGGTTACCACACTGCGCTGGCGATCGAGTGATCCAGGTTCAAGCCCGGGCGAGGACATTTGAATCAGTGTCGTCGACCAGGACTTGGACTGGATTAATTCGAACCCTGGCAAAGACATTTGAAGGAATGTCGTCTACCAGGGACTGGCAGCTCCTGAGCCGACCCAGTTCTAATGGGTATCCTCTGAAGATGGCGAGTATCTGCCTGAATGGCGAGTGGACACCTGTCATTGTACAGGGAAAAAAGGGATACTCACTTAAAGATCAGTCTCAGGTTAGATATACTAACCGGAGATTCTTGCCTCGAGTAATAGCGGGCGTACGTTAAAAAAAAAAATGATGATTCAGTATTCATTTACTTACTTACTTAGTCGTTCCCCTTCTACCGTGAGGTGTAGAGGTGTATTCATTTACACCTAATGAAAATTCTGGACTCATTTGCACCTAATAATTATTCTGTATTCATTGACACCTAATAATTATTCTGTATTCATTGACACCTAATAATTATTCTGTATTCATTGACACCTTTGATGATTTGTCATTTATTTACCTCTTCTT
Organism: Oreohelix idahoensis; assembly: GCA_024509875.1. Lineage (NCBI taxonomy): Eukaryota > Metazoa > Mollusca > Gastropoda > Stylommatophora > Oreohelicidae > Oreohelix > Oreohelix idahoensis. The sequence goes on along the minus strand of JAMPIV010018373.1, from coordinate 574,720 downwards.
CATTATTATTTTATCTTTTAAGGCTTCTTCTTGTCACACACACACACACACACAATGTTAACATTTGATTTATCCCCCTGGGTTTGTATTTTCTTTGTTAGAAGAAGCCATGCTATAACAGAATTATGTCATTTTTGTTATCAGTTTTTAATGTAATGTCCATCTTTTGCAGAATATTTGTACTAAAAGCACAGTCTGAGAAATCTCTTGGTATATCTGTCTCCTGGAATATATCATCTGACAGTATTTGCCTTGGTGGTCTTGTTATATCAGCTGGTGGCCTATGTGAACCTAACAGAGGAGCCACTGTGATATGTACAGAGACTGACCTCTGTGACCAACATAAAGAAATGATTCAGAAAATGCTGCAAGAATCAGGAGGTTTGTCATCACGGGAAGTTTCGTCAGCATCTTTACACTTTGTGACTGGAGCCAGGGCAGATCAGATCGTTTCTAAAGATGGAAAGTGGATAACATGGTTGTCATTTTTGTTTCTCTATTTAAATATACTTATGTGCATATGTTGATTCAGTATGAGTGAAAGACTTGGGACAATCTGTATGGGGAAAAAACTGTTTTAGGTTTTGGTTTTAAGGACCATCTTCCTTGTACGTGGACAACATCAGTGCTGCGGTCTCCTCCCTTAGATCACACAAGAAGGATCTCAGCACAGTGCGAGAATCCCAATGTAAGTATTTTTATACTGGGTAGGTTTCTAATTTTTAAATTTTGCCAGGGCAGCGGCCTTATGGCCTATTTTTTACAATTTCCAACTGGCGTGGGATTTTTTATGTGCGCAACGTGCACACAGGACCTCCTATTTTTTCATCCTTATCCGAGAAGGCTAGACATCCGATCTCATTAACGGGGGGGGGGATGACATCATTATGCCCACTGGTTCTGAAAAAAAATTTCATAAATTATATTCAGAAAAAAAATAAAAAAAAACTGAAATGTTTACACAAGAGGTGGTGACATGCACTGTTGCTTTTGTTTTTCTTTGAAACCACCTTTATTTAAGTTAACATTTGTCATGTTTAAAATCCTTGACACTCAAAACCTCTATGTTCCACTCATCATAGTGAGCTGAAACTTTGCTTACAGCTCCATTTCTTATTACATGTTAATCTCTCAAGGGTCGCACTGACCCAGCCGATTTTATGTAATTTTAAAAAATGTGAAATAAGGTAGAAATAACGTCATTAAAGTAAGGCAAATGAAGTAAGGGAAATATAGATAGTGTTTCATATATAAAAGAGGTGGTCATCAAATGGTGATTGGTGATGTTCCAATATGATTAATGACTGATTAATTATAAGTGATTATTTATAACTGGCCATTCACTTTTATTCTACGCAGTAAAATGAAATGTATGGACAGTTTATTCTTTGCTTCTTTTTTGTTTAATGCGTTGAGTAATGACAATGAAAGTGCATCCCTAAAATTTTCATTTTTTGGTTTAGCAGTTTCTTTTAATAATTCACTACTTGTCATTGTTCCTTTCTATGTGTGTTTTTTTTTATAATTTATTTATTAATTCTATTTTGGTTTTCTGGGTGAATGTTTAATGCTGAAATTTTTTTTTAACTTAATAGTGTCATTCATAAAATACTATTTTTTTGGGTACTGGAAAATTGTTATACTTTTTAAGGAAAATCTGACGGTTGTTGTGTGCTCCAATAATGTTTACTTGACTTTGCATTCACAGTTTTTTCGATGTGGACTCGCGTCTTCTGTCAAGGGAAGGTAGTCAGAGTCAAGAATTCATTCTGTCTGTAATTCTTATTCCCTCCCTTGAGTTAAAGGATGAGAACCAGCCTAATGTACAGATGTGTGCTTACATTGGTTACTTACAGGTGAGTGGAATTTACCTGTCTCTTGTGCACCAGTTACTTGCACCTTACAGTTATCTGTATCAGCGTCCTGTGCCATCCTTTCATGGTCTTCCCATATCTTGTTTATCCCTTTCAGGTCTGTCTCCCAGTTCTCTTCTCCATTGTTTTAGTCTCTCAATTTTTCTTACCCTAGGAATTCTGGAATAAGGACTGCCTTGTAATGCTGCCAACAGGTTTCCTAGCCAGAAAAACAGCATCTTCTCTCAACTCTTGTCTTACAGGCCCTTATCATCAGTTCCAACTGGTGAACTCATCATACCATTTCATTTCTTCTTATCTCACAACCATCCATTTATGATAGTTTGTAACTTCTTGATTGTCATTTTTGTTGTTGTCAATGTTTCACAGTCATATACAGTAGTAGGATTGCATTTACTACTTCTTCTTCTTCAAGTACCATGCCTAGTGGCATAGGAGATCATGTCTGTCCACAACTTCCTGTCTCTAGTACAATTTATCAATTCTGCTGTTGACTTCTTTCCATGCCATGTCAAACTGTCCAGTATTTGCTTTCTTTGTCGTCCCCTATCTCTTTTTCCTTCAATCTTACCTGTTGTTACGATATATTCCAGCTTTCCTCTTCTCATAACATGCCCAAAAAAAAGTGGATTGCTTCTTTCTAACTTGTGAAATAAGTTTCCTTTACGCACTGGCCTCTTTCAGGACATCCTCATTACTTTTTTTCGCTGTCCATGGTATTTTTAACATTCTTCTGTAAAACCACATCTCTGTGACCTCTAGTGCCTTCCTTGTTTGTTTACTACTTGTCCATAACTCACTCCCATACGTCAGGATTGGTTCTATCTAACACTGTAGAACACCCTTTCTTTAGTGCATTTACTTATGTTGAAAATTCAAATTTGTATTTGGACTTCTTCTTTCTTCTTCCTCGTTCGTCCTGAAAAGGACGGTGGTTGAGTTGTGTCTTGATTTCTGTATATTTTCCAGTGCAACTATAAAGCTGCACTTACCTTATGGATTCTTATTTTAATATCATGGTCTGCTTCTCCAGCTTAGTCGACATTGCTGCCAAGATTAACTGATGTTACTACAAGTGCAGTTTTCTTTTCGTTTGCTACATTTATTCTCTTAATATTTATATTATAAACTTATTTTCTTTTCTTTGAAACATCTTTGTCTCTTGCATTTTACCTTGTTTTATACATGAACTTAAAAGAACAGTTACCGTATATCAAATTCATACAGCAGTGCCAAATGCTGTCATAGTCAGCAGTGGATTTAGGATGAGCTCTACCTCTCTTGCCATGGGGTTTCCATAATAAGGACTACCATGTAATACTATCAACAGGTTTCCTCATTGTGTGTTTTTTCCATTCCCTGCATCTCTTTTTGTTCCAATGACACTTGTCTGGTTTGTGTCATCTGTTCCACATTAGTGATCTTGTCATACCATTTCAATATTATTTTGGTAAATTTGATTTATTATAATAAAATCATATTGAATTGCAAGAGGTGGGATATTAATCACAGTGACTGCTTAAAGCATGTGAGATTGACAGATCATTTATATGCTTCAAGGGTGTGCTTAACATACAGTCTTGGCAGCAAAAATCCAACTCATGGTCTTCGTTTTAACTAATAGGAGAAGGAATGCGGGCAGGTCTCTGGAATCCTAAAACAGAATGCTTCACGTAGATGAGGCTCATAACTCCTGGGTGGCAACCTATGTTAGTGTTAATCAGAATCGACCTCACTGCACTCCAGGCAAAACCCATAGGTGCTCAGTCTCCCTCAGCAAATGTTGAAGAGTATGAATGCTAATTGTACCTGTAGCACGCTGGTTGTACATACGATGGATGCATCTTCTCTCACGTCCATTTCCGCTAGTCCCATGTTTGATGCCAAACTCCAACAGTCTCAGCCTTGTTGATTCATCCATTGCAGTGTCATTATCCAGCAGGCGATCATAAATATTCCTTAGTATCTCTCCCTTATCCATGTCCAGTGTCCCCACCATGGGTGCTCTCGAGGCCAATCTGTCAGCTCTCTCACTGCCACGTACCCCTGCATGGCCAGGACACTAGATCCACACCAGTTCTTGAAGACTTGAGGATTCTATTGATGTTTTCCATTCCTGCCGCAGCCATCCATTCTGAACTTTCCGAAGCATTGCTTTAGAGTCTGACAATATAACTGCCCTGGTTCATGGAGTTCAGACAGCCACTTCAGTGCTGCAGTAACTGCCTCTACCTCCATTCTCATGCTGGAGGTTATTGTTATGTAGGCTCCACTCTGTTCTTTATTCTTGCAGAGAAGCCCCATTCTGATTTCTCACCACGCACCACAGACTCATCAGTGCACACAATGGATCTAATTGACAGCAATCCGAGCATGTATCTCATTGTCACAATGGGGGTATCAGGTGTACATCCCAAAACTAGTCGCATCCCTTCATTTTGAATGCATTCCAGTCGTTCACATTGTGACTGACAGCGTGAGTATTCCTAGCCCGTACTCAGTTGTTGAAATCATGAGCTGATGATACAAGAGAAACAATAGTCTCTGTTCCAAGTGCGCAGCAGCCATTGTTTTTAAGGCTGCCAGTCCTTGCTTGCACTTCTGTATGATCAGTTCGACATGATACTTGAACAATAGCCCACGATCAAATGTTACTCCCAGATACTTCAGCTTGTCTTGCCTTTCAATGTTCTAAGTAAATAAATAAATAAAATTAATTTCTATCCACTGAAAGTGATGTCTGGAAGGTCTGCTTTCACTATGGAGTTTTTCAAAGAGCACCACATCACACAGGCCTTGTTGGGATTGACCTTTGATCCGCTTTCCTCACACCATTTAGAAACCGCCTGTAGTGTCTCTTGTATGCCTTGGACTATTTCCTGTCTGTCTGAGCCAGTTCTGTACATGAGTATGTCATCTGCGAAAGTTTATGTTCGTCCCAGTCCTGTTGGTTGAAAGGTTGCTACTTTTGCTGTGTTGATGTTAAACAGCACTGGTGATAGTGGAGAACCCTGGGGTAGTCCCGGGCAAATGTGCATTGGTTCTGATGTCCAAGTTCCCAAGCGAAATGCAACTGATCTCTCCATTGGATAACAAGGTAGATAGCAGCTGCCTTAATGGCAACCCATGTAGGAACTGGGAAACTCATTTCAAATCGCCTGCTGCCTTGTAAGTAGGCTGGGCACATCAAACTCTAAATAAAAATGCTTGCTAAAGTCATAGAAAGACACAGATATCACAGCCTAGCAGCAGACTATGAAGAGGAAGAGAAAGAATTATGAATGCAAAAAGATGTGTTAAGATATGTCTGTTTAATTGAAAGAAGTAGTTTTTATCCCTTCAACGTTATTTGTTATCCATCTTGTGGGAAGATGCATTTTCTGTTCTTGCACAAGATGCATGACCCTGGTTATTGTCATTTTATTTATTTATTTAGTTAAGATTTCATTAATGCAGTTTGTAAGTCTTTGTCTTGGGGAACCTTTGCTGCAAAGCCAATCTTCTGCTGTAGAAAGGTTTCTGATAGCACTTAACTGGGCTGTATTCCTGCAAAATGATCAGACCATAGTATTTTCTGTCCCTGTTGTTTTTACAGCTAGCATCCTGATTTCTGCATGTCTTGCTCTGTTGCTTGTGTTGAGATAAGCAGTTTTCCAGTTGTGGAGAAATTTTCATGCAAATTTAAACTCACCAATTTACTTTTATTTTCATATAATTTTTGTACGTTATTCTATGTTTTAGGTGAATAATGCGTATAAATGGGTATGTTGCAAGCACTCGTAACAAATACAGATGTAGAACATAGTCTCTCAAACTTTTTCAGACTGTGGCACACTTACCGATGCAAATTTTTGTCACAGCGCACCGGTGTTCTTAATGCTGGACTCTCATATAATGAACCGTAAATGTATAGTTTTCTACAGTTTACACTACAATGACTAATTTCAAATTCTATTACAATATATATTTTTATAGTAAGACATGACAGAAATGAAAAAATTTGAGAGAGATTTTAAATTTTATTATGCAAGTGCCTTTTTTTCAATGTAAAATGTTGAAGGCACAGATCTTTATTCATGGAGGAATATTGGATAAATACACTCTTAATTCATGTTCCACTGACTGAAGTTCGGATCTGAATTCAGTCTTAATTCGACTGAGGCATAAGTATGTGGTAGCACATGGCAACAGAAGTGAAACAGCATGTCTAGTAATGTCCAGTTATTCCTCGGCAACATTAAGCCAAAATTTGCCCAATTCTAGTTTGTTCTTCAGCAGCAATGTGCAATCCATAATAAACCAATGTTACATAAATATTAGGCTGGCAAAAGTTTTTAAACAAATATAATTGTATAAATAGGCAAAAGTACAGTGTAATTTGGACTAAAATATGTTTTACTATAAAAATTTGGCAGCACACCTTTTGAGAAACTACGATGTAGTAGACTAGACGAGAGAAAAACAATAGAAGTGATAACCTTATTGGGGATTCTAACCCATGATCATCCGAAGGGCAACACCGCCTCACTCATGGGAGTGAATTGTGACTAACCACACTGCCAGCTAGGTACCACAAAAATAGTGCTTCTTGGACAGGGGTCATTAGCACAAATCCTCAACGTACCTATTGAATTTAGGACCGAGGAACAACCCAGACTAATGATAGACGCAATCATTTCTGTAGCTTTCCTATTAACCAGTATAAGTCCGATTACAGAAGACAAAGACTGTAATACTGTGTCTAGTAAATATTAGAAGAATGAGAACAGTACAGGACAGTGAGGTAAGTTTGTATAGTATAAACATTTATTAAATAAATAAATAGAGACACCGAGGCCTTTGAACATTAAATAAATAATGCCAAAAAATGGGCATGTTGCAGGCACTTGTAAGAAAGAAAGGATTAGTAGACTAGACAGAAAAACAACAGAGGTTACAGCTTCTAGGAACTCGAACCCAGGACCATCCAAACAGCAACACTGCCTTGCTAAGGGAGTGGATCGTGACTAGGGGTCCATAGCATAGCTGTTCTTGTGATGGCATCGGGGTCTCTTTTGAGGACATGGCCAACCCAACTCCAGCGTCTGCAAGCTATGATGGTGTGCATGCCCTCTTGCTTGCTCCGAGTAAGCAGATCTTGGTTGGTGATGGTATTCGGACAAAATATTCTGAGAATTGTTCTTAGGCAGGTTGTGTGAAAAGAGGACAATTTCGACATTTCCTTCTCTGTTACTCTCCAGCATTCCGCACCATAGAGAAGCACACAGCTCTGATATAATCTTAATTTTGTGCTTGTGCTGTATTGAGAGGACTTCCAGATGTTGTTTAGACTATAAAAGGCTGTTCTTGCTTTGTTTGTTCTGTTGTTGATGTCTTTGCTTGCTCCGCCATCTGGTGATACAATGCATCCTAGGTATGTGAAGGTGTCTGTCTGTTCCAATTGTTGATTCGTTACTGTTATGGGCTCGGGGTTGCTCACATTGAGTGTCATGATCTCTGTATTCTTTAGATTATGTTCAGGCCCACCTGCTGGCTATACCTATTAAGTCTATCCGTTTTTTCCTGGATGTGTTGATGTGAATGTGCTAGTAGTGCAATGTCATCTGCATATTCCAGATCTTCCAATGTAGAAAACTCCCCGCCAGTTAGGCACCACAAATACAGTGCTTCGTGGACAGAGGTCATTAGCACGAATCCTCAATGTAACTATCGAGTTTAGGACTGAGGGATGACCCGGCCTACGAGTGTCTGCAACATAACCCATTTATGTGTATTATTCACTTAATGTTCACAGGCCTCGGATGTCTCTCTTTATTTATTTTTCATCTAGGATTTAGGAACTACTGACCTAATTCTATTACAAAAAGGTTGAAGATAATGCATGGCCATCTAAACAAGCATTGTTATTTTCATATATTTCATTGTACATGTCTTTCCAGGTTTTAGGAACAACTGACCTGATTCCAGTTCAACAGGATTTTTGTGTCAGAAACTTCAAGTGCTTGGAGGTCAAAGTGAACTCACTGCTAAGCAAGGAGCTGGTGAACCAGATTGCAATGCATCCCTGCTTTGATGAGCCTGGTATAAACATGTCAGACAGCCAGTATCAATTGAAGGAAATGGCAGACAAGAAACAGCTGAATGTTATGTCAGAAGCTAGAGAAGAGAATGATTCTTCAGAAAGAAGACATGAATCAAGTAACAGTAATATTCCTTTGGTCATATCAAGACATACTATTGAACTGCCGTCAGTTACTTCAGCAGATATCCAGTACAAGTTGTATGTGCTAAAGTGGGAAGCCCCAAAAGATAATATTGATGCCTATCTGATGTTTAATTATGATGAGTCTGGTGTAAAACACTTCATTGGGCATGCCATGGACAACTGGTTTGTGTGGAAACAAGCCAGCGAGGAAAAGAAAGTTACAAAGTTTTCTCTACAACCCATAATGGCACATTCCGCAGTGTTAGCAGCAGAAGTTTGCTTTTGTGTATGATGTAATGTGACATGACAGATTTGTTGGTCTGTAAAGGCAAGCCAAGTGTTGTTCCTTGAGGTGAAGGAGATCATGTCACTCCACAGATCTTGATTTTTTTTTATGCTCTTGATCAGTTCTGTTGATTTCTTCAGTTTTCTTAATCTCTTCACATGCTTTGATGTCAGTCTTTCCATTGTACTTTCTCTGCATCTTCCTCTGCTTCTCTTTCCCTGTATTTTTCCCATTCTCCCAATGATTTCAAGGGGCCAGAAGCAGTGGTGGCTCTATAAGGAGTGAAAAGAGAATAGAAGACATTTGTGTTGTGTTCCGAGTTCTCCCCTTCTCATCACATTGTCCAATGAAGGTTCATTGCCTTCTTCTTCTGATATATATTATTATATTTCTTAGTTTGTGAGCTCTTCACAAACATTCTTCGTTAGCCATCTAAGCGTTATGTCTATGTGAGTCTTTAACATTCCTCTCATTAACCGCAGCTCTGTTACCTCCACTGAATGTCCAGAACTCACTTCCTGGCAGTATGGTTTGGTTTGGTTTGGTTTGGTTTGGTTTGAAGGACCATCTTCACTGCACATGGACAACTCCATCAGTGCTCCGATCTCCTCCCTTAGATCACATAAGGAGGATCTCAGCACTGTGCATGAACTCTGTAGCACCAGCTAGGATCCCAATGTATGTTTACAGGAATCACATACTCTATAAATATTTTTGTGATGGATAGGTTTCCTAATTTTTAAATTTTGCCAGGGCAGCAGCCGTATGGCCTGCTCTTTACGATTTCCAACTGCCGAGGGATGTTTAACGTGCAGACGGACCTCCAATTATTTTGCCCTTATCTGAGAAGGCTTGACATCTGATCTCACGACACAGGAGATCGGGGGGGGGGGGGGGGGGGGGGGGGGGGGGGGGAACGTTTGACATCATGAGGAACCACTGGTTCTGAAATAAAATTCCATCAATTATATTCCCTGTGCTGGGAGCGAACCAGGTACCTCTTAGCCACTCCGAACCCCTGGCAGTAAATGTTGGTTTGGGTCAGTGTCCTAAGACACTTTTTTTCTAGTGTCCAGTGTCAAGGATTTATTGTATAAGGTGTTCCACATTCTATGACATACTGTTTGTGCTTGGCATATTCTGTTCCTAATCTTGGTGATGCATTTACCATCTGATGTAGTCATTAACTCTTACTATCCGGCAAGCCCCGTGAAGTGGCACGGGTTTAGTACCAATTTTACGGCTTGCCAGTTCAAGTGGCGCGCGACGGTAACGATAGCTAAACTAGCGCGTAAAAACGCGGTTTTTGCTCACGTATAGTAAGAGTTAAGCCTAAGCATTTGAAACTGTTTTTTTTAACGTTATGTTTATAACTTTTTGCATTTAGGTTGAATCATTTGCTTGGAGAATAACCATTGTTACCGTTTTCTTGCTGTTCAGACCCAGTCCTTTTTCTGCCCTTTCTTTAACTACATCTGACATTTAATAATAGATCTTTTTCATTTTCTGCTATTAACTCATTCTAAACCATGAGCCAGGTTTTCCTATAGATCTACCCGTGGGTTGCATGGTGCGCCCGCTTAATACAAGTTCCGAATTTGAACGAAAAATTAGAAAGTAAGTGGCCATAGCTTGTTCAAATCATGTAAACGCTTCCTGTGGACCACATGTTTAAAACTGGTAGTGACAGAAGTTTTCTGGTGCTTAATTTTTGCAGTTTTGTCAATTAATGACATCATTAGGCAGTTTGTTTACAAGTAGTGTAGCCACATACATAACAGTCATAAACTATCAACGGATCTATCGCTATAGATTATTTCTAAATGAATTTTAGCAATACCGATAGCAATAATAGCCTATTTTTGATTCTGATGAGGACATTTAACAAATTTAGTATTTTTAAGTAATAAATTAATTAAATTGCGTTGGACAGTACTGTGTAAGTGAGATTCCAGTTCAGCAATATGTGACTTCACCAAAAAACGTCATTAAAAATTAGAATTTTCATTTGTTTGCTCCCTCAAAACAAATGCCAAGATATAAATATGGGTTCTTCCTGATAACATGAAGTAGGGAAAATGTAATTTTATAAAACTTCCTGATAGTGTGAAGCTGGGAAAAAGTTTAGAAGAACCATCTATAGTTTGCATAGGGGAAAAACACTTAAATCTACTAAAACCACCTGCTGGTACGAAACTGGGAGAGTAAATCTTGCAAAATTACATGTTCAAGTACATAAAACATGTCAATTAAGTAAAACTACCTGCTGGTATGAAACTGGGAGAGTAAATCTTGCAAAATTACATGTTGAAGTACACAAAACATATCAATTAAATAAAACTGCCTGCTGGTATGAAACTGAGAAGTAGTGTAAATCTGGCATAACCTCATATTTGCATCTTCCCATTTTAAATGATCATATAGCTTTATAAATCTAAATTTTCCCACTTCAGATTTTCAGACCAAACTAATATTTATGTTTGTCTACTTTAAATGATCATATAGTTTTATAAACCTACATTTTCCCCACTTCAGATTATCAGATTGAACCCATATTTATGTCTGCCCACTATAAACGATCACATAGTTTTATAAACCTGCATTCTCCCCACTTCAGATCAGATAAAACCCATATTCATGTCCACCTACAATGAACAATCATACAAGTTTATAAACCTACATTTTCCCCACTTCAGATTATCAGGTTAAACCTGTATTCATGTCTGCCCACATTGTACAATCATATAAGTTTATAAACCTACATTTTCCCACTTCAGATTATCAAGTTAAACCCGTATTTATGTTTGCTTACTTTAAACGATCACATAGTTTTATAACTTTTTTTTAAACATTTTTCTCAGCTTCCAGCTGTTGGTGGCTCTTGTATGATTTTCACTTGTTCCTACTGCAGACTATCATGATTGCTCCCACTGCAGACTATCATGATTGCTCCCACTGCAGACTATCATGATATTTGACAGAATTTACAGTTGCCCACTTTGGTTGGCTCATGTTCAGGCAGCCTGTGCTGTTACAGTGCTAGTGTCTGCAGCAGTGTGTTTTACATGATGCAGTTACCAGGGCTATGCACTTAAAGTTACCTCTAACAATTTGCCTGGTAGGACAGCGATCCTATTTTAATGTCAGTTCATCAACAGGAGTTCTGAACACATTTTATGTATTTAATCTCCTCCCCCCAACATCCCATCTTTTCAATGATATCTCATTTCAATAATTGGAATAATAACAAATATGAATATACACATTTTAAAATCTTTTGAAATCCAGATCAATATTATTTTTTAAAATTAGTCAATGATTAGAATTTTAGCGTTTGAATTTTTAAACTCAATATTAATTATCGTTTTTTTAATGATAAAATATCTTCTTTAACAAAAAAAAATGATGGTGTGCCTTGACAATTTTAGTGCCTTGTTCAGTGTGCTGTGAGCTGAAAAAGGTTGAAAATCACTGTTATAAAGGCTGAAATAGATAATCATACATTTAACATTGATGTTAAGATATTCATCATTGCATTGTTTGAATAATTTAGCCAGTCTGTATTAAAGAGCATTTTCTTCTTTATCATATTTCTTGTATTAACAACATAAGATGTGTTATGATTAAAATTCATAACAGGTGTGAATTATATAGCTTTAGCTCAGCGGGGCTCGTTGTTTGTTTATTTTACACGGGTCACTGGAAAAGACGGGTGAGCTACGTTAAGCCGATATGCTTGGCTGGGTCTCGTGAGACAGGTGACTGTTGGGAGAGAAAGGGAAGAGAAGGGCATTGTGTTTAATGGTGAGTGGACGTATATTCTGTCAGTTGACGTGTTGAAGTGTTTAATAAATGAAGTTCTATGATTATGAATAAGAATATATGAATCATATTGAGAATGATTATGACAGCATGTTTTGACATGGACTTACTGTCATGAACATCAGTTGGAAAGAATTCAAGACTAATCGACAAATAAGAGAAGACTCTAGGCAGAAATATGTCTCCAACTATATAAGGAAAAGACGATGGTCATATATCGGTCATGTCCTAAGAATGCAAAACAACAGAATACCATTGCAGGCACTCACTTGGGTTCCTGGGGGTAAGAGGAAAAAAGGAAGACCAAAGAAACACTCAGAAGAACAATAATAAGAGAAGGAAGAACGTTGGGATTAAACAATGTGGAAGAGCTAAGAGGAGTGGCGTCACAACGAACAACCTGGAGAGCACTGGTTTCTGCCTTATGCGCCGTGTTTGGTGCTTAAAGAATTTATTATTATTATTATTATATTGTTGGCCTGAATTGTAATATTTGTGGAAGTTATCTTGGCCATCAGGAACCATCCTGATATATAGAATATTAACATAAAACGACACATAACAGATGTCTACATGTTTCATATTAAAATGTTAATAATATTATTGTACATACTCAGACATATTTTCCTGTTTTTTATGTAAAAGCAGCACAACTCTGTTTATGATGAAAATCCATTTATTTTGGGCTAAAAAAAATCATATACATTGCACACAACTACAGAAAGCACACAGCCGCAAGAAAATCTGCATATAGCAGGATCTACAGAGCGACACTGATGAATGAAGGAAAGAACATTTATTTCTAATAAATTATTCAAATCTTTTGTCTGGTGTTTATTCAATGTGGCAACTACATTTTCTCTGACATGCCAGGAAAATTAATAAAAACATTGGGTGCACTGAATTTCAAATTTGGTAGTAAAACAATGTCATCATACTAATTTATATACAGAAACAAACGCCAAAAGTTATTGAATGTTGCAACTGGTAACAGTTTGCTAAGAGAACAAAAATCCTTTATAACTTTTCCTGCATGTAAGTGAGGCAAACGGCAGCACAATAAGGATCACAGAATATGATATTAGTGTCATAGAATAACATTCAGGATACAGAAAGAGAAAATCTTAGATCAGCTACTAAACAATACGCTGGTCACGTAATAAAACAGCAAGAACAGTTCTCTCACCGTTACTGTAAGGTACACAACAAAATAAACGATACAAAGTGCTAATCTCAACAGGTCTGAAATGATACAGTGCAAAAGAAACTGATTCGTAATATGAGGCATGACATATTGCTTGAGAACACTGGCACAAAGAAAATCTGTTGTCAAGAGTTTTTAATAGCTGTGTTAAACAGAGAAATAAGAGTTTGATTTGTTTTTTTCTTACAATAAATACAAAGATTTGACACATCTTTTGTAGGGGGGAACAATGCAAAGCATAATAACTGCAGGTTTAGAAACAGTAGACTCCCAGCGTTAATTCTCTTCCAGCAAGTTACACCATAACAAAGACTAGTCATACTGTTAAAACATAGCACATCTGAACTTTTTTCCTGCAAGCATTTGAGATTTTGGTGCACGTTAGAAATTAAAATTATTGCAGTGTGTTAACTGAACATGTTGTATTAAAAATAGCAAGACTTTGAAAATAACCTGCCTATTTTGTTAAAAAAAAAAACTATTAATGAGATCCATAGAAAAACATACAGCAATGTATAATTTTTTTTTCTTTGAGGGTTTGCCTTCTTGTGGTGAGGTACATTCCCTTCAACCTAGACTTAAGTCCATTGGATATATCAGAACGCAATTTTTTCATTCAAATATAAGTAAACTCCGTTAACTGAAGCGTAGTGTTGATAAAAACTAAGCCCTATAAAAGGACTACTAACGTCTATCAGCTAGCATGAAGTAGCCCTGAAATGGGCTAGAGCCAATTCAGGGCTTCTTCTGAAAAGGACTGCTAGCCCCTCCAGTGTTGATAGATACTAAGTCCTGAAAAGGACTAATATTGTCTACCTACTAGCATGACCAAGCCCTGAAAAGGACTACCGCTATGCCAAAACTGCCCGTACGTCCTCAGTGTTCAGCGAACACCAGCTGTACGTTGGGTGTAATATAACACATGGTATGACCCACAAGCAAATCATTATTATCCAAGGAACATTTCATCATACATGTTTGAATGCATATATTTTTACATTTATATATGAAGTAAAATTGTACAACAAATTGTTTTTTTAACATGTTACATATTCCCATCAGAGATAATTGTGGTAAAATTAATAACTGCCACATTTAATTATTACTAAATACAATTATTACAATATAAATACAGATATCTTGGCAGCAACATAGCAACAAAGACAAGAGGAACAGACATCATTTTCCTTTCACTCCCTATGGAGCATAGAACCATCACTGTAGTTAGTCCACTCGCAGGAAGCCTGCACAAAGCATTCACGTCTCTCTTGTAGCAATTTGTTTTACATGATGAGGTTGCCAGCCCCCCCCCGTTGTCTTCTATGGTCTGCCTGATGGAACTATTCTTTCTGTCTAAGAGGCCCTTGGGAACTGCATGGGGCAGAGGAACAGACAGCGATATCAAAATAAGATTATAGAAAGTATGAGGTAAATGGGTACCTGATTCTGCTCTATGAATTAAGGAAGGAAAAAGCAGCGAGACAGAGAACTGGTCACCCCCACCTCATGTTGCTGGACCTAGTATGGTGAATTCTCTAACACTTCACTCCCCTACGGCAGTATCTGCTAGGGGACTACCTTGACCTTTGACTGCATGGTTCTGAAATATGAAGAACAGCAAAAACAACAAACAGGCTGCAGACTTGCATGGATTAGAAGGATTCACATGGTGTGACAAGATCACCTTGAGGAACTGACAGAGATAAGTAGACAAGCACCTGAGGACAAGATAAAGCATTAGATAGTACACACACACTGAAGAAACCAGTTAACATCATCATGACAAGATCACCTTGAGGAACTGACAGAGATAAGTAGACAAGCACCTGAGGACAAGATAAAGCATTAGATAGTACACACACACTGCAGAAACCAGTTAACATCATCATGACAAGATCACCTTGAGGAACTGACAGAGATAAGTAGACAAGCACCTGAGGACAAGATAAAGCATTAGATAGTACACACACACTGAAGAAACCAGTTAACATCATCATGACAAGATCACCTTGAGGAACTGACAGAGATAAGTAGACAAGCACCTGAGGACAAGATAAAGCATTAGATAGTACACACACACTGAAGAAACCAGTTAACATCATTATGACAAGATCACCTTGAGGAACTGACAGAAATAAATAGACAAGCATCTGAGGACAAGATAAAGCATTAGATAGTACACACATTATCAGCCCTTATTCTGGAATCCCCAAGGACAAAGAAACACAAGCAGACTCCAAACAAACAAACAAAAACACATGAAGAAAGAAACTGAAGACATATTTAAAAAGGATAAAAGAACACATGGGGGAAAACTTGAGCAGATGGCACTGGACAGGCCAGATTGGTGTAAAGTGATTGAAGACCTACGCTTGCTCCACAGGGTAATGATGATGAATTCTGGAATGAATATGGTTTCCTAAATTTTCATGGGATACAAAAATGTTATAAAGAAACAACAGTGTCACTTAACTTATCACAAATGAGGGGACTTATAGTTGTATACAAGGATGTTGAAAGAGATGATAGGCAATATATTAAAATAAGTTTTTTTTTATTTAAAAAAAAAAGACAAATCAATTAATGAAATATGTCGCCTCCTATGTAATGAGCCAGCTCTAGCCATTTTTACATATGCTGCATGATAATACTCATTCATATATAGCCAATTATTTGTCAAATCTGCATCCTTGGAATGGAAAAAAACTAAACTTCAAACTTTCTATAAATACCTGAGCGCAACGAATCCTCAGTCAAACTTAGTATGTGTAACAGACATGCTGGTTTCACGATCGACTGATAATGCTTCACTTAAAATATAAGGGCTAGTAGTATCCCTTTCAGTCATCAATGTCTCAGTGGGCACGAGGTTGGGTGCTTGGATAAAGAGGTCAAGCTGTTGCAGCAAGGGCTGCAACAAACTTATTGACTATGCCTTGATATTAACTGACAACATTACATTCTTTCTTTTTTTTAAAGTCTGAAATGTAATGACGATAGAATTGCTGTTCTTGCTGAACTAGTGGGGCACTCCACCTTGACTCTGGAAATAAATTGTTGTTACTAATGAGAACTGGACTCTCACTCTTCAGCCCAGAAAACACAAAAACTGTTGTTACTGTGGGACACTCCATCTTCAGCCTGGAAATAAACTGTTGTTACTAGTGTGAACTGGACTCTCAACCTTCAGCCCAGAAAACACAAAACTTTTGTTACTGAACTAGTGTGACATAGACCCTTCTGCCCAGAAAAAAAAGTTGTTACTAGACTAGTGGGACACTCCACCTTCAGCCTGGAAATAAACTGTTGTTACTAGTGAGAATTGGACTCTCACTCTTCAGCCCAGAAAACACAAAACCGTTGTTACTGAACTAGTGTGACATAGACCCTTCTGCCCAGAAAAAAAAAAAACTTGTTCCTGAACTAGTGGGACATTGACTCTCACCCTTCATCCCAGGAAAAACTGTTGTTCCTGAACTAGTGACACATGGACTCTCACCCTTCAGCCCAGGAAAAAACTGTTGTGACTTGGACTCTTCTGCCCAGGAAAAAAACCCCGTAAAATAATTTAACGGGGGAAGAAGTCAAGCTATCTTACAACTTCTACAGCATCAACACAGACATTTGAAAACAATGTAAAAAAAAAAAACCACTTATGAAATTAAAGGTAAATTAAAACTGTCAGTTTAATCATTTAGTTCTATTATATAAGTGCCACCAAGCACCGTTTTTCTTTAAACTTTCTGTTAAAACTAATGACAGGTGGCTGGATTTACAACAACAAAAAAACTCAACCTCAGATGGCAATTGAACAGACTGTTTGCAACCATTCTAACATCTCGATAAGTGAAGCTTCTTTCAACATGTTTATTTTAACATTGTTTATGCGAGGGGCGTTCAGAAAGTAATGCACCACATCGTTTTTCTCAGGAGCTGTTTATTCAAAAAGCATGAAATTTATACACAATATACATGAATATGTCTTGTAGACATCGGTATTATTCAACATAATCCCCATCAACTTGTACGACTTTATGCCAGCGCGAAACAAGTGCATGTATTCCTAGCCCGTACCAGATTTTGTCTTGATCATATAGCCATTTCTTCACTGCATGAATCACTCCTTCATCATCTTCAAACCTTGTCCCACGGAGTGCATCTTTAAGTGGACCAAATAGATGAAAATCAGAGGGTGCCAAATCGGGACTATAGGGTAGATGGGGTAGTACAGTCCAACCCAATTTGGTGATTGCTTCCAGTGTTGCCAGAGTTGTGTGAGGGCGCGCATTGTCATGAAGGAGAAGCAGGTCTCCTGGATTCTTGTGCAGCCGAACTCTGCAAAAACGTTGATTGAGTTTTTTCAATGTCTTAATGTAAGCTTGCGAATTGATTGTCTCTCCTCTTGGCATAACGTCCACAAGAATCACACCTTCAATGTCCCAAAAGACAGTGATCATTACCTTTCCAGCTGAAGGAATTGTCTTGAATTTCTTTCTTCTTGGTGATTGCGGATGATGCCACTCCATTGACTGTCTTTTTGTCTCAGGTTCAAAATGATGTGCCCAGGTTTCGTCACCTGTAACGATCTTAGCCAAAAAGTTATCTCCATCAGCATTGAAACGCTCCAACAATTCAAAAGAAACTGCTTTCCTTTGCAATCGGTGGTCATTTGTGAGACTTCGAGGAACCCATCTTGCGCAAACCTTAGAAAATCCGAGAGTTTTTATAACTGCATTTGCACTACAAATGCTGACTGACAGCTGTAAGGCCAACTGTTGAGTAGTGATTCGCCTATCAGTAAGAATAATGCCCTCAGCGCATTTCAACATTTCTGCGTTGGTGGCTGTGGCAGGACGTCCACAGCGCGGCCGAACAAGCAGCTCCGTATCTCCACTTCCTGATTCTTTGATTCTCTGAACCCAGCGACTGATTGTACTCCAGTCGACTGCAAAACTTCCATACACATCACATAGACGCTTGTGAATATTCACAACAGTTTCCTTCTCTGCAACGAGAAATTCTATCACCATTCACTGTTTATAACGCAAGTTGTTAACACGCTCCATTTCAACGGTTTAGGGCAGCCGTATTATTTGGCCGGTTGTGGTGCAATTTGGTGCACACAATTGGCACATGCCATATTTGAAGTGTGCAAAGTTTCATGCTTCTATCTTCATTATTAGCTGAGAAAAACGATGTGGTGCATTACTTTCTGAATGCCCCTCGTATAACAGAAGCATATATGAACCCCTGACTGGCAATGAATGTTTTTACTTTTGTTTCATGAGTCACAAAACCAGGGGTAATAGAAGTATATGTTTTAAAAAATGTTAAAATACCCTGATCAATGCAACCTTCTTGCTGAAAATAATACATAACATTCAATTGGCCCCTGCTTTCTTCATGCACATAGGGCGTTTGAAGAAAATAAGAATATTTAACCCTATTTTTTTTAAATCAATTTGCATGTGTAGATATTTATATGCGTGATAGGGTCTTATTTATTTTATGCTGGGGTGGGCCAATGAAGTTTTACTCCGCAAGATTTTTTGTAAAATATGCTGAAATGACGAAGGTAAGATGGCATCTCGACCAAAGTTAAATGAAAAAAAACATAGTGTGGGTTCCATCCTCTTGTGAGCGCTAAACAGAGTTGAACTAAGCATTACTTGAAACTTAAAAATAGCCATAAACAATCTTGCTGATTCTGTAAAAACATAAAGCAAATGATTCTTACCTTTATACACCTACGAGTCGGCTTTTATTAAAAATGCAAAGTGTCATAACGAATATACAATTGTCAAGGGATGTAACTCTTTCCCCCTCCCTTTGATTTTTTATGATAACCTCCCTGCTGGTGTTTCACTACACCACAGGACATGCCAAGTGAATTATAATGTAGATAACTCAAAGTAGGAATGCAATGACTCGCATATATTTCCGTAGCCTACAAGTAATAGGACTTTAACAATGGAAGTGTCTATACGTTATGTATAAGTGCTGACTTTGACAAATTTATTCCAGGTGTCTAGGAGCACAGAATCATTCTCATGATCAGGTGTGACATAAAAAGCATCACATACCACATTACCTAAATTTATGACATATTTATCCACATTAAAATAAAAAATCCAAAATTTTAATCATCGAAGGAAATGAGCTGAACTTCTTTCTGCGCAGGAGACTGCTTTGCTGGTGGTATCTGCACCCCTTGCTGGTACTGGCCAATAAACTGCTGCTGAGGCTGTTGTTGTTGGTACTGCTGTTGCTGTTGGTACTGTGGCTGCTGTTGTGGTGGCTGACTGTTAAATTACAATAATTAGGTATGGTACCACAGTGCTCTATTCTTATAAAGCATTGTAAGTGTAAACTTTTTGACTGGAAATAACTAAAAATCTGGTTGAAAAAAAATCAGCACACAGAATACATTTTTTTTAAACACACACACAAACAATGTTTCCAATGCTCGGAATAAACTTTAATTCTAAGTTATGCAGATTATATGGAAATTTACACCACAAATTTATTACTAACAATTATATAGTACCTATATCTAAATATTATTTTTCTATTTCTTGTACTCCTGCTGATACGTTTATTTCATGTAAATGTGTGAACACCTGTGAGTAATCTGATATACCATATCTATACCCTCTCTTTGTTCTTTGATATAAAGGAGGTTCTTGTGCTAACACTAAATATTTATAAATCTCTTTGGTTGTTCGGTGTATTATCGTTTCATTTCCTTGTATGTAGCATTGTTTGTAAAAGTTTGGGAAGATTCCAAAATGATGCGGAACGGTGTTGTTAAATTGATATAATTTTGCTATTCGTAGTCCCACATAATAATGTGCTAAAGGATATCCTTGTGGATCATTCATTATGTTACTTATACTTTTCTTCTTCTTCTTCGTTCGCCCTGAAAAGGACGGTGGTTGCGTTGTGTCTGTTTACGCCTAAGCTGTGATATCTGCACCTTTCGGTCGACACATCCGACTTCTGCACGGCATTTTTTAGGACTGGGTTTGCCTTCCCATTGCGATCCGTGCTCGCTCAGCCAGCCTGCACTGCTGCAGACTGTTTCCAGGACCACCACGTGGAGGTGTAGCACGGTCTTGACCAGCTCTGGTTCGCTGGTCCTGACGCAGGCAGTCAAGCTATGAGTCGCTGACTGCGGTCTCTATTGCTGCGTCTTCTGGTCCCACTTATACGTTTGATCGCATAGTTTTGATTTTAGTAGTTATATCTTGTAGTGATATACCTCTTCTTATTTTATTCTGCATTAACGTTTTGTATTTTATATTATTTAACACCCGCTTCATGGGTTTAAATGCTTTGGGCGAGAGCGGGGCGTCATTCTTCAGCTGTTCTGTCGTATATTCACGCGGCCCCGATGCGTTGAGCTGACATGCCGGGATCAGGATTGCTGTCTCTATCATAGATCTGGACTACACTATGTGGATTGTAGGTACGCGCGTAGATAGCGGCGGGGGGTCCATCGACGGCTCGGTGGAGCTAAAATGGCGTCAGGTAGAGCATGAGTAGTAGTTCTATCTCTCTCACCCTCCATTTAAGTACAGATCTTACAGTATTAACACACAGCTCAGAAAGCTGAGAGGAGGAGGCTGATGCATCACATATACATTCTTCTCCTGTTGACATGCAGTCTGTTGATTTAGGAGCAAATCGTCTGCGAGTGCTCTATTCTGCACAAGCATGAGAGCTATAGGCTGTCGGAAGATTCACAATACTCATGTGCGAGCTCAACCAGACACGATAGCGTACGAGGCTCACCTGACTAAGAGACATAGGCTCTGATCAGGACAGCGAGATTTCACCGACTCAGGAGTGGCAGCTGACGTGCCTGTGCATCGAGGGACCATCGAGAAGCTATCGGCTCTGTACAGAGCATCGGATAGCAAACACTATGCGGAGCACCTGCCGCACGGACTCGTGGTCATGGAGAACATGTCTCAGCATGCAAGGACGGCACTGCGCGTCAGTCTGCTGACCGAGTACTAGACATAGTGAGGAAGGCCACAACTGGACCATAGACCTGGAATTAAAGCCGCAGAGTATCAGCTCACCGCTTCCTATCGCGGTCACCACTGCTAAGGCGTGAGACAGATACCTTATATGATTCAGCAGGGTTCCGTCTGTATGACGATGTAGCCAGCCAGCGCATAACACTGCGCTCGCTCGGGCGTCGAGTGGCAGATCTGAATGAGCTCTGATAATCATCGCGCTGTCTCAAAGTAGTGTCTTGAGATGTCAGTAAACAGGCAACGAGATATAAGACAGAGTGCTATCGCCTATCTAGACCAATACGACACCAGTAGTATTCTCGAGGCCAGGGTATAACGTAGATGACTCAGATCAGCCGTCTGTGCATCTGATGTGCTGATAACACACGGTCACAAAGCTGCAGAACAGATGACGTTCACTTCTCGGACTATGCCCTAACATCTGAGCTTACTCTAGACAGAGATCACTCACTACAGGAAGCTGTATACTAGAAACGTATAAGTGGAATCCGAAGAACCCACTCTCAACCGAGATTGATCCAGGTTTACGCTAGGAAGTAGCTTAGTAGATAAGTTGATCATTAGCAGGACCACAGTAAGAGATCAGACACGCGAGAAGACGCAGCGGAGATAATTCTTCTGACGCCGTCTATTCAATCTCGCTTTCACTTTTTTCTTATTCTGCGAGTGAGATCGACTACACCGCTTACACACTACAATGCAAATCGATTCATGAGTCGTACTCGCAAGTCACAGTGAGATTTATCTGTCACATCTCAGTAGTCAGTAGTTTATGCTGGTAAGACCGGGAGCGCACTGATCCTTACGGACAGGAACGGCCGCGCGAGCGGCGACACTCGATATTGTGGGCGAGACTGTGCGTGTGAATCGCCTTCGATGTACTTATGATCTCTAGTGGAAGTTCAAGCAGACGGCGAGAGGAGAGAGGGGGAAGAATCGAGACACAAGAGCTAAGTGGGACCGATATTCAAGGCTAGAGGAGCGGCGGGCGTGGGCGAAGAAGAGAAACGGCGCTCTATATGTTATGAGAGATCGCTACTTGAGCTGCCTGACGTGCATCATGGAGACAATGTCACAGTGGAGGCACTGGCGACACACATACAAGCAGGCGAGCGGATATTGCGGATCTATACTGAAAGGTCGCTGCATGTGACACTGGGCTAAATATCTTTGTAGTGTATGAGTCTACGGGCAAAATCTGTCTTGGTAGAGACTTGAAGATGCGCCACGAGGACTCGAGCGTTGAACTGGCAGATCACTAACAGTGTCTTAGGTCTTGACTAGAGAGATACGCGCTTGCTGAGCATGAGTGCTCTGCGAGGACACATCGCGTGTGAACTTCGAAACAACAGATAGGCTGGTAGCTCGCTGCTATGCACAGGTGAGACTGATGACCATTGGCCTAGAGATCGACTAGGAGTTTCATCTCTCTAGCTAGGTGGATGGGTGGCTAGACGTCATCAGCTGCTTAGCAGATGTGAATAGAGGAAACGTTAAAAACAATGATGTGTCACATTGATAGATCTCTTCCTACCATGTCTGACATATCACGAGTTGTCTCACGTCGACATTCTCTCTCTCCTGGAAAGTTCTCCTGTGCTGGCGGCATCGCACGTGTGGAGACGAGCGGACAACAATCAGTTATCTTATAGCAGTTCTGTGACTCGACTATTTCTCGAGCCACTCCTCAGTGGGAGAGGCAAGCGTGACGATAACGGTCCTATTACTATTAGAAGGTTTCTCACGATGATAGGTGTAGAAAACACTGGGGGCGAGTTCGATTACAGAGGAGGCGTATCGATGGATTGCACGCTCTATAATTCCTCGATTGTGCTACAATAGAGTGCTAGTATACATCAGAATATCATCTCTGACGATACGAGAGAGTGAGAGAGCGAGGCGTAGAGTATAGTGTATTCGATGTATATAGCACGTAGTGATGTCGCGTGAGAGTTGCTTGCGCAGAGACAGTGTGTTCTGGCGTACAGCGCGCGCTGCTCACACATACAGCCGTGACCATGCTCGATAGTGCGCGTGCGTAACATATGATAACAACAATATTATTCATGAATAGGTAATTAGACAGAATTTCTGATATTGCTTAGAGCAAGTAGGAGACACATCACCATCAAGGGACGTGACCGACAGCAGTCAGCTATATTCGGCTGTCCTAAGGCAATTGAGGTACTATTTCGTGGAGCGCGAGAAATTTGAAAGACACGCTACACGTCACAGCCCATTGTGCGCATACAAACATGAGACAGAACGCACAACAAAAGCAGTCACACTCGAGATTCTACATGCGAGATGGAATTTGGTGGGCAGGGCTATATTAGTAGTCGCGTGAGCGTTGTAGGGTGTTCTTCTTCGGGCTGTTTGGGTGTTGGCTGCATCTGACTCTAGGCTTGGTGTGTCCACACCAGAGAGCGAAATTAAGAAGTGGATTGACAGCGACGCTGAAGCAGGGATGCATCAGAATTTTAAATTCATGGACGATGTGGTCTAAAATGGGGGACATCAGAGTATGTCTCTGTCTGACCAGGCTTAGACAGTGTCGTCATATAGGAACATTGGGGTAAAGTAATTGTTCGGAGCGAGTGGCAAGAAAAGTCCACCTGTGACACCGAACCAACACAACACAATTAAATGATTTAAATGATATATGGGTGGTAATTTGTACTCACATGATTGGTGTGGGGGAGTGATGCGTGGTAGTTTGCGCGTGGTTGTGTTAATAAAGCGATAGTGTTGTTAATGACACACACACACACACAGAAACATTAATCTTGATATCTCATATTGAGAGATGAGGGTGAGGTGGAGGTGTGAGAGTATATCTATAATTCTATATTTATCTCTCTAATGGAACACACACGCTTTTGATTTTTGTAATTTTGTAAGTATTTGATGGTATTGTGTATGAGTATATGTAGTAATATACTATATGGGGGGGTATTTGATATTTGGGGAGGTATATCTCATGGTACAGAGTGCATTGTTGGAAGGTGGGATTAGAGTGGGTAGAGATATTGTTGTTTAACACCACCCTGGGACAGACGCACGAATGTCATACTCAGGGGGATTATAGTAGGAATTCGCTATGGTACGGGTCATTTAAGAGGCACACCATGAGCACGATGTTGTTAGAAGATAAGTTTGAGCGTATTTTATGAGGAGTAATGGGGGGGAAGTACGGGGACTGAAAGTTAGCGAATGAGTGTTTGCGATATATATATTTTGTGGTAAAATACCGAGCTTTATAACTGTGGTGAGGTATTGCGGATGGGTTGAGATGCATGGGGTGATTCCCCCTAGGATATGACTGAGTGTGTAATGACAGGACCATTGGATCGAAAGTGTGGATATGACAGCATTTCATGAGTGAGACAGTCAGCTAATGGGTTACCCAAAAAACAGGTATTATATAATCTTGACCGGATCTATGAGTTGGTAGTAGATGAGTTGATGTGTTTGAGCCCCTAAACAGATTACTAGATGATCGTCGAGAGATGATGATGGGTGAGTTTTTTTATTAGTGTGATGATTATTGAGATATGGGGAGTGTTTTTGTGCAGGGATGTTTAATAGTTTAAATGTTAATTTAAGATAGTTGTGTAATTTGTTTTTATGGATAACAGGGGTAAGAAAGAGAATAATGAAAAATTGTTTAAAGAATATTGTGTTAATTATTATGGAGTTGATATAGATGTAGTTTTGTGAATTTGTAATAAAGAAAGTAATATATTAATGATGAATTGATGTAAATAAGTTGATATGAAATTGTGTAATTTAGGAGTATGAGGGGGTGAGAGGTAAAAGATGGTTGGAGGTGTATGTAGAGTAAGAAAAATGAATAGAAGTGTGTTTATATTATGTGTGAAGAATTATGGAAGTATAGGAATGGGTTAAGTGAGATGTAGATGAGGATTGATAGAGATATAGATGGGTGGAAAAATATGAAAATTTATTAAAAAATTGTTTTGGAGTTTTGGCGAGATATAGTGAAGTTAAAAGGGATATTTGAGATTATAATTATAGAAGAAAAAGTTAATTAATTGCTCAAAAATAAAGATTGAATTAAAAAAAAAAAGGTCATTAAGTCTGGTCAATTAAAGGCAGGATTTGAAAGGGAAAGATGGCATAATGGAAAAACTAGGAAATGGTATCCAAGGCAACATGATGAAATGGATACCGATAATTCGCATACTGAGAACTTGAGTCAACTCTTGAAGGTAATATGAGAAAAAAGTGTGGCGCATAAGGGGTACCTCAAGGAGGAGTATTTTCACCACACTCAATCTACATTGTTTTACATCAAAGGACCATGGTGGAAAGATACTCCAGGCAGGAGTTATAAGCTGCCTTAGATGCAGATGACCTAGTACTCCCTGGTGCGCTGATGAAAATGTCACCACAGCAAATTATAGAATGCAGCGGGCAGCAGACATGCTAGTGTCATGGGCAGAGAAATGGCTTATCACAATAAACACAGACAAAACCTCCACAACACTGTTCTCCCTCGCCCCCAAGGACAAATCAGCTAACATACACCTAGGGACAACCGTGATCAAGGAAGAAAGCTACCCCACCTATCTTGGGGTGACATTTGACCACAGGCTTACATGGAATAAGCATATTGAAAATGCAGAAGGAAAGGCCCGAAGACGACTAGGCATACTCAGAAAATTAGCAGGTACCAACTGGGGAGCAAATGAACGAAATCTAAAGAAGATTTATAATGGAGTAATAAGACCACACTTAGAGTTTTAGCTCAGCAGCATGGTCATCAGCTGCTAACTCACATCTGCAGTCTTTGGACAAGGTGCAAAATCAAGCTCTCAGGCTCATTACAGGAGCCATGAAAAACTACACCAATAACAGAGATGCCAGAAGTTGCTGGATTACAGACATTGTCCCATAGAAGAGACACAAAAAACCATGATCCAGATGGAAAAGTACAACAGTATGCCAATGCACCCAATGAAGGCAAGACTAGATGATCTGGCATTGGGACGTCTAAAGCGTAGCAGCTTTGTGCATCGGGGGAAAAGACTTATAAGACAGCATCAAGAATACCTATCCATGAAGACAACACCACTGAAGCCCACCCTATACCCTGTACCATGGGAGCAGGCCAGCAGTGCCCTCCAAATTAATACATCAGTCAGTGGTCTCACAAGTGGATGTGAGTATAATGATCTGCAAAAACGAACTGCTACATTGAGTATGATCCAAGAAAGCTATCCCGATCAATCATGGATACATGCCTATACAGATGGATCAGCAACTAATGCTGTTAGGAATGGAGGTGCCGGTATCTTTATCTCATATCCTGACAACCACTATGAGACTAGGCACATTCCCACTGGTAAATTCTGTTCCAACTATACAGCTGAGGTTCAAGCTCTAGAGCAAGCTGCAAATATGATTTATAACACCAACTCTGACTGCCACCAGGTAGTCATCCTCACAGATGCACTGTCTGTCCTGCAAGCTCTCAAGGGTGGTAAACTCCCGCATCTGAGAAATGAACTAAACAAGGTAGCTGCCAAAAAGAGAACCATACTTCAGTGGGTACCATCTCATTGTGGTGTACCCGGAAATGAAAAGGCAGATAAACTTGCAAAAAAGGGAGGAGAATGTGAACAAGAAGATAATGAAGTCACATACTTTGAGAAAAAGAGAGCTATCCAGACTATCAGAAGAGAACAGAACCAACCGAAAGACGACTATCACACTCTCGACCGGCAGGGACAGATAACTATTTTTCGACTCAGGACAGGGCATAACAAACTGAATAAACACATGCACAAGCTACGATTGTCTGCTTCCCCACTGTGCACATGTGGATTAAACGAACAAACTGCTGAGCATGTTCTACAGGACTGTCCTCTGTATGACCAGTTAAGAAAGATATACTGGCCCAATGACTCAACACTAAACTCAAAGCTATATGGAGTTAAAGAGGAACTTCAAACAACAGTCGAATTCATCATGAGAACTCGTCTGACGGTGTAATCATCAAAGATGCGATCGCAAGAAGAAGAAGAACAATAATGCTTCTACCGAATATTGTAGCATTTTTATATCTGTAACACAATAATAATTGTCAGTGAATGACAACATTTCTTTACTAAACATATTACCTGATACTTGGCTGTTGTGACATTTTCAACCAGTGCTCATGACTCTTGGTGTACCCAGGCCACCACCTCATTTTTATGACTAGGTACATTGTGACAATAGATCAGTGACCACACTGCTCACCACCTCATTTTTATGACTAGGTACACTGTGTACATAGACCAGTGACCACAGTGCTCACTATTTCATTTTTATGACTAGGTACACTGCGTACAAAGACCAGTGACCACACTGTTCACCATTTCATTTTTATGACTAGGTACACTGCTCACCATTTCTGTCACCATCTCATTTTTATTACCGTAAGGTGCACAATACATCCTCAACATTCTTTAGTCACTCACTTATAAATATGCTTGTGAGGTAGACAGTAGTTGCAGTTGGTAGCTTAATTCTTTCCCTGGACCACACTCCAGGTCTTGGGAAGAAGCTATTTTCAAGATGATCCGCAACTAAATCTACACTGTCTAAATCTGGGTCAAAGAATAAAAATAGTTCAAATACAGACAAACCTTGCATATTGAATGATTGATAATCCTGGGACTGAGGCGGAGCATATTCATATCCTGCCTGACTGTCTATAGTCCCAATTGAGGGAAGGGAATATGGGACACTCGATGCAGACATCTGACCATGTATTCCACTGTAGCCACCTGGGTCACAATAAACATCTTAAGTTAGGCAATGAAATAAACTCATTAGAAAGTAAGTAATGAAACAGTCCATTGACTCTACAAGGACACAGCAGCAAACACAGATCTAGTGGAGCATGGAGACAAACCTCCGGCAAATAGCTCCAAGTACAAAGACAAAAAAAAAAGAGATCAAGAGAGGCCAAGGACTGTGAGGGACAGAAATTTTCTGCCTCTGCCTTATGGGGGCATCCCCCATGGATGTGATGAGAAATGATGATGAACTGACACAATCGCACTATTCAATAGATGATGGTAACTTGACAAAATAAACACTACATCATTCAATACTGGTGATGATGTTATTGCTATTCAGAATCGACATCATCGCACACCAGGCAAACCCATAAGTGCTCAGTCTCCCTCTGCAAATGCCCAAGGGTATGAATGTTGAGATTGTTCCTACAGCTTGCTGGTTGTATACCTGATCCATGCTCTCATGTGTCCATCCCTGCTTGTCATATGTTTGATGCCAACCAGCAGTCTTAGCCTTGTTGATTTATCGTCTGTAGCACTGTTCTCGGACAAGCAATCGTTAATTGTTCTTAGTATCTCTTCCTTATCCATATCCAATGACCCCACTATGGGTACTCTTGAGGCTAGTCTGTCGGCTCTCTCTTTGCTGCGTACACCTGCATGACCAATTGCTGGTACACCTGCATGACCAAGACAGTAGATCCACACCAGTTCTTGAAGGTTTGAGGTCTCTATGTATGTTCTCCATGTTGTGGCCATCCAGTTTTGACCTTCCAAAGCATGGATTGAGAGTCCGGCACAATAACTGCACTGGTTAATGGAGTTTCAAACTGCTATTTTAGGGCTGCAGTAACTGCCTCTATCTCATGCAAGAGGTTATCGCCATGTAAGTTCTGCTCTGTTCATTGATGACTCTGCCCTCTACTCTAACCGAGAAGCCCCATCCTGATTTCTCATCACAGAGCACAGACCCATCAGTGTATACTATGGCATCATCATTTATCACTTGATTAATCTCCAGCTCTGCTTTAACACTTTGTTTGAGTACCAAGGCTTCTCAGCAATTACCTTCAAGTACCAAGGTTTCTCACTTAGCAATTACCTTCAAGTACCAAGGCTTCTCAGCAATTACCTTCAAGTACCAACGCTTCTCAGTTAGCAATTACCTTCAAGTACTAAAGCTTCTGAGTTAGCAATTACCTTCAAGTACCAAGGCTTCTCAGTTAGCAATTACCTTCAAGTACCAAGGCTTCTCAGTTAGCAATTACCTTCAAGTACCAAGGCTTCTCAGTTAGCAATTACCTTCAAGTACCATAGCTTCTCAGTTAGCAATTACCTTCAAGTATCAAGGGTTTTTGGAAAAATTTCCTTTTGGGGTGATGAAATTGAAAAAATCACTGAGACCAAATGAGTCAACAGATTGACATGAAACTTTCAGGATGAAATTGGAAGTGGATAAAGTGTCACGTGCTGACCTAGTTTTGTGTTCAGGTCATGTGATCATGGAGGCTATTTTGAATATTAATGAGGCTACAGACAAAAATTGGCATGCAGCATTGAAAAATGTATAAATATTATAATCAACTTAAAATTCATCAGACTTTCCCGGGTATATTGTAAGGGAACATCCTTTCTAACAGAAGCAAGTATAATATGCTCTTGAATGATATTAAGGTTGAAAAGCTATTTGAAATGGACACAAAATTCCAAGGTCTGTAAAGACAAATATTCATGAGGTACGCTACCGACATGATTTCATGCAAACAGAAATGAAAAAAATACACATTTGTCAACTTGCTTTAGCTGGATGTGTTAGTCTAACATAAAATATGGTCACAGATGCAATTGTTGTTGCTTTTTGCTCTGGCCCTGGGGGCCTATTTCCTTCCTGGTGGCAGCAACGGAGTTGTTTTTCATATCCAATACTAAAGAATCTTATCTGGACTCTCAATCCAGCAGAATTACAAACAATGCATCTTGGTCGATGTGAATTGTCTTCACACTGCTGTGGGAAATGGTTATGTTCTGCAATGAGTCTGTCAATTTTCACTGAAGCACCGGTGGCCTGCACTTTCTTGGGATGTTGACTTATGGGATAATCTGATACCAAAGTTTCAGCAATCTAGAGCCTAAATTGCTTTGGTGTAATTGGAGGTTTGGCAACTTCACAGTACAGAATATATTCATTTACAAGGGCAACTTCTATGACAAAATGAAGAATTGGATGATACCATTTGAAGCAGCAATAAGGGTAAACATAATTCAATTGTCTTTGATTGAAGTGATCTACACCACCCACATTGTGATTATAAACAGCTGCCATGACAGGTTTTTCCACTGTCCTAAATCCCATCTCATGGTGTCTGGATCTGAAACGTTTGTCAACAACATTGTGTGGACTGTGCTGAGCAAGTTCATGCATTTTGTATCATGCCATGCAACCATGTTTCCTGACCTATAAAAAAAACAGGTGAACTGACATGTTCAATCATGTTTTTTTATCCTCAAAATTACAGGGAACCCTCTTCTGCTTTCTGGGTGAAAATTCAGTCATACAAGTCCTGCTGAAACTCATCAGCTGCTTCTCTGCCATGCCTCCTCCTAGCAGCAGGTCTTTTTCTACACCCCTGATGCACACCATGACCCTGAAAATCACCATCACCACCTTGAGCATCTTCACGAATGCTAGATCTAGGGCTGTTG
This sequence comes from Oreohelix idahoensis, assembly GCA_024509875.1. NCBI lineage: Eukaryota > Metazoa > Mollusca > Gastropoda > Stylommatophora > Oreohelicidae > Oreohelix > Oreohelix idahoensis. The sequence continues at coordinate 543,769 of JAMPIV010018373.1, read as the reverse complement.
TTGTCTGTTTCACTAGTTTCAGGCTGCCCTGCATCAAAACTAGACCAAATGTTGTCACTTTCAAAGGTCAGCTGAGAGCCAGAATCTGAATCATTGCAACATTCAACAGTTTCACTAATTTTTAAACAAAATTCCACTCAAACATGAATCAAAACATGCGAAAAAATTTTTCAAACCGACCATTGCTCAATAAAGTAGAGTTACTTCCCTTGGCTTGCGTATTGTTGGACGGCTGCCATGATCTCTTTTTATGCTAACACTATATAGACGCCAAAAAGTGACAATGGTACTCTATGAAAAATAGGTCCCGTCGCCAAAAGGCAACCATGGTATCCAAAGTGTTAATGGATAACAGATAACACTAGTCAACAAATTTTCAAAAGTTATTTGTACCAGAAATTAAATATACAATTTCTTATTGATTTTAACATGCTGATTTCAAATATCATAATGAAATTCACCAATTGGCTCTCGTTTTTTTTTAAATGATGAATTTACATTACAGTAATACAAATAATGTATGCTTGTTTAATTCTATGGGATGAACAGCTAGTCTTTCTACTTTAGCATTATAAAAATTGTAGTTACATACTCAATTAATTGATATTTCAACATAAAATGATAGAAACAATAAAAACATTATTTAAAGTTCACATATCATGTTTTAAAAAGGCCCATTTCCTTGCCTTGCAACACGCAAAGAAACTCGTCATCATGAAGAAGTTTTCGAATTTGCGGACCAACAAATACTCCCTCTCTTATTTTAGCTTGACTCAGTCTTGGAAATTTTCTGATGAGGTATTTGAAAGCCTCATCTGTTTTCTCCATTGCCTTGACAAAGTTTTTCATGAGACCAAGCTTAATGTGCAAGGGTGGCAACAAAATCTTGCTGGTGTCGACAAGTGCTGGGTTCTCAACGTTCTTACTGCCAGGCTGCAATGACTGCCTGATTGGTCAATGTCTTCTGATGTAATGGTCACTTCGTGCACGGCTATCCCACTCACAGAGAAAGCAACAGTACTTGGTTTATCCACCCTGTAGTCCAAGCAAAAGAGCGACCACTTTTAAGTCACCGCAAAGTGACCAATGATGATGATCGTAGTTTATACACTTCAAAAGCTGCTTAATGTTTTCATAAGTTTCTTTCATATGAACTGTGTGACCAACTGGAATTGACGGTAACACATTACCATTATTCAACAAAACAGCTTTAAGACTCGTCTTGGATGAATCAATGAAAAGCCTCCACTCTTCCGGTATGTAATTGATTTTGAGGGCTGCCATTAAACCAGAAATGTCGTGGCACGCAGAAAGGTCACCCTCTTTGAAAAAGAATGTAATAAGCGGCTTCTGGCGGTTCCTATACACAGAAATTGTAACATCTTCTGCCAGGAAATTCCACTGTTGCAATCTGGAACCCAAAAGCTCCGCCTTGTTCTTCGGTAAATTCAAATCTCTTACAAGATCATTCAGTTCACCTTGGGTTATTAAGTGAAGTTTAGTGGATGTAGTTTGCTCAAAATCTGGGTCGCTTGAGGTTGATGGTTCAGGACCACCAATGTCCTCTTCTTCATCAGTGGAAGCAGCTGAAAATGATTCTGGCACTTTGGGAACTGGTAGGTCATCGCCATGTGGTACCGTACGTATTGCAGAGGGGATGTTTGGATATTCCAGAGTCCATTTTTTCTTCTTTGATATGCCTTTCCCAATTGGAGGGACCATGCAAAAGTAACAGTTGTTGAGATGATCAGTGGGCTTTCTCCAAATCATTGGGACTGCAAAATGCATAGCTTGCCTTTTGCCAGTCAACCACAGTTTAAGATGTGCTGCACATGTATTGCAGCATATGTGTGGCGCCCAGCTCTTATCTTGATCTCCTATTCTGCAGCCAAAAAAAAAAAAAAAAACTGTACGCCTTCTTAATCACTTTAGTTATATTTCGTTTTTGTGATAGAAATGTCACCTCACCACATATATAGCAGAAATTATTAGCACTGTTCACACATGTCCTAGGCATTTCTAACTACGATACTTTTGATAAGGACAAATGCACTAACTAATGGCAAAATTTTATCAGAGATAAGACATTTATACACAAAGGTGATGTAATCATAGGTAGGATTGCATCATCAACTTCTAGTTACATTTTTATTGGTCATTAGAAAAAATTATGCAATCGCCCACAACAGTTGCGTCATATATATAAATTGATCGTAATTAAATAAACTAGTAGCATATATCTTGAAAACTAGAGCCAATCTACATTTTTTAATGTCATTTTCGTTTTCAGCACACCAAAATTAGTTAAGATCAGCTATTTTCATTTCTGGTACATTTTGGTTGTTGACTAGTGTAATTTCATACTAATGGTAGTCTCAGCTAGCATAGCAATAGCCATGTCACTGAGATGAGAAAGTGTAAGCAAATTTAGTAATCCATTTAGAGTATATGCACAAGTTACTTGACAGCAAGTATCAGAACTTTCACACTAGCTCCTGTAAATACATACAGCACTGTGTATGGTGACAGAACTGTTACTGCGCTTTAACATATTTTTTGCAAATCTTCTTTGCCTTTACGCTACATGTGAAGCACAGACTTAACAACAGTTCTCTCCAAGCCCCTCCTGTGTGCTATAATGTTAATAACAAAAATATCAAAGTCTGTTTAAATGCTATACTACTGAAGTCTGACCTGAAATCTTCCTATTAGTTTTTGTTGGTTTTTTTTTTTTTGGGCCTGTATAAAACTTTTTCTTATCATTATTAGACAAAGTGGTTTCAGGGCACATGGATATACAACATCACAGATACCCTACATCAACACGGTCTAGAACAGCCAACATAGTACACTCAAGAACGCAAACTTCAGCTCCACACTACTCTTCACAGCAATAGTGGAAGGAAAAGTATGTTTCTTATTATTATTAACACTGACATTGTACCATAACAAGACTGCCATGGTCTAATTTATTTTTTTAAGATCAGCTTTCACCGTTTGCAAGCAGCATCTTGGTTTCAACATCAAAAAATATCTGCATGAATTAAAACAAACCTACTACTCACATCTAATCCACTACAGTTCACGGGAAAGATGTTATTATAAAAGCTGAAGATAGTGGAGACAACATGTGTCTGCAGTGCAGAACTTCAATGGCTACAAAAATGCTGAATTTAAACAGGAACACAAAAAAACATCAACATTACAAATGAAAAAGTAAATCTAAAATTGAAGAATATTTCTTTTTAAAAAAATGCTGAAAATTGTGTAAGGCAAAGAAATTATTTTTAAAAATCACTGAATGAAAAGGCAATTTAATTTAAAATGTAAACTGAGAAACAAGAATTATCTGCACAACTGACCATCAAAACACAACTACCATATCCAAGTAAAAATCATTCTGAAGCACCAAAAGTAACTTAAATGTGCTATAGTAACTAACAAACAGGCCATCCAATGTTCCAAAAATTCTCCCATAACCTTCCCAAGAAATATAAGAAAGTATAAGAAAAAAGAAACAAAACAATAATAAATATGTATAGCTAACACACTGAAAATACTACAGCTACACTCACCAATATTTGGAGGTGCTGATGTCATAGGCCCAGTCATTGAATGCTGGGGTGGTACACTTGTGGGCCCTTGATCATTCTGAAATCATTGAGTAAATGTCCATGTCAACAATCTTCTTCAAGGGTTTCTATAATCTTCGTCTTCGTACACTTTCAGATGTCAACTTAAATACGGTCAAAGAAAGCTGTGGTCAGCTTGAGGCTATTTCTATCTCCATAGAGCTTTTACAGAAATGGTACTGGTGATGGCCACATGTGCTTTCTCTGTTCCTCATAAGCTAGGCATCTTTGAAGCAGATGTTCAGCAGTCAGTTTATCTGTACCAGAGTTACACTCATCAGTAGTTCCTATCTTTAGCTTGTTGAATAGGTGATTTCCCCATATGTTGTGGCCCATGTGGCATTTGAAGATTATCACTTCTGTTGAGCTGGTAATATGCATCATTTTTTGTGTGGCCTGGATGTTCTGTTTCCCATTTGTTCTTGTATCTGCTTCTGATAAAACTTGTTGCCTCTTCAAGTTATACTTGTATCAGGCTGAGATAGCTTTCCACCTTCCTTTGCCAGTCTGTTATATTCTTCTTTGCTGAATATTTTGTAATGAGATGGGATTCACTGTACTACAACTCGTTTGAATCAGTGGCTCAGTTTGTGGAGTACTTCTCTTAGGTCATCCAGATCCGCATTGTTCTGGCTCTTCAGTTTTGCAATTACTGACATCACATCTGTAAAGAAAGCAACTTGTCTCTCAGTGCTTTCCTCTGTCCATTAGAACCTCTGATGCAGTTTTCAAGGCCTCTGCTCTGAAGCTGCTTGAGAATTTTCCTGTTGCCACTGACAGCCTTTTTTGTGTACCAGTGCATAAGTTCAGCAACACTCCTCTACCTCCATCTTCTGTTGCATTTGTTGCTGATCCATCTGTGTAGGCATGAGTCCAGGTGTTGCTTGGGTAATGTTTCTCATCGTATTCTGTGGTTATGGCCCTTCTCTCTGGTGCAGTCTGGCTCATGTTTCTCTCAATACCAGGAATGTTTTCTATCATTTCGGGGAAGCACTGTTGTTTTCAAGCTGGGAGCTTGTGTGCAGTAAAGATGGGTTTAGCTGTTGATATCGCATTTATGGGATCTGCTCTCATCTTTGTTTTGGCTGATTCTACAAAGTTGCTTCGCTTGAGTCTTTCCCTTCCAAGACCATTTATTCTATGGGACATTGGGTTCCTGGATTTCTCAGCTTGTTTCTGGGCCCTGCTATCTCATCCATCCTCCACTGGTTGAAGGTGTGTCATCTTTTTCAGTTCTTTAATAGGTGTTGTCTTCTGTTACCTACTGTTATGATTCTCATTGCTTGATTTTGGAGTCTAGTAATTTTATTGAAGTTTGACTTTAGCATCTGTTGCCCATGCTGCAATGCCTTCTTCTTCTTCTTCTTGCGATCGCATCTTTGATGATTACACCGTCAGACGAGTTCTCATGATGAATTCGACTGTTGTTTGAAGTTCCTCTTTAACTCCATATAGCTTTGAGTTTAGTGTTGAGTCATTGGGCCAGTATATCTTTCTTAACTGGTCATACAGAGGACAGTCCTGTAGAACATGCTCAGCAGTTTGTTCGTTTAATCCACATGTGCACAGTGGTGAAGCAGACAATCGTAGCTTGTGCATGTGTTTATTCAGTTTGTTATGCCCTGTCCTGAGTCGAAAAATAGTTATCTGTCCCTGCCGGTCGAGAGTGTGATAGTCGTCTTTGGGTTGGTTCTGTTCTCTTCTGATAACTGCAATGCCATATTCTAGGACTAGTCTCACTCGCCCTGTGTATAGCTTCTTCAGCACACTCTCATCTGCTCCCCCAAGCTGTTTCAGCAAGTTTTTTTCATGACTGCCATTCTTTGCTATGCTCTTATCCGGTTTCTTTCAATCTGGTTTTTCCAAGTCAAACAACGATCAAAGGAAATGCCAAAGTAGTTCAGATTTTCATCCTGGCATAAGTTCTTCCCATTTAGCACTAGTTTGGAGCTCTGTGGTTTATTTGAGAGGGAGAACTCTTGTGTATGTTGTGTTCCCTTCTTTTATCTTCATTAGCCATGCTCTGGCCCACTCCTCCAGTGATATCAGGGCTTGCTGCATCCCGAATGCTTGCGGTAGTGATATACTCTTCAGATATCCATAGGGCTAAGTCATCTGCAAATGAGGCATTGTGTGTTCTTCTCTAATCTGGCAGCTAAACTTCTTTAATTCAGATGTTGTTAATCACACTTTTTCATGAAAATCTGTTTCCAGCAAACTCAAATATTTCCATGTTATGTGTGTTCTTGTTCCATTCATTAAATAAAGAAATATTATTATAATGTACTGCCAACAGAGTGGTTAGAGCGCTGGCCTCTGGCGGCAAATGTGCCAGGGTCAAAGCACTGCGGTATTATGCTCCAGTCTACCAACTGTAAATAGGTAACTGACTCTGCTCTTCAGTTTGGAAGGAAAAGGCAGCGAGGAAGGGAACGAGCCACCTCACCTCTCGATGTAGGACCTAGTCTTCTTCTTGCGATCGCATCTTTGATGTCTACACCATCAGATAAGTTCTCATGATGAACTCGACCATTGTCTGGAGTTCCTGTTTAGCTCCATACAGCTTTGAGCTTAGTGTTGAGTCATTGGGTCAGTATATCTTTCCTAACTGGTCGTACAGAGGACAATCCTGTAGAACATGCTCAGCAGTTTGTTCGAGGACCTAGTATAGTGAAGTCTGAAACACTTCACTCCCCTAAGGCAGTATCTACTATGGGACTACCTTTTTTTTTTTAAATGCATAAAATAATCACACAAACTCTGCCTGACATGCTTGCAGTGCCACCTACATTACAGCATGTAAAATATCAACAGGATTTTGTTTTTGGCTCAACACTCATGACTGAAAACAGTAAGAGGTAAAGGATAAGGTGGTTTGCTGTATAATCAACAAGGCAGGCATATAACATTACAATAGAAAGATCTACTAGAAGATGGATCAAAAGTGTGATGGCACACTACAAAAGCATGTGCTGTCAAGTCAGACTTAACACTTTGCATCACAACATAAATCAATAATGAACACTGCCTAAGACTCAGAAGAAGTAAATAAAGTGTGGGAGTAGTAGATCTGTGGTATCTTTTAAAAAAACAAAACAAAAAACAACCACTCCCAGAAGTTTGCAGAAACATGCACAAGTGCTAAAAACAGGTAAAACAAAATGCCGTACTTGTAAACCATAACCCGGCTGTCCTATCATGCCTTGTCCATCAGCCTGATATCCACCCGGTGGCATGCTGGCAACAGGACCCATGGTTGGATGGTACTGTCCTCCAATTGGCTGGTGACCCATATTATACATTCCTGACTGACCATGCCCTATGTAGGCAGGAAGCGACATGCCTTGTTGCATCAAGCCCTGAAATGTTAAATTCAGTGACCTGTAAATCGTCATCTCTCAAACATTCCTGCCAAAAGTTCAACAGCAGTCACACAAAAAAAAAAAAAAAAGGATGGAAATGATTGGTCATCTCTGAATAATAAGCTGCAGTCACAGCTACCAGGCTCCGGGATCAAAACCTGGTAGCATCACCCTCTAGTCAACCCAGCTGCAAATAGGTACATGACTCTGCTCTTTAGTTAGGGAAGGAAAAGGCAGCAAGGAAGGTAACTGATCACCTCACCTCATAAAAAAAAGCTGGACCTAGCACAGTGAAGTTTCTAACACTTCACCCTCTTTAAGCAGTCTCTACTATGGAACTATCATTATCTTGTTTGAACATTACTAGTAGCAGAAACAAGGTAAATAAAACCAAAGATTTAACACAGCACGATAATCCCCAATAACTTTAACTTACTGAAGTTATCACAGAATCTGATTTTTATCACATTTTGTTAATTCTTCTTTGGTTGTAAGAAAAATACATCATAATAATGGCCAGAGTATTATCAGTGCCTGGTAATTTTTACATCTGATGACTCACATGAAAATTTATTATATTTTCCTATTATTTTTTTTAATTCTCGTGTTTCTTTTCCTATCAGACAGGTCTAAATGGCTGATTTGGTGACTGCTTTGTTTTGTGAATCTGTAAAGTTTTTTAGTTTTCTTTTTGGGGCCATAATTAACCCATGTCAAGAAGATTTACTTGCAGCTAAACCCTTCACTACCACAGACTGCTTCATTCAAATGTCTACAGATGTTTACAAATCACCATTACCCAAAGGCTTCCTGTGCAGGAAAGACCTTCAGACAGTTTATACCAAGCCCTCCCACCCTGTGCCATCTGTTCAAATACTTTCCATGTATTTCAGTTCTCTTCGCCATGTGCTTTTGGGTCTTCCTCTATTTCTTTTACCTAGGAGACTCCAGAAAAAGGGGTTGCCTTGTGACTCAGCCAGTTTCTTCAATATGTGTCATATCCAATGGTAAAAACTTTTTTTCACCTCTTCTTCCACCAGTATTTATCAGGCTCTTTCCATCAGTTCCACATTGGCGATCTTGTCGCACCATTTTAATTCTTCAATTCTATGCAAATGCCAGTTTATTGGTCTGTAACTTCTTTGTTGTTCAATATGTTTCAGAGCCATACATTAGGACTCCCTTGTCATCCGAGTTAATGTTCATGTTGAACTTGATTTACATATATTTCCTTCCCAATGCAATGAAAGCACTGTGTCATCAGCCAATCAATAACTATCATCATAGGTGGAATTTCTCTACTCTTTAAAAACTCAATAAATTGTGTAAAACTAAACAAACAAAATATAAAGACTGCTGGAAACAGTCCGACTTATGTCAGTGTGCAAACAATATCACCGAACCCCGAATGCTTCAGAATTTTGATAAATATGGACTGTTATGCACACTTTTAATGTTATAGCCCATTGCTGATACCGCTCAACAATAAGATATTTTGTTGATTTCTGCCCCATGTACAATTCATCATCACTGACAAACTTAACACAAAGCAGTGAATGAAATCACAAACCTGTTGCATGTTTCCAAAACCATCAGCAGCGCCAGTCATTCTATGAACTGGTGACCCTTCTGTTGATCCTCCAGTTGGGGTATAACCCTGGGGTGCCATTCCAGCATTTGGTGGCATACCCTGAGCAGATATACCTGGCTGGCCCATCACAGACTGGGGATAGCCCTGCAATCAGGCAGATTTAAGCTATTACCACTTAGTTCACAGTTGACTAACACTACAGTTTATATTTACTACCACTTAGTTCACAGTTGACTAACACTACTGTTTATATTTACTACCACTTAGTTCATAGTTGACTAACACTACAGTTTATATTTACTACCACTGAGTTCACAGTTGACTAACGCTACAGTTTATATTTACTACCACTTAGTTCACAGTTGACTAATGCTACAGTTTATATTTACTACCACTGAGTTCACAGTTGACTAACACTAGAGTTTATATTTACTACCACTTAGTTCACAGTTGACTAATGCTACAGTTTATATTTACTACCACTTAGTTCACAGTTGACTAACACTACAGTTTATATTTACTACCACTTAGGTCACAGTTGACTAACGCTACAGTTTATATTTACTACCACTTAGTTCACAGTTGACTAATGCTACAGTTTATATTTACTACCACTTAGTTCACAGTTGACTAACACTACAGTTTATATTTACTACCACTTAGTTCACAGTTGACTAACGCTACAGTTTATATTTACTACCACTTAGTTCACAGTTGACTAACACTACAGTTTATATTTACTACCACTTAGTTCAGAGTTGATTAACGCTACAGTTTATATTTACTACCACTTAGTTCACAGTTGACTAACGCTACTGTTTATATTTACTACCACTTAGTTGACAGTTGACTAACGCTTCAGTTTATATTTACTACCACTTAGTTCACAGTTGACTAACACTACAGTTTATATTTACTACCACTTAGTTCACAGTTGACTAACACTACAGTTTATATTTATTACCACTTAGTTGACAGTTGACTAACACTACAGTTTATATTTACTACCACTTAGTTGACAGTTGACTAACACTACAGTTTATATTTACTACCACTTAGTTGACAGTTGACTAACTCTACAGTTTATATTTACTATGACTTAGTTGACAAACTCTACAGTTTACATTTACTACCACTTAGTTGACAGTTGACTAACGCTACAGTTTATATTTACTACCACTTAGTTGACTAATGCTACAGTTTATATTTACCACTTAGTTGACAGTTGACTAACGCTACAGTTTATATTTACTACCACTTAGTTGACAATGTTTCATAATCCAGATATACCAGGTTCGAAACCTGCTGCAGGCGGTTTGGTAGCAGATCGCTTTGTGTGGATTTTTAACAATGGTATAAGCGCTGTACCGTTCAGAAAGCAATGGCAAACTACTGAATGTAAAAATTGCCTAGATAAATCACAAACAGCCAATAAAAGCTGGGGTTGATTGCCACGTCCTGTAAAGGATAAGCAACTAACTTTTTTTTAGTTGACAGTTGACTAACGCTACAGTTTATATTTACTACCACTTAGTTCACAGTTGACTAACACTAGAGTTTATATTTACTCTCACTTAGTTGACTACCACTTAGTTGACAGTTGACTAACACTACAGTTTATATTTACTACCACTTAGTTGACAGTTGACTAACACTACAGTTTATATTTACTACCACTTAGTTGACAGTTGACTAACACTACAGTTTATATTTACTACCACTTAGTTGACAGGTGACTAACACTACAGTTTATATTTACTACCACTTAGTTGACAGTTGACTAACACTACAGTTTATATTTACTACCACTTAGTTGACAGTTGACTAACACTACAGTTTATATTTACTACCACTTAGTTGACAGTTGACTAATGCTACAGTTTATATTTACTACCACTTAGTTGACAGTTGACTAACACTACAGTTTATATTTACTACCACTTAGTTGACAGTTGACTAACACTACAGTTTATATTTACTACCACTTAGTTGACAGTTCACTAACACTACAGTTTATATTTACTACCACTTAGTTCACAGTTGACTAATGCTACAGTTTATATTTACTACCACTTAGTTGACAGTTGACTAACACTGCAGTTTATATTTACTACCACTTAGTTGACAGTTGACTAACTCTACAGTTTTTATTTGGTTGTTCGTCCATCACGGGTGATGAAGACCACTCTGTTCATCCAATTATTTAAGAATATGTTAGGTTAGTCTATGGGTACGAAGGTGACTGAAGAGCCCGATGCGGGCCTGGAAAGATCTTGGACAGTGTGGGCAGGGAATGTTTGCTTCATGTGAAGGTTTTATTTCACGGTCCTTTCTAGCTTGTCTCCGCTGTTCTGCTGCTGCTCTTCTGGATGATTCGCATGCTGCTGCACCTTTACGAAGAGATGTGCGCCAAGCAGTTCGGTCTTGCGCAGCAGCTTCCCATGTGTCTGGGTTTATGTCAAAGGTTTTCAATGACGTCTTTAACGTGTCTTTGAAGCGCTTCTTTTGGCCACCATGGGAGCGTTTACCCTTCTGCATCTCACCATAAAAGAGTATCTTTGGCAGTCGATGGTCTGGCATGCGGACTACATGACCTGCCCAGCGAATTTGTGACTGCATCAGAATAGTATCAATACTAGGGATACCAGCTCTGTCAAGAACGGCGGTATCCGGGATCTTGTCTTGCCATTTGATGTTCATTATCTTCCTGAGACAGACTGTATGGAAGTGGTTTAGCTTCTTTACGTGGTGCCTGTATACAGTCCATGTTTCACATGCATATAGCAGCACTGGAAGCACCGCAGCTCTGTATACCTTCAGCTTTGTCTGTAGACTAATGCCACTTCGATGCCAAACGTTGGTGTATAGTCTGCCAAATGTGCTGCTGGCTTTGGAGATCCTGGTGTTCACCTCATCATCAATGACAATGTTCTGGGATAGTGTGCTACCAAGGTATGTGAATCTGTTCACAACATTCAGTTTCTCACCATTAACCTTGATGACTGGCTCAGTATAAACTGTGCCAGGAGCTGGTTGGTACATGATTTCTGTTTTCTTCGTGTTGATGGTAAGCCCAAAGTTGGCGCAGGCTTCGGAGAATCTATCCACACTATGCTGCAGATCAGCCTCTGAGAAGGAATTGAGGGCACAATCATCAGCAAACAGAAGATCTCTGATGGTGTGTGATTTGACCTTGGTTTTTGCTTGAAGCCTCCTAAGGTTAAACAATTTTCCATCAATACGATAACTAATGTCGATTCCTGTGTCCCCGTCTCTAAAAGCATCAGTCAGCATAGCAGAAAACATGATACTGAACAGAGTCGGTGCAAGTACGCACCCTTGTTTAACTCCATTTGAGACGGGGAAAGGCTCTGATAGCTCACCGTTTTCCTGAACTCTAGCCTGCATTCCATCATGCAGTTGCTGCACTATTGTGATAAATTTCTTTGGGCAGCCGTATTTTGCCATGATCTTCCATAGACCCTCTCTACTGACCGTGTCGAACGCCTTTGTCAAGTCGATGAAAGCTGTGTACAGGTCACAGTGCTGTTCTTGGCATTTTTCTTGTAGCTGTCTTGCAGCGAACACCATATCTGTGGTTCCACGTTCTTTCCGGAATCCACACTGACTTTCAGGTAAAAGACCTTTGTCAAGATGAGCCGTAAGGCGATTCAAAAGGATTCTGGCGAATATCTTCCCAGCGATTGATAAAAGAGAGATGCCTCGATGATTGTTGCAGTCTTGGCGATTACCTTTACGTTTATATAGATGTATAATTGAGGCATCTTTGAGATCGTGTGGGATGGTTTCACTCTGCCACATTTGCTGGAAGATCATATGAAGTTTCTCTATCAGAACTGCACCGCCATCTTTATAAACCTCAACAGGAATTGAATCGGAGCCAGGGGCCTTTCCACTAGACAGTTGACGAATCGCTTTTTTAGTTTCCTCCAGAGTTGGTACATCATCTAATGCTTCATTTATAGGAATTTGGGGCAGGCGGATGATGGCTTCGTCGTTAATAGATGATGGCTGGTTCAAGATATTATTAAAATGTTCAGCCCAGCGTTGGAGAATTTTTTCCTTGTCTGTAATTAGTGTTTTTTCCATCTGCATTAAGGAGGGGAAATGATCCTGATGATGTTGGACCATAGACCGCTTTGAGTGCAAGGTAACAGTTTTTCAAGTCATGGCTGTCAGCAAAGCCTTGGATCTCATCTGCTTTATTACTCAGCCATGAATCCCGCATCTGGCGTAGTTTATGTTGGACGATTCTACGCATGTTGTTGAAAGCGTCTTTCTTGGATGTAGATTTTGGATCATTTAAATATGCTTTATGGAGATGGTGTTTCTCAGCCAACATCTGCTTTATATCATCTGAGTTCTCATCAAACCAGTCATTTTGTTTCTTGATGGAAGGACCCAGGACCTCTGTAGCAGTGTTGTAGATCTGCTCACTTAGGGCTGCCCAATTTGTTTCCACACTTTGGCCGTCTAGCGAGATAGATTTGAGACGGTCTTCTAAGGTGTCAGTAAATGACTGTTTGATTGTTGTCTTCTTTAGTTTGGTGACATCCAGCCTCTTTTGAGTTTTCTTCCCCTGAGGGCGCCTGGCTGGTTGGATACGAACTTGAAGTTTAGATACAATGAGGCGATGATCAGTCCAGCATTCGGCACCACACATGGACTTGGTCACCCAGACATCTTGCCTGTCCTTCTTCCTAACAATTACATAGTCAATTAGGTGCCAATGCTTTGAGCAAGGGTGCATCCAGGAGGTCCTGTTGCGGGTAGGAAGTCGAAAAATGGTGTTGGTGACAAGGAGGTCATGTTCTGCGCAAGTCTGGAGGAGACGAAGTCCATTACTGTTACAGCGACCCACGCCGTACCTACCAATAGTGCCATTCCAGGAGATGTTATCTGAGCCTACTCTTGCATTAAAGTCACCAAGAATGATGAGCTTATCTGCTTTAGGAACTGATGCAATGACTGCATGTAGTTCTTCGTAAAACTTATCCTTGACATCATCCTGGTTTGTCATAGTTGGTGCATACGCGCTAATGATGGTGGCATGTTTTCTTCCATAGAACAGAGGGATCTTGACCGTCATGAGTCGGTCATTTATTCCCTTTGGGGGCCCCGCTAACTTGCTGACAATTGCTGTTTTGATTGCAAATCCAACCCCTGCTTCTCGTCTTTCTTCAGTTCCTCTTCCGCTCCAAAAGAATGTATAACCTGCACCCTTTTCGCAAAGTTGGCCCTCGCCTGCAAGTCGAGTTTCACTCAGTGCTGCTATGTCAATGTTGTACCTGGCCAGTTCTCTCCCAATCAGGGCAGTTCGTCTCTCAGGTCTGTTTGCATTAAAGTCTTTGTCAAGTAAAGTGCGCACATTCCATGCGCCTAGAATGAGGGGGAAAAATCTGTCCTTTCTTTTTCTTATATGTCGACCGCCGAAGTAGGGTACCCACCAACCGCGGTAAGCTGGTTAGGTAATGGTGAAGCAGGCAATGTTTAGGGCACCTTTTCTAGCCCCTTCCTCATGCCATGGAGGTGAGCAGTGCTTTCCTAAAGAGGGCTGCTCAGACACTCAGGGGGCTGCCGAATCCCACTGCTGCTCCGATCAGTGGAAGACGACCATATGGCCTGAGCCGCCTGTGTGTAGGTCTGCGACTACGACTGCCAGCGTACCCACGCCTGCCGCTTCGCCGCTCGCCCATCGCCACAGGACTTGTTGTGAGTGGATGGATGAATGGATGAAAGAGTGACTTGCGCGGTGATCTGGATTAAAGTGAGGAAGAGTTGCGCAATTCGTCGACCTCACTCTCTCGCCTGGGTCCATCTCAATCCAGTGGCAAGACAAGTCAAGACGACTGGAGATGAAGTCAGGTGCAGTGGATGACCAGGGCTTTCTACGTGCCTCGCCGTGCTCCTTACGCTCCACAGCGCGTTGCTGGTAATCGCCGTCATGCCCGTTGAACCAACAGGTGGTTTCTTCCGCGCAGTCTATCGAATCCAGTCTTCGCATGCATGGGTAGTTTTTATTTACTACCACTTAGTTGACAGTTGACTAACACTACAGTTTATATTTACTACCACTTAGTTGACAGTTGACTAACTCTACAGTTTATATTTACTACCACTTAGTTGACAGTTGACTAACTCTACAGTTTATATTTACTACCACTTAGTTGACAGTTGACTAACTCTACAGTTTATATTTACTACCACTTAGTTGACAGCTGACTAACTGTACAGTTTATATTTACTACCACTTAGTTGACAGGTGACTAACACTACAGTTTATATTTACTACCACTTAGTTGACAGTTGACTAACACTACAGTTTATATTTACTACCACTTAGTTGACAGTTGACTAACACTACAGTTTATATTTACTACCACTTAGTTGACAGCTGACTAACTGTACAGTTTATATTTACTACCACTTAGTTGACAGTTGACTAACACTACAGTTTATATTTACTACCACTTAGTTGACAGCTGACTAACTGTACAGTTTATATTTACTACCACTTAATTGACAGGTGACTAACACTACAGTTTATATTTACTACCACTTAGTTGACAGTTGACTAACACTACAGTTTATATTTACTACCACTTAGTTGACAGTTGACTAACACTACAGTTTATATTTACTACCACTTAGTTGACAGTTGACTAACACTACAGTTTATATTTACTACCACTTAGTTGACAGTTGACTAACTCTACAGTTTATATTTACTACCACTTAGTTGACAGTTCACTAACACTACAGTTTATATTTACTACCACTGCGTTCACTCATTTTCCTTTTAGCTCCTAATGGATAATGAAGCAGACACCCCATCTGGTCCTGCAGTAAGCCTGCGCCAAGCTCATGCAGCAGTAGTTTCTGTGGCAATGTGTTTTAAATGAAGCCACCAGCCCTGTGTACAACCTCTTATTAGTGGCCTTGTACATGGAGAAGAGAATGCAAGACAGAAATGAGAAAGACCAAAGAAGACATGGGAAACAGCCAGATCAGTCTGCCCAGAACTGGAACACTGGAAAGAAATGGTTGAAAACCTATGCTCCACAGGTGGCTGAAAGGCACACAAGAATATGCATGTTATTGACTCTTTCTGTCCCAGACAGGTTTTAAGTTTGTACCCAGGCACCTAAGTAAATGTCATTCCCTCCTCTCCACCCCCCATGATGATTTAAAAGAAGCAGTAGATATAAACATGTGTAAGAAAATATTTCATAATATATTAAAAATTCATTGTTAAGTTGGCTAAAGACAAATTTGTAAAGAGTTGTAAACCTCATACACAGCTTGTCATCACCATCATCGCTTTCCTTTGCACTCCTTAAAGGAATGGTTCTGCAGGAATCCTGCACCAAGCAGTCACATGCTCTTGCATCTGTGGTTTTCTGTGGCAACTCGTTTTGCATGATGAGGTTGCCAGCCCCATACACAACCTCATATTGGCCGCCTGGTACGACATGCCTGAGGGAGTAGTTGCCCTTTTCTTTCCTTGTCTCATCAAAGACTCCTGGGAACTATACAGGACATACACAGCTAGTAAGTCTGTTTTATTACGTGTGTGAAATGCAGAGTTAAAGGAGGTCATGGAAGAATAATGTATTATATCTTGATACTCATAAGGCTTGTGGGGGTAGACAGAGTTAAAATTATCAACAGAAGACCTTTCCCATACCTGCGGGTATCCATAAGCTTGCATCTGCCTCATGTGTGTTAACTGTTTCTGCTGCTCAAACCTTGCAGCCATCTCTCGTTCCTGCTCCTGCAGTCTTTGCAGTGCTAACTGTCGTTGCATTTCCAGGTATTCCTGAATAATAGCAATAATAAACTGGTCAGTTCTTCTCTGGGTTTAAATAATCCACATTATTTATTTCTTTTCTTTTATTACTGTTTAAACCTTATGCCTATTGTTAGTGCCTAAGGTTCAGTCTCCCAACAATGCCCCTTTATATTTACAGCCATTGTTTCAAACCAGTAGAAGAGACAGACTACAATTACATCTGCCAAAATCTAGGATCAACTTGTCAATAAAAAGTCAAGGCATCTCCAGAGCTTACTTATTGTTGGGAACTTTTAGAAGACTTTGCCTTTGGTACCTCATGTTGTTAAGTACTTCTTCTATCTTGAAGATGCTTGTAGATGTGTGATCTGAACAATGAATGCCAAATGCTGCATCATTGGTTGATATTTATTAAAGATTGAATATTCTCAACTTTCGGGTTCTAATGTTATTTTCTTTGTATTCTGATTATTATTATTATTATTGATCAAGTTTTTCTTGTGTTCCTGAACCAAGTGTCGCTAGGGGGCTTCACTGTGTATCCTTCACAGATGATCTTCAAATGTCACAAAGGTCAAAAAGTAACGACAATTTGAATAATGCGTGTAATATAAAGAATTCAGCACAACTGCGAAGACGACTGAATGGGTTTAATCACAGACACAGTTTTTCACAATACGTAATGAACACTTCATTCTGTTTATAATTAACTAAATTTTACATCAATCTTGACTTGTTCATTAGCCCGCACAATGATCAAAGCCTAATGAGAAAGGACAGTGTGAAGTAATAGTGTACATGTTACAAAAAACTGTATTCGATATTAAATGTGACCAGTCGTCTATGAGGGTGTTTCTTCTTGGTGAAGTTTATTCATTGCAAGTATTGATGGATTTTTACCATTATTCCTTGGCCTTGGTGTTGTTGTTTGACATTCGACAATGAACTTTATCTAAATAGAACAGACCCTAGCATCACTTGGCGCAAGGTCATAAGAAGACTAGAATAATTATAATAACAATCTAAACATATAAAAACACAACACTAGAACTTGAAGAAATAAAGAATGAACTGAACTCTTTAATGAATAATAATAACGGTAATATTACGTCTGCAAGAACCTGAAGGAACATATCAACAAGTTCCCAACACTTATGGAACAGCCTTTCACACCACCTAAAAATCCTGCCTACCCAATATGTGAGGATTTACTGATTTTATTTTCAACGGGCCCCATTTTTCTTCTCCATGTATTATTTGCGTTTATTTATGAGGAGTTACATTGGGTTTTAATTTCAATTTCGCCCCAGTTCTCTTCTCTCTCTAATTATTTCGTTCGTTTTATTTTTATTAGGCAGTTGAGCGCGTAGTTATTATTAGGGCGATTGGCTTGATAAACTTGAGTCATAAGTTAGTTTACGATATCATTGGCGGAGGTCAGATTTCATTTTATTGCAGCAATTTCATTGGTTAAAGGTCGGCCCAGAGAGACACCACGCGATGACTCATCGCGTCTTATTTCATCATAATATTTTGCTATATATTCAGCATCTAAATCGGTTAGGGTTCTCTGGTCTTAAATTTTTGCTGCCGTGAATCTACGTCATATCGTCTGCTCTTCGTGAGATATTCGATAACTTGGGTATGTGTACATCTTAATTAGCATCGTAGATAGTTCGTTTTATAATAGATCTTAGCATGATAGAGTAAGTTTTTCTTCTGGGAGTTTATTTTATTTTATTAAACAGAAGGGCTGTGATGTGGTACTGTGATTTTATTGTTCAATAGGCCCCATTAGTCCTCTCTAGATAATTATTTATGTTGTTATTAGACCATTCTTCTTCTCCCTGTAATTTTGTTCTATAACAAATTGAGTTTAGTCTTCTTCTCTTGGCAATTAATTGCATTTTCTGGAGGGATTACTGTAGGGTTTAAGTTTATACTCGCACCAGTTTTCTTTTCTCTAAAGTAATTGCGTGCAAGTAGTCGTATTTCCGTTGTTAAATTAATCGTGGTCATTTTATTGTATTTACTAGGCGTTGTAGTTATTTTAGGCTGGGTAGATTTTCGGCTCGGATGAAACCGAAAAACCCGCACCTACCCAGATAAATTGGGGGTGGGTGTGAAAAAGCCCTACCCAGGTACTTAAAACTGGCGCTAGGATCGAATTAAAGTAAATGTTGCTCACGCGGTCGTTGTAACATTATCTTAAATGACGCAATGTTTGGACGCGCGGTAGCGGTAATAATATGAGTCATGAGTAGCTTGCGTTATCATTGGGGGATTTCAATAGTTTATGAAATGCAGGAATATTATTGGTTTAAGAGTGACGCCAAGCGATGACGTAGGGCGTGGGTTCTGGCGTGGGGTCCCTTGGATAAATAACAGGGTAATCATTAGCGGGTCTCTTTTGCCTCCAGGAATTCAGCCGTGTAAACAAAGTCATTTTCGACTGCTCTTAAAGTGGGAAATTCGAATTGGGTATGTTCATATTTTAGTTTAGCGTTGTACTTATAATTCAATTCTTAATAGAACCTTAACACGATAACGTAAGTTTCTCTTCAGGGAGTTAAATTAACTTTTATATAAACCAAAGCGCCATCAATTACTATCTTAGAGATATAATGTCAATATAAGTGTGCATATAATGTTTTTCTAGGATAAGCTAGTTCGATCTTTGGTTGTTGGGGTGGCTTTGTGATATTATCTGTGTGAGTATAGCGTTTAGATACGCGGGTGCTCTGTCATTGGTAACTGGTGGACTGGAAAAATCGCAATGCAATTATGATAGGGGCAGAGTAGATACATGAGCGTAATTGTGTAATTTAATTAATTGGGGCTATTACTTTGTTATATAGTCAGAAGACAGGGGTGTACTTAATAATTTCTTATCTTTTGATCTATAATATTTGCAGCATAAATATGCTCGCGAAATTAATTGTAGAAGGTTAAGTCCTTAGGCTTTATCAATACGGTAATTGCGAGGGTCCGATATAGATAGGTAACCTCGATTTGTTTATAATTTTTGCAGTATAAATATGCTAGCGTATTTTGTGTACGTTATTTTATTGTGCATTTTATTGTTGTGTAGTCAGAAGACAAGAGATGTAATTAATATTACTGAGACGGGAGTTCATCTTTCCTAGTTTTATATTGTGTAAGGTGATGAGCATCAAAAGTCAGCCTGTAAAAATAAAGTAGGGTTAGGAATTTAGTACAGGAGTTTCCCTCAGTTTGAACTGTTGTGACTCCGTGGCTAGACAGGCGTAACAAAAGATTTAGGTGAGCCGTGTCTGGGAGTTTTATTACCAGACCGATGTTTACTTTGAAACGGGGTAGAGAGATCAAGAGGGAATTGTATGGGAGGCTGACTTTGGGGCATAAATATTTAATAATTGCTGTGCATAGATGAGTAGGGGATTGAGTGGAGCGGTCTTTATTTAGGTGGTTATATGCTATGGTTGAGATTTATTGGAAGTTGTTGTACATTAGTTGTTATTTGTTTTGTTTTCAGCAGTTTCACGGCACAAATTGGGAGGGGTAACCTGCCTTACAATTTACAACTGAAAGTTGTCGTCTCAGGAGCCGAGGGCTCGAGATATCACCAGAGGTGAAGAGCACTGGTGACGCGGTGGTTACCGGCGCCAAGTACGTATGCAGCAGTAAAAAGAAGCAGTTCAATTGCAGTGAAGCAGGGATTTCTTAAAATCCCGAGCTCTAAGCTCATATCCACACACCGAAACAAAGGCGCGTGGCCTGGTGTTGTTGTTTAAATTCGGTCATAATAAAACCGACGGCCCTAAACCCAAAGAGGGGTAACCGGGAAAGTGAATTAAGGTTTGTCAGTAGTGAAGCAGCTACATTCCGAGTCAAGTATCCAGTCTAAAAACCCAAGTCATCAGCTACAATATTCGTTTGGAGGAGATAGGGTCAAAATTCCTTCAGAATGCACTAGAGAGAGAAGGGGCGTAGCAGAGAAGCCTCTCAGTAGGAACCAGGAGTGTCAGACAGACACTGAACAGAGACAGAATTATAAATTAGTCATGCAGATTTGTGTAGGACTTTGAAAAGTTCAAATCAGCTTTCGATGTAGGCAGTTAGTTAGGTCTACAGCTAGACAGTGGTGTTGGTTAGTGGCAAGTATATCGCCTACAGCGTTTGTAGCTGTGTAGGCAGTTAATTTAGTCCTCGTCAGTAGGACAGTGACAGTGGTAACCTTAGGATAGGTAGTAGTGGTGGCTCTGAATAGAGACCCCACCGAGTAAATTCGGTTGTTTAACCCTTAACTTTCTTTTCTGCAGGTTGAGGGGAGGATGACATTGTGGGTTTACCATTTGTAATCATTTTAATTGTTTGTTCTTTTTCAGGTGTGCGAACACGCACTTTATTTATTTGATATGTACTTATTTTTGTGGTGTAAATAAACTATAAACTTCATACTGGATCAGTCTCTCTCTCTCTCTCTCTTTCTCTTTTTTATATATATATATATATATATATATATATATATATATATATATATATATATATATATATATATATATATATATATATATATATATATATATATATATATCTAACTATACTGTACATATATATTTGTCTGTATAGTGTGTCTGTGGTCTTAGTTAAACCTTATCTCCTTTTTTAAAGGTAGTCAGAGGGGGTGAGTCTATAGCTATTATTGAAGTCACGAGTAGCGAGGGAGAGTCAATCTAGGTTCTCACCCTCGAAGCCAATAGTCAAATCTTTCCACACTCACTGTCATTTAACATCAAAATCTATCTTCTCGGTCTTTTCTCATACTAGGGTCTTGTCTTACACTCAGACATAACTCTATACTTAAATCCACTTCGTGACAAGGGCCATCAATTGCTATCTTATAGAAATAATAAAAATGTAAGTTGTGCATATAAGTTTTTTTTTATAAATAGCAGTATCTATGATTTGTGTAGCGGCTTTGAGATATTAACTGTGTGAGGATAAGCACTTAGATACGCGGGCGCTCTGTCACATGTAATAGTAAGTCTGTGAAAATCGCAATGTGATTATGATAATTTGCAGTGTAACTACGCGAGCGTATTTGTGTATTTTATTTAACTGTGTATTAAAATGTTGTGTAGTCAGGAGACAGGGGTGTAAGGGATGTAATTAATATTACTGAGTTGGAGCCACAACAGTGTGTTTATATGGTGTTAATTGATAACTTTCCCGGGTCAGTCTTTTATAGAAAGTAGGGCCGGGGAATTATACCTAGGGAATGTTTCGCTTCAAAGAAGCTAAATGTTTTGACGGCCGAGGCAAGACTCGTGCAAAAGATTTAGGTCAGCCTGTGTCTGGGGGTTTTCCTACCAGACAGATATTTACGTTGAGGTGGGGGAAGAGATAGGAGAAGACTAGATTAGTTTGACCCCTTGGGTAGGAATATTGGTATCGCTTGTGTGTAGATTTGTGTAGGAAAGAGGTATTAATTTAGGGGGAAGACGGGTGAGGAATTTAAGGTGTTTATGTGTTAGGGTTGAGAATATTTTGACGTGTTGTATATTTGTTGTCATTTCTTTCGTTTTACAGCATTTTCACGGCACACAGGGAGGGTTGTAAACTGCCTTACAACTTGCCAAGGTACTTGGCCTTCTCAGGAGTAGAAGGTTCGAGGCATTGCCAGAGGTGAAAGAGAACTGGTGACGCAGTATTTACCGGCGCCAAGTACGTCTGCACCAGTAAAAGAAAGCAGTTCTCATGCAGTGAAGCACAATCTTCAGCGGGAATGGGATTTCTTAAAATCCAGAGCTCTTAGCTTGTTATAACACACTAATTAGGCGTGTGGCCTGGTGTTGTTGTTTATACGACCATAATACAGTCGTCTGTCCTAAACCCGGAGAGGGTAACTGGGCAAGTGAAAGAAGTTTCATCAGCAGTGAAGCATCTACATTCTGAGTCAAGTACCTCGTGCTTAATAAGAAAGTCATCAGCATCTGTAGTTTGGAAGGGAGAAAGGGAAATCATTCTTTTCCGAATGCTATCGAGAGGAGGGGCGTAACGGAGACGCCACTCAGCAGAAGACAGTAGTGTCAGAGAGACACTGAGCAGAAACAGAGGAGAGACAGAATTTATAGAGTCAGATAGTCAGAGTCAGAGGACAGCCTCTGAGTTTGCACTGAAGAAGTCCGTTAGTGGATCAGTGCTTGTGATTAGCTGTGTAGGACATTAGATAGTTCATTCAGATTTGTGTAGACAGTTAGTTACGTCTGCAGCCGGACAGTGGATTAGATTTAAAATTTATAATAGGATAGATAGGAGTGGTGTCTCGTACTTAGAGACTCCCACCAAGTACAGTGTGTTTAATCCTTAATTCTTTTTTTCCCATGCAGGTTGAAAGAGAGGGTGAAAGGGTTGGGTTATATTGTCTGTCATTTTAATTGTTTTGGTTCTTTTCAGGTGTGCGACCTCGCACGTTATTTATTTTGATGTGTTATTTATTTTGTTGTATAATAAACTATAAAATGTATACTGGATCAGTTTCTCTACAACTATACTGTATGTATATGCTTGTCTGTATAGTTGTGTCTGTGGACTTTTAGTGAAACCTTATCTCCTTTATGGTAGTCAGAGGTGGTGAGTCAATAGCTCTTAACTAAGTCACGAGTGGCGAGGGAGAGTCAATCTAGGTTCTCACCCTCGAAGCTATAAGTCTCATCTTTCCACTGTCACTGTCATTTCTCATACAAAATCTATCTTCTCAGACTTTCTCATACTAGTGTCTTGTCTATATACTCGGACAAGCTCTAAACGTAAATACACTTCGTGACACAATACTTCAACAAAGAACTTTTCAAACACCTAATCAGGATTATCTACCCTCATAATAAAGGCCTATGCCCTGTGCACATCTCAATTATATGTCAACTTTCCTTTTAATATCCCCCTTGTTCCACACAGAAATTATTGGTTTTTTATGTACATAATTTGTATTGTCTATATGTAGTATTATGATACAGTCTATAACCTTTTATACGAAAACCAGAAATATTCTGTAAATCGAAAGTTTCTTTGGGCGACTTTTAGCCACTTTTCAATCACACTTTGGATGATTTCTAACTATTTTGGGCGACTCTGGGCAATTTTTCTAACGTTTTGTGACTTGGGATATTCTGTACAAATTTAGACTGCTTTTCAAACATGAATAGTGCAACATCAGAAACCGAAAAAATCTGATTTTCAAAACATAGCTGCACCCGATGGTTTTGAATAAAAGGTTACAGACCTATTATTCTGAATGTGAGAATGTAAAGATGTATTATTCTGCTTTAGAAGTATGTAATGAGGAACTTTGTTTAAGATGTGTACAAGAATGAGCATATACATATATCTACATTTATATACACATTGTTTAATGCGTTATTCTGTTATAAAAGTGTGTAAGAAAGTAATTGGATCAGAATGTGCTGATGTATGTGAGAAAGTATTTATATCTTTTAGAACTGCTGATGCATGCAAATTTGTACAAATTAATTAAAGTCTGATAGTATGAATGAGAGCCAGGATACAGGGTGAAATTGAAGACAAAGGGCAGAATGTTGGACTGGCTTGTGAATCCAATTCTCAACACTTTTAAAACAAAAAGTATCTAGTGGTTCCTTCACTAAACGCAATGAAGGTGTATGGTCAGAAAATTACAAGCTTAGCAATAAACCTTTTTTTTTTTTTTTTAAAGGAACTCAACCAGCTGAAATGTCAAGGCTTTTATGAAACATTTTTTTCTGTGTGAAATTTAGGACCTTTCAAAAGCCATGGAATTTTATTTTCTGAAATTCCAAGACTCTGCAAGGGTTCTATGACCCATGGTAACTCATGGTCAAAAGAAATGGTATATTGAAATCTGAACATCACACAATCTTACATGTTTCTTCTGTCTCATGACTTCCAGCTTCTGCATCATCTGAATCTGTCTCTGCCTCTCCATCTCCTCTGCCTCCCTTCTACGTTTTTCCCTGTGCTCTTCTCGCAGTGAGTCTAGTGCCTCCCTGGCATCCCTCAGTTGAGTCAGCTTGTCTTGCAGTCCTTCATAATAAGCTGTAATAAAATATTTATTCGTTAATATATTTACTTAAATCAATGGGGAATTCAAACAGCATGCACTCATACTTATTTCTATTGCATCATATTATAAATGAAATGTGCTATAACTGTAAATGAATGCTCGTATATTTAGACATATTCGTAACTTCTGGTATCACAATGATAAAGGGATGTAAAGGAACTCCAAGGTTTAGACCACTAAACAACAGCCTGAAGCTCCTCTACTTGGTACATCATTGGAAGCAGGCAAACTTCGAGCTGCATGCCCAATGCACAGAGATCAAGTAACCACATGAGAGTGGCATAGCATTATGATTCACCCTGTGGTGAAACATGCTGTGAACCCAGCACCACACTCTGAGCCTGGCAGAAGTTGCTTGAATCCCAAATGTAACTCTGGCTTTTACCTGGTTGGTTGAATGCAGGTGGATTTCACAATGGATATGTGACAGGCGAGGTGAGATTAGAAATGGCTCTATGCAGGACGTGATTTCCTTGGGAAAGTTCGGGCAGTATTTTAGTCCTGCATATATGGAGAGCCCCCAAAGTTTATGGAGAATGCACAGTACGTTTACGCCCCCTCCCCTAGCTGAAACCAGATGTGAGGATCATTTAAATGCTTGCTAAGCCAAGCTAGAACACCTGAGAACAAAACTGGAGCTCATGACTCCAATTCAACAAGTCATGATAGAACACCTGAGAACAAAACTGGAGCTCATGACTCCAATTCAACAAGTCATGATAGAACACCTGAGAACAAATCTGGAGCTCATGACTCCAATTCAACAAGTCATGATAGAACACCTGAGAACAAAACTGGAGCTCATGACTCCAATTCAACAAGTCATGATAGAACACCTGAGAACAAATCTGGAGCTCATGACTCCAATTCAACAAGTCATGATAGAACACCTGAGAACAAATCTGGAGCTCATGACTCCAATTCAACAAGTCATGATAGAACACCTGAGAACAAAACTGGAGCTCATGACTCCAATTCAACAAGTCATGATTCCTTGAGAAAGCTCAGACAGTATTTTAGCCCTGCATGTTTGGAGAGCCTCCACAGATGATGGGGAATGCACAGTATGTCCCCACACACACCCACCCCCCCCCCCCCCACACACACACTTCTAGCTTTTTTTTTTTTTTTTTTTTTTCGTACGCCCGCTAATACTCGAGGCGAAATCTCAGGTTATTATTTATGTCTAACCTGACATTGATTTTACGTGAGTATCCCTTTATTTCTTGTACAGAGACAGGTGTCCCTCGCCATTCAGGCAAATACTCGCCGATTTCGGAGGTACCCATTGCAGCTGGGTCGGCTCAGGAGCCGCCAGTCCCTGGTCGACGACACTCCTTCAAATGTCCTCGCCAGGTCTCGAGTTAATCCAGTCCAAATCCCGGTCGACGAAAAATCCTCAAATGCCGTCGCCCGGGTTTGATCCTGTATCACCCGGTCGCCAGAGCGGTGTTGTAACCACTACGCTAGCGCGGCTCCCTACTTCTAGCTTGAAACCAGATGTGAGAGGATCCTTTAAATGCTTGACAAGTCATGATAGAACACCTGAGAAAGAAACTGGAACTCATGACTCCTACTCAACAAGTTTCGGAAAGGCCAAAAATTACTGAAGATGTGTATAATGCTATGCTGTCGTAAAATCACTTTCATCTAAGGCCAAAGAATATAGGTCACAAGCTAGGGTTCAATCTTTTTTTGGCAATCTGGTTTTTTTTTTTTGGGGGGGGGGGGGGGCATTTAAGACATTAAATTACTGGTTAAAAAAAATTACTCTGGCTGAATGCTTTTGGCCAATCCAGACAAACTTGTGGTTACCATCTGATCTATGTCTTATCTACCCTGGCTAGTGCTAAGGATTACTGCCAAAGAGGTTAATGACACTCTTGATGTTATAGTACTGTATACTTGACCCGACAGCTGTGAAAATGCTGAAAAAGATATAAACACATGTTACTTACATCTAGCATCCTCCTTTTCCTGAATATGAGTCATCAACTGTGGATGCATGTCGCTGATGACAGCAAACAGAGACTGCACAGCGGAGTCATTGGCAATGGGCCTTCCTCGCTGAGAGTTACTTCTCATACGGTTGACAAAGATCTCAAGTGAGCCCTGCAGGGCTGACAGAAACTGTTCCTGGCCATCATCGGTGTCTCCATTCTGGTACAAGTGAGATGAAACCACTTGAGGTGCCTACATGATGGTTTGAAACCAAATAAAAGGGGAAAAAAATCAAACAAAAAAGTAAAGAACAAAATAGAATAAAGAAACAATTAACAACAACAAAACATACGAAAACAAAAAAAATTTAAGCCACGAAAAATAAAAATAGGAAAAAATAAAAGAACAAAAGTGAACAATGAAACAATGAAAAACAAAACAAAGCAAAAATTACAATGAGCACAAATGCAAGGTCCATTAGTGAGATGAAAAAGAATCTAATAAAACATAAATCTAAACCTTAACAGCAGAAGATAATGTACCTGCAAACATTCTCTTATCATGATAAAACAACTGTGGTAGCATTTATGTGTTTCTCAATCAATCAATACCCTTTAGCTCTCCGAGGAGCATAGGCCTTCAACAAACACATGCCAAATCTTCCTGTCCCATGCCATCCACTCAAGTTCATTCCATGTTTTCCTCATCATGTTCACCTCTGTATCCAGCTCTCTTCTCCATGTGTTTTTTGGTCTACCTCTGCCTCTCTTATAGAGTGCGAACATTCCAGGTGCCAATCCTGGAAATTTTCCTATACGAAAAAAGGTTAGTCGGCAACCCAGACTCCTTTCGGCTTTCTCTGGGTTGCTTCATGCGCCTCCTTTCCAGAGGACCTTCTTCTGTCTTGGGCGGCTGCATTGATTTATATTCTGTATTTGACTTGTTCATGTTTGTTGAAGTTTTTGTGGTAAAATGTTTTTTACGTAATGGGGTAACCAGCCCCATGCCCAACCTTCCTTAGTCGCTTTTTACAACATTCACGGTAGGGTACAGTGTTACTATTCTTTGCTCCCCTTTCGGGCCCCGGTAACACACGGGTGAATTATACATTTCTAACTAACTATATATAGATTTCGAGTTTCAAGTTTTTTTTATCATAAAATTCCTCTTTTTTCCTATGATAGCTATACAGGACTTGCAGGACATTTCTTCAACGACCTTTCAAGGGTTTCTCAAGGGTTTTCAAGGCATAATTCTTTGGCTTTGACTTAGTTGACTGCATGCAGAAGGATCTCACTATGGACCCAGTGATAGGCAGGGGAAGCTGAGAACTGGCACTCTGCAGGATGTGACAATTCCTTGGGAGAGCCCAGAACCAGAGTACAGTATTTTAGCTCTGCATAGTTGGAGAGCCCCCTAGTAATTGCGGGGAATGTACAGTACACCACGCAAATTTTTACCCTTAGCTTGGGACCAGATGTGATGATCCTTTAAATGCAAGCTAAGGTGGAGAAACTGGAGCTCATGACTTCAACTCAACACATTTTCGGAATGGCAGAAATCCACAGGAAAAGCCTAGACCTACAGTGTAGATAATACCAAGGACTCTTCAACCTGGTACTGGCTGCTAAAGAGCGACAAGCTCGGCAGCCCTAGTTAAACAACAACATACAACCTTAAGTTTAACGTGTGTCATAAACGATCACTTCATAACGTGAACATCTTGAAAAAATACACTGCCTATTTACATAATGTACAATTATTCTTTATCAAAGTTTTGTTTTCCTTTCAGCTCCAACAGTTTGTCATCAATGTTAATCAACACCTTTACTCTCCTCTTCCTTTCCTCGTACTCATTTTCTCGTACTACTGGACACAAAAATAAAGCAAGAAATATCTTCCTTCTGCCTGAAAAGAGTTATCATCAGCAGCAGAAGTTAAGTTTACAGGACTGGTTCAAATAGAAACGAAATGGTTAAAAGCATACATGAGACACTTCAAGCAGTTTCTAAATGGTGCGACGAAACCAGCTCCAAGGTCAATCCCAACAAAGCCTGTGTGCTTTCGTGCTCCTTGAATAACTCCATAACGAAAGCAGATCTTCCAGACATTACTCTCATTGAAAGAAAATTGAAAGGCAGTACAAGTTGAAATACCTTGGAGTAACATTCGATCGTGGGCTATCATATAAGCATAATGTTGATCACATCATACACAAGTGCAAGAGAGGTCTGGCAGCCCTAAACAAAATTGCTGTAGCGCACCTGGAGCAGAGACTACTGTTTCTCCTGTATCATCAGCTGGTCTTGTCAGTAATCGAGTATGGCCTGGGAATACTCATGCTGTCAATATCACAATGTGAACGACTGGAACGCATTCAAAACGAAGGGATTCGTATAGTCTTGGGCTGCACGCGAGATACCCCTATTGTGATGATTCAGCACATGCTTGGATTGCTGTCAATTAGATCCAGATATACGATGGCCTAGGTAAAAACATATATGAGTGTAACCACAGACAAAAGGCATCCCCTGCATGGGAACATAGCTGACATCAAAGGAGCGAGAATAAAGAGGGGGATGTCATGGATGGCGCAGGCAGAGCAGACTATTAGACAGGTGACCCCAGTTGAAAATATATTCAAGGGAGAAGAGTGGAGTAAGGCAGATGAGAGCTGGATGAAGTACCAGCAAGTCATCATCAGCCTTGGTAGAGAATGCAGAACTTGGGCCAATGGAACAGCAGAGCTGAAAATTGATTAGCTTATAAATGTGTATGCTGGGGATGATGATGTGTCGTAGATTTTTGATAGGAGAATTAAGACTTGGGTTGGTCCCTTCTGAATAGGTTAGAATAGGTGATAGACACAGTGAGAGTTAGTAAAAGAAATAGATTCCACGAGTGAGATGATAGAATGTGATATAGAGGCTGTCTCTGAAAGCGGAAAAAAATTCTTCTCTCTCTCACCTATCTTCTACGACAGCTTTACAGCGTCAGACAGTCTAAACACATATATATAGTTTACCTATATTTCTATCTACTCCCGGGCATGCACATACACGTGACGACAGTTAAACACACAGACGTGGGAAACCTATAACAATACTTATATATATATTCTAGAACGAGCTGACCAACACGCTGATTAATTCCAAGGGAAATTTTAATTATCATTTAAAATTTCTTCACAACACATAGAATTTACATCAAAACATATACAAATAGTCATAAAATATCAAGAGAATGCTGCAAGGATGATAGCCCCGTTATGATATTGTGACGAAAGTACTGAGATTCTGTCTTTCAAATGGCCCATGTCTTTTTCTCCTTGCATTTTGTTCACTATTTCTAGGAGGGATTACAGAAAAATCCTTCCCCATGTTTCTTCTCCTTCTATTTATTTACGTTTTTCAGAGAGATTACGGTGGAGTTTCATCTCATCTACATCTATGTTCCTTCTCTATGACTAGTAGTCTTGTTTAGTGTTGGTGTGTAGGGAACTGTTGCATTATTATTCTAGACGAAGGACTTTAGAGCCTAGATCAGATTGGCACCAGTTTTAGTCTTTTTAAAGATATGGCATGCGGCTAGACGGTTTTTTTCGGGATTTTATATATATATAATTCCGACATTGTTGCTTCATTTGCTACTAGAGGGTAGGGCTTAATCCTGTTTCTTTGTCTAAAACCCATGCACGTTGCATCAGAATGATCTAGGTTCTGATTGGCTGAGAGCTAACTGCAGCTGAATTGCAGAGCTCCCATTGGCTTAGAACCACGCCGCGCATATGACGTCATGAAGTCGGCGCGTGGGGTCTTGATAATAAATACGCCCGAATTTCATAAGTTCGGTCTCTAAAAATTAATTGCCAAGTCGCGTTCCTGATTCAAATTATCGATTGCCTTCAGTGGGAAAATTCGAAATTTGGTAAGCAGAATTTTCGTGGTAACTTTATTTAATTTTGTCTAAGCCTAGGCCGATCAGTAAAGTTTCTTGGGAAGTTTTAGTTTAATTTAATTCTTAACTCCAGAGCCATCAATACTATCCTGGTGATAAGACTTGAGAGACCTAATAGGTCCAGTTAATTTCCTTATTGAAGGAATAGCGTTGTCTAGATGGTTTAGATGTTGCGAGGTTACAGCCATGCTTGGATTTATTTCAAAAACAGGTCTGCAGAGAAACCCGCATCTGCGAATTTTATTTATTTACAGAATAGTCGGGAGTCTGTGTATTTGTGATTTTATTGAGAATGTAATGCTACAAGTTAATTATATTATATAGTTACCCATCTATCTGTAAGCACGGGAGTGATAGAGGTATTAATTGGAGCACGTGGGTGCGTTCATTACTGTATATTTATTTGATACGATGTTTAGAGGGGAGAGAGAGAGTGGAGCACGTGGGTGCTATCAGTTAATTAATATTTATGCAGGAGCACGTGGTTGCGAAACTGCGGCACCACGTGGCAGAATTACGGGGTTTTCATTGTATAACTTTTGATGGCAAGCAGATGCTGGCGTAAACTGGTTATATGTTATTGTGGGTGCACTGTTGGTCTGTGTAGTCAGACGACGTGAAATGTAATTCTAAAGGGAATTATTTTGTATTACATTTTATGTGATCAAATTTTTCTGAACGGGATATTGATGCCTAGAGATATTTTATTTTGTGTTAATAATTTGCTGCATGTAGTGTCAGCAAGAAGTGGGCCAAAGTATTTTGGCCAGGTAGATAGGCCTCCGTAAAAACGGTTGTGGTTGTAACCAGTCAGGCAGAACCCTAGGTCAGACGATCTGGGTCAGCCATTGTTTATTTTGGGCTCAGGGAGAGAAGGGAGCTCAGTGGGGGAGCGGACTTTGTTGGCATGATTTTGTATGGTAATAGGCTAACGGGAGAGAGTAGGGGAGTTATATGTTATTAGAAATGTATTATTTACCTGTTGTTTAGCTGTTGTGTTTTTTTGTCTAACAGCAGATAGCGCGGTTTTTTTTGAGGGGGCAGAGCGGAAGTTGCAATAACTTCCTCCCGGCAAAAAGATTGGCATCTCAGACGCAGGGTTTGAGATCTTGCCAGAGGAGGACGAAGAAAAGAGAACAAACCCGTTTTTCCAGGCAGGGGAAGACATTTCTCTAGCGGAAATAGCATTCGTGGGAAAATCCATGAGCGCTAAGCTCGTTCTGTTACACACGCAAAATTGGCATGCTGCCAGCGTCGTCGTAATTATTTCACTTCGTCCCGGCCATAATAACGCCGAAGGCCTGAACCCATAGGAGGGAGCGGGCAGGTAACTCCAGAGGTGTTTGTAGAAACCAGCTACCTATTCCAATTTCCAGAATCCAGTGGGGTTCTTTTTAAAACCTTAGTCATCAGTTCCAGAATGGTGGAGAGAGAGAGGGTGACCATACTCTCCACAGAAGTCGTCGCAGTGTTGTCCCAAGTATAGCCGATGACAGCTGCTGACGTTTTTTTGACGAGTTAATTGTGTAGCAGTGTGCAAGAGATTTCAGGATAGGCTGTGTAGAAACAGAGTCTGCACAGAGTTGGTGTAGACACTTTGTAGTTGTTCCAGTGGACTGTGCACTTAACATTTAATTTAGAATAGTTGTTGAAGTGGAGAATTGACATCTGAGACCCCACCTAGGGCATTGTGGTTTATTTTGTTTAATCCTAACTTCTGTCCCCATACAGGTTGCCTTTTTGCGGGAGAAGGGTTGGGGTTGATGCATTTTAACTGTGCTTGATTGTTGTTTTCAGGTGTGCATCCTCGCACTTTATGTATGGGACATGCATATGTTTGTTTGTTTATAGGTGTATAATAAACTTGTATAAATTGTAGCTGGCATCAGTCATTTCATTTAAGTACAGTAGCTATATGTTGTCTGTATCTTGGTGTTTGTGAATCTTGATATAACCTTATCCCCTTAGGGTAGCTAGAGGTCGTTGACAACTATAGCACATAAGACGTCCGAAGTGGCGAGGAAAGAATCAACCTCGGTTCTTAACCTCGGAGCCAATAGTGTCAACTGTTCACATTTCACTATCATTTTCTTCAAAATCTATCTTTTCAGTCTTTCTTCTCACTAGTGTCTTGTCACTATAGGTAGACAGTCTCTAGTCTTAAATCCATTTCGTGACAGATATTAACTCTAGGTTTAGCCCACAGCCCCGTTATGAGACAGATGATGGCCCAAAGAGTCACAAATACATATGGTTAGGGTCTAATATTGTCCCCCTTAGAAGGTATAGACTGACTTTGACAGCAGTATCTATTCTAAAGGTACAATTAATACAACAAGTGAGTGCATTAAATAACGAACATCCTTCCGTCACTTTCACTCGGTTCATTCATCAGGGTACCCTGGCGCTCGTGCTTACCTAAAAACTTGATGTTGTTCACCGTCTGGCGCAACCTTAGGATACTTCTCTACAGTGAATCTGTATTCTTTGGATAAAGCGAATCCCAGCTCTACAATTACAGGTTTCTTCCACTGTTTTCGGGGAGCGTTCACTTCACCAGTTAAATTTTTGATTACTGTTAATGTCACTTGAATCAGGTTTGATAAGCAAGTTTAAACGGGCACACAGAGTTCAGAAACACGAGGATTCCCTTAATTTAGAAAAGATGACCAGTGGACAACTGCTCTCAACAGATAGTCTTGGCTCACTATCCACTCTTTCAATAGTGTCGGAAATGTTAATGTTATTTCTTGTAATTTATTCTCGCCGCCAGGCAGCATGTATATTTTAATTTGAGAAGAAATATGAACTGGCTCAGAAGCCCAGTATAAACATTAGTCTTTAGCAACCGTTAGTGGGATTGGTATTACTGTTTATCTCTGATGGCACATGCACTGTCAGACCAGTGTTACTTGAAAAAAACCCACGTGGTTAAAGATAGGAAATGTCTATTCTTCTCACAAGTATGTCTCTTTACTACTAAACGCCGGCAAGTTTGAATCACCCCAGTATTCACTGCATAAAATGGAAAAAGCACATATAAAATAATTATACATACTATGTATAAGGATATAACTTATATTTTAAACTGCAAGCGTAGAGCTTATCATTTAACACTTCCCGTGAAATAAGTTATATTATAAAATCAATCATCATGAATTTGAAATACATATAAATATATTTCGTCAACACTCATGAGACATCTAGCAGTTATAAGTTAGTTTAGAAAATGTATCTCGCCTGAGTATTAGCAGTTAAATGGAATTATTTTTATTAGCCGAATGGGTTTAGCTAGAAATTTATAATTTATCTTGCTTTCCACTGTAACTCGTCGACTAAAGAATATAACAAACTATTAAAATAATCACTCTGCACACAGAACTAGTTTAAAATGAAATAGGCGATTAAACACTTTATCACTTTATAAATACTAGATATTATATAGTTACCTCAACCACAGCACTACAGACTAAACCATGAACTAGAATACTGTAATCTAATGGTAATCTAGAACTCGGCGAAATGTTGCCAGGAAACTCAGACTTCGCCAAAACACAGATATTTGATCTAGCACAGCGATCTGTCTGCTGCAGCTTTACGAGTGAGAATGAAATTAAAGTTTCAAACTTGGGTTAATATTTTAAACCAGACAAAGGATGAACTTTTATTTCGCAAAACGAAATAATCCCCCTTTCCGTCTATATCACTTACGTAACTAGACGCTGGCAACAACATGCCAATACTGACCGAGAGGGCGCGTGTCAGTTGCAGATCTCAGACAACTCGTCTCGAGTGCAGAAGCAGTTTTTCACACCTCCCCCGGAACTCGTCCTGAGAACCACAACTGACACTTTGCTTTCTCGCACCTTACCTAAGCGCTCAGCCGAGAACTCTGTGTGGCAGGTGAAAAAATGTCAGACGATAAGTCTGCCATCCCATGTCTATCGAGACGAGTTTCACGGTCCTTCATCTCATGCCTTGGAAAACTGAGACGAATGTCTGCCATTCGGTCTCTCGAAAGCGAATTTCTGACACCCTTCGCTCACATCCCGGGGACTGACACATTACATAAGAAGTTACTGACTTTAACAGCCAAGAAATGCGTCATTAAATGAGAAACGAAACTGGCGAAAGTAAGAATGGGAAAAATAAATATTTCTCGCAAATGAATGAATGCGAAAAAATACAGGAAAAAGGTAAAGTGCGATAACAAAAATAGAGGATACGGGTGACAGAAGAAAGAAGAGGATGAAGGCAATTTATGACGAGATGTCATTGTGTACACTGATGGGTCTGTAATCTGTGGTAATAAATCAAGGGGTGGCTTCTCTGCTAGAGTAAAGGGCAGAACCGTCGCTGAACATAGTGGGGCTTACATGAAAACAACCTCCAGCATGAGAATGGAGGTAGAGGCAGTTACTGCTGCCTTAAGATGGCTGTCTGAGACTTTATTAACAAAGGCAGTTATTGTATCAGACTCACAATCCATGCTTCAAAAGGTCCAAAATGGCTGGCTTCGACATGAATGGAAAACCTCCATAGAAGCATCGAATCTTCAAGAACTGATACGGATCTACTGTCCTGGTCATGCCGGGGTATGTGGCAATGAAAGAGCTGACAGACTAGCTTCAAGAGCACCCATAAAAGGTGCATTGGCCATGGATAAGGAAGAAATACTGAGTCAATTCATGTTTGTCTATTAGAGAATGACACTGCAATCGATGAATCATCAAGGCTAAGACTGCTGGATTTTGGCATCAAACGTAACACCAGCAGGGATGGACGTATGAGAGGACGCATCCACCGTGTTTACAACCAGTGCGCAACAGGAACAATTAGCATTCATACTCTTCGACATTTGCTGAGGGAGACTGAGCACCTATAGGTTTGCCCGGAGTGCAATGACGTCGATTCTGATTAACATTAACATTAACACTTTGCTGACCAAATTCGACGATAGTCGAATTTCCGGTTGAAACCCTTGCTGACCAGATTCGACGAAAGTCGAATTAGTAACTCTACCAACGCAACAGACAGCCGTATCGATAGTTTTACGAAACAAGCCTCATCCGGGTATTTTTAACATTCCAAAATGGCTGCGCCCATGAATGATATCGTGAATCGCTGTTTCTATCGGAGTTTTGATTAAAATTTCATTATTTTTAGTACAAGTGCCCGTTCTTTGTTTTCATCATGTGTGATGATGAAAACCAGACTTATAACAGAGATGATTCTGACTCTGGCAGCGAATCTGGGGCCGAAAGTGATATCTCATGGCTAAGTAGAGATGTAGGCCTATCACTCAATCGTAACGCAACTGATAGCAGCGACAACGAATTTGGATTAGATTGTGATGTAAGTACATCTGAAGCAGGAGATGGGCGTGGCACAAGAGACCACAGCAAGACTGCACATCAAAATAATCTGTGGAGATGGAGAAAGCTTGCTCAAAACAAACTTGTTGAGCTTGACATGCTTCCTCCATATGAAGAACAACAAGGTGTCACGGCAGACACAACTGAATACTGGATATTATTTTGCCTACATATAAGCAACACTACACACCTGGGCCGGAGTTGTCAATAGATGAATCGATGGTGAGGTTCAAGGGTAGAATATATTTCAAGCAATACCTGCCAGCAAAACCCACAAAGTGGGGATTCAAAGTATTTGTACTCACTGATGCTAAAACACAATACTGTCTGAAATTGAAAATTTATACTGGTAAGGCAAATGATGAAGGTTGTGTTGGGGCAACTTCCAGGGTTGTGAAAGATCTTTTTGATGGATATGGCAACAAAGGACATATTCTCTACTGCGACAGCTTTTATTCAGCCCTAGCTTTATTTCAA
This sequence comes from Oreohelix idahoensis, assembly GCA_024509875.1. NCBI lineage: Eukaryota > Metazoa > Mollusca > Gastropoda > Stylommatophora > Oreohelicidae > Oreohelix > Oreohelix idahoensis. Next base: position 507,520 of record JAMPIV010018373.1, on the reverse strand, counting down.
GAGCTGAAAGAAATTCAGATTGGTGCATGTGGAACAGTAGCTGAGAATAGGAAGCATTTTCCTGAAGCACTGAAGAAAAAGCAACTCAAATTGAAAAAGGCAGATCATCCTGTGTTTTGTGCCACAGAAGATAAAGGCATGTTGGCAGTTACCTGGCATGACACGAAAAGAGTTAACCTTTTATCTACTGTTCACTCCAATGATGTTATGGACAAGACAGTTAGAAAACGAGGAATACCTGAGGGCAGAACAATTCAGAAGCCAGTGCTAGCAGAAAAATACAACAAAAGTATGGGAGGTGTCGACCACTTCGGCCAACTGGGTGCAAGCTATCCCTACCCACACAGATCCTATAAATGGTACCTTCCATTATATCATTTCTTAGTTGAAACTGCCCTGGTTAATGGGCACATAACCTACAACACTGCCAACTTTACAAAAAAGATCACAGCAAAGAAGTTCAGGCAGGATGTCAGTCTCGCTCTTATTGAACCTGCTATTCTTCGACGCAATGTAACACCTTCATAACCACAAGTCACAACAACACGACTTACTGAGCGCCACTTCATTGATAAATATGAAAGGGCAAGGTACAAACCAGACTGTAAAGTGTGTAAGGCTGCAGGGAAAAGAAGCCAGACTGTCATGTACTGCCCAGATTGCAATGTACCTCTATGCACGATACCATTTTTCAAGTTGTACCGCACAGTCGAGGATTATCAACGATCCAGACAAAGACTCTTGCAGAGACCTACAGCTACAACTTCAACCCCAGTTAATGAAGGAAGCAGCTCAGACTCCAACTAGAGGTAAGTAACCACTCAAAACATTCACAAACACTCATTGTCAGATGCCGCAGACACAGAATACACTCAAAAAAGACAAATACAAAAATTAAATTTTCTTTGCATTTTATTCACAATTTTTGTTAGCCTTTTATGCTGAAATACATAGTTATCGTTAAATCAGTACATCAATTAAGATTATTTTCTTCATTGCCATCAATGTCCCTAACATTTTATTGCACTGACATCGAATAAATTCACTAAACACTGGAAAAATATCATGGTTTTAAAACATCTCCTGAAATTTCTATAAATAACCACACAAATTCAAGATGGCCGCCATGATCATGTGACCAATTTGCATAAAATATATTTATTCACATGTAGCAACCATTCATAATGGCGCTCTGAAAATTTCAAAACCCTATGTCTGTTTTCTAATTTTTTATGAATTTAAAACAAAACCAGTTATTTTTAAAGAAATCGGCAAACAAACTTGGTAATGGGAGACATTAATGCACTGAATTGCTGGTTAATCATTAAATCAGTACGTCAATTAAGATTATTTTCTTCATTGCCATCAATGTCCCTAACATTTTATTGCACTGACATCGAACAAATTCACTAAACACTGGAAAAATATCATGGTTTTAAAACATCTCCTGAAATTTCTATAAATAGCCACACAAATTCAAGATGGCCGCCATGATCATGTGACCAATTTGCATGAAATATATTTTTTTAGATGTAGCAACCATTCATAGTAGCGCTCTGAAAATTTCAAAACCCTATGTCTGTTTTTCAATTTTTTATGAATTTTTAAAAAAAAACAGTTATTTTTAAAGAAATCTGCAAACACCCTTGGTAATGGGAGACATTAATGCTCAGGATCGCTGGTCAGCAAAGTGTTAACAGCAGAAGTAAGTGACTTGATATCCTTGTCTAAAACAATTTTTGTCTTTTCAGTTGAGAATTTTATGTTATTATGTTCTCTTGTTACCAACGGGCTGATCACCCGTTTGCCAGTCACTTCGATTACGGAAATAGCAGCGGGTGGATTGATTTGCCATTGCCCTAAAGACGCCACTAGGCGTGATGGGAAATAATGGCAAAGAAAGCCTATCTGCTGTTGCCCTAAGACGCCATTAGGCGTAATGGCCACTGACTGCTTTGACGGTCGGTGGCTAAGGACGGAAGAAGAAGAAGAATGTTCTCTTGTTAAGCCTTACATTTCTGTCTGCCCGAATAGTTCATGTATATGCTATTGTGAGGAGTTACTGTTAGTTTATTTTCAACTCACCCCAGTCTTCTTCTCCATGTAATTATTTGCGTTCTTTTATTATTATTAGGCGTTCGAGTTCATAGTTATTAGTCTGGGTTAATTTTCGGACGTTAGGAGAAAATCTGAACACCCGCACCTACCCTGTTTAATTGTAGGGATGGGGAGAAGTATGACCCAGGTTCAGCGCAGTAACTAATAAAATTATTCCGGAAGGCAAAAGGTCAGTGGGTTACTTAATGTTATGTATTATTTCTGCGCTTGAGCACAATAATATTTGCGATTTCTGTTTGGTAAACGATGAGTCATAAGTTAGTTTACTATATCATTGGCTGAGGTCAGATTTAATTTATGTGCAGGCATCAAAATAGGTCATAGGGTGATTTAAAGCGGTTCCCGATAGCTAGTATCAGGCGCGATGACTCACCGCATCCCTTATTGCATCAGAATATTATACTATATATTTAGCATCAAAATCTTTTAGCGCTCTCTGGTCCCTAGAAATTCAGCCGTGACACTAGTGCCATTATATAGTCTGCTCAGTCCGAGATATTCTATATTTATTGGGTATGTCTATAACTTAATTAGCATTGTAGAAAGTTCATTTTATATAAGAGCTTAGCACGTTAGAGTAATTTTTCTCCTGGGATTTAATTTAATTTGTCAGGAGTGCCATCAATTGCAATCTTATACAGAAACTAGAACCAGGGTAGTGTAAGTTGTGCCTATAATTTTTTTATGAATAAGTAGCAGTATCTATGATTTGTGTAGCGGCTTTTGAGATAGTTTAACTGTGTCAGTACTAAGCCCAATAATGTAATTATGAGGTCCGTGTAACCTCAATGTGATTATTGATAATTTGTAGTGTATATACGCGGGTATGGTTGTGTATTAATTTGTTGTGTTAATTGGTCTTGTAGTCAGGAGACGGGGTGAAGTGGATTTTATATTTCAAAGATGGTGTAGTAACAGTGTGTTTAAAACTTGTGTTAATTGATAACCTTCCCGGGTCAGTCGTTAATAAAAAGCTAAGGCTGGGAAATTATCCTGTACCGGGGAATGTTTCGCTTCAACGAAGCTAATGTTATGACGCCAAAGGGGCGAGACATGCACACAAAAGATTCAGGTCAGACCGTGTCTGGGGTTCACATAACAGACAGATAGTTAAGTTGGTGCGGGAGATAGATAGGAGTGAACTGTAAATTAGTTTGACCCATGGGCAGAAATATTTGTTTATTTCTTGTGTGTAGGAGAGAGAGGTTAATTTAGGGGACACCAGGGTGTAGAGAAAGTTTGGGGTGGTAATGTGTTATTGTCTTAGGAATTTTGACTTGTTCTATAGATGTGGTTATTTTGTTGTTGTTTCTACAGCAGTCATGGCTTGTTGGTGGTGATGGTGGTGGAGTTTATTGATAGCCAGAATCCTACCACGGACAGTGCCTTCTAACGAGAAAGAGGCACGAGACATAGCCGAAAGTGAAGAAAACTGGGGAAAGCACCTGTACCAGCGCCCAGTACATCTGCAACACTGAAAGAAAGAAGTTCTCTTGCAGTGAGGGCTCTTGCCTCAGCGGGAACGGGTTCTTAAGTCAGGAGCTCTTAGCTCGTTCAAGCACACCAAATAGGCGTGTTGCCTTGTGCTTATAATACTGCCATAATAATGCAGTGGTCCTAAACCTGAACCGGGTTAACTCAGCAAGTTGAAGAAGTGTCATCAGTGGTGAAACCAACTACAGCCTTCAGCAACAACATATCGCTGTAGTGAACCAGACCCTCTTTATCAGTATTCAGGAAAGGAGAGAGGGAAAACATACCTTTCCAAACTGCAAACAAGAAGAGGGGAGTGACGGAGAAGCAACTCATCAGATCCTCAGACGAAGACGGTGGCGTCAGAGAAGCACTGAACCGAGACAGAGGCGAAAGGAAGGAGTGTAGAGAGGAACAGTAGATTCATATATAAAGACTTACAGGACAGCCTCTGAGTTAGCGCTGCAAAGTCAATTAGTGTAGCAGTGCTCATGGTGTATTAATCAATTGTGTAGGACAGCCTAGAACGTTGAGACAGTAGTTATTTAGTTATCCACCTTCAGTGGGATAGAGTGTTAGTTAGTAAATATAGTGTAGACAGGAGGGGTGGCTCTTAGAGACCCGCACCAAGTAGAATTTTTTTAATCCTTATTTTTTTCCCACGCAGGTGTGAAAGAGAGGGTGGAATTGTTTGTTTATATTGTCTTTCATTTAAATTGTTCTTTTTCAGGTGGTGCGAACTCGCACTTTATTTTGTTTACTGTGGATTTGATTTGTTGTTTAATAAACTATAAAATGTACACTGGATCAGTTTATCTTTAACTATACTGTACTTACATGCTTGTCTGTATAGTTGTGTCTGTGGACTTTAGTGAAACCTTATTTCCTTTCTGGTAGTCAGAGGTGGTGAGACAGTAACTCTTACATAAGTCACCAGTGGCGAGGGAGAGTCAATCTCGGTTCTCACCCTCGAAGCTATAAGTCTCATCTTTCCACATTCACTGTCATTCTCATCTAAATCTACCTTCTCAGACTTTCTCATAACTAGTGTCTTGTCTCTGTACTCAGACAGACTCTAACGTAAAGCCACTTCGTGACAGCTATAGGCACTACTGACACTAGCTAACATCTTAGGGGTGATTTTGGTATTTTCTACTCCTCCCACATTTCTAATGTCTATAATTATTCTTATAAAAATTATCACGCTGTTAATTATCAATTAACCACATACCTTGGTAGAAATGAATGATTTAATGCTTTGGAGAAATGGAAATAAACGGACTACAGTAACCAATTATGCTCAATAAAAATGGCACTTATAACAAAAAGGTTCATGCATCCAACTTTTGCTTCATTTTTTCCAAGTTCCCTGATGAGGTAACAAGGCTTATATATCAATATTTTTTTTTCTCCTCTCATTTTCATGCTTTTTAAAGACTTTGAAGTCTTTCCTAGGCGCTCCAGGCTGCGACAAACCCTGATTACAGGCACTTTTGTGAAAATTTTTCATTTAAAATAAAATATTTCTAATGCAGCTCCTGGACCACTGAAGTTGTATGCCTTTTATATGACTAATGAAGAATCATGATTATTTCCATATCCTACACTCTTGAGTGTATTTTATGCAGACATAAGTTACAGGCTTAGAAAAGGCTGGTTTTCACTTTTATTAGCATTCAAGGAGGCAGGGTCAATGAGGATGCCTTCATGACCACAACAATATCCCTAGGGCTCTCTCATTACATTACCCTTCAGCTGCCTGTTGAGCACAGGCCTTCAACAATTTAATGTCAAGCTTCTCTATCCTGTGCCATCTATTCGAGGTCTCCTCATGTTTTCTTCTTTGTCACTTTCATGTTTGTCTCCAATTCCCTTCTCCGTTTGTCTTACCGTCTTCCTCCATTGCACTTACCCTGGGGATTCTAGAAAAAGGATTGCTTTGTAATACTATCAACTGCGTGACCTATTCAAAGTCAGCATCTTTTCCTCATCTCTTGTTCCTGTCATGATGTTATCTGGTTCTTTTAAGTAGTTCCACACTGTTGATCTTGCCATACCATTTCAATCCTTCTATTCCGCAAAAGCACCAATATATGAAAAGTCTGTAATTTCTTTGTTTAATTTTATTTTAATTAATTCTACAATGTCACACTGCCTTGTTTGACTGACCTCATTTACTTGTCCAGTGCTCACTCTAGAATCAGTACTGGCTGTAGGAGCAGATGGTACTGTGGATGAAGCCACAGGATGCTGACCCTGCTGCTCCTCTGACTTCTGTTGCCAGTAGTGTCTGTTCAGGTAACGAGCAAGTTCTGGATCCATATCAGAGGTGTCCAGAGGCTGAAGAATGAAGCAAAATTTAAAGGACACAAGAACTGTTGCTTTATACTGGAGATATCATGCACTCTCAAGTTAAAATATCTGAAACAAAGCAATCTGCATAAAATAAATAACAAAAGCAAGCACGGTTTACATCTGACATGATAAAATAGGCTTTATGTAAATCACTTTACAAAATTCTCAAACCCTAGAATGGCATCACTACTGATGCCATCTCAGCTCAAAATAACTCTATTAGGTGACTGCTTCTCCGCTACTGTCACCTCAGCATGATTCAATATCTATTCCCTGCCACAGGCTCAGTCTTGTACAGCATTGTTCAAAGCATTAATCAATGATTAAACAGCGTCATTAAACCATGACTAACCAGTCCTTTTTCGATCCCCAGTTGAGGTGGGATGTTTTAGACCCTAAAATGCTCTGGGGGTCGACCCAGCCTCATGAATTGGGTACCAGAGCAAATCTGGGAAGGTAAAAGGTGGTCGACGTGATGCTGATTACATCACCCCTAGTGTGCCATATGGTCAAGAAAATATGGGCCTAACACCATATTCCCAATATGCCTCAATGGGCATGTAACAAGATCCTGTACCTTTACCTTATCCAGTCCTTTATGTTATTAATAGCATCAGCAGCAGTCAGTATTCTCTATTATTATGCCTGCTTTGACTGACAGTCCAAGTGCAGGCAGAGCACAAATTGTCTCCACCAAGTCTTTATCCACTCCAGTGACAGAGGAAGTCCATTTATTATTTATCAGCTTTGATTCCCTCATCAGGAAACACGTGGACATTACATTCTTTAGGGAACACATTCACCATCAGACAAAGCATGCCATATTTTATAATCATCACAGGTTTAAGGGCTTCTGATGGGTAATGCTCCTTACAGCCTAATGGACTGTCTCAGCAGCTTCAGAGGGCTTAGGATACTGACATCAAATTCTGTTCTTACCTGCTAGTTGTCAGACTATCTGTTAGCAACTCAATGTGAACAAGAAGGCAGCTCTGTTAGCAGAGATTTCCCTATGTTGGTGCCTTGGGTGTATGTGGCATTTACACCACTCACCTTATCCTGATTCAGATTCTATGACTACTAAAAACTTCTGCCACTCACTCTTGCTAGGAGGAAAACCAAGGCTAGTAAATATCTAGTAAAAGAGCAAGTAAAGCTCATGCTTTATAGAACAAAGAAGGATTGCTCATATCTTGCTGCAAACAAATCTTCATACCCAGACTGAGTCACAACAGATAACAATATGAGCTAGTGCATGGCAGTTAAGCCACACACAAAAATTTGTTTTGGAACTTGTGCCCTGTGTCTGACCTATAGCATCTTCACCCCACCAGCAGGATCCTGTAGCAATATAATTTATTATGCTCAGTACTAGAAGTATATCCCTCCAGTATCTTCCATACTGAGCAGAATGTAAGAAAAAGCCCCATTTAGTTCCAGGGGAGACAGTGACAGTATAGGACTACTGCTGCTCTCTTAGACATGTCGAAAGAAGCTTTGCATGGGGGGTGGGGGGGGGTGGGGGGGGGGGGGCTGGGGGGGGGGGGGGGGGGGGGGGGGTGGGGGCGGGGGGGGGGTGGGGGGGGGGGGGGGGGGGGGGGGGGGGGGGGGGGGGGGGGCTGTCAACCTCATCATGTAAAACAAGTTGCTGCTGAAACCACTGCTGCATGAGTACATGAATGCTTTGGTGCAAGATTCCTGCACAAGAGCCAGTTGTAGTGGTGGCTCCATGCTTCACGGGGATCAAAAAGAGGAAGGATTAGATGGGTTTATTTGCAGAGCTACATTCTCTGCTGCCACAGCATGTCACAAAAGACAACAGATACAAAAACTGCTAGTCTATTCTGTCAAAAAATCTCTTGCCTGAAGCTCAATTCTTTGGTCTATTACTCAACTAAAGACCTCTACTTGGATGGTATCTCCACCAGCCTAATGTTATTTTCCCTCTATGCTAGCCACTCTCCACCAACCTGATGCCAGACCTCTCTGCCAGCCAGATGTCCAGCCCCATCTTCTTTGCCCAGACATCAGGACATCTTTCCACCAGTCACATGTCCAGTCTCATCTTCATCACCTAGACATCAGGACATCTTTCTACCAGCCAATTGTCATATAAACGTTATCTCAGAGAACATGCTGTTGGTGTCACAAGCCTGCCATAACACTGTCAGTTCTGAACACGCAGAACTTGATGTGATCACGTGTGAAGGCAGGAAGGGCTTGACTAGCATATCTAATCTGCAGATGCCTGAGTTTTCTTTTACTTAGGCAGAACTCTGTCTGATCTGAACATTTAATAAAACACAATAAGTTTACTTACTGCAGCAACAACTGCTGGTTTAACAGGAGACGCTGGCCTGTCATTGGTTGTTTTGTTGTAAGTACCATAATTTGACCTCAGACGTTCTCTCTATTTAAAATTTAAAAAAAAAAAACAGAGTTTTCTCAGAGATCTTCTATGGTTGAGAATATATAAACTTGTATACATAATTTAAATTATACAGCGCCGACTGAAAAAGTAGAAGTCACTGGGAAAAGATAAGATTATGAGAATAAATGTGGCAATGACATCTCTACAATATATTTCTTGGCAATATTTTTGGTAAGGCTGAAGGAAAAGGCAGCAGATGTGCACTAGGAAGTACAGATCCATATCCTCAAATCTGAAATGCTTGGGGACAGCCATGTTTGAAGAAATATGATTTTGTTTGGTTTCCAGATGTTGGCCAAAATGTGTTCGAAAATCGCCCAAAAGAACTTTAGATTATTTTTAATAATCCGGTTTTCAGGTGTTCAGATTCGGGGATACGGTCCTGTTTAGTGAAGTCAAAAGACAAAGACCAATACAAAAATAAAGATTTGCAACTCAGAATGCCAAGACAGTCCTACTGTATAGCCCTGAAACATGGATAACAAAAATGCCAAATGACTTTCATTTTGCACAGAATAGGAAAACATGTGGGGTGTGGGTGTGTGTGTGTGTGTGTATGTGCATGTGTGTGGAAAACTACCTCAAACTGATACAAGTGTAACATATGAAAACGCCAAGAGGCTTATCAGAAGCAGATACAGGAACAAGTGGGAGATAGAGCCCTGAGCAGTTCCCTGGGGTTTTCTCAGGAGACAAACTGTAAGACTAGGTTTTCTCAGGAGACAAACTGTAAGACTAGGTTTTCTCAGGAGACAAACTGTAAGACTAGGTTTTCTCAGGAGACAAACTGTAAGACTAGGTTTTCTCAGGAGACAAACTGTAAGACTAGGTTTTCTCAGGAGACAAACTGTAAGACTAGGTTTTCTCAGGAGACAAACTGTAAGACTAGGTTTTCTCAGGAGACAAACTGTAAGACCAGGTTTTCTCAGGAGACAAACTGTAAGACCAGGTTTTCTCAGGAGACAAACTGTAAGACCAGGTTTTCTCAGGAGACAAACTGTAAGACGAGGTTTTCTCAGGAGACAAACTGTAAGACTAGGTTTTCTCAGGAGACAAACTGTAAGACTAGGTTTTCTCAGGAGACAAACTTAAGACTAGGTTTTCTCAGGAGACAAACTGTAAGACTTGGTTTTCTCAGGAGACAAACTGTAAGACTAGGTTTTCTCAGGAGACAAACTGTAAGACTAATGCCACCTAAGGCATGTTGCTGCAGGAGCATGTGCTTTGACAAAGGTTTCATGAAAAGGGGCTGGTTACATTTGAAGCTCCATGCTCCATTATGAGAAAAAAAAGAATATGAGAGAGAAAAGCATCCAGGCCACATGAAAATGGGGCCTATTATAACATGCTATAATCTTCATACTCCGCACATGCCATAACCAGGGCCGGATTATCCATTAGGCTAAGTAGGCTGAAGCCTAGGGCCCCAGAGCTTTTGGGGGCCCCTGCATACGTTAAAGAAATTAAAAAATGCATAAATTTTTCAATAAAGTGTGTTTACTATGTTTAGCTTAATAATAGTAATAATAAAAATAATACCAATAAATATTAATACACAATAATTACTAAAAAAAAAGAGGTAGGCAATGCTAACAAACTAACATACCAGTCTATTAATAATACTAGTATATACCATCACTTTGCTAAGGGGTTTGAAAAACAAACATTAAAACTACTGCCTATTAGGTGAAGGGAGACCCAAACACTAAAAAGCCCAGAGGCCCTTCTTGGCTTAAGGGGATGAACTACAGTGAAAACTAACTTTTGTTCTAATAATATTTTCACACTTTTTATATACTCAATGGACACAGTGCATGTCCATGAAACAAATTCTACAGTTTATATTGTTAAAAAAATGTGGTTACCATGGTAACCAAAAAAAAAAAAAAACGTCCGCCATATTGCATTTTAAACCAATTTTCAAGAGCAAAAAACATATGTTTCCCATTGACCAAATTTTATCAAATTGCACACACTTGTTGTGACTGATAATTGAAAAAATTGATCACATGATTTTTTTTATAAGTTTAAAATTCTATTTTTAATGATTTTTTTTTTTAAATACACTATATTTGTATGAAACAAATTAAAAAAAAAAAATATTTTAAAAAATATATCAAAGCATATTACCAAAATATCAAAAAAAGCATGTGATCATTTAAAGATATATATGTGTACTACATGCTTGCCACATTTGAGATTGATCTGTTAGATAGGGTGTTAGTTTTTAAATTTTTTGTTGATAAAATGTTAATTTTAAGAAAAATGCTTTTTACTTACCGAGTGCCTTGTCTTGTCCAATATACTCCATTCTGGGTGGCTGAATGTGTTTAAAATTGTCCAGCACTATATACTGCACCTCCTTCAGCTTCCTGCAGCTCCTCCTCTTGCCTAATTTTTCTTCTTTTTACAAGTTTGTCAGAATCATATTTCTGGCTGTTGGCCAGACGTTTCCTTTATTGCACCTGTCCAAGGCGTTCAAGTTTGTTCCAGATGCTTGGCCATACAGCTTTTTTATTTCTGCACTGGCTGATGGACCAAAGTTGAACTCTCCAATGGCCACAAGGACACTGAATTTGACTTTTTTCAATGACACAAATTTCCGCTTGCTGCAACGACTCCATATAACATTGTGGAGGCTTTCATTTGCATTTTGAGTTGCACCTAGCTCACACTTGAGCAGATGCTGATCAGTAAGACGCTCATAAATAGGGGCTAAGTGCTTATGGAGCAGGTTGTAGTCTATCGGAGTATAAACTTGGGTGTCGTGGGGTCCGGCAGCTTCTCCTTTGGCCATGGAAGCCTGATAGAAACAACAGGAGTTTTTGCCTGGCGGACAAAAATTATGTTGGAGTTTGTCATTTGTCGAATACCCATGGTAGAGAGAAGCCATGATGGCTTGTTTCATCTCTGGGGCTGTACTATGCTGGCGGATGGCCCTGGTGTAGTAAATACACAGTTTTTGTATGGCATTTTGGGTCAGACGACCATGGCCAATTGCCCCAAGGGTGACTTTTTGTTTCCTGCAGTCAGTAATGAGTATCCTCAGTGTAGTGCCTAATCGCTCTGTGACATGGTTGACGCACTCTTCTTTGGTTATGTCAACTTCTGGACCATACAGTTTGATGTCGCAGAGTCTGTTGTAGGCCTTGGAATCGCCACCTGATAGCAAAACAGTGTAGCGTAGCTTGTGATTTGCCACTGAACGAAGCCAGAGAACCTCACAGGCTTTTACTTCCATCATTCCGGCTGACCCTTCGTAATTACAGCAGCAGTCCTTCTGATGCTCTGCTGTCCATTGTTCAAATTTGTCAGACTGATTTTTCAGTTGCTACTGTCCAGTATTCTTGCAGGTGTGACAGATGGAAGAAATAACGTGCGTATCGATGACCATGCCAGTCAAGATGTCGATAACACTGCCAACACCTATCAGTGACTTATGACCTCTAGTTAGCCATGTTGCATCAAAGCTGACAGTGATGTCAATGACTTCTTTTTTTATTAATGGTACGATGCTGACTCTTAGCATGTTCAGCTCGGACGATGCTGACGGCACGTTGAAATACTGTAGAGTTGTGCATGGTATCCAAATGAACAAAAATTTGATCTGCATTTTCTGTACGTAGGTTTAGCACAGACAGTGTTATGAGAAGCACCATTCTTGCACTCGCTCAAGTTCATTTTTTATATCAGATCGACATGGGCCAGTGGTGAAAGGCACTATTGGATCAGCGATTTGAACTATAGACCTATCGGATACTGGTATGCAGACATAGTTGATGATAAGCCTACATCAGGTTGGTTATCATTCCCCGCTGATTCGGTCATAACATTGCTGGAAATTATACACTTTCGACGTGCTCTAACGGCAGAAAGTTGCTTTAGCTTTCTTACCTTTTCTTCCCATTTTGAAGTAATAGAACACAATTTAATGAGATTTAGACTGTAATCAAGAGAAACATGTCGTACGTACCACATTCAACGTGTTATTTGCTTAAGGTCGGAAGTGCCTGTCGTTAAGTTCCAGATTTGCGCAGACAAAGCTGCATGCTGTTACGACCATTCAGAAAGATAAACACCAATGCCTCATGAATGGGCCTTGACTGAGAGAATGGGGTCACTGCGTGACCTCTCCTTATAAGGAAGTTAGCGTAAAACGATGGAAAATTTTGAATGCCAAATCACGCAGAGGTGTGTGAAACAAAGGTTTCGAATTTGCTATAATCCGGGACACTAAGAAATTCCCTTTTCTGCTATACCAAATACTTTGCGATGCGCTCAGCGTAACTAAGGTATTATTGAGAGAGAAATCGTGCATTTTCGGCACAAATTTGCAAATCAAAGCTTGGGGGTAGTGCCAAAAATATGCTTTTTGACACATTAAATACATTTTTTTATGTCATAAAACCTTAAACCTTGCTCAATCGATTCCTCGATGATTATTTAATAAAATAAGCTCAAAAGTAAAAAATCGATATTTTGTACGTAAAAATCCAATTCTCACTACCGTGCATGTCCTTAATCCGGCCCTGGCCATAACAAACATTGATACCACATGTTCTACAGGGTGTTTATAAAGTCGCTGTGCAGTGAAATTTATGCCCGGGCGAGACTACGTCACCAGAAATGTGGTTTTCAATTGGGGCTTGTTGTGTAATGCTGCACACGGGATTGTGGAACACAGCATTGGAACACAGAATATCATGACGTAAATTTGCATCATTCGTGACGTAATTTCTAAAATGTTTTTCAAATTTACTGCACAGCGACTTAATAAACACCCTGTATAAGTTAACGACTGGAATTACTGACAAATGTACTTGTGGCACTGATAAAATGACAGCCCAACATCTGCTCCATTTATGCCCAACATACAGCTCAGGTCAAGCTCTATGGAGATGTCAGCAATTGGAGTCTGATTGCTGATTTCTTCAATCTGGCATCTGAGTGTTTTAAAAAATGACATCCCAATCCACCAGCTGCATCAGTATATAAAGATGGTCCAGGGAGAAGTCTGACCAAGGAGTGAAGGACTTGTTAAAGAAACAACACAACTGCACAACAAGCTGCAGTACATACAGTGGATAGGCAAACAATGATCAACTCTCCCTTAGACACTTTATAGACAAGCTATGGATAAAAGAAGCTTAGACAGAAATTCAAATTTGATGGAGTTGTCCATGTGTAATGAAGATGGTCCTTAAAAAAACCACGACCAAAAAAAAAAAAACGAAACTATACAGAAATTAAACTTTCTATACCCTGTGTTGTTCTTAAGGGTCTCTGAAGAGACAAAGAAAAAAATAGGACTGCAGCACCCTCAGATACATCGCACAAAGTGACTAATATGAGGTTGTGCCTGAGGTGAGCAACCTCATCATGTAAAAGAAACCGCCACAGAAACCACTGATGCAGAAGTATATGACTGCTTGGTGCATGTTTCCTGTGGAACCAGCTGCAGTGGTGACTCCATGCTCCATTAGGAGCACAAAGTAAAATGATGAATAGAACTTTCCACGTGTTTCTTGTCAAGCCACTGACACTGCACATGAGCATCAAGTACTATTATTCTTCTTTCATATATTTACTATTTTACAATTAATGAAAGAAAGCGTCTCCCGTCCTGAATCTGAAATCATATACGAGGGAAGGTCAAAAAGTAATGCCTCCTATTTTTTATGTATGTAAATACTGCATCGGTGTGCAATTTGTAAATTTAGCAGGATTCCTCAAACACTCTTCTGCACTGTATAGCATAACCAACCTGTTTCAGTAACAGGTGGCACCACTGTAACAGTTTAAAAATGGCTGCCAAAGACGTTCGGTTAAAACAACGTTATGTCTTAGAATTCCTCAATGCCGAAGGAAAACCATAGCCATCAACCTCCTGCACCATTACGAAACTGAAGGAGAAGAGTTTTTATCGAATATTGTGACAGGTGATGAGACTTGGGTTAATTTTTTTGAACCAGAATCCAAGAGGCAGTCAATGGAATGGCATCACACAACATCGCCGACAAGAAAGAAGTTCAAAAGTTCACCATCTGTAGGGAAAGTTATGGCCTCCGTGTTTTGGGATGAGAAGGGTGTGATTCTTCTCGACTTCTTGGAACAGGGAAACACGGTGAATGCAGACCGTTACATTGAAACTTTGAAGAAGCTTAGAGGTCGTCTTCTGCGACTTTACCCATTAAAAGATCAGAGAACTGCACTAATGTTGCATGATAATGCCACGCCACACACCGCTAAACACACCATTGATGCGATTGCAGAATTTGGCTGGACATTATTACCACATCCCCCTTACAGTCCCGATCTTGCACCTTCTGACTTCCATCTGTTTGGACCACTGAAAAAAGATCTTCGTGGACATCACTTTGAGGACACCGAGACCCTTAAACGCGCCGTACGCCAGTGGTTTAGGAAAAAGGACACAAATTTTTACCGTGCGGGGATATATGCCCTTGTGCGAAGATGGACAAAAACTGTAAAAAATAACGAAGCCTACATTGAGAAATAAATTTTTGAAGTTCAGACTTGGGGCTTCATTTCAATGTGAATTTTATCTGTTTTCTTGCCTATTGAATGAAATTAAAAATTACGAGGCATTACTTTTTGACCGTCCCTCGTATATACCAGAATATCCAACGTCTCCTACAGTCCAACATCACGTCCATGTCGTTTGAGGTGGAAACAGGACTATTCGGCCCAGGAAACTGACCCTGAAGAGACTGAATCATCCCCTAGGAAGCTGAGGTGCTTTTGATGAGTGGGGTTGAAAGTGAACAACATCGGGCATAGATAGTAAACAGACCCCATTCATGAAGGATCTCTTCACTATGATGCTGCGCTCGCTATCTGTAGATGTGATCCATTCTTCGTTGTGTATTGCGGCACTTCCGGCGCTTCACTTGCTTCTGTGGTAAGTACCATAGGCGCCAAGGAAAAGGAATATGTGTTCTGTAAGGAAATTTTCAGATAGTAAGTCATAAAATTAATCATTGATCACTTATTTTGTCCAGGATTTGTATGCTTGGATTGATTTTATTATTGGCTGAACGTATCATTTTGTACCTTCATACTGGAGTTGCCATAATGGAAAAGCAGGTTGATACGCGGATATCTCTATTATATAGGCCAATGGGCTGAGTCAACCCAGATGAATTGTCCGATGTTACTGTCTGTTATCAGACCCGATACTACAGTTTTTATTTTTTGATGCATGGTCGTCTAGCAGTTCATTTTGGGGTCATAAACCCTTTAACAGCCCATGGAACATTGTACGTAGGTGCTAGCTATTAGAGCCAGTTTGTACATAACTTTTCAGGTGCATGTGCTTTTTTGACTATAACTTCAAGTTACGAACAAAAGGTATAACTTATCTGTATGACATGAGGCGCTATTTGTAGGTCTCTCATTGTAATGACTCAGGACTTTCACAGCAGTAAGTTTAAGAGGAAAGTAGATGCGTTTGCACTTAGAAGTGCAAAAAAACGTAATGTATATACCAGATCAGGATATTGATTATCGATGTGTACCTACAAGTTTATGACATATTAGCCCTGTGTTGAGTACTGTGTATACATGATAAATGTGACAAGGCAAACTATGGCAATTATTGTACTAGAAGATCAGAAAATTTAGCTTTAGTTTTATTCCAGTGAGATGATAGTGTATTCAGATGACAGGTTGGGGGGAATTTATTTTAAGAGTCTAATTGCATCGTTCAGGACCACAGCATAGAGGGGAAAATGAGTCTACCATGATAGAAGGTATAGTGACAGGGGGCTGTTTTAACATGCATCTCATCGGTAGAGAGAATAACTTCTGGACAGGAGATTTGATAAGTCTAGTCTAGGGGGTAAGGACACAGTTCGCACGAAGTGTGCGAGAGAAGTAGTCATCCTATCCACACCGTGATAGACAGAGTTTATGTCCTGGAGTTATCCTAGAAGAAGAAAAGTCGTATCATTGATATCTTACTTAAAAAAATTATCTCTTCAGATGTGATACCGTTCACAAGTGGGACCTGCTACAACGACTGCTTCTTCTACTTCTCCGTCCATAGCCATAGACCTCCACGACCAAGCCTGTCTGATGACGTGATGCCATAGATGATGCAGATGAGTATCCGCATGTCTGGATCTGTGTAGTGTGTAGATGTGTTCAGTCCAAAAACATGTTCATACAAAATGTACAGGGAATCCAAATAGGAGTACGTCAGTGGGAGACTCACGACTCGTTCTAAAGTAAAGGAGTGCTTGAAAAAGCCCGTTGACTGTCATTTCTTCATTGAAGGGTATGCGTGAGAGAGTGGTCACAGTCTGACAAAGATGAGTGTACGCCACGATTGTTGTACAGGCTACATCAATGGAATCAAATTGTCATGTGATGTTACAGCGTGCATGAGTCTATTACCGCAATAGACGGTAGACAGCGATTTCAGAGAGCGAGTGAGTCAGATATACATGTTATCATTTTCAATAGTGCTTCCGTAAATGGTAGCAAGGTCGGAAAAAACTCCATAGCATTTTCTATAGTCACAGCCATGGAAGATTAAGGCAGATGTATGAGTCAGTTCACTCTCAATAGTTTGACATTCAGCAAGTCAGACTGATGTCATGCTTCGAGGAGTATAAACACGGACATGTCATCAAATAATATCATCTAGAGAATAAGGTTTTCCAATACGAGCAGTGTCTGCCAATTTTTTTCGCAACGGAGGATGTTGCAACTCGTGTATGGTCCTTGGTACAATGGCATCAACCGAGATGTGAGCTACAAATGCAGCGACATGCTGAGCTATGGGAAACATTTGACTGATCCTGTGTCGACGGACTTTCTGGTCAGACATTTTTCTCATCTTGAACAACGAAAGTCGCTACACGACCTCACGATATATATCGATTATATGCTGAGTTCGTGAAAAGTCATATCCCTTACGCTCTGCTTTAATGTGGCGCTAGTACTGTGGTGCAGAAATGATCAGCCTCCCCGGCTGTGCGATGTCAAGATACTACTAGAGGTAGGTGTGATTTCTTACTTTATAAAACGAAAAATTTCAATAATAGAGACTAATACATCCTGACAGAACAAAAAAAGTGCGGAGATCCCATCTTCAACGATGGCTAGAGGGAATGAATTCCCGCAATTCACAAACTCGAGTCACTCCACTAGCTCGTATGGGCAGAGGAGAGAGTACACCCCGATCCTCTACCAACAACATGGACTAGACAAGCTCGATGAGCAAGTAAAGTCGCTGCGAGACTAGACTATGACACACAGCTCAACAGAGATACAACTGCATTAAAACTCCAACGCCGAGACATGAAGTACAAATGCATTTACCGAGTTTGAAAGTGAACTTGTAAAGGCGTCTAAGCAGTCATCGTTGCTTCAGGCTTGCGTTAGGTAAAACATGATCGATGGCTGAGCACATGTTCGCCTAGTATAGGGTTGCGAGAATGTGTAAAAAGCAACAACAGACAGAGGCCATCACGCTCTCTGTGTGCGTTTAATCGCAGGCATAGATTAGCAGATTGACCTTTTCTAGTGTTGTAGTTGTCCCATAACGCCTAGCGGAGTCTTATAGCGGACTACACAGGTCAAATGAGATCCATACTGACTCTTGAGAGAGAGGGAGACATTCCGTAAGCTATTGTGGATGTGACAAAAAGCTCAACGGGGTGATCAGCCCATTTCAGTTTTTGTTTTTTTGTGTTTTTGTTTTGTGTGGGTGGGGTGCGACATTTGGGTTTTGGTGTTTGTTATTTTGGAGTGGAGTATTTACGACTGGGTGAAAGTCGAGCTTGTGTCGAGAGCACTGTGGGTTGATGTTGTTTTTGAGTATTGGATGAGGAGAGCCGTTTAGTATTTTGAGTGAGTTTTTGTTGTTTTTTTGGCACTTTTTTTAGGATGAGTTTATGACTGTATGTATTTTGGGGTGGGCGTTCGTGTTTGGGTGTTGTTAGTTGCTGGTTTGTTATTTGGTTACTTTTACGTCAGTAGTGTATAGGTCACTGGATGTTTGTTAGTGGAGTCGTTCTTCTGTCGGTTATTGAGTGAGGTGTTATTTTTCGTTACTGGTGGCATGTAGTTTGTTTGGTGTTTCTTATTATAGGTGTACGTTTGCAGGCGTTTTTGGGTGAGTTTTTTTTCGGAGCATGGAGAGTGTGTATGTTGCGTGGATATGTGTTGGCAAAGAGAGACGTGCTGTGTGAACACTATGAGTAGTTAGGTTTTAGAGTGGTACGTGTATATGGTATGCGTGGGTAAGTGGTACGTTTGGTTTGTTGTAGTCTGGACGAGTTGAGGGGTTTTGTGAGCGGGGTTTGAGTGAGGGGGCGGGGCGTTAGGAGGAAGTGGGTGGAGTGAGACGTTTGGCTTGGTGTTTGTGTTGGTGAGTTGTTGTGGCTGTTCTGAGGTTGCGTGTTGGGATTGTACTTTGGCACTTTCGGTAGTGGGCAAGTGACTTAGTGGGAGTGTGGACAGCAGTGTGGGTGCGGGTTGTGACAGGGAGGTGTTCGTCTAGTCAATGGCTGTAGGGGAAGTCTTGTGTGTAGGTCGGGAGTGTCGGTAGATGATGTCAGGTGTTAGCGGGGGGGGGTCTTGGAGAGGTGAGAAGGGAGAGGGGGGGAGAGGCGGTAGGTAGGGGAAAGGGGGTAGGGTTGGGGTTTTTAGGGGGACCTGGGTGTTGAGAAAGTGGGGGTAGGGTTCCCTTTGGGTGGGTGGGAGGTGAGGGTGAGGGGAGAGGGGGCAGGGGGAAGGAAGAAATGGGGGGGGGCTGAAGAAAGCTGGGGGGGTGATTTGGGTAAGGGTAGTAGGCTGGGGAAGTGTGGTTTTTGGATGGTGGGGTTTTTTGAGGTTATGGGGAAATATGGGGTGATGGGGGGTTGTATTGGTTGTGGATTATTTTAAAAAATGTTTGGGGGGGGAAAAGGGTAGAGGTGGGGGGGGGGGGGGGTATGTTTGGATTTATTATTACATAATGCGGTGGGTGGGGGGGGTGGGGGGGGGCGGGGGGGGGGGTGAGATTCCCATTTTGTGGGTGTATGTTTGGGCGGGGGGTTGGTGGGTTTGGGGTGGTGTGGGGGGGGGGGGGGGGGGGGGTGGGGGGTGGGGGGGTTAGGGGGGGGGGGGGGGGGGGGGGGGTATGGGGGGGGGGGGGGGGGGTGGGCTGGTGGTGGTGGGGGGGGGTGTGGGTGTAGGGGGTGGGGGGTGGGTGGGGGGGGTGGAAGGTTGTTATTGGGGTGTTGGGTTGTAGGATAGGTAACATTTTGGGGGGTTGGGGGGGGGGGTAGGAGCGGGTGTCGTTTAGGGGGGTTTTTCCTGGGTGGGGGGGGGGGGGTTGGTGGGGGAGTTGGGGGGGGGGGTTTTCTTGTGGGGGGTGTGGTGTTGTGTGTGTGGTTGGGGTATGTAAGGGGGGGTGGGGGTGTTTACGGTGTGGTGTTTTGGTTTGTGGGGGGGGGGGGTGGGGGTGGGGTTGGGTGAGGGGGTGTGGGTGGGTGTGTGGGGGTGTGGGGGGTGGGGTGTGTGTGGGGGGTGTGTGGGGGGTGTGGGGTGGGGTGTGGGTGGGCGTGTGGGTGGGGGGGGGGTTGGGTGGGGTGGGGGGGGGGGTAAGGGGGTGGGGTTGGGGGTTTTTGGTTGGGGGGGGGGTGGGGGATGGGGTGGGGGGGGGGGTGGGGGGGGGTTTTAGTGGGGGGGTGGTGGGTGGGGGGGGTGTTGGGGGGTAGGTGGGGGGGGGGGTGGGGGGGTTGTTGGGGGGATGGGGGGGTGGGGGTGGTGGGGGTTTGGGGTGGTGGGGGGGTGGGGGGGGTGGTGGGGGGGTGGGGGGGGGGGGGGGGGGGGGGGGGGGGGGGGGGGGGGGGTAGTGGGGTGGGGGGTGGTGAGGTTGTGGGTGGGTGGGGGGTTGGGGGTGGTGGGGTGGGTGGGGTTATGGGGCGTATGTGGGGGGGGGGGGGGGCGGGGGGTGGGAGGGGGGGGGGGGGGGGGGGTGGGGGGGGGTTGGGGGTGGGTGGGGGGGGGGGGGGGGTGGGGGGGGTGGTTGGGGGGGTTGGGGGGTGGGGGGGGGGTGGGGGTGGGGGGGGTGGGGTGGGTTGGGGTTGGGTGGGAGGGGTATGGGGGGGGTAGGGGGGGGGTGGGGGGGGGGGGTGTTGGTGGGGTTGGGTTTTGTGGGGGGGGTGGGGGGGGGTGGGGTGGGGGGGTGGGGGGGGGGGGGTGGGGGGGGTGTGTTGGGGGTGGTTTGTGGGGGGGGGTGGGGGGGGGTTGGGGTGGGGGGGGGTGGGGGGGTGGGTGGTGGGGGCGGTGTGTGGGGAGGGGGTTTTATTAGTTTGGGGGGTGGGGTTGGTGTTTGGGGTGGGTTGGGTATTGTTGGGGTAGGTAAGTTGGCTTGATATAACTGGTTGGTAGTTGTCGGGCTAGGGAACGTAGGAGGGTTTTTGGGTGGGGTGAGTTTTTGTAGAGGTGTGGGGTAGGTGGGATTTGGGGGGTGGGGTTTTTTGTTTTTAGGGTTGTTTCGGTAGTGACTTTTTTTTTTGGTTGTAGGTAATTTTTGGGTGATTTTTTGTTTTTGGAAGTAGCCGAACATTTTGGATTTGGAAGTTTGTTTTATTTATTGGGGGGTGGGGAGGTGACAGTGGGGAGTGTGGGGGGGAGTGGGCTGTGTTGTTTGAGGGATTATTCGGGGACCAATTGTTGTTGGGTTTGTTTTTTGTGGGGTTGGGGCGGAGGGGATGTTGTGGAGGTATTTTTTGGTTATTATATAGGGTTTTGGATGGGAGTGATTTGTTGTTGTGGGGCTTTGTATTGGGGGGGGGGCTATTTAGTTTGAGGGAGGGTTTGGTTTAGTTGGTTGGGGTTTTGTGATTTTGGGGTGATTTGTTTTTTGTTGTTATTGAGTTTATGGGTCTAATAATGATTTTTTGTTTTTGGGTGGGTTAATGGGGTTTTTTTGTTGTATTCTTTTTTTTGTTTTTTTTTTTTTTCTTGTTGGGATTGTTGTTTTTGTGTAAATTTTTTGTTTGGATTTTGGTTGATTTATTGTTTGTTGTTTTTTTTGTGGTTTTGTTTTTGTTGAGAGGGTTTTGTAGTGGGTGGATTTGGTTGGTTTTGAAGTTTTTTGGTTTTTTGGTTTTTTCTTTTTTTTGCTTTTTAGCTTGTTGTTTTTTTGATATTTGTGTGTTTTAAGGTGGAAGTTATTGGTTTTGTTGTTTTGGACTGTTGTTGGTTTTGATTGGTTTTGTTTTTTTTTGTTATTTTGTGTTTTTTTGTTTTTTTTTGTTGTTTTTTGTTTTCATGTTTTTGTATTAGTGTTTTATGTTGGAATTTTGTTCTGTAGTTTGGTGAGTGTGGTTAAAGTTTATGTTTTTTTTGTTGGGTGTTTTTCCCCTTTTTTCTTGGAGCCCTCCGTTTTTTAGGGAGTATGGAATTGAGTGTTGTAAAGGACCCCCCTGAATTTTTGTGGGAGGAATTTTTTTATAGATGCCCCGCTTTAATGTTTTTGATTTTGTATAGATTAGAGGGATCTGTTGATAAAATTGGAGGTTTGGGTTTTGTTTTTTTTCTAGTAGGGTTGTTTTAATGTTTTTTTAATTTTTTAGCCTCAGCTCAGTGCCCCCCCTATTGTTGTTTTGATTTTTTTTTTATGGTGGGACTTTTTTTAAGTTGTATAGGAGGTATTGGGTGGAGGGTAACGGGACGTTGGAAATTTGTTTAGCCTTTGTTTTTATTGTGTTTTTGTGGTATTGTATACCGTCCCCCTAGGGGAGGTCCTAATGGGGTCCTTTGGCCGATTTTTTGATGAACCTTTTTTTTTCAGAGTTTATTCATGTGAGCTTGGGGCGAGCTATTACATCACAGGAGTGTCCCCCTGACATTGGCCCAGTGTGGGATATGGTGAGGAGAGACAGTTTTTATTAGGGGTTGCGATTGGGTTAGGAAAAGGGCGGGGGGGGTTTTTATATTTTTTTTTTTTTTTCGTTGTGTAATAATGTGTCGTGATTTTGGGGTGTGTTTGGGCGATGTCGAGGATTGTTGATGTTTGTAGTTGTGGGTTAAGGTTTTTTTGAGATTTTTTTTGGAGTGGACGGGGGATGGGAGATACAAGTTCTTGGGTTTGTCAAAATTGGTAGATTTTTTCGGATTATGTGGTTTGGTGGTTTAAAAGTCGTCGTATTTTTTGTTGGTTTTTTTTTGCTTTTTTTGGTTTTGTGACAGTGTGTTTTTATTTTTGTTTGTTTTGATTCTTTTGTCACTGATCTTTTTGCTCCCCGGCAGTGTTTTGACAGGTTTTTTGAGAGAGCTGTTTTTTCTGTTTTATTTTTTTTGTGGATTTGTTTTGTTTTTTTTTTTCGTTTTGTGTAATTAATTTTGTTTATACTTGGTTTTACTGTTAGAAATCAGGAACTTTTTTTGTGTTTAATTTGTTTTTTTTTATTTGATTTTTTGTGAGAGATTTTTTTGGTAGTAGTTTTTTTTGTTAAATGCTTTTTTTTTAATATTGACACGTTTTTTCTGAACTTTTGAGCATTTTTTGTGACCATAATTCATTATTACGTGTGCGCCCACGAGCGTTTCAGTTCTTCATGTTGTTTGTCATTACTGGCGGTGTTTTTTCCGGCGGTTTCATTTGGTTTCAACTGTTTCTATGGTCTGGTTGTTGCAAGCTACATGCCCCGTTTTGATGGTCTACAGTTGGCGCCTGAGTACTTTTGTGTTCTCTGAAAGTTTGTTGTTTTGTAGAGTGTTTTCGCCTAGTTATGTGAGTTGGTAGATTCTTTTGTCGTGAATACTCCACTTATTTACAGTCCCTGTTGACGTTTCAGGTTCGCTTTGGAGTAGTTCTGTGTTCCAGTACTACGGAGTTAGAATTTATTCGAGTTTCACCTTTGGTGTTACTATGACTTTTCCCCCCACCCCAAAGTACTTTTTAGAAATTTATTGGCTAAGTTCCTTCACCCGGAGATTCATTCTACTGTTTGTGTTTTTTTGCCGGTTTTTGTTGGTGGAGTTTACGAGAGATGCTCACTTGATCGACACTTTTTTTCTTTTTTTGGTATTTCTTTTTTTTTTTTGAGATTTTTTTTTTTGTTTTTTTTTTTATTTTAGTTTTTTGTTTTTTGTATGATTTAGCTGTTTTTTTTTTAGTTTTTTTTTTTGTGTTTTTATTGTTTTTATTTTTGGGTTGTTTTTTTTTTGTTTGTCTTTTTTTTTTTTTTTTATTGATATTATTTTGTTTTTTGTTTTTTGTATTTTTTGTTCAGTTTTTTCCTTTCTTTTTTTCTTGTTTTTTTTGTTTTTTTTTCTTTTTTTTTGTTTTTTTTTTTTTTTGTTGTTTTTTGTTTTGTTTTTTGTATTTTTGCTTTGTGTTTTTTTGAGTTTACTACATTTGAAGCCACAGTGGCCATTGTTCAACTTGGTCTTATTTGGGTGGTTTGACATAATGTTCGACTCTGTTCTTTAAGTTGTTTTTGTTAGGAAGTGGGGATGTTTAGGTGGAGTTAGCATATATGTCTTTTTGTTTGTTTTGTTTTTTGATGAAGATTTTTATTTTTTTGAGTATTTAGTTGGGTTTTAAGATTGTATGTCATTTTGATACTTGTTTTTTTGTAAATTGGTATTGGTAAATTTAATTTTTTTTAGTTTTTTCTAGTTTGTTGGGTTGCTTTATTTTTTTTTGTGTGGTTTTTTGTGTTTAGTTACCCTTGGTTATTTTTTTGTAATAGATTTGTTTTTGTTATGATTTCCACAATTTCGTAGTATTGATTTCAGAGTTTTATTTGGAAACAAAAGATTTTGATTAGACATTTTGAAGCTGTATGTTTTTTTGTTTTTTGAAGTTTTGAAGTGAAGTTGGATTTGAGTTTTGTTTTTTTTTTAGGTGATTAGAGACGAACTTTTTGGTGTGTATTTCTGTTACTTGAGTGAGATATTTTCTTAGCTGAAGCTGATGAAGAAAATTCAAGATGGAAGCTTACATATTTGATTCATTGTGCAAGGAATTTTACTTTTTTTTTTTTTTTGAGCTTTTTTTTTTTGCATTTCTATTTTTTTTTTTCTTTTTTTCTTCAAATTCTGCTGAGGCTGAAATTCAGAAAAATTGACGATGAGGTTTTTTGTTTCCAAAAACAGAAGATGGAACTTGATGAAAAACTCGCAACTTTGGAGTTAGAGAAATTGAAATTGGCGAGTACGGGTGCTCAGCAAACAACTTCGAGTACGACAAGGGAGTTTGTTAGTAGGATTAAATTGCCTCATTTCAATCCTTTAAAGGATGACATAGCAGATTATCTAGATAGATTCCAATTTTTGTGCGATACGCATAACATAAAAAAGGAAAAATATGTTGAACAACTGATGCCATTTTTTACAGGTGACACAGTGACTACTCTTATGACAATAGACGAACATGAGAGGACTAATTATGATGTTGTCAGGGCAGCATTGCTAAAAAAATATCAACTAAAACAAGAAGACTATCGTCTTCGTTTTAGGACAATGTTGCCAGAAAATGGAGTAGATTTCTCTGATTTTGTTACAAAGATACGTCGTACATTTACACGATGGGTTGAGTTGTCTCAGATTGAGAAAACATATGAAGGTCTAATGGACTTATTATTGCGAGATAAGGTTTTGTCATCTGTTAATGATTCTTTTCTTGCATTCCTTCATGAGCGTAAGCCTAAAAACTTAAAAGAAATGGAGGAATACTGTTGTCAGTATGCCACAGCACATCCCCATGCTACAGTTAGCAATTCTAAAGTGAAAGAAGGGTTGCCAGCTGCTTCGGCAACACCATATGGCCCTAATTTCAAAAAAAAAATTTCAGGGTGCTCAACAAAATTGGAATAGGGGAAGTAATCAAAATTACACTCAGAAGCGGAGTAATCCAACACATGATGGTTCTTCGTCTATGCAGTGGAGACAAGATGGTAGTTCTCGTAATTTTAGTGGTAATAATTTGAGACACTTTCGCAAAGGCTATCCAAATAATAACTATTCAAATTTTCGAGGTAATCATTCTCGACGTCAAGATTATGACGATGGTGAATTTAGAAACCGGGATTCAAACCGGAATGATGATTAATAGACAATATGATCAATATGATAACAATTTACAGGGGGGAAATGATAGTCAAAATAATTACAGGGGAAATGATAATCGAGGTAGACCTAGGTTTAACAAGAAAAGACCTTACCAACAGGCAAACTCTGCGCAACAAGAGTTTGATGGAGCCTGTAATACAGTAAATGATAGTGGTAACTCTAGGGCTATCACTGGTTGTGCTTTCGATTTTGGGAGAGCAACTGAATGCCCCCAATGCTTAACATTGTTTGATTCATCAACTGTATCTACGCTAAGTTGTGGTCACCCTCTTCCTGCTCTACCTGCTACAGTTGCGCATGATGGGAGAGGATCTCTCATCTTAGATAAAGGTCTAATAAATGATAGGCTAGTCTCAGTACTTTTCGATTCGGGATGTACTACCGTCGGGGTTAAGGAGTCTCTGATAGATCCTTGCTGTGCCACTGGAAAAAACAATCAAATGTGTTACATTTGGTGGTACTATGGAAAGCTATCCTACTGCTATTATTAGGATTGACACTCCTTTCTTCACAGGAGATGTCCATGCATGTCTTCTTCCTAATCCTATTGCGGATCTTATAATCGGTCGTATTCATGGGGTTAAGGAATGCACCCCGCAACAAATTTCTAGTTGGGAAGAAAAAACATTCAAACGGTCAATGCAGTGGTGACAAGAGCTCAAGCTCTTAATCCCCCAACTTCATCTGATAATAGTAATGAAGTTGATAGCCAAGACGAGCACTTGGTGATTTCCCATGACTCGTTTGTTAAACGTCAAGAAGAGGATCCTTCTTTGAAGAAATACTTCCTTCTGGCAAAGAAAGGGGATCCCAATCAAAATACGAATCACAAATCGTATATTACTATGAAGAATGGTATATTGGTACGAATGGTACAACACTCGGACAAGTCTATGCATTCGCAAATTCTTGTGCCTAAGTGTATGAGAGCCTTAATTCTTCGGCATGCACACGATTCTCAGTGTGCGGGACACATGGGTTTTTTTCCAGAACTAAAACTAGAGTCCTTGCGTCATTCTTTTGGCCATTCGTGAATAAAGACATCCGAATTTATTGCCGATCTTGCAAAATTTGTCAAGAGGTCAAGTCTAGAGGTCCGAGACATGCTGCTCCTATTCAGGCTGCAGATATTCCGATTCGGCCGTTTCAGAAAATGGCTATAGACATCATTGGTCCGTTCAAAATTAAGTCAGCCAGAGGACACCAATTTATCCTCACTTGCGTGGACATGTGCACGCGTTGGCCAGAGGCTATTCCTCTGAGAGCATATCAACTGTCGATATCGCTGATGCTCTTTGGCTCGTATTTTCTCGTCTGGGATTCCCCGGAGAAATACTGTCGGATCACGGCACTCAGTTAATTTCGGACGTTATGTCTCAGGTAATGGCTACGCTAGACATTAAAAGGTCTCTCAGTAGTATTTATCATCCAATGTCCAATGGATTGGTAGAACGTCTTAACAGGACACTAAAGAACTTACTTGGCAAGATAACGGAGGATCATCCTGAAGATTGGGACAGGGTTTTACCTGCAGTCCTCTTTGCCTATAGAGAGGTTCCCAACGAGCATACAGGGTTTTCTCCTTTCGAACTTGTCTTTGGCGCGCAACCGCGCGGGCCGATGTCCTTGTTACACGATTTGATAACTTCCGATAATATTGACGATGATACACAATCGTCATATGAATATGTTATAGCTCTTAGAGAAAAGATTATCGAATCGTGCAGGTTAGCAACTTCATCTTCCGAATTTGCGAAAGAAAAAGCTAGGCGATTTGCTAATAAGAAAAGACGCCTACGTCAACTTTGTCCTGGAGACAAAGCATATGTCTTACTGCCCTCAAGAGAGAATAGACTTCTCATTTCTTGGAAGGGTCCATACACTATAGTCTCGAAAATTTCTGATGTCGACAATATAGTCGATGTGGATGGAAGGCATAAAACCTTCCATATAAATATGCTAACAGAGTTTATTGAACGTCCAGACTATTTACAGCCTATTTTCCAGGCGACGGACGACTCTCCAGTTCAACATGGTCACATCTCATCCCTGTCCGTTATACAGGATGAGGAAACTATTTTTTCTGACGTGAACTTACCTCTTCCTGCGATTCCACTTACTTCAACGGAATCGTGGAGAGACGTTACAGTCTCTTCCAACTTGTCTTTTGAGGAACAGCGTCAAGTATCCTCTACGTTACAATCATATCAGGATGTCCTTACCGACATTCCTGGACACACAGATGTCATAGAACATGACATCATACTTACTGATCGTAATCCGATCAGAGTAAGACCATACCCAATACCTATTCATTTTCAAGCACAAGTCGAGAAAGAATTGGATGAAATGATTCAACTACAAATAATTGAACCATCCACTTCAGCTTATTCTTCGTCGATAGTTATTGTTCGAAAGAAAGACAATAACATACGTCTTTGCGTTGATTATCGCAAATTAAATCAAGTTACGAAGTTCGATGCTGAACCTATGCCGTTATTAGATGATCTACTTATTAGACTTTCTAAAGCTAAATTCTTTACTAAACTAGACTTGTCGAAAGGTTATTGGCAAGTCCCACTGACGGAACACGCCAAACCTCTCACTGCTTTTTCGACACCTAGGGGTCTGTTTCAATGGAATTTTATGCCTTTCGGGCTTATGAACGCCCCAGCGACTTTCGTGCGCATGATGCGTCGAATTCTATCAGATCGTGCAGATGTCATTGCATATTTAGACGACATCTGTCTTTTCAGCGATACTTGGGAAGAACACTATGTGGGTCTAAAGGAATTGCTATCTACTCTACGTGAGCATAGATTGACTGCTAAACCCTCTAAAGCTTTTGTTGGGTTTAGTGAAATTTCCTTCCTAGGTCATCGAGTTGGTCATGGTCTGTTGAAGACAGAGGACCAAAACATTTCAAAGATATTAAATATCTCGGTTCCGAAGACAAAAAAGCAAGTGCGTAGTCTCTTGGGATTGATACAATTCTATGGAAGATTCATTGAGAATCTGTCCTCCATTATGGCACCACTTTCAACGTTATTGAAAAAAGGTTCTCCTAATATGGTGCGTTGGTCCCAAGAATGCCAATCTCATTGGATCAGGTTAAGAATTTGTTCTCATCTCATCCTATCTTAAGACTACCGACGATTGATAAGACTTTTGTCCTTCGTAGTGATGCCTCTTCCACTGGCATTGGAGCGGCACTAATGCAGGAATATTCAGGAACTCTGCATCCTGTAATGTATATTTCTAGGAAGCTGAATGCGGCAGAAAGGAATTACTCGGTTTTGGACCGTGAATTGTTGGCTATGGTTTGGTCCATTCTTAAGCTACAAAGGTTCCTTCTGGGCGCGCATTTCTTTATGGAAACCGACCAAAAAGCTCTTACGGCTATGCAAAGTAAGGATTTGAAGAGCTCGAGATCTACTCGTTATGCTATTGCTCTTCAGCCTTTCCATTTCACGGTGCGAGCTATCCGTGGTTCGGATAATGTGATGGCGGACATATTGTCTAGATGCCCACATGATTCCAGTTAAATCTTGTGTCCTAGTTTTTTCCTGATATATTTTCAGACTTAGGTCTGTCCTTAATATCATAATATGTTGTAATACAAATGTATTTGGATGATGTTTAGATAATTTAACAAATTTCATTTTGTCCATCCATCAGTGATATGTTGCTAAAATAGCATTGACATTTGTATATTGCTATGATTATATTATTTAGTAATGTTTGATATATGATTGGTATTGCCAGCAACTTAGGTTTCTTGAATGGTATCCCTTAGTTTGTTTGGCTTAAAGGAAATATTTTCTCCTATGTTGAGAGATGATTTGTACCCTCTTCTATTGTACCTGATATTAGGTTCATTGTTTGCATGAGCACAGAAGTGATACTGGTGCTATCTTGCTCATGAACATATTAAAAAAAAAAAAATTGCATTTTTTTTTACAGGGGGTGGTAGTAATGTTGCTGTCATTTTCGACGGAGTCATCTGTCAAGTTATTTGCTTATGTTTGTATCATAAGTATAATTGTGTCTTTACCTGCGATGTCAGGTTGATTAGGGGTTGTCTTCCCTTGTTTATTCATTCATTGTGTTTGACCTTTAGGGTCAGAGGTTGACAGTTCGGCGTAGGCCTATGGGAAGGTTTTTTAAGCGGGAGTGAGATATACTTCCGGGAAGCCGGGAGGTCCTGTTTTTCTGCAGGGACCAAGAGTCCATTGTTTTTCGGGGAGAATCTTCGAAGTAACTGCTATGGCAGTTTTCCCCAGTGAATCTCTGTGCGTCGGGATGACGACAGAATTCCTTGTGTAGTTCTGAGGATTCATTTGCCAGGTAATACCGACCTTTATGCATTATTACGCTTTTCGGTGGCAGAACATGTAAAGGATTACCTAGGGTGAACAGCAGCTCACTGATCCGCCATTTCAGAACTTATATATTTTTGCTCGAGGTAGCCATCCAAGACTGTTAGTCTTATATTGTCCAGAAATCCAGTGACGAAGATATATTGTGGGAGCCGCAGATTGGCGGAACTTCTATCTACAATAAGTATTACTGCAGGGTTGATGATAACCTATTTAACAGAAGTACATGGCCGACGTCAGAACGAGGCCTGTGCTTTCGGCTATTATACTACAGCCTGATATGTGCAATTGGCGGGGAGTGCCAAGTTGCACCTATGTGTCATAGTAACTAAGGCATCTGACGCGTTTAGTCAGAGACGCCAAGGGCGACGCTACGAACTGTCATTATTGAAGAACTTTGCTATTGACCATGCACGTCTATTCTGATGTTTACCTTTTTGAATGCCAAATGTATACCTATCGATGTCAGGTCAGCATGACCTTGTTACACTGACTGTTCCTGTTGATATTATGTGTGTTCCCGTCAATAAATGTCTTGAAACATGCCTGCAGTGTCAAAGCATCCTTGATTACTGCATGTGAGAGTATGGGTTGCAGGATCTACATCTATACGAGCCTAAACACATTCGCGCCTTCATTCGCACCCACACTCAATTCATCATACGCTCGCACTACACATCTAACAACATGTATACTGTCTTGGGCCAGTGATCACATCAACAAAGAAAAAAAGACAGTTACAGCAGTCAGTGGCCATCACGCCTAGTGGCGTCTTGTAGGGCAACAACAAATTGATTCCACTTTGCTCGGTCGGTGGCCATCCTTCGTACAGTGCCCCAACTCTGGTTCATTCTTTGCATCTCAGCCTCCACAGTCCTCCGCCAGGTTGTTTTTGGTCGGCCTCTCTTTCGTTTTCCTTATGGTGTGCATGTCCTCTTGCTTGCTACGAGTAAGCAGATCTTGGTTAGTGATGGTATTCGGCCAAAAGATTCGGTGAATTTTTCTTAGGCATGTTGTGTGAAAAGAGGACAATTTCGACATTTCCTTCTCTGTAACTCTCCAGCATTCCGCACCATAGAGAAGCACAGAAAGCACACAGCTCTGATATAATCTTAATTTTGTGCTTGTGCTGTATTGGGAGGACTTCCAGATGTTGTTTAGGCTAAAGAAGGCTGTTCTTGCCTTATTCATTCTGATGTTGATGTCTTTGCCTGCCCCGCCGTCTGGTGTTACTATGCTTCCTAGGTATGTGAAGGTATCTGTCTGTACCAATTGCTTATTCCTTACTGATATGGGCTCAGGGTTGCTCACATTGAGCGTCATGACCTCAGACTTCTGTAAATTGATGTTCAAGCCCACCTGCTGGCTAAACTTATTAAGTCTATCCGTTTTTTCCTGGATGTGTTGATGTGAATGTGCTAGCAGTGCAATGTCATCTGCATATTCCAGATCTTCCAATGTAGAAAATGTTGTCCATCTTATTCCTCTTGGACTGCCCTCTGTTGTCTGGCGCATCACCCAGTCTATGGCTGTTAAAAATAGAGTGGTTGATAAGGGGCATCCCTGTCGTACTCCTGTCTTCACCTCAAAGGTTAGGTTGCTCTGCCTAACACTGCACGTAAAGTTTGCATAGAGGCTTTTTATGATTGATACTATGCAGCTTGGAATTCCATAAGCCCTCAGTATTTTCCATAAACTGTCCCCTATGTATGCTGTCAAAAGCCTTTTCAAAATCAACGAAATTAATGTAAAGCTGTCTTTGCCATTCTGAGCACTGCTCTATAATGTACCTGAGAGTGAATATATGATCTACACATCTCCTGTTCTTTCTAAATCCTGCTTGTTCTTTCCTCAGTTTGTGATCTACTGCCTTTGAAATTCTCTGTATAATTATCCTGCCTAGTATTTTGCTGGGAACTGAGAGAAGAGTGATTCCTCTCCAATTATTGCAGTCTGCAAGATCTCCTTTCTTGGGCAATTTGCCAATTATTCCTTTGTTCCACTCTGATGGTGTTGTCCCCGTTTTCCAGACTTGTGCAAATAGTGGTTCTAATAGTTCTGCTGCTAGCTCAGGGTCTGTCTTAAATAGCTCTGCATTTAAGTTATCATGGCCCGGAGCTTTGCCGTTCTTTAACCCTTTGATTGCTGTGATGATTTCTTCTTTTCGTGGAATGTCTGTATTCACATCTAGATCATTTTCAGCCTCAGGAACATTCAATTGTGTCTCTGGTGGTTCCTTGTTCAGAGTTTCTCTGAAGTGCTCTGCCCATCTTGTTTCTTGTCCCTCTGCTGTCGTGATGAGATTACCTTGCTTATCTCTTACTAATGTAATATTGTTTGCACCTCGTTTTCCGCTGATGAATTTAGTTATTTTGTATACTGTGCTTTGTTCATTTCTCAGTGCTGCCTCCTCTGCCTGTCTTGCAAGATCGTCTAGGAAATTCCTTTTGTTGGCTCGGGTTTGGCGTTTAACTTCCTTGTCCAGCTGACTGTACTGTTCGCTATATAGTTGCTTTAACCTGGGGGACTTCGCTTCTGTTTTCTTTCTTTTCATTTCCTTTCTCATCGTTATGGTGTTTAAAGTTTCTGGTGTTATCCAGTCTTGCTTCTTCCTTTCCTGGAATCCCAAGCATGATTTGCTGCTTTCTTTGTATATTGTTGAAATGGTGTTGAAATTCTGGTCTATATCATCAGTCAATGTCTTTTCCTGACTTTTGGCAAATTGATATCGTTTCTTCATGTCGGCCGCAAAAGCTTTTCTGGTAAGGGAGTCCTTCAATTTGCTGATGTCAAACCTTTTCTGTGTAGTTACAGTTGGTGCAGCCCTTCTTAGTTTCACTTTCAGTTTTGCTACTACTAAATGGTGATCTTCTTCCCACATCTGCACCTCTTCTTTCCTTCACATCTTGTAATGCATGTCTCCATCTACCGTTAACCATGATGTGGTCTATCTGGTTTCTGTCCCGACCATTTGGTGATTCCCATGTTAATTTGTGAATTTCTTTATGTGGGAAGAGTGTTCCTCCAATGACCAGGTTATTAATGCTACAGAAACTTATTAGTTTATCCCCATTTTCGTTTGCTGTTCCGCTGCCGCATTTCCCCATTATTCTTTCATTATATGTATTGTGTGTACCAACTTTCGCATTGAGGTCTCCCATTACTATAACAAGATCATATCTAGGTGTGTCTTCCATTTCTTTCTGCAGTTGTTGATAGAATTCATCCTTGACCTCCTCATCGCTATCATTCGTTGGTGCGTAGCATTGTATTATTGTAGTGTTGGTGAATCTCCCTCTCAATCTTAATCTTATCAGTCTGTTGTTGATGGGTTTCCATTCCAGTAATGTCCTTTCTATTCCTTTCTGTAGAATAATGGCTACGCCTTCATTGTGTTGTCCATCCTCTCTTCCAGAGTAAAGTACTGTTTCTCCTGTTGCTGTTTTAACTTTTCCTGCCCCTGTCCATCTGCTCTCGCTTATCCCTAGAATGTGTAACCTATAGTTTCTCATTTCTGCCGTGACCCGTCTTAGTTTACCTGTCTCGTACATTGTCCTGACATTCCAAAAACCTATTCTTGTATCCTGTTTTGCGGTCAGGACATCCGTTTTCATGTCAGTGGCTTCCTTTCGGCTTTCACCACTGACAGTCATACGAGCCACAGACTCCGAATGTCCATCCCTCAGCAAAGTTTGTTCATTTATTATTGTTTCCGTAACTTCATTGTTTTTTTTTACACAGACAGGGGTGTCAGCCCTGTGCTAAAACCCCCAACCTGGAGGACCAGGGTACCATCTTTTGTCTGACCCCTACCCACACAGACCAGTCCAGCTTGGTTGAACCTACCAGGAGTAAAACTCCCACTGGCATAGCTCTGGGGATTGTCAGGGTACGCAAGCTGCCATACCGCTACAAGGTATAGGTACCATTGATGGCAGACTGTTGGTTAGTCCAAGGAAAAGTATAGCGTAGGTTAGTCCAAGGAAAAGTTTAGTGTAGGTTAGCCCAAGGAAAAATATAGTGTAGGTTAGCCCAAGTAAAAATATTGTGTAGGTTGCCCAAAGTAAAAGTACTGTCTAGGTTAGCACACGGGACTGTAAGATAGCTATGACAGTCAGCCTGGGTCATCCCAAAAAAGTTGATTGCCAACAGGGCAATGGTACTACTGTGACTGGCCTAGCAAGCTGACAGTGGTTATTCTATTGCAGAAAATTCTAAACTGGAGCACAAATGGACATATCAAAGGAATTAGGACTGGAGGAAATGTTAGCCTTTAGCACGCTGCGTTTATCATCGTTTTCCAGCACATGACTTGTGTACACGTGATTTTCAGCCCCGGATGTTAAGTTAAAACTTTATTTGCAAGAGAGTTAGCTTCCATTTCCGATTTTACAAAAGTGATGGGTGTATCCGCGTTTATTTTTTGTAAATTTTTTTAATCGAAATGAATCCGCATCGAACACGCAGCCATTTTCGCTATAATTTCATTGTATTCTGACGCCATGAGGTAAGGATGAAATTTTTGTCTTTATAAGCGCTGATATCGGTTCTCAGAATATGTTTGATGGCTGAGATGGAAATGAAAGTAGAATGGCTTTCCTTGTATGTATTTTTTTAGGGGTTAGGATTAAGTGTGTCGGAAAGGTTTAGGGTTGCGATCGAATATCACGGCTGACGAGAGCGTTTATTCCTTTGCTACTGATGATGGGTGTAACAAAAAGATCGTCATTTGATTTGTATTGGTCTATTGATCAAATGACTTTCATTGAGATGCAAGGGAAATGGACTCTTCGTGTGTTGGTTATTTTTTTAAATTTTTTTTTAAATTTTAAAATTAAAAATTTTTTTTTTTTAATTTTTTTACATTTTTTTTCGTTTTTTTCATCTTTCCTTTCCTCTCTTCCTATCACATCTAACATGTACACAAACAAATTTTATATCATCAGATTCATCATTCATTTATTTATAAAAATTCCAAAAATTATAGCAATTTACCAAGAAACACAAAAATTATAGACATTACAAGTCACCCACTATAAAAACGGGACGCTGTGAAAAAGAATGCAGCTGTAGGCGACAATTTTTGCCAAAGAATGCAGCGTGCTAAAGGTTAAAGGACTATGAAAAAGGAATTCAACTAAAGTAGCGACACACTGAATGTTAGTGGCCTTGAGTGGCAAGAAACAAGAATTAATAAACTTCATGAAAAAGACAAAGATAGAAATACTGGGTCTAGCAGACATTAGAAAAAAGGAACATAACACCAAGGAGATCCAAATTAATTATGTGCTAGTGTGTAGTGGACATGGAGGAAAGAGCAAAGCATGGCACGAGGTTGTAAGTACATTCTGAGAAAACAAATGTCCATCACCAAAACAGAAAAGTCAAGAGCTCACCTCTTTCTCTTTGGTCTCATGCTCTGACTTGGACAAAGCCAAGGCCAACATTAGCTCCTCCTCTTCCTGCTGTTCCTGCTCAGTTTTATTAGGAGGCACCTAAAGTTATATTCGCATAGCATAAGCAGATCATCAATGTATATCAGATATGAAACTTTTGCCTTTCAACTTCTGTCAGACATTTGGAAAGAACACGTTAGAAATGATAACGCAAAAATAAACTAATAAGTAACAGCTTTGGTATATCAGATATTAAACTTTGGCCTTTTAACTTCTGTCATTTGGAAAGAACACTTTAGAAATGATTTAGCCCTAATTAAAAAATAAACTTATAGGTAACGGCTTTGGTAAAATAGTCTTAAATAAGAAGTAATAACAACAGAAGATAAAAGTGAGACATGCTGACATCATTATCACTTCCCATTCCTCGTGGAACATGCAGCTATAATTGTCTCGCTAAAAAGTTTAAACTGTTATTTCCTGAGAAAAGCTGCAGAGTTGCTTATTGGCAAACATTGGCTTTGTTAATCCTGGCAAACATGTCCTAATTTGTTCCTTCTTCCTACAGGTCTGGTTTAAGTGATGGAGAAACACAAAACCAACTTTCATCCAGCTGTCTGTCGAATTTCCTTTGTATTATATGTTTCTTGTTTCAGTTGTCTGTCAAATTTCCTTTGTATTATATGTTTCTTATTTCAGTTGTCTGTCAAATTTCCTTTGCCTTCTATGTTTCTTGTTTCTGTTTGTTGTCTGTTTCATAATGTTGTCCATAATCCCAAGGAGCTGTGAAAGTAGACATAACTGTCTTAGACACTTCTGTACTATAGAAGGTTCTAAGAGTTTGACACCATTAAAGTGACCCCTCTATGTGCACATGGTTTTTGCATATTCTGAATAGAAAATGTTTCCAGTACTCGGTATGGTACGCCCTGCTTCATTCTATTCTGTCTCTTCAAGCCCTGAGAGATTTATATTGCAGCCAATTATTTTGTTTTACAAGTTCTTACAGCATTCTCAAATTCTATGTCCCTAACCTAGTTTTCATCAGGGCTGTAAGTCTGCCAAAAAATGTTCAGATTCTGACTCCTGCAATTTTAGAAGTCTGAATCCAACTTTTGACTCCGACTAAAGTTTTTTTACTAGTCATTAAATTCAGAAGCAGAATTTGGACATACTTTACCAACTCCGACTTCATTAAAAAAATGACTCAACTCCATGACTCCGACGCCTAGGTTTTTATCTTTGTTGTTAGATTTGTTAGGTGGCCTGGCTTACAGCACACAAGTTTCACTGGTCTCTTTTATGAGGATTCTTTTAGAGTCAGGCTTGAGAGTTCTTTGTGCTATGGTTACAGTTTCTCAACATTTTTTCCCCTGGCTAAGGTTGCTGGCCCTATAGAACAGCCACATTAGTGGACTAGGTGTACATGCTTACAATAAATTCCTCAACTATTTCAAACACCATTTGGAACACTTTAAACTTATTTGAATGAAAGAAAAAATATCTTACATGTTTGCCGCTGATGCTCACCTGCGGCTGCTTAGACAAAGGGCTGGCCAGATACTCTGCTGGCAGATCATCATCTTTGTTGGCCCCTGTGCCCATCCTGAAAATGGGTAAAAACAGTACCCTTAAGAAATGAGTTCACTAACCTAATAATACTCTCAGGCAAACAAGAAAATATAAAACAAAGTGCCCTAAGGCAGTGGTTCCCAACCTGTGGTCTGTGCACCACTTACGGTCCGCAGCGCATTATCAGGTGGTCCGCAGCTGTGTTATCGATTTGGTATTAAGTACTTTGATTTTGCTCTGATCCTCCCTATGTTTTTAGTGCGATAAAAACAAAACACAGAAATTGTTTGCAAGTAGAACCAGCTTTGAGACTGTCTTTAACTTCTATGAAGCCTAATATTGAAAATCTAGTGAGCAAAATTCCAGGGGGAAACGGATGGACTTGGTAAGTTTAGCCAGCGGGTGGGCTTGGACATCAGTTTAAAGAAGTCTGGGGTCATGGCGCTCGGTGTGAGCAACCCTGGGCCCATGTCGGTAGGGAGTCAGCAGTTGGTGCAGACAGATACCTTCACATGCCTGGGAGGCGTGGTGAAACCGGGCGGTGGGGCAGGCAGGGACGTCAACATCAGAGTGAATAAGGCGGGAGCAGCCTTCTTTGGCCTAAGTAGCATCTGGGGGTCCTCCCGGTACAGCACAGGCACAGAATTGAGATTGTGCCAGAGTTGCGTGCTTTCTGTGCTTCTCTGTGGTGCGGGGTGCTGGGGGGTCGCAGAGAGGGAGATGTCAGGGTTGTCCTCTTTTCACACAGCATGCCTGGGAAAGATTCACCGCATCTTTTGGCCAAGTGCCATCACCGGCCGGGATCTGCTTGCTCATAGCGGGCAAGAGGACATGCACACCATCGTGGCTGACAGACGCTGGGGCTGGGTTGGTCATGTCCTCAGAAGAGACCCCGATGCCATCACAAGAACAGCTGTGCTTTGGACCCCTGAGGGGGAGCGAAAGAGAGGCCGACCGGAAACAACTTGGCGGAGGACTGTGGAGGCTGAGATGCAAAGAATGAACCAGAGTTGGGGCACTGTACGAAGGATGGCCACCGACCGAGCAGGGTGGAATCAATTTGTTGTTGCCCTACAAGACGCCACTAGGCGTGATGGCCACTGACTGCTTTGACGGTCGGTGGTTAAGGATCGAAGAAGAAGAAGTGAGCAAAATGCAAGCACAAGGCTCCCATTGAATGTTTTGTAATTTTAACCATTGAATTGTATGAATATATAGTATTTAACCAATACGTATGTAACCAATAAATTGTATGTATAATTTATTTTTCATTACTACCTTACAATTTCCTTGTCATCTGGCAAATAATTAACAACTTGTGTTACTGAATATAAGGTTATTCATCTATTGAATAAAGACAGTTAAGTGTTTATGGCATTGCAATATTATATATAAGCTGGTGGCCCGCAACTTAAATGTAGTTAGAAAAGAGGTCCTTAGTTGTAAAAAGGTTGGGAACCACTGCCCTTAGGCACTGCTTTGGAACTATTTTCCTTTCATACCACAAAATGAAATAATAACATCATTATCCAATAAGTACAAACTAGATACCAAATTGTACCACCATGTACCAAATGTACTCATAACAAGAGGTGTCAACCTTTCCTTTCAGACTTTTATTCAGTTAAGCCCCTATTATGTATCAATTAATTAAAATTAAGCACAAAGGCAGCTCG
The DNA here is from genome assembly GCA_024509875.1 of Oreohelix idahoensis. NCBI lineage: Eukaryota > Metazoa > Mollusca > Gastropoda > Stylommatophora > Oreohelicidae > Oreohelix > Oreohelix idahoensis. Next base: position 469,017 of record JAMPIV010018373.1, on the reverse strand, counting down.
CTCGCAGAGAAGGACAATGCCTGTCATATTTTCTGACATGCTAAAAATATTTTAAATTTCAATCCTCTTTAAACCTGGTTTAAAGATTAAAATAAAAACTATTAATATCAATCACAAATACGTTTCGCCAAAAAAACCTCTTTACAGCAGTCATGGTGTACGTAACAGCAGGTTTAAAACCCTGCCCAAAGGTTATGGCACATATCAGATTCATTTTTCACATTCATCACCTTTCAGCTTGCCAAGGAGCATAGCCTACAACAAATGTATGCCAAGTTCTCCTGTCCCATATCTTTCCAAGACTTCTTCACGTCTGTCTCCAGCTCTCTTCTCCATGTGTTCCTTGGTCTCCCTCTACCTCTTTTACCCATCACCTCCATATTAGTGATCTTGTCATCACCTCCATATTAGTGACCTTGTCATCACCTCCATATTAGTGACCTTGTCATCACCTTCATATTAGTGATCTTGTCATCACCTCCATATTAGTGACCTTGTCATCACCTTCATATTAGTGATCTTGTCATCACCTCCATATTAGTGACCTTGTCATCACCTCCATATTAGTGACCTTGTCATCACCTCCACATTAGTGATCTTGTCATCACCTCCACATTAGTGATCTTGTCATCACCTCCACATTAGTGATCTTGTCATCACTTCCACATTAGTGATCTTGTCATCACCTCCACATTAGTGATCTTGTCATCACCTCCACATTAGTGATCTTGTCATCACCTCCACATTAGTGATCTTGTCATCACTTCCACATTAGTGATCTTGTCATCACTTCCACATTAGTGATCTTGTCATACCACTTCAATCCTTCAGTTCTAGGCAAGCACCTTTCACATAATAATTATACTACCAAGACTCAAACATTGTTTTCATAATCTATAACTACTTTGGGAAATCACAAATAATAGCAGACAACCTCAGTCTAAAACTGATTGCCATGCAAGATATGGTTTTTCTGTTGAAATGATGGGTATTTACAGGGTGTTTCAAGATTATGTATCCATACTTCTAGTGCAAGTAACTCACACACAACTTAGCATAAAATGCGGCTATTTTGCAAGAACAGAGCGGGATAATGCTAGATACAAATGAATAATGCCTTAAAATATTACTGTTGCTGTCATTTTCGACGGAGTCATCTGTCAAGTTATTTGCTTATGTTTGTATCATAAGAATAATTGTGTCTTTACCTGCGATGTCAGGTTGATTAGGGGTTGTCTTCCCTTGTTTATTCATTCATTGTGTTTGACCTTTAGGGTCAGAGGTTGACAGTTCGGCGTAGGCCTATGGGAAGGTTTTTTAAGCGGGAGTGAGATATACTTCCGGGAAGCCGGGAGGTCCTGTTTTTCTGAAGGGACCAAGAGTCCATTGTTTTTCGGGGAGAATCTTCGAAGTAACTGCTATGGCAGTTTTCCCCAGTGAATCTCTGTGCGTCGGGATGACGACAGAATTCCTTGTTTAGTTCTGAGGATTCATTTTCCAGGTAATACCGACCTTTATGCATTATTACGCTTTTCGGTGGCAGAACATGTAAAGGATTACCTAGGGTGAACAGCAGCTCACTGATCCGCCATTTCAGAACTTATATATTTGTGCTCGAGGTAGCCATCCAAGACTGTTAGTCTTATATTGTCCAGAAATCCAGTGACGAAGATATATTGTGGGAGCCGCAGATTGGCGGAATTCATATCTACAATAAGTATTACTGCAGGGTTGATGATAACCTATTTAACAGAAGTACATGGCCGACGTCAGAACGAGGCCTGTGCTTTCGGCTATTATACTACAGCCTGATATGTGCAATTGGCGGGGAGTGCCAAGTTGCACCTGTGTGTCAAAGTAACTAAGGCATCTGACGCGTTTAGTCAGAGACGCCAAGGGCGACGCTACGAACTGTCATTATTGAAGAGCTTTGCTATTGACCATGCACGTCTATTCTGATGTTTACCTTTTTGAATGCCAAATGTATACCTATCGATGTCAGGTCAGCATGACCTTGTTACACTGACTGTTCCTGTTGATACTATGTGTGTTCTCGTAAATAAATGTCTTGAAACATGCCTGCAGTGTCAAAGCATCCTTGATTACTGCATGTGAGAGTATGGGTTGCAGGATCTACATCTATACGAGCCTAAACACATTCGCGTCTTCATTCGCACCCACACTCAATTCATCATACGCTCGCACTACACATCTAACAACATGTATACTGTCTTGGGCCAGTGACCACATCAACAAGAAAAAAAAGACAGTTACATTTCTGGTGGACCAGTTACGTGGGCTCTTATGATACATTTCTTGTCGCCAATGTGGCCTAGAAACTTACATTTCTGATGGACCAGATCTGTGGGTTTAAAAAGAACAGAGCGAGCATTTGACATTATTGTTGACATTTATGGATCCAGAAATTTACATTCCTGGTTGGCTGTTACATGTATGATGTCTCCAGTTTTGTCGAGAAAGTTACAAGAAGGACAAGTACACATTACACTTCTGATCTGTGGGTCTAAGCTACACACGGGACAGCCGTAACACACAGCGCTAATTCTACACTTGCAAGTTTTGGCTACAACAGGACAGATATAGGTCATCAACGGTTGACCCAAATAAACAGTACGAGCATTTATATTATAATGCTACATAAAGCATAACAAGACATGTACTGAAGTTAACTACTAGGCATTTGCTACGTGGACCATAACTGCATAGAAGGCGGGTTCCTATTGTAAACAGTACTGCTGGTTGTTACACGTTTCATTCAACAACAGACTTTTCTAGGTCAGAGCATTCAAGCTACATTGTTGGAGGTCAAGTGTCTGTAAACAGTACGTGGAAATAGTAAACATTCAATGTGCAAGTCCTAATTTGAGAAGGTCATAGTAACTTTGGTTCGTGAATACCACTTTATGTTACAGTGGATTTGACGTTCAGTGCGCGTTTGACATTTCGTTTCTGTGTTCGCAAGGAGCAAGGAATTTATTTTAGTTTCAGCTGTGACTGAACTTGTTCTGCAACACATTGAAATTGATTGCTATATTATGTTACTTCTGCTGTTTTTGTGTATTTTTCTGCGGGTTTTTCGGTTGGTGGGTCTTACGGTAAATATGAAACTTGATCGAGGCTTACTGTAAGCGTTCTGTAGGTGCAAATTTTCTTAATTTGGAAATTTGCTAGTGACAATTGGTCGCTATTGATGTTAGCTGTGATGTAATTGTACTTAACGTTGTTTTTGTAATATTTTGTCTGTTTTTCAGTTTTGATTGTCGATTTGTTTTGTTTGTATTCTGTAGGTCTCTCCTTTCTTGTGTATTTCTCTACACATTTTTGGTTAAAACAGTGTTGCCATTTGTATTGTTTTGTATTTTTGTCTTTGTATTTTTTTTTTTGGTTGTACTACATTACTGTCATGCACAGTCTACATACACATACTTGGTCATGTTTTGATAATATTGATAAGGTAGACTCTTCATATAGAGTTTCTTAATAAAATATTATTATATAAGATATTTATACAAGTTCTTTGATAAAAGACTTGTTATCTACAAAGATTGAGACAAGGTGAAATACATATTCAAGTTCTTTATAAAAAAGACTTGTGCCCATAGTGAGTGGGATATAAGGGAATTTTTTTTCCACAGGTACTCAAGTGATTTTTTGGGTACATTATAAACAAGAGGAACATACAAAGTCTTTGTCTAAGACTAAGACAGTAAAATAAAGTGAAGTGAGTATACAAGTCTAGCATTTCAGACTTGTCTCCCATTGAAGTGGGATAAGGTAATTTATTTAATTTTTTTTCAGGTTTCTGATCTCATTAGACAAGATGTCTACATTGGACTACTTTATTACAAAAGGGAGAGCCCTTGATAAGACTGGTCAACAGTTAGAACAATGGGTTGTTGCTCAGTATGACAAAGCATTAGCTGCAGAAGAGAAAAAAGCTCAGGCTGAAGAGAAAAAAGCTCAGGCTGAAGAGAAAAGATTAGAAAGAGAAGCTGCGGCGGAACAAAAAAAGGCTAGACAGAGAAGCTGATATGGCTGCTGAACAAAAGAAATTGCAGATGCAGGTGGAGGAAAGGAGATTTGAAGCTGAACAAAAGAGATTAGACAAAGAAGCTGCTGCAGAGGAGAGGAAAGCTCAAGCTGCTGCAGAGGAGAGGAAAGCTCAAGCTGAGGCTGAAATCAGAAAAATGGAACATGAGGAAAGAAAACAGAAGATGAAACTTGATGAAAAACTCGCAACTTTGGAGTTAGAGAAATTGAAATTGGCGAGTACGGGTGCTCAGCAAACAACTTCGAGTACGACAAGGGAGTTTGTTAGTAGGATTAAATTGCCTCATTTCAATCCTTTAAAGGATGACGTAGCAGATTATCTAGATAGATTCCAATTTTTGTGCGATACGCATAACATAAAAAAGGAAAAATATGTTGAACAACTGATGCCATTTTTTACAGGTGACACAGTGACTACTCTTATGACAATAGACGAACATGAGAGGACTAATTATGATGTTGTCAGGGCAGCATTACTAAAAAAATATCAACTAAAACAAGAAGACTATCGTCTTCGTTTTAGGACAATGTTGCCAGAAAATGGAGTAGATTTCTCTGATTTTGTTACAAAGATACGTCGTACATTTACACGATGGGTTGAGTTGTCTCAGATTGAGAAAAAACATATGAAGGTCTAATGGACTTATTATTGCGAGATAAGGTTTTGTCATCTGTTAATGATTCTTTTCTTGCATTCCTTCATGAGCGTAAGCCTAAAAACTTAAAAGAAATGGAGGAATATTGTTGTCAGTATGCCACAGCACATCCCCATGCTACAGTTAGCAATTCTAAAGTGAAAGAAGGGTTGCCAGCTGCTTCGGCAACACCATATGGCCCTAATTTCAAAAAAAAATTTTCAGGGTGCTCAACAAAATTGGAATAGGGGAAGTAATCAAAATTACACTCAGAAGCGGAGTAATCCAACACATGATGGTTCTTCGTCTATGCAGTGGAGACAAGATGGTAGTTCTCGTAATTTTAGTGGTAATAATTTGAGACACTTTCGCAAAGGCTATCCAAATAATAACTATTCAAATTTTCGAGGTAATCATTCTCGACGTCAAGATTATGACGATGGTGAATTTAGAAACCGGGATTCAAACCGGAATGATGATTACAATAGGCAATATGATAACAATTACAGGGGAAATGATAGTCGAAATAATTACAGGGGAAATGATAGTCGAAATAATTACAGGGGAAATGATAATCGAGGTAGACCTAGGTTTAACAAGAAAAGACCTTACCAACAGGCAAACTCTGCGCAACAAGAGTTTGATGGAGCCTGTAATACAGTAAATGATAGTGGTAACTCTAGGGCTATCACTGGTTGTGCTTTCGATTTTGGGAGAGCAACTGAATGCCCCCAATGCTTAACATTGTTTGACTCATCAACTGTATCTACGCTAAGTTGTGGTCACCCTCTTCCTGCTCTACCTGCTACAGTTGCGCATGATGGGAGAGGATCTCTCATCTTAGATAAAGGTCTAATAAATGATAGGCTAGTCTCAGTACTTTTCAATTCGGGATGTACTACCGTCGGGGTTAAGGAGTCTCTGATAGATCCTTGCTGTGCCACTGGAAAAACAATCAAATGTGTTACATTTGGTGGTACTATGGAAAGCTATCCTACTGCTATTATTAGGATTGACACTCCTTTCTTCACAGGAGATGTCCATGCATGTCTTCTTCCTAATCCTATTGCGGATCTTATAATCGGTCGTATTCATGGGGTTAAGGAATGCACCCCGCAACAAATTTCTAGTTGGGAAGAAGAAAACATTCAAACGGTCAATGCAGTGATGACAAGAGCTCAAGCTCTTAATCCCCCAACTTCATCTGATAATAGTAATGAAGTTGATAGCCAAGACGAGCACTTGGTGATTTCCCATGACTCGTTTGTTAAACGTCAAGAAAAGGATCCTTCTTTGAAGAAATACTTCCTTCTTGCAAAGAAAGGGGATCCCAATCAAAATACGAATCACAAATCGTATATCACTATGAAGAATGGTATATTGGTACGAATGGTACAACACTCGGACAAGTCTATGCATTCGCAAATTCTTGTGCCTAAGTGTATGAGAGCCTTAATTCTTCGGCATGCACACGATTCTCAGTGTTCTGGACACATGGGTTTTTCCAGAACTAAAACTAGAGTCCTTGCGTCATTCTTTTGGCCATTCGTGAATAAAGACATCCGAATTTATTGCCGATCTTGCAAAATTTGTCAAGAGGTCAAGTCTAGGGGTCCGAGACATGCTGCTCCTATTCAGGCTGCAGATATTCCGATTCGGCCGTTTCAGAAAATGGCTATAGACATCATTGGTCCGTTCAAAATTAAGTCAGCCAGAGGACACCAATTTATCCTCACTTGCGTGGACATGTGCACGCGTTGGCCAGAGGCTATTCCTCTGAAGAGCATATCAACTGTCGATATCGCTGATGCTCTTTGGCTCGTATTTTCTCGTCTGGGATTCCCCGGAGAAATACTGTCGGATCACGGCACTCAGTTAATTTCGGACGTTATGTCTCAGGTAATGGCTACGCTAGACATTAAAAGGTCTCTCAGTAGTATTTATCATCCAATGTCCAATGGATTGGTAGAACGTCTTAACAGGACACTAAAGAACTTACTTGGCAAGATAACGGAGGATCATCCTGAAGATTGGGACAGGGTTTTACCTGCAGTCCTCTTTGCCTATAGAGAGGTTCCCAACGAGCATACAGGGTTTTCTCCTTTCGAACTTGTCTTTGGCGCGCAACCGCGCGGGCCGATGTCCTTGTTACACGATTTGATAACTTCCGATAATATTGACGATGATACACAATCGTCATATGAATATGTTATAGCTCTTAGAGAAAAGATTATCGAATCGTGCAGGTTAGCAACTTCATCTTCCGAATTTGCGAAAGAAAAAGCTAGGCGATTTGCTAACAAGAAAAGACGCCTACGTCAACTTTGTCCTGGAGACAAAGCATATGTCTTACTGCCCTCAAGAGAGAATAGACTTCTCATTTCTTGGAAGGGTCCATACACTATAGTCTCGAAAATTTCTGATGTCGACTATATTGTCGATGTGGATGGAAGGCATAAAACCTTCCATATAAATATGCTAACAGAGTTTATTGAACGTCCAGACTATTTACAGCCTATTTTCCAGGCGACGGACGACTCTCCAGTTCAACATGGTCACATCTCATCCCTGTCTGTTATACAGGATGAGGAAACTATTTTTTCTGACGTGAACTTACCTCTTCCTGCGATTCCACTTACTTCAACGGAATCGTGGAGAGACGTTACAGTCTCTTCCAACTTGTCTTTTGAGGAACAGCGTCAAGTATCCTCTACGTTAAAATCATATCAGGATGTCCTTACCGACATTCCTGGACACACAGATGTCATAGAACATGACATCATACTTACTGATCGTAATCCGATCAGAGTAAGACCATACCCAATACCTATTCATTTTCAAGCACAAGTCGAGAAAGAATTGGATGAAATGATTCAACTACAAATAATTGAACCATCCACTTCAGCTTATTCTTCGTCGATAGTTATTGTTCGAAAGAAAGACAATAACATACGTCTTTGCGTTGATTATCGCAAATTAAATCAAGTTACGAAGACATCTACTCTACGAAAGATTGACAAGTGCGTAGTCTCTTGGGATTGATACAATTCTATGGAAGATTCATTGAGAATCTGTCCTCCATTATGGCACCACTTTCAACGTTATTGAAAAAAGGTTCTCCTAATATGGTGCGTTGGTCCCAAGAATGCCAAACTTCATTGGATCAGGTTAAGAATTTGTTCTCATCTCATCCTATCTTAAGACTACCGACGATTGATAAGACTTTTGTCCTTCGTAGTGATGCCTCTTCCACTGGGATTGGAGCGGCACTAATGCAGGAATATTCAGGAACTCTGCATCCTGTAATGTATATTTCTAGGAAGCTGAATGCGGCAGAAAGGAATTACTCGGTTTTGGACCGTGAATTGTTGGCTATGGTTTGGTCCATTCTTAAGCTACAAAGGTTCCTTCTGGGCGCGCATTTCTTTATGGAAACCGACCAAAAAGCTCTTACGGCTATGCAAAGTAAGGATTTGAAGAGCTCGAGATCTACTCGTTATGCTATTGCTCTTCAGCCTTTCCATTTCACGGTGCGAGCTATCCGTGGTTCGGATAATGTGATGGCGGACATATTGTCTAGATGCCCACATGATTCCAGTTAAATCTTGTGTCCTAGTTTTTCCTGATATATTTTCAGACTTAGGTCTGTCCTTAATATCATAATATGTTGTAATACAAATGTATTTGGATGATGTTTAGATAATTTAACAAATTTCATTTTGTCCATCCATCAGTGATATGTTGCTAAAATAGCATTGACATTTGTATATTGCTATGGTTATATTATTTAGTAATGTTTGATATATGATTGGTATTGCCAGCAACTTAGGTTTCTTGAATGGTATCCCTTAGTTTGTTTGGCTTAAAGGAAATATTTTCTCCTATGTTGGGAGATGATTTGTACCCTCTTCTATTGTACCTGATATTAGGTTCATTGTTTGCATGAGCACAGAAGTGATACTGGTGCTATCTTGCTCATGAACATATAAAAAAAAAAAAAATTGCATTTTTTTTTACAGGGGGGTGGTAGTAATGTTGCTGTCATTTTCGACGGAGTCATCTGTCAAGTTATTTGCTTATGTTTGTATCATAAGAATAATTGTGTCTTTACCTGCGATGTCAGGTTGATTAGGGGTTGTCTTCCCTTGTTTATTCATTCATTGTGTTTGACCTTTAGGGTCAGAGTTGACAGTTCGGCGTAGGCCTATGGGAAGGTTTTTTAAGCGGGAGTGAGATATACTTCCGGGAAGCCGGGAGGTCCTGTTTTTCTGAAGGGACCAAGAGTCCATTGTTTTTCGGGGAGAATCTTCGAAGTAACTGCTATGGCAGTTTTCCCCAGTGAATCTCTGTGCGTCGGGATGACGACAGAATTCCTTGTTTAGTTCTGAGGATTCATTTTCCAGGTAATACCGACCTTTATGCATTATTACGCTTTTCGGTGGCAGAACATGTAAAGGATTACCTAGGGTGAACAGCAGCTCACTGATCCGCCATTTCAGAACTTATATATTTGTGCTCGAGGTAGCCATCCAAGACTGTTAGTCTTATATTGTCCAGAAATCCAGTGACGAAGATATATTGTGGGAGCCGCAGATTGGCGGAATTCATATCTACAATAAGTATTACTGCAGGGTTGATGATAACCTATTTAACAGAAGTACATGGCCGACGTCAGAACGAGGCCTGTGCTTTCGGCTATTATACTACAGCCTGATATGTGCAATTGGCGGGGAGTGCCAAGTTGCACCTGTGTGTCAAAGTAACTAAGGCATCTGACGCGTTTAGTCAGAGACGCCAAGGGCGACGCTACGAACTGTCATTATTGAAGAACTTTGCTATTGACCATGCACGTCTATTCCGATGTTTACCTTTTTGAATGCCAAATGTATACCTATCGATGTCAGGTCAGCATGACCTTGTTACACTGACTGTTCCTGTTGATACTATGTGTGTTCTCGTAAATAAATGTCTTGAAACATGCCTGCAGTGTCAAAGCATCCTTGATTACTGCATGTGAGAGTATGGGTTGCAGGATCTACATCTATACGAGCCTAAACACATTCGCGTCTTCATTCGCACCCACACTCAATTCATCATACGCTCGCACTACACATCTAACAACATGTATACTGTCTTGGGCCAGTGACCACATCAACAAGAAAAAAAAGACAGTTACAATTACACATGAAGATTTTTAAAAATTTTTATAGAAGGTTGTGCTCCTCTCAAAATGCGCACAGTGAGGGATCCGAGATATAAAACTCAAACTGCAAGTTTCACTATTCATTTAGTAACAGTACAGAATGGCAGCCAGCTGTTCATCACAGTAACAATGCAGTGTTACAGGCCATCGACATTTCTGACTTTAAATGTAAAAATACCCTAATTCTGTCTCAAATGATTATTGAGGTATCAGCATTCAAAGTGTGTATACATAATGTTGAACCACCCTGTATATTGACACCATGCCTTATTATTCATTGTACGTTCCCTGGAAATGTAATTAGCAAGCATCAGGTTTAGTTATGCATTCAGTAGCTTCCCTTTTACCAAGCTTGCTATGCATGCCCTTCTAGCTACACACCTGGCTGTGAGAAATGAGGTCTTTCTACCACGTGGTTCAAGATATCTGCATCTTACATTAAATTTTTTTTTTTTTATTTCTTCCAGTTGTTATTAGGCCTGTGTAGTTTGGGGGGGGGGGGGGGGGGGGGGGGGGGGTTGGGGGGGGGGGGGGGGGGGGGGGAGAGATGGGAGGGTTGTCTTCAAGAAGACAATAAAAGAATATGACCACCCCTACCTCAGGTATGTCGTAAGAGGCCACTAAATATGAGGCTCAACAATCTTCAACTCAAATGTTCAAGTCAGTCCTATTGTATGGCTCTGAGACATGGAGAGCAACAAAAACAACAATCAAAAAAAGCTACAGACTTTTATAAACGGGTGCTTGCGTAGAATAGAAGGACTGAAATGGTATGACAAAGTCACAAATGTGGAATTGATGACAAGAACCAGACAAGTGCCAGTGTGGAACAAGAGTTGAGAAGAAGACGCTAGCGATAGATAGGACACAGAGGTGACTGATGTAAAACAGATTGCTACAAAAACCACTTCTGCAAAAGCATGTGAATGCTTGGTGCAGGCTTCTTGGAAGGGGGACCAGCTGTAGCACTGGCTCCATGCTCCATAAGGAGAGAAAAAGAAAATGATTATGATTTTCATTACAACTTTTTATTTAAACTGTTTATCAATTTTAACTCAGATCTTGCTTCAACGAAAAACAAACAAAACTAAAAGCTACAGTCTATTACATTTTCTTCACTAAATGCTTGCATCTAAACCACATCAAAAGATAAAAAATAGAAAAAAAAAACCCTAAATAAAAAACATCAACTGCCAACACCACAAACAAATAACACCAACCACCAACACCACAAACAAATAACACCAACTGTCAACACCACAAATAAATAACACCAACTGCCAACACCACAAACAAATAACATCAACTGCCAACACCACAAACAAATAACATCAACTGCCAACACCACTAACAAATAAATAACTTCAGCTACAAATCACCAGAAGTACAAAATACAAGCTACTCAGAAAAGTAAATAAATCACATTGGTCACTAGATGATGACAGAAGTAAATAGCGTCAGCCATTAATCACCAAAAGTAAATATACATCAGCCACTCAACATCACAAGTTAAGAACATCACCCACTCAACATCAAAAGTAAATAACGTATCCCACTCACCATCAAAAGTAAATATACAACACTCACTCAGTATCACAAATAAAAAACATCATCCACTCAACATCAGAAGTATATAACAGCACCCACTCAACATCACAAGTAAAGAACATCACCCACTCAACATCACAAGTAAATAACATCACCCACTCAATAGCAGAACTATATAACATCACCGACTCAACATCACAAGTAAATAGCATCCCCCACTCAACATCACAAGTAAATAATATCACGCACTCAATATCAGAAGTAAATAATATCCCCCACTCAACATCACAAGTAAATAACTTTAACCAGTCATAATCAGAAGTAAATAACATCAGCCAATCTACATCAGAAGTAAAAGAACACCGAAAGTAAATAACACCAGCCTGACAGCACCAGAAGTAAATAACACTAGAAGTAAATAACACCAGCCAGTCAACACCAGAAGTAAATAATACCAGCCAGTCAACACCAGAAGTAAATAACACCAGCCAGTCAACACCAGAAGGAAATAACACCAGCCATTCAACACCAGAAGTAAATAACACCAGAAGTAAATAACATCTGAAGCAAATGACTTGAGCCAGTCAGCACCAGAAGTAAATAACATTAGCCAGTCAACACCAGAAGTAAATAACATCAGCCAGTCAGCACCAGAAGTAAATAAAACCAGCCAGTCAACACCAGAAGTAAATAACACCAGCAGTAAATAACACCAGAAGTAAAAAACATCTGAAGCAAATGACTTGAGCCAGTCAGCACCAGATGTAAATAACATCAGCCAGTCAGCACCAGAAGTAAATAACATCAGCCAGTCAGCACCAGATGTAAATAACACTAGCCTGTCAACACCAGAAGTAAATAACATCAGCCAGTCAACACCAGAAGTAAATAACACCAGCCAGTCAACACCAGAAGTAAATAACATCAGCCAGTCAACACCAGAAGTAAATAACATCAGCCAGTCAACACCAGAAGTAAATAACATCAGCCAGTCAGCACCAGATGTAAATAACATCAGCCAGTCAACACCAGAAGGAAATAACACCAGCCAGTCAACACCAGAAGTAAATAACATCAGCCAGTCAGCACTATAAGTAAATAACATCATAAGTAAATAACACCAGAAGTAAATAACATCAGAAGCAAATGACATGAGCCAGTCAGCACCAGATGTAAATAACATCAGAAGTAAATAACATCAATCAGTCAGTATCAATAGTAAATAACATCAGCCACTAAACATCAGAAGTAAATGATGTGAGCCAGTCAGCATCAGAAGTAAATAACATCAGAAGTAAATAACAGCAGAAGTACATAACATCAGAAGTAAACAACATCTATCAGTCAGTATCAATAGTAAATAACATCAGCCACTAAACATCAGAAGTAAATGACGTGCACCAGTCAGCATCAGAAGTAAATAACAGAAGTAAATAACATTCAGTCACTGAACATCAGAAGTAAATGACATGAGCCAGTCAGCATCAGAAGTAAATAACATCAGCCAGTTAGAGTTAGCATAAAAGGTAAATAACATCAGCCATTAAACAACAAAAGTAAATAACATCAGCCAGTTAGAGTTAGCATCAGAAGTAAATAATATCAGCCAGTTAGAGTTAGCATCAGAAGTAAATAACATCAGCCAGTTAGAGTTAGCATCAGAAGTAAATAACATCAGCCACTAAACAACAGAAATAACAAATCAGCAGCAAAACACAAAAAATAACACACACAACTGAATACCACAGGTAAACAACAACAGAACAGCCATAAGTTTTAAAAAAACAAAACAACAAGAACAACAATAACTGGTGAAATCTCCAAGTAAATATTCATCTAACATTGCAGCAAGGGAAGAAGAGAAAAAAGGATGGATCTAAACATCTGTCATGCCTAGATAATTAACTCTGGAAGCAATGGTTATATAGTATAGAACATGTGGTTAGTAGACAAAGAACACAAAGTTATGTTTGGTGAGAGCGGTAATCATGCTTCATTTATGATAACACTCATCTACTACACATCTGACAAAACATTAAGTAAATAAAAAGCCAAACAACAAATCAGTCACATTTAAAAACTATAATTTATAAACAAAAAGTTTAAGTAATAAACGCAATTATGCTTTAGTCAACGGCTCAAAATGATAGCCATGGCTGCTTTTACAACAGAAAAAAAAAACGTGATCTTGGAGCAAACAAAATCACGTGTAAACTATAGGAAACAAATCAATCAACTACTACAACTCAAAGGCCAGCACTCTCACCTCTTGGCTTTCTTTGCCTTTTTCATCCTATATTAGTACATGAAAGAAACATGACCAAGTTTTCACAAGGCGGGTCATTCAATCTACAGTTTGCTAAACTACACGCTGTTAATGTCTACTAGCATTCTAACAAGACTTTACCACTCTTTGCTTAAATAGTAATATGCAGATAACAAAGCATCTGTATATTAGGACAGTGTTTCTCAACTTTTCACAAAGTCTGGACTATTTCAGAAAAATTACATTCCTCAACCCCCTCCACAAAATTGTTAGAGATATGATAACTGGACTACAGTCATGGAGAAGAAAGCTGCTAATTGTCAAATGTTCATGTACGCTGTCTTGTTAAAATTATTAACGGCCATGCTCACACTTCCTGAGGTTCAGTTTGTAAATCTGTGTGGGCACAAACTTTAAGTTGTGAAACACTGTTATAAAGAGTACAGGGGCGGACTGACAGTGATCGGGACCCCCAAACAATAAGGGATAGTTTACTTGACAGTTGATTTACTTGGCCGCCGATTAAGCCAGAATGAGGCTGATTGACAGTGGACCCCCCCTACCGCTGTGGGCCCTCGGACACTGCCCAGTCCTTCAGTCCGCCCCTGAGAAGGTATGTTAAAACATAAAATCAAAACTAGAAATGTCGTGACTGACATTTCCATGAAAAAATAACTGGAAATTCCAGTTTTCAGAGATGAACATACATGACAAAAACATGACTTGTTCCAAACTTTTAAAAGTTTTTAACCATGACATGTAATCAGATTTATTTGAGGAGGTAGCTTCCACTACTACTAATATATACCAGAACCACAAGGTCTTTTATGTTTGGACATGCGCCCTATTATAACCAACAGACCCTATGTCTAGGTTGAACGGTGCACGCCTCACCAAAATGAGGCAAAATTTTACTTTAAAATAAAAATAGCATTCATTACTCACTTGTTAATCTTGTCAAAGCAGGAATCACACACCCTCACCTCACGCTCAAAGCCAAGTTTGGGAATGATGCATGATTTGGTCGAACATTTGCCACAGAACACTTCTCCACAGTTTCGACAGTGATGCTAAATTTTTAACAAAATTTAAAAAACTGTTTTAATGCCTTTCACTTATCGCCGTCACATACCACAACATGAACACACAGCAACTGATCATAGTACCACAACAGTACTTATCTCTTGTGGCTTCCAGGGGTCTCTAAGAAGATAGGAAGAAAGAATAAAACCTCTGCTCCTGCAGGCATGTCATTAAGTAACAAATGAGTTTGTGCACGGAGCTGGCAACTTTCATTGTACTAGCACAAGAAGTACTTTGGGTCAGATGTTCTGCAAGAGGATCAAATCCAGTGGTGGCTCTATGCTTCTTAAGGGGTGCAACAGAAGAATTTTGAAGATAGATAACGACACTGTTGCTTCTGTGTCTTAGCTGACGGCCCATGATCCTCCGGGAGCTGATGGGTAACAAATAAACAACTTGTCTTACCCTGGGGATTCCAGAACAATTGTAATGCCATCAACGGGGTCATGATGAATGTGCCTAATTAAAATGCGCTATTGACATTTGTGGAATACCCAAGGTTATAGAGATAGACACGAGACCAAAACATGTATGGAGAAAAGAACTGGGAGACAGAAATCAACAGGATACAAGAAGTCCTTGAATGGATGGCACAGGACAGGAAGGCTTGAAAGGTATTTGCTAAAGACCTATGCTCCATGGGAAGCTGAAGGTTAATTAATGAATGATTAATATTCTATCGTTTAACAGTGTCCATATATTTTAATGCCGCAATGTCTTATGCAGCGTCCGACTGGCAGAGTTGTTAGATCCCTAGCCTCTCATGGCAAAGTAACCAGGTTCAAAACCTGGTAGTGTCACAATTCTTGGCTACACAGCTGTAAATGGGTACCTGACTCTGCTCTTGAGTTGAGGATGGCAAAAGCAGTGAGGAAATGAAATGGTCACTCACTTTATAAAGCAGGACCTAGTACAGTGAACTCCCTAACACTTCACTCCCATAAAGAAATATCTGTTAGGTGACTACCATTAACTTCTTAAGCCCTGATAAGTGACCTTAACATTTAGGCAGTATCTATTATGGGATTACCTTTGCCGTTTTACTTCTTATGCCCTGATAAGTGACCTTAACAATTCACTCCACTTTGGCAGTATCTGTGATGGCACTACCTTTAACTTCTTATGCTGTGATAAGTGACCATAGTGCCCTCAACTCAGATATTAAGATATGATCAGCTGACTTACCTTTCTCTGCACCACATTGAACTGTACTCTGCACCTTGTACAAGTCTCACCATCTTTCCATAAGGGTGCCCTCTCAGCATCAAACATGGCATCTGCCTCTTTCAGAGCGGGAAACTTAAACCCTAAAAGCAAACCAATAACACACTTAAAATCCAGGCGAAAGCGAGCACTAAATGTGTTCCGTCTTGCCATCAAGTATACTACTTTTTTCCAAATATTGCTTCATCATAAAGTTAAAAAATAACTCTAAAATGAGTGATCAATCAAGCTATAATAAATGGAGATATAGAGATCATGACGGAGACAATGGCATTAACTTGACTAACCTCTCTTTAGCTAACAGTCTGATTATGATAAGTTTATATGCTACTTAACAAAGTGTTTGGAAAAGGAACGCATAATTTTTTTTTTCCATGAAGCTTATTAGTTCTGATCCACTGCGGCGATCATTGCCACAATTGGCTGTGTGTGGTGTACCCGGAAACGGGGCCTCTGTTACGTGCAGTCTTTGATATCTTACAATATTATACATTGGTATACTTGTTATGTTCGCAAATATTTTGTAAACAAAATAGTGCTTAAGGAAAAGTCATTATTGAGTTACTTCCCTTGAAAGTTGTGTCGGCTCTTTCGATCGAACTCCGCGGATAAATCCAGTTTTCTGCGATTTATTCTTTGTTTGGGTAGTAATAGATTGTTCTTGCTTCAGAATATCTATGGCCTGAATTTATGTGTATTGTTTGTCTGAGTAGGACGAGTCTGTCTTATATCTGTATATCTTTACATATCTAAGTCGAACTATATGTTCTTTTGTCTCTAGAGAGGTCAAAGGCTATTCGGCGGATGTGTCGCTAGAGTGTGGTGTGATTTGGCTTCGTCCTGATAGGGACTGTGTCTTCTATGTCGGCTTGTCGCCGGGGAAAAAGTGATCTCAGTATTTGTGGGGAAAGTGATAGTCGTCTAGACCTATCGTGTATGCTTTACCCCAGTGTTTATTCGTATTGCCAAGGAATGGCAGAATCATATTTCGGATACCAAGGTAATAATAGACACTCTTATGAACTCTCGTACGAAGCCACCATTTTCGATAGGTACGATTTGAATGTCTAAGAGAATATATTTGACTCGATGAAAACGACTTCGATTCCTAGCAGCACTATATCCTGTAGATTGCAGTCAAGTGTTCATGATCAAATCTACAGAGCAATGGAAGATTTAATGAATGACTAACTTTAGGACAGATTCATTATCTGTATCCAAACGTGAGTGACAGCTCACGAGTGAAGCCATCTTGGAACCAAACATGTAGTGACTTTCAAGAAGAGAAAAGGGATGCCCGTATTATCGCTTGATTAGTCCAGAGATCACTGCTACACATGAGAACCCATTGCTAGCGGTTCAATATTATTATTATATGAAAAAACTGTGCTGAACCTTATGTTAAAGAATCTTCGCTAGACGAGATTAGGTAGAAGCCATCTTGGATATTGTTTATAATCTGACGTGCTTTGTCAGTAAACTCAGTTGATATATATATATGGGCAATACTGGGTGCTTGGCTACTGACAGTCCATTATAATATTATTCTACATGAGTGCCCATGTAACATAACATTGCAAGACCAGTTATCCACTGTACCATGATGTATTATGCCAACCTGTGATTTGTCACTATCTGTGCTGTCGAGTGTGTACGTCCAATTAAACTTTAGTAAAGGTACACAGTCGTTGGTGTCGATGACTTCCAGCCATACATGAGTGTGAGAAAAGAACATTTGTCAACACCACGAACCCTTATTATCATTCGCACATTATACACTCAATCCATGTCTACACACCACTGCGTAGGTCAAGTTGACATTCCATACACTACAGTGGAGCAAACAACACCATAGAGATCTTATCAACTGATGATGATGATGTCTGCTTCCATCCACTTATATTTATCCTTTTGGTGGATATCATTAACGGGAATAAAATAACAACTTTATCAACTGGTGGCCAGTGTGGGGAAGATAACTGAGGATCATCCTCAAGACTGGGACAGAGTTTTACCTGCGGCCCTCTTCGCTTACAGAGAGGTACCCAATGAACATACAGGATTTTCTCCCTTTGAACTCGTCTTTGGCGCGCGTCCACGTGGCCCTATGTCGTTGCTTCACGATCTCATTACATCTGACAATATTGACGATGACACAAAGTCATCCTACGAATATGTCATCACGTTGAGACAAAAGATTATCGAAGCATGCAAATTAGCAACTTCTTCTTCTGAATTTGCGAAACAGAAGGCAAGGCAATTTGCCAATAAGAAGAGATGCTTACGACAACTTTGTCCTGGTGACAAAGCATTTGTATTACTACCTTGTAGGGAAAACAGATTACTTATTTCTTGGAAAGGTCCGTACGATATAATATCGAAAATTTCCGATGTCGACTATATTGTCGATATTGATGGGAAGCATAAAACCTTCCACATCAATATGCTTACTGAATTCCATGAACGTCCGGATTATTTGCAACCCATTTTCCAAGCAACGGACAATTCTCCAGTACAACATGGTCATTACTCATCACTGTCCGTGATACAGGATGAGGAAACAAGTTTTTCAGATGTAAATCTTCCTCTACCAATGATCCCACTTCATTCCAGTGAATCATGGAAGAACGTTACTGTCTCTCCTGATTTGTCTCTAGGAGAACAGCGACAAGTTTCAACTATGTTGCAAACATTTCAGGATGTACTCACTGACATCCCTGGACAAACGCATGTCATTGAACATGACATTGTTCTAACTGACCATACTCCTATTAGGGTTAGACCTTATCCTATACCTATACATTTTCAAGCACAGGTCGAGAAAGAGTTGGATGAGATGATAGATTTGAAAATAATCGAACCATCCACCTCTGCATATTCTTCGCCGATGGTTATTGTGCGTAAAAAAGACAATAACATACGTCTTTGCGTTGACTATCGAAAATTGAATCAAGTAACGAAGTTCGATGCCGAACCTATGCCTTTACTGGAAGAGCTACTTACTCGACTCTCCAAATCTCATTTTTTCACTAAACTTGATTTGTCTAAAGGATATTGGCAAGTTCCTTTATCTGAACGCGCCAAACCTCTCACGGCTTTTTCAACACCTAGAGGTTTGTTCCAATGGAATTTTATGCCTTTCGGTCTTATGAACGCACCAGCTACATTCGTACGCATGATGCGCCGAATCCTATCTTATCGGTCAGATGTCATTGCATATCTAGACGACATCTGTCTTTTCAGCGATACTCGGGAAGATCACTATTCAGGGTTAGATGAATTGCTGTCTACTTTGCGTGAGCACAACCTGACAGCGAAACCCTCTAAAGCCTATATTGGTTTTAGCGAAATTTCTTTCCTAGGCCACCGAGTTGGTCATGGTTTCCTAAAGACAGAGGACCATAATACTAGTAAGATACTTAACATCTCAATCCCTAAGACTAAAAAACAGGTGAGAAGTCTGTTAGGTCTTATTCAATTTTATGGCAGATTCATTCAGAATCTATCCTCTATCATGGCACCTCTCTCAACACTTCTAAAGAAAGGTTCGCCTAATGTGGTCCACTGGTCTCAGGAATGCCAATGCTCTCTGGATAAGATTAAAACACTGTTTTCAACACCACCTATTTTAGTGCTACCCACTAAAGATAAGACATTCGTTCTTCGTAGTGACGCTTCATCCACTGGGATTGGAGCGGCACTAATGCAAGAGTACTCTGGAACTCTGCATCCTGTAATGTATATTTCCAGAAAACTAATGCGGCAGAAAGGAATTATTCGGTTTTAGACCGTGAGCTATTAGCTATGGTTTGGTCGATCCTCAAACTACAGAGATTCCTTCTAGGCGCACATTTCATAGTAGAAACCGACCAAAAAGCTCTTACTGCTATACAGAGTAAGAATTTGAAGAGCTCGAGGTCTACTCGATATGCAATTGCTCTTCAACCTTTTCATTTCTCTGTGCGAGCTATTCGTGGATCAGATAATGTGATGGCAGACATTCTGTCAAGATGCCCACATGATTCCACATAACTATTAGGGCTTAGACTTCTTGATATGTCTAGTTCTATAGTAGTTCCTTTTCTATATCATGATAGATACACATTTGTAATTTAATAATATAATGATTGTATCACTACATAGCGGTTCATTGATGTTTATTCACCGCTGTGCTTTGATGATTGTTTCTTCATAAATCATAAATTTAAGATATCTAATACGAAATGATGATATGAATTTTTTAGGCATTGTGTAATTGCCAGAATTGTATTATACTTTGATGACACCTTCCTGGAAAAATATACTTGTAGAGAAATAATTTCTCTCAGTTTATGAGACACATTCTCACCAGTCGCTCCATAAGTCGACTTAGCCTCATATTAGGCGTTATAGGTATTCCTGATATTTTCATCTGCGCATTATTCATGCGTTGTGAGCCTATTGTACGTTGCTCCTAGATGTATTTCCAAAAAAAAAAAATGTTCCATTTTTTTTTTTTTTCCCGGGAGGTGTGGTAAGACTGTTACGTGCAGTCTTTGATATCTTACAATATTATACATTGGTATACTTGTTATGTTCGCAAATATTTTGTAAACAAAATAGTGCTTAAGGAAAAGTCATTATTGAGTTACTTCCCTTGAAAGTTGTGTCGGCTCTTTCGATCGAACTCCGCGGATAAATCCAGTTTTCTGCTATTTATTCTTTGTTTGGGTAGTAATAGATTGTTCTTGCTTCAGAATATCTATGGCCTGAATTTATGTGTATTGTTTGTCTGAGTAGGACGAGTCTGTCTTATATCTGTATATCTTTACATATCTAAGTCGAACTATATGTTCTGTTGTCTCTAGAGAGGTCAAAGGCTATTCGGCGGATGTGTCGCTAGAGTGTGGTGTGATTTGGCTTCGTCCTGATAGGGACTGTGTCTTCTATGTCGGCTTGTCGCCGGGGAAAAAGTGATCTCAGTATTTGTGGGGAAAGTGATAGTCATCTAGACCTATCATGTATGCTTTACCCCAGTGTTTATTCGTATTGCCAAGGAATGGCAGAATCATATTTCGGATACCAAGGTAATAATAGACACTCTTATGAACTCTCGTACGAAGCCACCATTTTCGATAGGTACGATTTGAATGTCTAAGAGAATATATTTGACTCGATGAAAACGACTTCGATTCCTAGCAGCACTATATCCTGTAGATTGCAGTCAAGTGTTCATGATCAAATCTACAGAGCAATGGAAGATTTAATGAATGACTAACTTTAGGACAGATTCATTATCTGTATCCAAACGTGAGTGACAGCTCACGAGTGAAGCCATCTTGGAACCAAACATGTAGTGACTTTCAAGAAGAGAAAAGGGATGCCCGTATTATCGCTTGATTAGTCCAGAGATCACTGCTACACATGAGAACCCATTGCTAGCGGTTCAATATTATTATATGAAAAAACTGTGCTGAACCTTATGTTAAAGAATCTTCGCTAGACGAGATTAGGTAGAAGCCATCTTGGATATTGTTTATAATCTGACGTGCTTTGTCAGTAAACTCAGTTGATATATATATATGGGCAATACTGGGTGCTTGGCTACTGACAGTCCATTATAATATTATTCTACATGAGTGCCCATGTAACATAACATTGCAAGACCAGTTATCCACTGTACCATGATGTATTATGCCAACCTGTGATTTGTCACTATCTGTGCTGTCGAGTGTGTACGTCCAATTAAACTTTAGTAAAGGTACACAGTCGTTGGTGTCGATGACTTCCAGCCATACATGAGTGTGAGAAAAGAACATTTGTCAACACCACGAACCCTTATTATCATTCGCACATTATACACTCAATCCATGTCTACACACCACTGCGTAGGTCAAGTTGACATTCCATACACTACAGTGGAGCAAACAACACCATAGAGATCTTATCAACTGATGATGATGATGTCTGCTTCCATCCACTTATATTTATCCTTTTGGTGGATATCATTAACGGGAATAAAATAACAACTTTATCAGCCTCCCAGTACTGAGGCACAGTTTACGTCTCCGATGTCGCTCACTGGTGCAGCCACCTCACTGAACTATTGTACTGGACATGAGGTAATGCATACATTTAGACGTGAGGTGGCAGGGAAGAAAATCCGTAAAAACTGCTTGCTGAAATTGGATGTGTCGGGCCGAAAGGCGCAGATATCGCAGCATAGCTGTAAACTACAGCACAGCGTAATTACTGCTCAAAATGGCCAGAGTTGAGAGATGGCTGAGCGAACGCAAACAACATTAGTTCTGATTCCTTGTTGCCTAGCTCACTAACATTCAACGTCGCTGTTAGAGTCTAATTCCTTTTTCGTAATCCTTTAATGTTTCTGGTCCTAATTCTATTGAAATCTATCAGTTTCTGCTGCTGTTTAGTCTTTTTAGCGATAGAATAACCACTGCCGGCTTGCTAGGCTTGTCATAGCAGTGCCATACCCCATTGGTCAGTGACTTTTCATGGCAACCCGAGCCCGGCCTTCATGGCTACCAAAGCAGTCCCATTGGAAAGCCTACACCATACTTAACCTAGGCCCAGTTATCCCCTACTTCGTCCTGTTTCCACCTCCTACGACATGGATGTGGAGTTGGGCTTTAGGATGCATATCTAATGATAGTAGATTCAGGATTATCATCTATTTCATGCATTTTCCATCTTGCTCCTTATAGAGCATGCAATTACCACTGTAGCTGGTCCCCTTGCAGAAAGCCTGCACCAAGCATTCACATGCTCTTACAGCCGTCGTTTCTGTCACAATTTGTTTTACACGATGAGGTTGCCAGCCTCATGTACAACTTCATATTAGTCGCCTTGTACGACATGCCTATTTCATCATCATAATTTCCATTTTTGTCCTTATGCAGCATGGCATCACCACTACAGTTGGCCCGCTTGCAATAAGCCAGCACCAAAGCTGTCAAGTACTCTTGCAGCAGTGGTTTCGGTGTCAATTCGTTTAACATGACGAGGCTGCTAATCCCATGCACTATCTCATATTAGTTGCCTCTTACAGTGTCTGTATCAATTTGTTTTAACATGAGGAGGTTGCCAATCCCAGACATAACCTCTTATTAGTTGCCTCTTACAGTGTCTGTATCAATTTGTTTTACCTTATGACGTTACCAGTCCCAGACATAACCTCATATTAGTTGCCTCTTACAGTGTCTGTATCAATTTGTTTTACCTTATGACATTACCAGTCCCAGACATAACCTCTTATTAGTTGCCTCTTACAGTGTCTGTATCAATTTGTTTTACCTTACGACCTTACCAGTCCCAGACATAACCTCTTATTAGTTGCCTCTTACAGTGTCTGTATCAATTTGTTTAACCTTACGACCTTACCGGTCCCAGACATAACCTCTTATTAGTTGCCTCTTACAGTGTCTGTATCAATTTGTTTTACCTTACGACCTTACCGGTCCCAGACATAACCTCTTATTAGTTGCCTCTTACAGTGTCTGTATCAATTTGTTTTACCTTACGACCTTACCGGTCCCAGACATAACCTCTTATTAGTTGCCTCTTACAGTGTCTGTATCAATTTGTTTAACCTTACGACCTTACCGGTCCCAGACATAACCTCTTATTAGTTGCCTCTTACAGTGTCTGTATCAATTTGTTTAACCTTACGACCTTACCGGTCCCAGACATAACCTCTTACGACATACCAGAGGCAGCAGTAATCCTATTTTGTCTTTATCTCCTCATAGACCCCCCTGAGAACTACACAGGGTATTTTCATCTATCTGCTGGAGCTAATCTCTTCTGGTCAATACTAATACTTCACTGAATTACAAACCTTCCATCTTCAACAGGTGAAATGTGTCTTCAACAGCCTTGTAACTCGGTTCATTGCGAAACGCATGAGACCAAGTCTGTACCAGTTCTAGTATTTTCTCCTTCACAGGGTCCGCTCTGGACTGAAACCAAACAGATATGACAATCAAACATACTACATCTCTCCGAAGATGGCGAGTATCTGCCTGAATGGCGAGAGGACACTTGTCAGCGTACAGGAAAAATAGGATACTCACGTAAAATTAGTCCCAGGTTAGACATACTAACCTGAGATTTCGCCTCGAGTAATAGCAGGCGTACATAAAAAAAAAAAAATAAATATATCACATGAAATGCGGTCACACTTTTTTACTTTACTTTTAAATATCATCATTTCCCTTTTGGCTCCTTTTTGGAACAAGGAACCACCACAGCAACTAATGCCGTTATAGAAAGTTGGAAGATGAAGCTTTAATGTGGTCCTGTAGTGATGGTTTCTGTAGTCATTTATTTGTAACAATGAGGTTGCCAGTCCCATACACAACCTCATATTAGTTGCCTGGTAGGACATGCTTGATGAAACAGTAGTCCTATTCTTTGTCTCCTCACAGATTCCCCCCCCCTTTCCCCCCAGAACTACATGGGGCAAACATGACCCCAAGACATCTTATTCAAATCATATATGGACATAAAACTCAGGATGATAATATCATAATGCTACTTCTACTACACATTTCATACTTCTGATTCTGAAGAGCATGCTGTGGTAATAACATCACAGATTGTTAATGTTTAACTAGAGCTTCTCGCTCTTTTGCGGCCAGTACCAAGTTGAAAACTCCTTGGTATTATCTACTGTAGATTTAGACTTTTCCTTTTGGCTTTTCTGCCATTCCGAAATGTGTTGAGTGAAAACTTCAACATCACAGATAAATCTAGAATACTGTTTCATTCATTCATTTCCCTTCAACTCACCAAGGAGCATAGGCCTTCAACAAACACATGCCAAGTCTTCCTGTCCCGTGCCATCAGCTGAAGGTCTTTCCATTTCTTCATCCTGTTCATTTGTCTCTATCCTCTTCCCCATGTGTTGTTCAGTCTCCATCTATCTCTCTTATTCTGTGGATCCCAGAACAAGGACAACCTTGTAAGGCTATCAACATGTTTCCTCACTATATGACCTAATCATCGTCACAATCTACTTCTCATCTCTTGTTCCACTGGCACTCGTCTAGTTCTTGTCATCAGTTTCACATTGGTGACCTTGTTGTACTATTTCAATCCCTCTATTACACGCAAGCACCCATTTATGAAAGTCTGTAACATCTTAGTTATTGTTCTCTATGTTTCACAGCCATACAACAGGACTGACGTGACAATGAGACGATTCTGATTTCTGTGCTGAACTAAGAATATTCACTAGAGAATAATAATGTTCAAGGGCATGCTGTTTGACCCGATTACAATCAGTATGCCTGTTCCAACAAGCAGTATGTTTTTTTTAAAACTCTCTACAGTAGTCTGCTGGCCTGTGTAAATCCTGGCAATCTCAGAAGAGACAAAGAAAGAAAGGAACTATTGCTCCCATCAGGTAATTTTGAAAAAAAAAATAACATTTTGCCTCGTTTTTGGCAAGGGACCTAGACACAAAATCCGTCAGTTATATTAAGGTGCATAACCTAATATTAAAAGACTGCGCTGGTGTAAAGGTTACCACACTGCGCTGGTGATCGGGTGATCCAGGTTCAAGCCTGGGCGAAGACATTTGAACGAGTGTCGTCTACCGGGACTTGGACTGGATTAATTCGAGCCCTGGCGAAGACATTTGAAGGAGTGTCGTCGACCAGGGACTGGCGGCTCCTGAGCCAACCCAGCTCTAATGGGTACCCTCTGAAGACGGCGAGTATCTGCCTGAATGGCGAGTGGACACATGTCAGTGTACAGGGAAAAAAGGGATACTCACGTAAAAATCAGTCTCAGGTTAGATATACTAACTGGAGATTCTCGCCTCGAGTAATAGCAGGAGTACGTTTTAAAAAAAAGACTTTGTGGTCTGGATGTACTCCCTCAGGCAAGTCGTAAGAGACGACTTATGAGGCTGTGCACAAGGCTGGTAACCCCCACCATACAGAAACCAAATACTACAGAAACTACCGCTGCAAGATCACATGAATGTTTCTGTGCGGGCTTCTTGCAACAGGAGCAGCTACAGTTGTCTATCATCCTACACAATATCTTACAGTTATAACAGTTTAGATCGTCATACAAAATTTTAATGTGACATTTCTTTCTTTTGAACTAGTAACCCAAAAACTTTGAACACTTTTTTTCTCTCAAACCAGGCTGAAGCAGAGATGGGATAAAGCAGTACTAGGGCGACGACCAGTATATTTACGATATGGCAACACACTGGGGTAGAAAGAAGCCAGAAATTGGATAGAACAAAAGGGTGGGGGAGAAAAGAGGCACAGGCTTGGAAGCCAAATTCAGTTTATGCAGTGTGTCAAGTTTGTCATTCATGATAAATTTGGAGATTCTGTTCACTTCTTTGTATGATTTGGGCAGAGGGGTAAATAAAAATAAGTCATGCTTCTTGCTAGGGAGATGTGTCAATCCTAGTTTGACACATTACCTTTTTTTTTTTTTTTAAAGTTTTTTTTTTTAAGGAAATGGGAGAATAGCAGAAGGTTAGCACCAGATGATCTTCATTTGCCTCCACTCATCCACTTTATCTGGTCTACCCTGTTCAACCTGTCAGTTATAATTACAGTATTTAGTGTAGTTTTATTTTCAACTCTGTGTTAAATTGAGTAGTTACAGTCATTTGCAATTGTAACTGATTCCTGTTGTGGTAATTTCTATGACAATTTGCCGTTTTGTTTTTTTTTACTTTTGTTATAGGCAGTTTTTACATGTTGTGTTGTTTGTATTACTTTATTGTTTTTCATTACATTAATAATATTTAATCGTGCTTTGCCTTTTTTTTTTTAATGAGTAGTTCCTTTTGTTTTATGGTGTCTGATTTTGTTTATTACAGTCAGTCCTCGCTATTCGCATATTCCGGATTTACAGATTCGCTCATTCACGCGAGATAAAGTGTAACCCATTTTTTGCCATTCGCAAGCACCTCGCAGGTATTTGTGAATGCGCAGTAGGCTAAAAATTCCAGCACCAAGAGGCTGCTTTCTAGTTGTCGCAGCTTTCATTGTATTTACACGTATCTTTGTCAATCATCTTTTCATCCACGCTTTTGCAGTTTTACACTGCTTTTGACTATTTTGTTATTAATAATGGCATCCAAGTGCCCACATAACGCCATCACTCACCATGAAAGATAAGGTTCAGGTTCATGAAATTTTCTTTATTTCTTAATTTTAAGTGTTTTCCTTCAATATGAATGAAATTTTCTTTATTTCTTATTTTTTTTTTTTTGTTCTGTGTAAATGTTTCCAATGTCTGTTCTCTGGGGATTTTGTAATAATGTGTGTGTGTTTGCATGTGGATGTGTGAATGAGTAGTGACAGCGTGAGTGAATGGGTGAGTGATTGAGTATTAGTACACCAAAAGATTGTACATATTGTACTACCACAAAGAAAAGAGTGTATAAAATACATTTATAAAATGAACAGTAAAATAAATAAGCTGTTTTTTACAAGAAGGCACACAAAATGATGAGTTTATGGTGATCGGCTGCAATAATGTATGGTGGTTGTTGTTGTTGGGCTGCTGAGCTTCTCGCTCTTTAGCAGCCAATACCAAGTTGAAGAACCGCCAAAACCAAGTTGAAGACTCCTTGGTATTATCTACACTGTATATCTAGGCTTTTCCTGTGGCTTACCTGTCATTCCAAAACGTGTTGAGTTGAGGTCATGAGCTCCAGTTTCTCCAGCTTGGGTTTGCATTTAAAGGATCTGGTCCCAAGCTAGGAATAAGAAGTGTGTGGTATACTGTGCATTCCCTGCCATCCAAGGGGGCTCTCCAACTATGCAGAGCTAAAATACTGTACTCTGGTTCTGGGCTCGCCCAAGGAATGGTCACATCCTGCACAAAGCCACTTCTCAGCTTCCCTTGCCTATCACTGAGCCCACATTTAGATCCTTCTGCATGCAGTCAACCAAGTCAAAGCCAAAGAATTATGACTGGGGCTCAAGTGACTTCTCCAAGCTTAGTGTGCAATGCTGGGTTCTCAACAAGTTTCACCATAGGTGGAATCCCTGGAAGTTTGTGGATGATTTCAAGAATCAATGAGGATGTAATTAGCCTCACAAACATAGGTTCACTTCCACATACATATATTGTAGGACTGTGCATAGCTGGTGGTCATATAAGGATGACTCCAGATATGCTTCCATGCATATAGTGCATGATGAACAGCGTCCCACAGGAAACTAACCCTTTTTTCCCCATAGGATCAATGGTTCCATATTCGCAGATTTCCGTATTCACTGGGTTTTCAAGGAACCTAACCCCCACGAATAGCAAGGACTGAGTGTACTTTATTTTGTCAGTAGACATCTAAAGCGCGAAACTAATATAAGAATGCTAATGAGGATAGAAAATATCTATGCTAAAATTTGTCTGCTTTCATGAAATTCAGTTTCTCTACTATCTCTTAACTGTGCTTTGAAACGTAATTAAATTGTCTTTACAAATAGCAATGCAATAAATACATATCCTGTGGTTTCTGCAGCAATTTCTTATACATCATGAAGTTGCCAGCCCACAAGCCCAAGCCCATATTTGTCACCACTTAAAATATGCCTGAGGGTGCAGTAGTCCTAATCTTTCTTTGTCTACTCAGAGGCCCCCGAGGACTACATGGGGCAACTATGTGAATTATTTCCATGATTTTCAGGACACTGACCAAAAAAGGGACAAAAAGTGAGGCAGAAACAACAACTAAACAATTCAGCTTTCAATTAACAAGGCATTTCACACTTGCTAGATGGTATAAATACATAAATGATGAAAACAGTAAAATATTTAATTTCTTGTGGGTGTTTTTTGGAAATAATGTTTAACATGTTTTTACATCTGTTTTGCAACAAATTTGTGAAATTCTGAAATTGTAAAATAACATTACACTTTTCCCCCTATGTGATGATGTTGCCCAAGTCTTTTTATACATGGGAAAAAAATTATATATTTGCTCATCAGTTTGTACATTAAATACCAAATACACTATCCATGATATTCATCTAATTTTCAGCTAATAATTACATAAATTAGAATAAATTCTCGTTAAAATAAAGCTGCACAGAATATGTTTTAAAAATTCATGTCTTTGCTACAACAGATGTCAAACTGTGTTGATTTAATTAATATTAGGTACCACAAAGTGCCCGCTTCGTGCTGTTGAAAACAGACGAAGTGGAGAAAACTGATGGAAATTTGTCAAGTTTAAGTCGTCACTGTCCCTTTGCTATTAAGCGGATTGCAATAAAATTTATATCACGATACTCTTTATCTTCTTCTCCTTTGAAATGTATTAATTCCCGAATAATAAAAGCTATTGAAGTATTTTTTTACTAATAAAAACAAACAGCAACGTTACGCATAGTTGGCCCCGGCGCGCTGCGAACTCTGAACGTTTCTGCCTCACCCCGCTTCATTCAAACGGGTTTCGCTTGACCAGCAGACCTCTGATTTGCATGCGGTTTTCACTATTAGGCGGGGCAGATGCATAGCTTTAATTTCATATAATGCAAGCTGTAGAAAACAAAGTGGAAGATGTCGATTTCTCGAAGTGAAGTTGAAATTTTACAAGATTTGACATTCTAAGTGGTGTTATAATTCCTTGCATGGTATGAGAAGATTTGGGAGCCATTTTTATTTACTCCTGTAAAATATCAAAGACTTCTGATATTTGCTGGTGGAGCGAATTGACTTTGAGTAACGCTCTCTCAGCCAAGAATTTTTGCGAAAAATGGAGAGCGAGGCTGTCACCCCCGATGTCGATCAAGATCGGCATGCCACTTATGTTGGTTCGTATTCAAACTTCATCACATCTTCTGATTTGAAGATGACTATACATAAGTATATCACTTATTAACAATGTTTTGAACTTCAAATGTAAACTTTACAATAGTTTTAATATTATTTAGCAATTTAACACGATCGCATAGTTGTTGTAACAGCATGGAATGAATGTGTTATCACCACTTCAGACATTCACGCATCAATCTAATTATTTCACAAGCTTGACAAGCTAGGAAAGTTACCAATCTGAATAAAAAACGCATGTTTTGATTAATGTGTAATTGAATGAAGGTTTATTTTGCAACATAATAGGGTGAATTATGATCTCAAAAGCGAAGGGTATCGCAAGGCCAAAGCCAATTGCCGACATATTGAGTCAAGGCTCGGAGACCGGAAAATGCCATAATTAAAGTAGCTGATGCTGTACTGAAATGTCCGGACACACAGCCAATAGTTGACAGTCTTAAAATTCCCCGAAAAGAAGAAATATATATATATATCAGGGTTCATAGCAAATTTCTTCAAGCATTTTCCAGGCTTTTTCCAGGTTTTTCCAGGTCCAGCACGTGATTTTCAAGGATGGGAAACTCTAATATTTTCCTCATCTAATTTTCTCAGATATAATTATCACTTTGCTGATCAGCAATCCGGAGCATTACCGTCTCCCATTACCAAGGGTGTTTGCAGATTTCTTTAAAAAGAACTTTTTTTTTTTTTTAATTCATAAAAGATTGAAAAAACAGACATCTTTTCCAAGTTTTTAGTGAATTTGTTCAACATCAGCGCAATAAAATGTTAGTGACATGGATGGTAATGAATAAAATAAGCTTGATTGACGTATTGATTTAACGATTAACCACGTATATCAACATAAAAGGCTAATAAAATTGGAATAAAATGTTTTAAAAAAAAAACTGTATTTTTCGTGTTTGTCTTTTTTGAATGTATTCTGTGTCTGTGGCATCTGACAATGAGCGTTTGTAAATGTTTGAGTAGTTAAGTACCTCTAGTTGGAGTCTGAGCTGCTTTTTTCATTAACTGGGGTTGAAGTTGTAGCTGTAGGCCTCTGCAAGAGTCTTTGTCAACGATCCACGTTGATAATCCTTGACTGTGTGGTATAACTTGAAGCAGGGTATCAGGCATAGAGGTACATTGCAATCTGGGCAGTACATGCAAGTCTGGCTTCTGTTCCCTGCAGCCTTACACACTTTACAGTCTGGTTTGTACCTTGCCCTTTACTTTTTTATCAATGAAGTGGTGCTCAGTAAGTCATGTTGTTTTGAAGGTGTCACATTGTGTCGAAGAATAGCAGGTTCAATTTTTTTTTTTTTTGTATGCCCGCTAATACTCGAGGTGAAATCTCAGGTTATTATTAATGTCTAACCTGACATTGATTTTACGTGAGTATCCCTTTTTTCTTGTACAGAGACAGGTGTCCCTCGCCATTCAGGCAGATACTCGCCGATTTCGGAGGTACCCATTAGAGCTGGGTCGGCTCAGGAGCCGCCAATCCCTGGTCGACGACACACCTTCAAATGTCCTCGCCAGGTCTCGAGTTAATCCAGTCCAAATCCCGGTCGACGAAAAAATCCTCAAATGCCATCGACTGGGTTTGATCCTGGATCACCTGGTCGCCAGAGCGGTGTGGTAACCACTACGCTAGCGCGGCTCCCAGCAGGTTCAATAAGAGTCATACTGACATCCTGATCTTCGCTTTGATCTTTTTTTGTAGAGTTGGAAGTGTTGTAGGTTATATGCCCATTGACCAGGGCAGTTTCAACTAAGAAATAATATAAAAATAGGATCTGTGTGGGTAGGGGTAGCTTGCACCTAGTTGGCTGAAGTTTCCACACCTCCCATACTTTTGCTGTATTTTTCTGCAATCACTGGCTTCTGAATTGTTCTGCCCTAAAGAATTAGTCTTTCTAACTGTCTTGTTTATATTATCATTGGAGTGAACAGTGGATATAAGGTTAAATCTTTTCGTATCATGCCAGGTGACTGTCGGCATGCCTTATCTTCTGTCGCACAAAACACAGGATGATTTGTCTTTTTCAATTTGAGTTGTTTTTTCTTCAGTGCTACAGGAAAATGCTTCCTATTTTCCGCTACTGTTCCAAATGCACCAATCTGAATTTCAGGTCTTGAAATAAAGCTGAAGGCTGAATCAAAACTATCACAGAAGAGAATATGTCCCTTGTTGCATATGAAATTTGAATTAAAACTATGGTGACTTTTCACTGAAAAAAAAAAAGAGTCCAAATAATCTCAGCTCTCAAGAGTTTTTTTCCTTGGTCACAAATAATGTCACATCTGTAGGTCTCCTAGTAGTGTTAGTTTAAAAAAAAAAAAAAAAAGAACACAAATAACTTATGAGTAGGCCTAAGCTATGTATATTTACCAATTCAAAATTCTAAACGCATACATAATACAGTCAAACAATATTTAACTAGAACAAAAGGTAATATATATAGTAATTGGGAGGGTAATACTTATGATAAGTGAAAATCTATTAAATATCTAACTGGAGACCTTTACACCCCCTCCCCCCCCCCCATCTTTACTATTTTTGTTGGGTTTTGTTTCGTTTGTTTGTTTAAATTTTTATTTAAAATTTAATTAAATCTTTTTTTAAAATTTTAAATAACATAGGCCTATCCACAAAATTGCTGATTTTCATTTATCCTAATTACCGCGATTTGACAGATGTGATGCCACTTTCGTGTATCGGCGATTATTCATGTTATCTGAAATTGAAAACATGTAGGCCTAGGCCTATTCTAATTAGCCTATAACCCTTCAGAGGTAGAACGGGATAAGTCTTTTCATCATAAATATAATAAACTGGACTTATTTAAATAGGTTTTATAAATGAGATAAACGAATTTATTACTTACGACGAGTGTTAAAAATAAATCTGCGTTTACGTCGTTAACGCAAAGCGCCGAAAACTTCTGGAAATGGATTTAATGCGCAAAGGGAAGTAAACATTTTACGGTAACTTTGCGCCAAGGGAAGTAAAAATTGTACGGTAACTTTACAATTTTTACTTCCCTTTGCGCATTTCCAGAAGTTTCGGCGGTTTCGTTTTCCAGGTTTTTCAAGGTTTTTCCAGGTCGCTACGAACCCTGATATATAAACAGCTTTCATAAAATAGGAGCCGCGGTAGCTTTATATATATATATATATATATAATAGTAATAAAAAAGAAAAGGTAAAGGATCCCGTTACACGCCCATTGAGGCATATTGGGAATATGGAATTTTATTGTTGCAGATGACTCCTACTACGATGCTATGAAAAACCATTTTTTAATATTGAATGATAAGGACATTAAACTATCAGGAAATATCAAAGAATTGCATTTTGGGCTTCTGAAGCATTTAGGTTTTGAGGCTTCATCATTGCCCTCTCGCAGGAACAGAGTGTGCCATGATCATTCTTCTCCAGTTTAAAATGTCTTTTTAAATGCTAATAACCAGTTGTTTTAACGAAAAATAGCATTTATATGTTGTTAATTATTGACTACAAATGATTTTTTTATGAAATATGGACACTATCTTCAAAAAAAAATTTTTCTTCATTTTCACATTTTTTTCCTTCCCCTGCAACAAATTGGCCTTTGGACACATTTTAACAAATTATACAAGAACAAACAGATGTTCAAATCCTCTGAAAAAATTGGGTTGTATTTGTGTAGTATGCAGATTAATATGTACATATTTAAAGCTTGTACCTTTTATATTTTTTGAAATATGAATCCCATCCGCTGCAGACCCAAATAGAACAGTCCCAACTAAGATGGTTTGGCCATGTCTGCAGAATGGGAGAAGATCGGCTACCATGACAAACATGGGAAACAAAGAGCCAGGGATCCAGACCTCCAGGACGACCCAGAGTCCGCTGGGAGGACAACATTAGACAATCTTTGAAGGACCGAGGACTAGAATGGAACCAGGCCAGGAAGAAGACAGCTGATAGAATGGTCTGGCGCTCTCTCTTCCAAACCTCTACGCCTCGCGGTAGAAGGGGAACGACTAAGTAAGTAAGTAAGTGAAATATGATGTGAAAATTGACGTTCATGCAAAATACTACATTTTTCGGTAATGTGTTTTGCAGATTTGCAATTTTTGGTCTCAAATATATTGATAATTATTCATGTTGTAGCCCTATAGTTTTCTTCATGTGATCAGTGTATTGCAGATTGTAAGCTGTTTGTCAGAGAAGGTTGTAAGATTATATTTAAGAAAACGGGAGCACTCTGAAGGTGGTGTGATGTAACTTTTTCAACTTTGCAAAAATATTCCAAGTCCCTACACTTTTAAAAATGCCGTAACTTTTTTATTTTTTGTCCGATTAAAAAAAATAAAGTACCAAATTTCATAGTTTTCCAAGAGCTTCCAAACTGCATTGTTTTCTCTGGTGTTTCTGTGCAAACAAAAATCACTTTGTGGTACCTATTAATATATGGGGTAAAGTGTAGATGTGTGGGGAAAAGAGCCATCTGTAAACAGGGAAAGTTATGTGCCATGGGAAGATGGATTAAAACTTACAGTATCTGGTAATGTTTTCTGAATGATGTTAAAGTGATATTTGAAAGTTAAATATATTGTAGTATCAAAGCTACTTCTAATGTAATAAAACACTATTCTTTATTACTTTTACTTAGTTATTCCTCTTCAACCTGGGGTGTAGAGGTTTGCCAGAGAGAATGCCATACTGTCCTATCAGCTGTCTTCTTCCTGGCCTGGTTCCAATCTAGTCTCGGCCCTTTAGAGATTTTCAAATGCTGTCCTCCCAGCGAACTCTGGGTCGTCCTGGATTCCTGGCTTTTGGTTTCCCATATTTGTCATGGTAGCCGATCTTCTCCCATACTGCAGACATGGCCAAACCATCATAATTAGGACTGTTCCACGCCATTCTTTATCCCACGTTACAATAATTTGATGACCACCTAACTAAAAGTAAAATACTTTGGCCTCCATCTAAAATAATCCAGTTCTACTGCTGGTCCATTATATGCATAAACTATACAAACATATCCACGAACGCTGCAACACCTTCAGAGTATCTCAGTTTCAAAAAGAAGCAAATAAAAAATCAGAAGAAATTTGCAAAAGTTCAGTACAGAATGAAAGCTACCACAGTGGCCCAGTACTAATGAAGCCCATATACGACAACTTCTGTAACAGTGGCTCTCTAGTAGGATTATACAACAGTGGCTCTCTAGTAGGATTATACCATTATAAGATATGCATGAAAGCATGATTACCTTGACCTGGTCTTTCAAGAATTCCATAAACTCTTTTGAAGCAACTTCTACGTGAAGAGGTGATCCACAGTTCTTCACACATGCCTCCAGCACCTTTATTATGGATGGACAACATAAATGAAGAATAATTGACAGTAATAACAATTTTTAAAGATGAACTATGATCCGAGCCTTGCAACTGCTATGCTAAAACAGTTGCAATTGATTGTAGCAATAAACTTGGCGGGTTCTTAACACACAATGAACATGCATTATTGTACTTATTCTAATCCAATTTTCCATTCATTTATGGGGGAGAGAAACATGCTTGTGCATGAATTAACATAAACACGTGTCTCTATTACTTTTGACTTCTTTTTATTTTTTCAATAAAACTTTGTGGACATTTTCCAAATACCACTTATTTCATCTTGGCTGTATTGTTGTTTTAGAAACAATCCCATTGGTGCAAGGGAAGCCCACACCTCGTTCAAATGTACAGAAACTCATTTTCCCTTGCACTGCATTTACTCAACACTTTCCAGCTGGGAACTTTTTAGTGCCTTTAAACACACAAAAAATCTCTTCCAAAATATGATCTCTTAGATCTCCTGACAATCTTTCAAGGCGATCTTTGTGAAGATTCCTTTTACTCTGACTGGTAGGCAGATGTTCCTCTTTCTCCATAAGTTCTTAGGTCACTTGCACATTAGAGATCCACTGCCTCCATACTTCTTCAGCTCTATCTGCTCCCTTCCAGCACAGCCACAGTTCTGCATCTTCTTTTGATAGGTCAAATTACTCCATCATTAGAATCACTGTCACCTCAAGAACTAACATTCATAATTCCACTCTCAACGGAGACACAACTGCTTTAATACTTGACAAAATAATACGATAATATTGTTTGTACTTATGCCATTCAGTTCCATCAATAACAACTAAACCTATTTTACAAAATCATGCTTCTTGACAAAAACATACAGTCTAGTGTTGCACTGCCAATCTCATAGCTAACTGCATTTGAGCAGTAAATGTCATATTCTGTATGTTGCAGAAACACAGACAATGAACAAGCAGTCAGAAGAAAGAATTGAAGCCCTAGAAATGTGGCTACAAACAGGGCTCATCCCATGGAAAGAGAATAAAACCAACACAGAAGTCCTAGAAAAGCTAGTACTGAAAGGAGAAATATTGAATGAAATCAAAGTCACTGTTGGTGTCGTTTTCATAGTGATGAATTGAAACGCGAATGGTTACAACGGAATAAATGTCAACAATGTTTTTCAAACGAAAACCAACAAGTATCTTGAATTGGGTGAACTGGTCAAGTATTGGCAGCACACAAGTCGTTGGTAACTTTACATAGATTTTATTCACCAGGACACGAAGTGGACAAGACGGACATCGTCACAGGCGCAAAGATCACACGACAACATATTAATTATTGCTGCTAAAGTTCCTGAAGATTCTCTTCTAGTAAAGACCTCTGTCCATAGACTAAACGTGACATAACTGCGATTGGCTTCGACCTGAAGACCAATACAAATCACAATAATAAATGGCTTCCTTCAACATGCCATTGGATACACAATATAAAATTACAATCATGGACACAAGCCAGTTCCATGTTTCCACTTCAAAACCTGACGTCACAAACTACTCAACTAGGTTACACGTGCGTCCAAAGCAACTCACACAGCATTGTGCACGTCAGTGCGTGAATCAATCGAACGCACAAATAATATAACTATCTCAAGACTGGTGCGTACATTTGGTAGGACCGACGACTACCCCCTTAGGTAATAAATGTACGTAACAGCTCCCTTATTACCTCCCCTTAAAAAAATTAATTCTATTAATTTTTTTTCGAACTAATTACTCGAGAGAGGTGAGTCAAAACTACAACAATATATACAATGCATAAAGTTATATCATATTAAGAAAAGAATATTGACTTGAAATTAATATAACTAAATGACAGTATGCATTAAAGCACACATCCACCATCGACCTACTTTGGAACGATGTGGTAATATTCGAAGTAAAAAGAAGTTGAAAATGAAAATGAAAATGAAAAATCAACAAAAAAGATGATAATAAAATTCAACTAAGTTTTTCAAAAGAAAATCGAAACATATGATTTCAAAAAATGAAAATGAACAGCAACACTGATGATAATCAATGATAAAAGAATCAGTGAAACAGAAAATTTTGAAATACAATGTGCAAAAATGAAGCAATGCAAAATTAAACACTTTAAGAAGCAACGCACCTACTGTTATCTAGCACTAGTAAGTTTGACTAGTTATCTAAAAGTGAAATATCATGTAGTGGGATACGTGACTACACGTATTGCGAGACACTAATAACGTTAGTAGATGTGTGATTTATAAACAATCAAATTGATTAAATTGAATTAATCTAATTCTAGTACTTAATTACACATAAATAAATAACTAGTAATTTATTCTAAGTAATTCTAATTTCAGTCATTGTGAATATTCGTTCAGAACTATTTAGAGTCAACAAGAATATGTTCCTAATGTTCCATGCACGAAATAAGTTTACGAACACGATATGTAGTGTAATATGTTCCATAACACTAACGAATGTCTATTTGTTGCTTTTTTACCAATGTTTCCATACTAAAAAAAAAATGTTACTTTAATATCACTGTTCCCGTTCTAATAAAACGTTACTTCACAAGAAATAATGTTATAATCCATATGTAAGTATGTTCTGAAAGTTATATTTATACGAATACTGCAAAACTATACATAGTCTTCACAGATGTACAATTAATGACACTGTACAAAGTTATTCATGTTTCGGTGAGGACGTTTCTCCATCTAAAAGTAGTTTAGTTTCACCAAGTTCACTAGGGCATCTTGAAAGACAGTCTGCAAATACATTCTGCACTCCAGGAATAGCTCGTATCTCAAAATGGAACGGTTGAAGAGCTATAGCGTAACGCGCTGACTTTGATGACTTAACGTTCCCTGTATTCAATGCGGTAAGAGCTTTCTGGTCAGACTCCACCACAAAGTGTGATCCGAGGAGATAACGATCCAGTTTTGTGATTGCCCAGACAAGAGCAAGGAGCTCTTTGTCTAGAACGGAGTAATTTATCTCGCTCGTTGTAAGCTTTCTGGATACGTACATAACAGGAAATAAGGTGCCTCCGTATTCCTGCATCAAAACTGCCGCAATAGCGTAGGAAGAAGCATCACTGCGAAGAACAAAGGTGAGATCTTTGTTAGGCAACTTTAAAAAAGGCTTATTTGAAAAAATTTGTTTTATATAGTCTAACGCCGTTTGGTGATCCTGCGACCACTTTATTACATTAGGTGTGCCCTTCTTCAGTAAAGACGAAAGAGGTGCAGTTATAGTAGACAAATGAGGGATGAATTTAGAATAGAACTGTATTAGTCCTAAGAGTGACCTCACTTGTTTTTTTGTCTTAGGTGCTGAGATGTTTAAAATTTTAGAGACGTTACTGTCTTCTGTATACATTAAACCGCGACCTATACGGTGACCAAGAAATGAGATGTCATGAAAACCGACAAAAGCCTTTGAAGGTTTCGCTGTTAAGTTATAATCCTGTAAGGTAGAAAGTAAAGATTTTAAACCCTGAATATGTTCATCCCAAGAGTCACTAAAAAGACAGATGTCATCTATATAAGTAATGACATCGGGACGATGAGACAATATGCGGCGCATCATGCGTACAAAGGTAGCTGGCGCATTCATTAACCCGAAAGGCATAAAATTCCATTGAAAAAGACCCCGTGGTGTCGAGAAAGCGGTGAATGGCTTTGCTTTCGTAGTGAGTGGCACTTGCCAATAACCCTTTGAAAGGTCAAATTTCGAAAAGAATGTGGCATGAGATAATTTCTCTAATAAGTCGTCTAAAAGAGGTAATGGTTCCGCATCGAATTTTGTAACTTTGTTTAACTTCCTGTAATCTACGCAAAGACGTATATTGTTGTCTTTCTTCCTAATGATTACCATAGAAGAAGAATATGGTGATGAAGATGGTTCAATTATATTTAATTGGAGCATATCATCCAATTCCTTATCAACCTTATCACGAAAGTGTAAAGGAATAGGATATGGGCGAACTCGAATCGGTGTATCGTCAGTCAGAATAATGTCATGTTGGATGACTGACGTATGACCTGGGATGTCAGTGAGGACATCCTCATACGTGTGTAGAATTTTAGAGACTTGCTGACGTTGATCATCAGTAAGAGTAGATGAGATAGTAACATCATTCCATTTCTCAGTGGAATGGAGTGGTACAACTGGTATTGGTAGTTGTACATCATCGAAAGAAGATTCCTCTTCTTGGATGACTGACAAACTAGAATAGTGTTGAATAGGTGGTGTAGGATCGTCAGTTGCTTGGAACACCGATTGTAGATAATCAGGACGTGAGTAATACTCCTTCAACATGTTAATGTGGAAGGTTTTATGTTTGCCATTAACATCAACGATGTAGTCGACATCGGATATTCTTGAGATGATCCTGAAAGGACCTCTCCAGGTAATTAAAAGACGATTGTTATGCGCAGGGAGTAATACAAAAGCTTCATCACCAGGTATGAGCTGGCGAAGACGTCTATATTTGTTTGCAGATAGACGAGCTTTTTCTTTGGCATGTTCGGATGATGCAGTAGCTAGTCTACAAGCATCTATGATTTTCTTTCTAAGAGAGATCACATACTCATAAGAGGATTGAGTTTCCTCTTCAATATTCTCATCCACCAATAAGTCGTGGATTAACGACATCGGACCGCGTGGTTGCATGCCAAAAACAAGCTGGAACGGAGAAAACCCCGTTGCTTGATTTTGTACCTCGCGATACGCAAAGAGACAAGCGGGTAGGACCCGATCCCAGTCTTGGGGATGGTCTTGAGTCATCTTACCCAACAACTGCTTGAGTGTCCTATTGAGACGCTCAATTAACCCATTTGACATCGGATGATAAATAGAACTAAGAGATCTGTCTATACCTAATGTCTTCATAACTTGAGACATGGATTCAGAAATGAACTGAACCCCATGATCCGACAAGATTTTCCGTGGAAAACCAATGCGTGAGAAGATTAACATCAAT
Source organism: Oreohelix idahoensis (assembly GCA_024509875.1). Classification (NCBI taxonomy): domain Eukaryota; kingdom Metazoa; phylum Mollusca; class Gastropoda; order Stylommatophora; family Oreohelicidae; genus Oreohelix; species Oreohelix idahoensis. The sequence continues at coordinate 428,820 of JAMPIV010018373.1, read as the reverse complement.
GCCTCTGCTACACTGGCAGATGAAGTGTTCTTGAGAGGGATGGCCTCAGGCCAACGAGTGCACATATCAATGCACGTAAGAATATGCGTATGCCCTCTAGCAGATGGAAGCATTGGACCAATAATGTCAATGGCCATTTTATCAAATGGTCTAATCGGGATGTCCGCAGCTTGAATAGGAGCCGCATGAAATGGACCCCGTACCTTAACTTCTTGACATATCAAACAGGACCGACAATAGAGAGTAACATCTCTATGGACGCCTGGCCAGTAGAATGCCGAAAGCACTCTGGATTTGGTACGCGAAAAAACCCATATGGCCCGCACATTGCGAGTCATGAGCATGTCGTAATATACGAGATCTCATACAGGATGGGACAAGAATCTGAGAACATAAGGATAAATCCTTTTCCCGTATTACTCTAACCAAAATCCCATTTTTAAGTATAAAGTCATGTCTAGATTTTGCAAGTTTGTTGCTTGTATTCTTTTTGTTAACATACTGAAAGAATTTTTTTTTAATGAATTATCATTCTTTTGCAATGTTGCAAACAACTCCCGTGAAATAGGAGCATCATCATCACAAGTGGTATGAACTGTAGGTTCAATAGGTGTATCATGCGACATATTAGTAGCTTGCGCTCTAGTCACTACTGCATTTGCAGTTTGAATATGTCGCTCTTCCCATTCAGCTATTTGCTGAGGTGTACACTCTTTAATACCATGTATGCGACCCAGTATTACATCACAAATTGGGTTAGGCAGAAGACATGCTTGGATCTTTCCTGTAAAGAAAGGTGTGTGAAGATCAATAATAGCAGTGGGAAATGTTTCAATAGTGCCACCAAATGTTACACATTTGACAACCCGGCCCGTGGCACAACTTGGGTTGATCAGCGAAGTCCGGACACCGATTGTTGTACAACCTGAGTCAAATAGGAGAGAGCATGAAATATTATTGACAAATCCCTTGTGAAACTTAAGAGAGCCCTGTCCCTGGTGTACTGACGCAGCAGTGGCTGTACAGACTGCAGGCAGGCTAGGCAAGGTATGTCCGCAACGCAGCGTCGTGATCGCCTTAGGCTGGAAAAGAGTCGAGCATTCTGGACAGTCTTTCACCTGGGAACAATCTAGAGAACAAGACATAGCATTGTGAGTTTCAGCTACTTTACCCTGTTCAATGTTAGCCTGTGTATCATTAAAAGCAACATTAGAATGTCTACCTGTATTATTCGACGATCTATCTCGTCGGCGCGATCGATTGTGATTTTTGTCATTAAAATTGCCATAATTGTCGTTTCTGCTAGAGTTAAAATTTGGATTAGTCCGATAATTTGTAGAATGATCGTTATGATGTTGGTTAAATGGTTTATTTCCAAAAAATTGTCTGTTTTGCGGACCCTGAGACCTTGATCTCCAGTTTTGTTTATTATAATGTCCTTGATTATTTTTAAAATAATTGTTACCAAAATCTCGCGATCTGTGAGTTTGGTTCCAAGAAACATTAAATGGAGCAGATTGTTGAAATTGCTTCCCTTTGTAAAAGTTATCATTGTTGAAATTATGATTATTTCCCTTATTGACATACCTATCAGCACTAAAAGAACGATTGCGTGAAAAATTGTTTTGTTGTGCTGCAAAAGCAACAGGCAATTCACTCTTAATCTGCGCGTTACTTAGATCCATGTTTGGGTGAGCAGTGCAAAAATTTTTTGCATGTTCTTCTAAATTTTTTCATTGATAAAGGTTTCCGTTCGTGTAAAAATGCGAGAAATGTAGGTTTTACCGACGAAAGTACCTTATCGCGCATCAGTAAATCAAAGAGACCTTCATACGACTTTTCAATTTTGGATAATTCGATCCATCTTTCTAATGTTAGTCGTATCTGTGACAGAAAATCACTAAAATTTCTGCCAGATTGAGGTAGTAATGTGTGAAATCTCAAACGATATTCGTTTTCTGTCATTTGGAATTTTTGCAGAAGTGCTGCTCTAAGAGCATTGTAGTCATTTTTCTCACCAATGCTGGTGGTATGATAAACTGCTAATGCATCTCCTGTAAGTAATCTGGATAAATATGTACAGTATAGAGCTTTATCCACGTTATAAGACCCACAAGTGGCCTCAAACCTATCCAGGAAGAATATTACGTCATCAGACGGGGGATTAAATTTTGGTAATTTAAGGTGAATTTCCTTAAAATGATCCTGTCTGGATGAAGTGTGGCTTTCAAAAGTTCTCTGAGAATTAGATTCCTGAGTTAACCTAAGTCTCTCATATTCTGACTCTGCTAATTTCAGTTCATGCTGTCGTTTTTTTTCATTCTCTTCCATCTCAAGCTGAAGTCGTTTTGTATTTTGTTCAGCTATTAATCTTCTTCTTCCATTTCTTTTTTGCTGTTTCTGTTCCATTTCTTTTCTTTTTTCTTCCATTTCTTTCTTTCTTCAGCTCCTTTTGTTGCTTTCTGTTCTGCCTCACGCTGAATCGTTTCTCTTCTAATTCAGCGGCTAATCTCATTTTTTTCTCTTTTCTCAGTCTTTTCCTCAGCTACAATCCTTTTTTCCATAGGCCTCAATCCTTTTTGATCTGCCTCAAATTTCATCTTCTTCTCATGTTCCTCAGCCTCAATCCGTTTTTGATCTGCCTCAAATTTCAAATTTTCCAAACGTAAAGTTTCCAATCTTCTCTGATCAGCTTCTATTTCTTGAGCTTTCTTATATTCTGACGTGCAAATACTTTAGCTTCATCAGGAGCCATCTGAAGAGCTTTTGCTTGCTTAATGAAATAGTCTAAGGTAGCCATTTCAATATTATTATGTAATAATACTACTTAAAAGTGTTACTACAACTAGTGTTCTTCGTTCCTGTTCTAGAACGGTAAAATCAATTTATATAATAGGCAATAATATTAATAATTAATAATGTAATTTATAACATGTAATGGTGTGAAAGCAGTAATGTGACAGACAATAGCACAATAATGACACGACAAGATATTCAAAACAAACGAAGACGTTCGCAGAAATCCAATTAAAATAAAATGAGAAACTAAAATGGAATGTCGTAAAGAATTACGATGATAACTGCGATTAAATAATGCACAAGACAATTGACAACACAGTGTAAAAAACATAGGTTTTGTAAAAAACTAAACGACAGGAAAGGTGAGATGGACGCGAAATACAAACAAAATTCATCATAAAACCAAGGTACAAGTAAAAAATAGCTACCAAAAACAACAAGTAAACGTGACACTACAGCTAAAACAGACAGGTGTCACAGACCACCAGACACAGTGGACCTAGAATCCTTCTACGCTCACGCGTAGGAACATTCCACTGCGGGAAGTCTGCAAAATAATGTCCTACAGAACGTCTGACGAAGAGCCCGAATTGACTTCGAGATGGATCTCGTTCGTCAGATCTACCTCCCAACCTCCCGCGAAGAATACACAAAACATAACACATAACACGGAAAATATATAAGTGGACATAATCAATTAAGGCACAGCTAATAGTAATAAAGTGTATAACGGATACAAGTTATACTTAGCTCGCGTGCAGGTAAAAATCAAAGTGCCTTGTCCCCGTGTATGTACGTTAGAGGATGCAATACTTCGCTCTGCGTATATCAAACTAGCTCGCACGTAATAATGATGAAGAGATGATCTCCAAGTAATCAGTCACTGTGAAACTTGACGTGGAGGTTGATTGAAGACCTTGAGCATTTGAGTTGATTTTGATTCATATTCCGCTAGGATCCAAATTGAGATGATGTCGCCTTGAAAGTAAAAATTCTTCTTTTCAAACGATCAATTGGATGGGTACGTTCCTGAAATTACTTCCAGACCGCACTGGCCTACCAGTTATTGTTGGTGTCGTTTTCATAGTGATGAATTGAAACGCGAATGGTTACAACGGAATAAATGTCAACAATGTTTTTCAAACGAAAACCAACAAGTATCTTGAATTGGGTGAACTGGTCAAGTATTGGCAGCACACAAGTCGTTGGTAACTTTACATAGATTTTATTCACCAGGACACGAAGTGGACAAGACGGACATCGTCACAGGCGCAAAGATCACACGACAACATATTAATTATTGCTGCTAAAGTTCCTGAAGATTCTCTTCTAGTAAAGACCTCTGTCCATAGACTAAGGATTACAAAACTGTTACCGTATAATATCCTTCTCAGTCACGACCGTTGACCTTCTTTCAAGGACGTCTATCATGGTAACGTATTCATACTCTGGGATGAAATCTTCCATATTACATTTGTTAAAATTCCCAGACGTTCATCCTACATAGCGTTGTACATCATATAATTTTCACACAAAGTCATATACGATAATCCTATCAGTTAAAGGCTTTCAGTTGGCTAACCTCTCTTTACATCCGTGCCACGACTTTGGCATTGAAGCATGTACGGCATTTAAAACATGTGCATAAGGTAAACAATATAACTTCTTCTACTCGTAGGAATTCTCCGTCTACGATCCAAATCTTAAAGGCAAGCGACTCTGTAGATCCATTCTAGGAATGATAAAATTCCCGCTAGATTAGTAGTAGAGCGGCCTTTTTATGCAGCATTAAAATAAGAAGTGGGCGATAACTTACGTGACATAACTGCGATTGGCTTCGACCTGAAGACCAATACAAATCACAATAATAAATGGCTTCCTTCAACATGCCATTGGATACACAATATAAAATTACAATCATGGACACAAGCCAGTTCCATGTTTCCACTTCAAAACCTGACGTCACAAACTACTCAACTAGGTTACACGTGCGTCCAAAGCAACTCACACAGCATTGTGCACGTCAGTGCGTGAATCAATCGAACGCACAAATAATATAACTATCTCAAGACTGGTGCGTACATTTGGTAGGACCGACGACTACCCCCTTAGGTAATAAATGTACGTAACAGTCACACAGATAAAATATTTTGGTCATATTGTCAAGACATAACACCTTGCTGAAAACAATAAAGGACGAGTTGAAGGGTAATGTCCAAGAGGAAGACAGCAATATAAGTGGGAAGTTAACATCCAATGATGGACAGGAAAGAGTCTATCAGATGTACCATTAAAAGAAGAGACAGAAGTTGTTGGAGACACATTGCAGCCAACCTTGGAAGCGATGATGGCAGCTGATCACTATCATATTTTGCACTCCAATTGTAAAGCTTTACTGTACGTTTCCATTTATTTGTAAGGATATACGCGTAAAGTGATGGAGATATGTACTAAGTATAACTATATATATGCACACACAGGCTGACAGATGATAAATTACAGTAAGCTCTTCATTATCATTACCCTTCAAGGCCGTGAAGACCCTAAGACTTCAACAAACTCCCACTTAACCTAACTGCTCTATGTGATCCATCCAAGGTCCTTCCATCTCTTTTTCTATCCCTTTCACATCTGCTTCTGATTCCTTCCTCCATGTGATTTTTGATCTCCATACATTTCTCTTAACCTCTTGATTGCCAGTTATGAGGTCAACTAGTTTCCTCATTATGTTTTCCATCCAACATCAACATCTTTTCCTCACATCGTGTTCTACTTGCTATTTATCAGGTTTTCCCCCCCCTCCCCCCCCCCCCCCCCCCCCCGCCCCCCCCCCTCCCCCCCCCCCCCCCCCCCCCCACCCCCCCCCCCCCCCCCCCCCCCCCCCCCCCCCCCCCCCCCCCCAAGAGTTCCACACATTAGTGATCCTATCATACCATTTTAATCCTTCTATTCTGCTGCAGCAATGTGGTAACGCCGTTCGGATGGTCCTGGGTTTGAGTCCCCGGTAAGTCTATCACTTCTGTGGTTTTTCAGTTGTCTAGTTTTCTACTTTTTTATTTCTTACCAGTGCCTGCAACATACCTATTTATGTGTATTATTTATTTTCTGCTGCAACTCCTTGGTTCTCATTTTTAAATGTTAACTAAACTTAACACTGATCATTCTGACTGGGTCGAAATAAAAGTTACTGTAAGATTATTGCAGAAATCTATAAACTAAATTTACATTCACTAAGTTACTACAACCCAACTACTGACACATCCATGCTGCAAGTATCACATTTCTGATAATGCCTCACCTGAAGTGCAAACATGGCCACATGAGGGTTTTCATGAGCAATCTTCTTTTTTATTGCAAACAGTGCAGTTTTTGGTCTGTAAAAAAAGGTAAGTTTTTTTTTTAATTCAAAGTGTCAAAAGTGTTCATTTTATAGTGTTAACCACAAATTTACTTAGAAATCATAATTTACACAACACAAATGTACAAGAGAGAAAAAAAAAGTATTGAAAATATGGTCGTCTACATAGTCATTTTCTAGTTAACCTTGTGTACACAAAGACAGACCCCCTAATGAAAAATTAGCACATTCCCACTGTCACGAGCGATATTTTCTCTCTTTTTCAACTTACCTTTTAACCGTATAAAATGTGTATTCATTAAATCTTCGCTACACACACATTCCAGTTTCTGTCACCCGAATATTGGATGATAGTATCATTTTCATTCACCTGTGCAAATCATTTGCCCAGAACAGGTCGCCGGGGTCCTGCAGTCATTAATGGGAGGTAATAGAATAGGTAACTATCTTCGCGGTAGTAGAGAATGTAAAGAGTTTTCACACGGTAAAGTAAGGTATCTCCCTGAGACAGAATTCAAATGAAAAGAGCGGCCCCCGAGTTGATTAATTTAAGAGGGGAAATGGTCTAGGAAAATGGGTGTGAGGGCTCCCATAAATCTGTCTCTAGTAAAATGGGATTTCACTGCTTCTTAGTATATAAGATTTTAACTAACAATTCACCAGCACTGCAATCTAAATTTTGGTCATGAAAGAACCTATCTCGCATGAAAGCAGCCTAGCGTAAGACTTCCTTTTGACAAAAGCATAGCTTTTTTTGCAAAAGTACAACTGAGTGGGTGAGTGAGATATGTGTTTATATTGATTACATTCTATTACATATATGAAATATCATTTTAGATAGTTATTATTCACGAGTATAACTGATCGTTTTAGTGTTATAAATGCATTTTATATCTAACTAGTAAGACTGAATTTTGTGTGCATTTGATAGCTAAATATCTCCCCTTGAGTGTTATAACAGACTAGTATCTAGTGGGATGAATTATCCTCCCTTGATGTCATTGTTGACTATAATCTTATGGATGAGTTACCTCCCCTGTGTTTTGCCACTGAATGGAATTTAAAGCATATATATTTAGAGCGTATTTGCCAACATTTGGGTGTGCTGAGTTAATATCTTAATGCTCTAATTTTGTAAAAGAATAACTCACTTCGAAAGCGTATTGAGATAGAGAATTAAGTGCAGCTGATGCATTTTTAATAATAATAATATTACAGAAGTATGAATGGCTTTGTAAAATTGCACATTTCATTTCTCGATAATGCGTACAGCCAGAAACATCGAATACTGATTGTAACAAGAGATCCGATTTATTGCAAAGACTTTGGTGAACATGGTTGAAATTAAGCAGACACAGTGTAATGAAGCACTATAAGTGTTGGTGGCTAACTGTTGATGTAGAAGATGTCTTTTATGATATATTTGATTTATTGACTTCAGCAAGACGGTAAATAACCTTATGGCGTATGCATTGTTTGTCTCACGTGTATAAACTGTAGAGCCAGCAGTACAAAAGACACACAATGGTCAGTACTGTGAATTCTGACGGACGGCGAAACAAAGACTTTATAATTAATCTCTCCCAAATGGAGGATTACCGAAGTCATATTGTATCTTCCCCAGTTCTTTAGGGTAGTCTACACCAGGAGCTTCCGTCTTCATCGATGACGAGAAACCTGGATCAGGGGAAGAGAACTTCAAACCCCTGAGATAGATCTGCACCTAACCAACAACCCTTTTCTTACACCTGGAGAAATCAGGGAGTGACTGGGATAGCAGTCATAGATACAGATAAGCTACACCACAAAGAACCAACCACTATAAGTCCTTAATGATGAACTGTCAATAGTTTTGTAAATGCAATTGAAATCAATTTCTTCCAAGTCCTAATGCTGAAAGATAAATAGCTTTTTGTTTACTAAACTCAAGTGAAATTTTATAAGTCCTGTGACAAATTGTCAGTAACTTTATAGACACTATTGCACTTTAGGCATTTTGATTATCGTAAATTTTATACATATTTGATTGATACATATTCTATACATTTGACACATTTTTTATTTTCATCAGTAAAGTTTCATTGTAATTTTCTAAAATCAAGATTAGTTTGCTGACTTTTCTTTGGTGTTACAGTGGTCTAATACTGAAAGATTCTGTCATTTTTGTATTTAATCAATGGGGGCTCTTTCTAATAATTCAGTACCTTAGGGAAAAGTGGCCTGGATACCTACTAGCTCTTAGTCTACTCAGAGGATTCTCAACCTGCTAAGAGACAGTTAATTTCCAGTATTCCTATAAATAGATCTGCCAGTGATTCTCATTCTATTTTCTTCCTGCGGAACTTATACCAACATTTTCTGCAGATTCTCCTCGAACCTAATTTCAGTGAGATTATCTTGGACAGTTTTGGTACTTATTCATACTTTCACCTTTTCCATCTATCACCACATCAACATCAATATAACCAGCCACACCCACCATGGAAGAAAATAAGATTCTCAAAGTTTACTGACAACATACACTAGCTGGTGAAATAAGGCAACAAGATGTATGCAGAGATGAAGCATTTAGCCACAGGGTACATTAAAATGAAATACCCAACCACAGATTGGTGATATATATATAACACACGCTGCAATTAAGATATATAACAGGATAAACCTAAGTCCAAATAAAGCTATGCAGCGTATGTAATTTTTTTATTTTAAGTTACAATTTCAGTACATAATATTCTGACAGTTACTTCATTGTATGAGTAATCACAAATTATTAAAGTTCTTTTTTCTAACCCTAATTTTTTATTCACTTTAACCCAGCTGAGGTTGGTTGGAATGCAGATTACCCGATATTTTGGTTCGTTCTCACTTTACAGAGGCAAATTTTGGTAAATCTCATTTTCTATCTTTACTTGTAACATATATATATGCATGTATATGTGTATATAACACACACACCCACAAATACATACACACTCTGATAAGTAACAAGATTTCAGATCTTGAAATTTCAGTTGTACCAAATATGTAAATATCTAAGTCCTAGGTAACTTTTTTGCTAACTCACGGAACATCTCCCTGGCGAATACAATCAACAATGTTCAACACCGAGTCCCAGTCGGGCTCCAATAATAACTGGCTAGTGGCTTTCTCTGGGGAAAAAAAAAAAAAACACAAACTGACATATAAACAGTAACAGATCTTTACTTATGCGTAGCATGTTGAATAGAGTAATCCACGCGCCAGTGGCAACAAAACTTCAAATGTTCCCGCAGAAACCATATCAGTCAGCACATGAGAAATTATCATCATTCATCCATCTGGAACCACCATCACAGCTGACCCCCTTGCAGGAAGCCTGTACCAAGCAGTCACATGCTCTTGCAGCTGTGGTTTCTGTGGCAGTTTGTTTTACAAGATGAGGTTGCCAACCTCATGTTAATCACCTTTTACGACATGCTTGAGGGTGCATCGGCCGGCGTGATGCCGACCACATCACCCCTAGTGTGCCGACGGTCAAGATAATATGGGCCTAACACCATATTCCCAATATGCCTCAATGGGCGTGTAACGGGTTCCTTTTTTTTTGAGGGTGCAGCGGTCTTATTCTTTCTTTGTCTCTTCAGATACCCCCAGGAACTACACCAGGCACTTGAGAAGTTATGCTGGATGCCAATTTCCTCAGAATATGTCCATCATATCTACACTTATATTTTTATGTGTCGTTTGGTAAGCCATTGTTTACTTTGATCCCAAAGAAACTCTTTCCCAAAATTATGAGTATATGAGGAGAACTGCAGTAAGACGGGGGTAAAATGGAAAAAAAAAAAAAAAAATATTTGTCTCTTATTCCTACAGTTTCAGGTTCTCCACTTTATTCTCACTTTCTTTCCCATCTGTCTTTTGTTTGTGTGTCTCTGATGAAGGCCTTGTGGCAGCAACGTAGGTTTCCTTGTTTTTTCTCTTAGTAAAATGTATTACTTTTTGTGTTTTTGTTTGTTTTTTTCCATTTTCCCAAAATTAGAACTCCAGAACTCTTCTTATACATACATCATTATTAACCCTTTTAAACACTGACAGGGAAGATTATCATCCATTGCTAATTTGCCAAAATCAAAGATGGCAAATATCTGGCCCCATCGCATCTGACTCTATTGCCGTACATGTCTCAGTCAGTAAAATAAAGATGTTTTCCCCTCTATTTTGTACATTTTGATTGTTCACAGTGTGTTTTGGTATCATGTACTCTTGCAGTTGATAAATACCAAAGATAAAAGACCTCATTTGAGTTACATATATGTAATAGCTATTTCACTCTATTTTCCTCTGAGTCATAAAATGCTGTAGCTGTTATGTTATCAATTCTGACAGCATTTTTATAATATTAGGGCCATTCTTAACAGCCTCCTTAACTTCCAGCCAATGACAGTGATATCACATTCAATGGAAATTGATGTTTATTATCAAACCCAGTCAATGTTTTTAAATTTCAATGCAGGACAGCTCTTCTGCGAGCATGTTTACATTATCCTTAGCCATAAATGCCCCTTAGAACAAGACAAATAAAATGGTTTAGGTTTCAAACCTAAATTTTTTTTTAAATTTAACTTTTCCCCACTTTTTCATTTTTAATTAAATTTTTTATATGTCCAAGCAGGCGTAAGTTGCGTGCGTCATACGTCGAGGACTATTTGTACTTCATTTTTAAATTTTCAATTCCACTGAACGGAAAGTGTTGGCTCTTGTCCCCGCTGCTGTGATGGTTTTATTTTTAAAAGTTTTGCAGGAATTCTTCGTACAGATTATTGGCATGTTCCTTATACTTAATCCAGGAATTTTCTTTGGTTTGCTGTTAATTATCCTTGTACATTTTATGTATAATATTACTCATCATCTGTCCTAGATTGCTGTTAAATTTTATACAGCTGCTTCTCCCTCCTTCCTTTGTTTATTAGTTCAACATGTTGTTCCTTTCCTTGCAGCTTCTTTCAATCTACAATTGTCTTTTAGATTAATGAGTAACTTTGTCTCAAATTTATCATCTTCAAGATTATCCACAGGTTCTTTCATGTCTGTGTGTACCTTTTCTTTGATATCTGGTTTATTTAGATTTCTTGTGTTTTTTGTGTTAACACTTTCATCAGATTTTTGTGAAACAGTTTTTGACTAAGATAAGTAATAATAGAATGGTGGTTTGTCACAGAGATCACTTTGGCAATAGCTGAATGGTTTTTATGTATATTGTTATCACAGTGAGGGTCAATATGCCCTTAAGAAGAGCTACATCTCTGTCCTAAGCAACCATTAAAAAAGAATTCATTGATAGTAGTTTGTTTAGCTCATGGTAAAAATAGGTAAAGGATCCCATTACACGCCCATTGAGGCATATTGGGAATATGGTGTTAGGCCCATATTTTCTTGACCATCGGTACACTAGGGGTGACGTGGTCAACATCACGCCGGCCGCCTTAACCTTCCCAGAGTTGCTCTGGTACCCAGTTGGGGCTGGGTCGACCCAGGAGCCGTTTGCGGCCTAAAAAAATCCCACCTCATCTGGGGATCGAACCATAGACCACTGAGCTAGGAAGCCAGTGCACTAACCACTATGCTACTGCGGCTCCCTATGGTAGTGAACAGTTTATCAAAGAAATTCATCTGTCCTAAGTGCTGCAGCTGTCATTGCACATTGCATATAAAGGAGTGTTCTTTTCCATTTCTGCAGTTGCAGTATAATAATCTTCTAGGAGAACAAAGCTATTTCATGAGACTCTCTCTTCATTTCTGACACTCTTTCAAGTGAGCACATAATAGCTGTGCATTTCCTGTGATTGTAACAATATTATTCCATAATCTAATATTTCCATAACAGATATTTGATGTTTTTTCATGAAATCAAATGTTTCTGGCTGTTCACTGATAGTCCAACAATGTTCCATATCACTATTTTAATCGCTTGTTGCGCACTGACCTAAATCTTCAGTCCATTATCTGATCAGTCCACTGTATTATCCTTGTTTGTTTCAGCAATTTAAAACAGAGAAAAAAAATAAGAAAAAGACCATAAAGTACTTTAATCCAATCTAAATGATAGTCATCATCTTAATCCATTAATTTCACATGATTTTAACTGATCTAGCCAGGGTAGCCATCAGACTTCAAGCAACATCCTTCTTATAAAATATGAGGGAAACTCGAGGACTGAGTTGTAAATAATTAATGAAAAAAGGTAAATAGTAGGCATTCAAAAGAAAGAAAGAACGGAAAAGTAACAAAAGTGTTAGGTGCTCCGTGGAGTTAAACCAGGAGTCATCTGAACAATGCCATCACCTCACTCCTTGAGTGAACTATGACAGGGTACACCATCAGCTAAGTACCAGGGCCTCGCGGTTCACTCGCACAGCAAGGTGATATCACTGTAGGATGGTCTCTGGTCCAAATCCACAGATTGCCTACCCCTTCTTTTGCTTGTCTGTTGCCTTATGTCCTCCTCCTTTCTTATGAGTTTCTACCATTTACCTATTTTCATTCATTAATATACTTACCTAAGTTAGTATTGTAAAGTGGGAAAATGGCGTTTTCATAAACTCCATTTGAAGGCATTCTATCCTGAAATCTTGAACCCATGCTTATTCTTCTATCGTCAAGAACCATGCCTAGTACTGTAGGAGATTATGTCTCTCCACAACTTCCTGTCTCCAGTTATATTTCTCAATTATGTTGTCGACTTAGTTCCATGCCATCAAACTGTCCAGTATCTGCTCTCCTTGTTTTTCTCTATCTCCTTTTCCTTCAATCGTACCTTTTATTACGATACATTTCAGCTTTCCTTATCTCATAACATGTTCAAAGAAAGTGAACTGCTTCTTTCTAACTTGTGAAATAAGTTTCCTTCATGAATTGGCCTTTTTCAGGACATCCTCATTATTCTTTCTGGCTGTCCATGGTATTTTTAACACTCTTCTGTAAAACCACATCTATGTGGCCTGTAAGTTTTCCCTACCTGTTTACTAACTGTCCATGACTCACTTCTGTATGTGCTGGTAAAATAAACAAAAATAAAATACACTACCTGCTCTGACTGGCAAAGTGGTTAGAGTGCTGGCCTCTTGTGGCAAAGGTACCAGGTTTGAAACACTGTGGCGTTCTGCTCAAGTCTACCTAGCTGTAAATGGGTAGGGGCCTACCTAACTCTGCTCTTAAGTTAAAGAAGGCAAAGGCAGTTGAAATGAAGTAGAGTGGGTTGTGTTCTTTGATGGCATAAAAATAACTTGCTGACATCGTTAGGATTATGATCAAGGTTTGCGGTTAGCTGTAGGATTCCTAAACTTAACCGTTACCTGTATTACTGTGTCTCTGAATTCTTTTTGTAACCACAGAGAACATAGGCCTACTTCCCACTTCTTCATTTCAACCGGCAAAGGCAGTGAGTAAGGGAACTAGTCACCCCACCTTTCAAAGCTGGACCTAGTATAGTGATGTCTCTAACACTTTACTCCACTACGGCAGTATCTGCTTTACCTTGAGTATCCTCCGTAGGATTGCCTACTATTTAGGCTAGGCCTACCTATTTTCGTTAATTAATATAATATAGTTATGATTGTAAATTAGGAAAATAGTAATTTCATAAACTCCGTCTGAAGGTATTCTGTCATGAGACTGGCGATCTGAGCTGTTGAACCCGTGTTTACTACGTGGTAAAATAAATAATAATAAACTACCTGTCCCCAGTGTTCTTATTTCGTTCGGTTAGTCTGGCTTCCTAGAATATAGGGGTCTAATACTTACCTAAGCAAGTTTTGAAATTAGGAATAGGCATTTCCGTCTTGAAATCGTTTATATCAGCTCTCTAAATCACTGTATATTATGCTGTCATAAAACATATGCGTATTCTCCGTCAAATCCAAACAAAATAGGTGTTAGAATCCCTTTAATGACTCACAAACACCTGAAACGAAAGACTTTACATTTATCAATGACCGGAAGTAAACCGCTTAGTTTATAGAAAATAATTATTTACATTACAACCATTTTAAAAGAAACTGTATATTTGTATATATTCTTTTATTCTTTATTAAATGCAAAGTTGTGCACACAAAAACGTCAGTTCATTAAATTCTAACTTTGTTGTTACAAAATATGCACCAAAACGTTTGTAGAAATTATAAGCGATGTGAAGATACTTAATTGGGCGACAGGTAATCAATTAATTCAGAATCGCAAAGAACTCTTCTCATGTACAACATGGCAATTTATAGGGAAGCGAGACCACTTTTCGCATTCAAGTATCTGAAGTCTGATAATTATTTGTCACTGTTCTTCAAGACAATGCGTTATATCAACTTTTAACTGTCATAATTTATTTTCTTTCTTTCATAAACGGTTGGGATGTGGGCAAAATTAAACGATCTAACAACACTTGAAAATTGCAATAAATTATAAGCAGTTAATAACAAATACTAGTACATTTTAGACACTAGTAAGAAACGTGAAAAAAAAGAACAACATCAGACAAAGGTAAGGAAAGGGGGACATAGACCGAATTATACACAAAACTCTTTTTTTTAAAGCAAAAATATACCTTTCAACTCTTGAGGGGTAATAATTAGGATATATAGTGTAGTTAATTCGAGACAATAATTTTCATTTCAGGTATCACAATATGGTATCATCTGTCCACTCCACTTAGTCAAAACAGAGTAAATTAAAAATGTAAATGTGTCTCCTCCCCTTTCCAAATAAAAATAAAGTTTCTCACAACTGTAGGCCTAATGCTTTTTTTTTTTTTTTTAAATTAGTGAAGAATATCTTGTTCAACCTCTGATGGGTTATAATTAGGATATATATTGTTTTCAATTCCAAATAATATGAACAACTGCCGATATGAGAAAGTTGCATCACATTTGTCAAATCATTGTAAATAGGGACAATCACAATTATGCTTATACGTTAAATAAATAAAATAAAAACTAACAAAATCAAGAAGAAACTCTGAGCAAGTATAATATTAAAGTGGAGGGGTGTAAAGGCCTGGTGGTTCCAGTTATATAACTGACTTTAACAGATATTTAATTGACTTTCATCTGTTAAAAGTCATATGCATTGTAAGAACAGCATCAGACCTTCACATTCCCAGCCACTATATATTAAAATTTCTATCTATCTATAACCCTCCACTCCCAAAGGAGCATAGGCCTTCAACAAACACATGCCAAGTACTCCTGTTTTGTGCCATCATCTCAAGTTCTTTCCACGTTCTCCTTATCATTTTCTCTCTTCTCCATGTACTTCTTGGTCTACCTCTGCCTCTCTTGCCCTGGGGGTTCCAGAACAAGGACTGCCTTGTAATGCTATCAACAGAACAGGTTTCCTCAGTGTGTGTCCTATCCATCGCCATCGTCTTCATCTCATCTCTTGTTCCACTGGCACTTATCTAGTTCTTGTCATCAGTTCCACGTTGGTAACCTTGTCATACCATTTTAATCCCTCTATTCTACGCAAGCACCCATTTAAAAAAAAGTCTAGCTTTTTGGTTGTTGTCTTTGTTGTTCTCCATGTCTCAGAGCCATACAATGGGACTGACTTCACATTTGAGTTGAAGATTCTTATTTTCGTGTTGGATCCGTTTTCTCTTGATTTCCATATATTTCCCAATGCAATGAAAGCTCCTCTTGCTTTTTGTATTCTTATTTTGATATCACTGTCTGTCCCTCCAACTTTGTCTATATTGCTGCCAAGATTCTACATCTTGTATTGGTCCTTCTTCAAGTTCAACCCTGTTTTCATTACCTGCATTTATTCTCATTATCTTTATCTTTTCCCTGTGTATTTTCAGACCCAATTGCTGTGACCTCTCAACGAGTGTTTTCAATTTGTCCTGCATCTGATTACGGTTATGGGACAGGAGAGCCAAGTCATCTGCAAAATCCAGATCATCCAACTGCTTAGCCAGAGTCCACTGGATTCCATTTCTGTTTTGTGTTGTTGATGTTCTCATAACTCAGTCTATTGCTAGTAAGAAAAGAAATGGAGACAAGAGGCATCCCTGTCGCACTCCTTGTCATGAAATGACATCTGTTTCACATCACGAATTCTAATAACTCTGGTCCTAACGGCGCGCCATAGATAGTTAACAAGATATGATACACTGACCAATGGAAACACTTTTGTGGTCCCGTGTTTACAACTGCTGGAAGAATAAAAATGGCCAGACCCTATTTTGTGTAACATGATTAACTTCAGAATTTTGCTACAGCAGTATGGAAGAAGTACCACTTGGCAGAGGTTATCAGAATGATATTAGGGATGTTACTCTACCCGTAAGTAGTAATACTTTTACTAATACTAGTATAGGAAGGGAGAAATCTTAGGTTAAATGCATTCGAAGCTTCAGGTTGGCCTAAGTTTAGCTGTTTAAACTATGCATAACAGAAAATGCAAGTAGTAACCAAAAAGATTATTATATAGATATGTAAAGCCTAATGCTAAGTATAAGGTAAACTTTAATTGACTAAAATCGCATCAGGAATAATGGGGATATTTTAAAAAGTAGTTTTCCTACATTGTACAAAAGGCCAAACGGTACCGACATTTTAGGATAGTTATTGCATTCTTAGGGGTATTCCGTCTCGTACATCCGAGGTCAGACTATAAATAGACTTGCCTAACAAACTCGGGTCAGTCACGATTTGAAAAAACACAGTGAGAGCGGGGAAAGCAGAGCATATATTAATGCCAGTGTTTGCCTTCTGCAGTTGTTAGCAGACCTTAATTACCCATTGAGGGCCAGTCTGTGTGTGTACCTGAGGGTAAGAACGAATCTATTTTTATATTAATGTATATAATTGTAAAGCTGTCTTTGTCCTGACCGCAAAACAGGATACAAGAATAGGATTTTGGAATGTCAGGACAATGTACGAGACAGGTAAACTAAGACAGGTCACGGCAGAAATGAGAAACTATAGGTTACACATCCTGGGGATAAGTGAGAGCAGATGGACAGGGGCAGGAAAAGTTAAAACAGCAACAGGAGAAACAGTACTTTACTCTGGAAGAGAGGATGGACAGCACAGTGAAGGCGTAGCCATTATTCTACAGAAAGGGATAGAAAGGACATTACTGGAATGGAAACCCATCAACAACAGACTGATACGATTGAGATTGAGAGGGAGATTCACCAACACTACAATAATACAATGCTACGCACCAACGAATGATAGCGATGAGGAGGTCAAGGATGAATTCTATCAACAACTGCAGAAAGAAATGGAAGACACACCTAGATATGATCTTGTTATAGTAATGGGAGACCTCAATGCGAAAGTTGGTACACACAATACATATAATGAAAGAACAATGGGGAAATGCGGCAGCGGAACAGCAAACGAAAATGGGGATAAGCTAATAAGTTTCTGTAGCATTAACAACCTGGTCATTGGAGGAACACTTTTCCCACATAAGGAAATTCACAAATTAACATGGGAATCACCAAATGATCGGGACAGAAACCAGATAGACCACATCATGGTTAACGGCAGATGGAGACATGCATTACAAGATGTGAAGGTAAGAAGAGGTGCAGATGTGGGAAGTGATCACCATTTAGTAGTAGCAAAACTGAAAGTGAAACTAAGAAGGGCTGGACCAACTGTAACTACACAGAAAAGGTTTGACATCAGCAAATTGAAGGACCCCCTTACCAGAAAAGCTTTTGCGGCCGACATTAAGAAACGATATCAATTTGCCAAAAGCTAGGAAAAGACATTGACTGATGATATAGACCAGAATTTCAACACCATTTCAACAATATATAAGGAAAGTAGCAAATCATGCTTAGGATTCCAGGAAAGGAAGAAGCAAGACTGGATAACACCAGAAACACTAAACACCATAAAGATGAGAAAGGAAATGAAAAGAAAGAAAACAGAAGCGAAGTCCCCCAGGTTAAAGCAACTATATAGCGAACAGTACAGCCAGCTGGACAGGGAAGTTAAACGCCAAACCCGAGCCAACAAACGGAATTTCCTAGACGATCTTGCAAAACAGGCAGAAGAGGCAGCACTGAGAAATGAACAAAGCACAGTATACAAAATAACTAAATTCATCAGCGGAAAACAAGGTGCAAACAATATTACATTAGTAAGAGATAAGCAAGGAAATCTCATCAAGACAGCAGAGGGACAGGAAACAAGATGGGCAGAGCACTTCAGAGAAACGCTGAACAAGAAAATACCAGAGACACAATTGAATGTTCCTGAGGCTGAAAACGATCTAGATGTAAATACAGACATTCCACGAAAAGAAGAAATCATCACAGCAATCAAAGGGTTAAAGAACGGTAAAGCTCCGGGCCATGATAACTTAAATGCAGAGCTATTTAAGACAGACCCTGAGCTAGCAGCAGAACTATTAGAACCACTATTTGCACAAGTGTGGAAAACGGGGACAACACCATCAGAGTGGAAGAAAGGAATAATTGTCAAATTGTAAAAGAAGGGAGATCTTGCAGACTGCAATAATTGGAGAGGAATCACTCTTCTCTCAGTTCCCAGCAAAATACTAGGCAGGATAATTATACAGAGAATTTCAAAGGCAGTAGACTACAAACTGAGGAAAGAACAAGCAGGATTTAGAAAGAACAGAAGATGTGTAGACCATATATTCACTCTCAGGAACATTATAGAGCAGTGCTCAGAATGGCAAAGACAGCTTTACATAAATTTTGTTGATTTTGAAAAGGCTTTTGACAGCATACATAGGGACAGTTTATGGAAAATACTGAGGGCTTATGGAATTCCAAGCTGCATAGTGTCAATCATAAAAAGCCTCTATGCCAACTGTACGTGTAGTGTTGGGCAGAGCAACCTAACCTTCGAGGTGAAGACAGGAGTACGACAGGGATGCCCCTTATCAACCACTCTATTTTTAACAGTCATAGACTGGGTGATGCGCCAGACAACAGAGGGCAGTCCAAGAGGAATAAGATGGACTACATTTTCTACATTGGAAGATCTGGAATATGTAGATGACATTGCACTGCTGGCACATTCACATCAACACATCCAGGAAAAAACGGATAGACTTAATAAAATTAGCCAGCAGGTGGGCTTGAACATCAATTTAAAGAAGTCTGAGGTCATGACGCTCAATGTGAGCAACCCTGAGCCCATATCAGTAAGGAATCGGCCACTGGTACAGACAGATACCTTCACATACCTAGGAAGCATAGTAACACCAGACGGTGGGGCAGGCAAAGACATCAACATCAGAATGAATAAGGCAAGAAAAGCCTTCTTTAGCCTAAATAACATCTGGAAGTCCTCCCAATACAGCACAAGCACAAAATTAAGATTATACCAGAGTTGCGTGCTTTCTGTGCTTCTCTATGGTGCGGAATGCTGGAGAGTCACAGAGAAGGAAATGTCAAAATTGTCCTCTTTTCACACAACATGCCTAAGAAAAATTCACCGCATCTTTTGGCCGAATACCATCAACAACCAAGATCTGCTTACTCGTAGCAAGCAAGAGGACATGCACACCATCATAGATGGCAGACGCTGGAGCTGGGTTGGTCATGTCCTCAGAAGAGACCCCGATGCCATCACAAGAACAGCTATGTTTTGGACCCCTGAAGGAAAGCGAAAGAGAGGCCGACCAAAAACAACTTGGCGGAGGACTGTGGAGGCTGAGATGCAAAGAATGAACCACAGTTGGGGCACTGTACGAAGGATGGCCACCGACCATGCAAAGTGGAATCAATTTGTTGTTGCCCTACAAGACGCCACTAGGCGTGATGGCCACTGACTGCTTTGACGGTCGGTGGTTAAGGATCGAAGAAGTATATAATTGTGTGTAATTATATTGATTAATCCAACTGTGCGATACGATGTGTATAAGATGTGTTAGGAATGGACTGTGTCTTCTGATGAAACTTACAGGCTCATGTGTACTTCTAGAGGCAAAGCCCGCCTTCGGAAATATTTAAATATTGAGACAGATGGCAAATTGTGTCTGTAAGTTGGTAAATGTATTTAAAGAAGTATTTCTTGAATGGAATGAGCCAGAGGAGGCTGCTCTTATTGAAAGTTACAACGAATGCAGTGCCAGTCTATGATACAGTGCCAGCCATTACGTTTGTGACTACTGGAACGAGTTCAGATGAATCTTATATCCAGCATCTAAGGGAGCCAGATCTAGTGACTCAGTTAAGTTGCATAGAGCAACTGCAGCTTATTCAGTGTTAATAAAGACATAAACGCATTCATTTTGTGATGACACAACTAATATAGTGTTTCTATAAACTTATAGTAATAATAATAAACAATCCTACAAGTGAATGATCAAGCAAGTGAAAGTTGTCTACAAGAGGATAGACATTTTGACCCAAGAGAAAAACATTTGTTAACTATTATTATTTATTTAATGTAAAATATTTGAGTTTAACACTTTTCAAACAGAAAAGAGACACTGTTTAATTAAATTGTTCATATTCACCAGAAGACTTTTTTAAGTTGAATTATAGTTCTTGTTGGTGAATATAGTTATATAAATTACCCCTAGCAGAGTCAGAAACATAGAAAAATACCTTAATCACAGAGGCGGATCAGGAGAGGTAGCAGTTAGGGACTCAGAGTACTACATCACCCTCTTCTCTGGGAACTTACGTAGCTTGAACCTACCTTTGTGTCTATACACCCTTACTCTCTTCAGAGAAGGGGGTATTACTGATAAGACCAGACTCTTATCTGGCACTATCCTGGTATCATCTGATATACCTTTATGTCCAGGATATTTTATTCTATTATAACATCTCAAACCTCTCGCGACATCTGTTGTCTCAGTCCTGGATTTCTATTACTACTCTGGGGTCTTTTCTTTGAGACATTCAGTCTTTTAAATAGTTACTTACATCCTCTGAGTTAGCTGTAGGAGTAAAAATTAAAAATAAATTAAAAGTTAGAATAAACTTAAGTTAAATAAAGCACATTGAAGTACTATTGAGTACTAAACAAAATTTTGGAGACTGGATATGCTGACAGTGGTCTTATATTAATTAGCCTTGTATTAATTGTGTGTTTGGTCTGTTGATAGTAGTTATTGAGTGTCTGCAACTATTAGTATGGCAGACTTGGCAAAGTTTACGTCTGCTACAGTGCAGGCGGCAAAAGAGTTTGGATTAAGTGGGGAGGCTCTTATTCAATATGTCACTACTGAATGTGACAAGTATATAGAAAGAGAAGATAAGAAAGTGGAAACTGAAAGGAGATTACAAATAGAAGCTGATAAAGAAGTTAAAAGATTACAATTAGAAGCTGAAGCTAAACGATTACAATTAGAAGCTAAAGCTAAAAGATTACAATTAGAGGCCGATAGGCCTATACCTTGTAGCGGTATGGCAGCTTGCGTACCCTGACAATCCCCAGAGCTATGCCAGTGGGAGTTTTACTCCTGGTAGGTTCAACCAAGCTGGACTGGTCTGTGTGGGTAGGGGTCAGACAAAAGCTGGTACGCTGATCCTCCAGGTTGGGGGTTTTAGCATAGGGCTGACACCCCTGTCTATGTAAAATAAATAATGAAGTTACGGAAACAACATCAAATGAACAAACTTTGCTGCGGGATGGACATTCGGAGTCTGTGGCTCGTATGACTGTCAGTGGTGAAAGCCGAAAGGAAGCCACTGACATGAAAACAGATGTCCTGACCGCAAAACAGGATACAAGAATAGGATTTTGGAATGTCAGGACAATGTACGAGACAGGTAAACTAAACAGCTATGTTTTGGACCCCTGAAGGAAAGCGAAGGAGAGGCCGACCAAAAACAACTTGGCGGAGGACTGTGGAGGCTGAGATGCAAAGAATGAATCAGAGTTGGGGCACTGTACGAAGGATGGCCACCGACCGTGCAAAGTGGAATCAATTTGTTGTTGCCCTACAAGACGCCACTAGGCGTGATGGCCACTGACTGCTTTGATGGTCGGTGGTTAAGGATCGAAGAAGAAGAAGCTACTTTCTGGAGAAACTTACCACCAATTCTCTGCAAGATTAGAAACCTACTTGAAGAAGTGGACTACTCTTGGAAAGTGCCAAGACCTAAAAGAAATGGTCATGATGGAACAAGTGAGAGAGTCTATGCCTCCAGACATGAGAAAATTTCTCATGGAACAAGGTGCCGAGAGATTGGGAGAGATTTTAACAGTTGCTGAGAGATATCAGGCAGCCCAGAAAGAAATAGCTGGAGTTAAGAGGAAACCAGTAGAAAATAATAGACCACCCCCAAACCAAGATGAGTATGATAATAGGGACCAACACAGATACAAACAAGACTATGACAAACCCAGATTTGATCATAAAAACAGGAACCCTCAGGTACAAGAAACAGTGGGAAAGGGCAGGAAGGACCTGACAGACAGTCAGACAAACCTCCATCATCCCCCCCATCTGTGAAGAAGTAACTTGTAATAGCAATAAAATTATGTGCCTTTATGATTCAGGATTGGAATATGACTCAGTTGTGAGTGCAACTCTGGTGTACCCTGATCAGTATACCACAGGGAAAGTGGAGATACAAGGGGCATTAAAGGGAACAGCCACTATGACACTTCCGATAGCCAGAATCAATGTAAAGACTCGCTATGTGGAAGGAGTGATTAATGCAGCAGTGTGTGATGATCCTAATTACCCGCTGGTGTTAGGAAGAAGATATGTTTTTCTAGGGAGCCCAATAAAATCTGTGATCATGGCAACACTCCAGATCGGGTCAACCCCTAGTAAGGAGGAGGGAACACCACTAACTATTCATCCTAAAAAGATGAGAAAGGTCCAAGTGAAAGATAAAACATTAAAACCTTGCTTTGGCAAATTGCCAGACAGCCATAACCCCCCTAAGAAAGGACAGTTCTATTTGAAGGATGGATTGCTTTACAGGAAAGCTGGAGCAAGACAAAGTGGATATGGACAGTTAGTACTGCCATTGAGTTATAGGGACAAAGTTATGGAAATAACACATGTTGTATCAGACGGTGGACATGGGAAAATTGGTACCACCTGTCAAAGAGCATCTATAAAATATTATTGGCCAGGTATTGCTGAAGACATATTTCAGTATGTGACCACCTGCGCCCAATATAGCGAGGTAAATTCCACATGTGGAGAAAATAAACAGGACCTAGAAAAGCATTGTAGCGAAAATAGGCCTGAAAATAAAAAGGATACGGTAGACATCGTGAATAGGACCGCACCTTCTCACACCCTGTCTTCTGTAGTGGTTTTTGATGTTATTGTATGGTTGATATGTTACCTAGTGTACTGTATGAGGTCAGCTGTGAAGGCTCCTGAGATAAAAGTTTATGGGAGTTACAGGAGGCCTTTCTGCTACCACTTTATGACCTCAAACAGACCTATTCTACTATAATGAGTGTTAGCTACGTTAAAAGTCTAGGGTACTGAAATGTAATGTGTAGGTAATAAAATACACTGACACACACATGTAAATAATAAGTCTAATAATAATAATAAACTCTACAATACACTGAACTAACACTGGCTGTTTAAGTTTAAGTTTAAAAATTTTTTTAAATTTATTAGTTCTGAACCAAATGTTTCTTTTGGTCAGAACTTATGAAATGATAGGTATTTATCAATGAAATGCATATATATATATTGCATAATCAAATATAACTTTTGTACATAGGTCTATTATTACAATGATTAATATTAATGGTATCTACAAAGTCCTGGGAACACTAGCACTGGATGGTTAGTTGGGGTGGCGTCATCATGCTCAATCTATGTGTGTACAGTTCATAGTCCTTAACATAGGGACTGATCTTAATGTATCTATACAATCTTTATTTCTCTATTGATGGTGGGAGTTGTTAATGAATCTCCAGCAGGCCAGGTTGCAGTTTACTGGCCTGTAATGACGTAGTACAGAATTCTTGTGGCCCACTCCTCTCATTAGCTGGAGTAAAATGTTAGGCTGCACCAACACCCACTCTTGTACTTCTACAAGAGTATCTGGCACAATCGTAGTGCCAGATCAGAAACTCACAATTCTGAAACAAAAGTTGTGCCATGTGTCAGTACTCTATTCACTGCGCCACTCTTACACACACACCACAAAACAACATTACACAGATTGGTTCAGATCTATCTGACCAACTCAACTCATCTCACCCAGTTGTTATCAATTTGCACAAGTTCCCCAGGACTGCATTGCATCCGAAATATGTTCAATAGTTTCCTCTTCTATTAAATAAGGTGGGTGATATGTTCCCACTGATGTCAATAATCGATCCTCCTTCCATAGTCTTAGACAGGTTTTCATTTATTATTAGTTTGTCTCTAGGCCCTGGACTGCGGCGGGATATGGCAGTATCAATCACTCAAAATATTAAATAAACAAGATAAATACTTTTTGGCCTTACCACAATTCAGAATTGAGAATACAGTTACTTAGGACTAGCAAAACTCAGCTGAGCTGCTGGCTAGAGTATGGCGTCCCACTGAATTTTATTTATTATTTCCTGGAAAACACCACTAGCAGTCAAGAACTGTGTTACTGGACAGTCTTCTTTAAAATGGCACAAATGTGCATCTCTTTCTCGCTAATATAAAATGTGTTGGCCAATCAGATCGGAAGACTAAGCTTTTCAATTTAAATTTTGAAAATAAAGTCAAAAGTACATCTCAATTTTTCAAATGTACGTCGGTCACATTTTATCTTTTCCCAAAATTTCACTTGTTTTTTGGACTAACTACATGTAAAAACTGCACAAACCTGCCCCTAAGTTATTTTTAGCCACTATCTCCCGACTTTGCCCCTCTAGTTCATTGCAGTTTGATTTTTGCATTTTTAGTCTTCAAGGACACCAAAACGTAACTTTTGTGAAGTATGCACAGAAAACTGTTCGCCAGTCTGATGTGAACAATACAGTCTTTCGTCAATATCTTCCGTGTTATCTGTCCGTCTGTATAATTAAAAGTATATTATTTCTCTGCTCAAGATGGGCTATCAAACTAGCTAGGTTTTATTTTCATAACTTTATTATTAAAGAAAAACCTACTTTTCTCAAGGTTAGTTTTTGAAATTTGTTTTCGAACCTTCACCACGGCGTTTGCCGCTGAATTCAAACAAAACAACCAAGTACCGTAAAAACGTCCAAGATATGACTGTTTCTAACAAGAGCTAAGGTTGTTTTTCTACCAATTTCTTACATTGTGTCAACTAGTGGCGTGAATTTTTTTCCTTAAACTACAACTTGCGTCTTTTTGCCTTTTAGGTTCAAACACGTGTTCAGTCATATATTTCCTTTTTTATCTCCGTTTTCCCCCCGTCAAAAAGGGTAAACCGTTTCGTCTGCATGTCTAACTAATTAGTTTCAATGGCGGTAGGAACCGCGGGCGTAGGTGAAGAAGTCACGGCATATCTTACGTATATTTTTTATCCCTACATTTTATCTTACCCGTTATCTTTATAATTGGAGATATTTTAACGTTGTATCACGGTAATTTCACCACATCTTCCAATAAACCAATGACCATGGCAACTCTCCATCTCGTACCGAGAGGGGAATCAACCCATCCCGCGCTGACACAATTGTGTTCAAAATTCGTGGAACTGGATAAAAATAGTATGGTTTGTCAGCCAACTTTGAAAACGAAACTGAGGGATAACCCCAGAAAAATTGGAAGTGGGAGAGTGGGCAATTGGCCTAATAGTTAGCTCTCTTTGACATACGGCTATTAAATTAGCATTATGAAGGCACCGGCAACAGTGGTAGTTGGCCGGCCCTACACAGTCCATTGGAAGTATTGGATACGGACATGGATTGAGATTTTATATTATATTGCCATGCAACAGGGAGACTTGATTTCTTGGTGCAGGAAATTCATTTCCCCATATGAATCATATTATCGCTCCAGTGAGGTTTAGCTGAGAGAACCCTCTGGTGAAAATAGGCTCTGTCTGGATTTGGGAAATAATTACAGTAACAGAGTCACTAGTGAATCTAGTAAAGGGTTTTACCAGATTCCCATCAAGCCTGAAATCAGACTGTTACTGGACTTTAGCACTGCGGAGGGTCACTATGAGTTCCATATGTTGCTTTTTGGGTTGAAAAAATACTCCGAGTGCTTTATCCAGGATGATGAGGAAATTACTGGATCCCTTATGAAACTCAGCTATCACCAATTTTATAGATGACATCCTCATAACTATTGGAACCTTGAGGAACATCTAACCCCTCTGGACATGTCATTGAATAGACTCAGGGAAGACAGACAGCAGCACCTGTGCTGTTTATTAATACAACAGACGGTATTCTCCATAGATCTCAGAATGTTGAGGCAAATTTCTTGAGTAGTGCCTACTTGAAGTTACCCACCTGAAGGAAACCAGGAGAATAGTAAGGCAGAGTAAATCCAAGATTGGAAGAATGTCGTGATTATGAATCCAGACAAGAAGCTCCAACAGCGGGTTTACGCTTTTGAATTGGGAGGCTATGTCGTGAAATGACGTCTGTTTCACATCACGAATTCTAATAACTCTGGTCCTAACGGCGCGCCATAGATAGTTAACAAGATATGATACACCGACCAATAGAAACGCTTTTGTGGTCCCGTGTTTACAACTGCTGGAAGAATAAAATGGCCAGACCCTATTTTGTGTAACATGATTAACTTCGGAATTTTGCTACAGCAGTATGGAAGAAGTACCACTTGGCAGAGGTTATCAAAATCATATTAGGGATGTTACTCTACCTGTAATGTAGTAATACTTTTACTAATACTAGTATAGGAAGGGAGAAATCTTAGGTTAAATGCATTCGAAGCTTCAGGTTGGCCTAAGTTTAGCTGTTTAAACTATGCATAACAGAAAATGCAAGTAGTAACCAAAAAGATTATTATATAGATATGTAAAGCCTAATGCTAAGTATAAAAGGAACCCGTTACACGCCCATTTAAGCATATTGGGAATATGGTGTTAGGCCCATATTATCTTGACCGTCGGCACACGAGGGGTGATGTGGTCAGCATCACGCCGGCCGCCTTAACCTTCCCAGAGTTGCTCTGGTACCCATTAGGGGCTGGGTCGACCCAGGAGCCGTTTGTGGCCTAAAAAATTCCCGCCTCATCTGGGGATCGAACCATAGACCACTGCGCTAGGAAGCCAGTGCACTAACCACTATGCTACCGCGGCTATGCTAAGTATAAGGTAAACTTTAATTGACTAAAATCGCATCAGGAATAACGGAGATATTTTTAAAAAAAAGTAGTTGTCCTACATTGTACAAAAGGCCAAACGATACCGAATTTTAGGATAGTTATTGCATTCTTAGGGGTATTCCGTCTCGTACATCCGAGGTCAGACTATAAATAGACTTGCGTAACAAACTCGGGTCAGTCACGATTTGAAAAAACACAGTGAGAGCGGAGAAAGCAGAGCATATATTAATGTCAGCGTTTGCCTTCTGCAGTTGTTAGCAGACCTTAATTACCCATTGAGGGCCAGTCTGTGTGTGTACCTGAGGGTAAGAACGAATCTATTTATATATAAATGTATATAATTGTGTGTAATTATATTGATTAATCCAACTGTGCGATACGATGTGTATAAGATGTGTTAGGAATGGACTGTGTCTTCTGATGAAACTTACAGGCTCATGTGTACTTCTAGAGGCAAAGCCCGCCTTCGGAAATATTTAAATATTGAGACAGATGGCAAATTGTGTCTGTAAGTTGGTAAATGTATTTAAAGAAGTATTTCTTGAATGGAATGAGACACCTGACAGGAACATAAAGAAGGATGAAAGGGGATTGATTCACAGTATCGTTTGACATATTGTTTAATAGTTTTACTCACAACCAAATTTATGTATGGAGGTGAATCATGGGAAAACACTTATAATTAAGAAGGTAGAAGTAAATTGTGATCACTTTGAATTGAAATGATTGTTGATAACTACACTATACCTGGTGCATCTGCTAGCACGCTTATCTGAAACTGTCTATCGTCCCCATCTGTGTCATAAGAGGGGTATGGATAGAAGAATACAGGGATTGCATTTGAATTCATTGCAGGTTTTCGCCCACGGCGACCGTTGCCTCAATTGGCTGTGTGTGGTGTACCCGGAAACGGGGCCTCCCAGTACTGAGGCACAGTTAAGTCCCCAATGTCACGTATCGGTGCAGAGTTGAGAGAGATGGCTGAGCATCACAATCCCCCCTGTGTTGCAGCATGATGAGAACCAAGCATTGCACACTGAGCTTGGGGGGATCACTTGGGCACCAGACTTAATACTGGCTCTTGACTGAATGGCCACATGCAGGAGATTTCTACAATGGAGGGTTGGCAGGTGGTGGGTATCTGGAAGTGGCTCTGTGCAGGACGTGAGGATTCCTTGGGAGAGCCCAGAACCAGAGCACAGCATTGTGCAAGCTCTGCATAGTTGGAGAGCCCCCTGGATGACGGGGAATGCACAGTGTGCTACCCCACCTATCCCCAACTGCTAACTTAGAACCAGAAATGGGGTCCTCTGTATGCGTGCCAGGCCAGGATAAAATGCCTAAGAAAGATACTGGAGCTCAGAACTCCCTAACTCAAAGTTGCAGGATGGCAGAAAAGCCACGGGAAAGACGGGGCTATTTTGAAGATAACGCAACCATATTTTTACCATACGAGCTCGGACGCCGCCTCGGTAAACAAGGTACGCGCAGAGCAGTGACACCCCCAGGCTGCTTGCGAATAGTCTACTACTGGGAACTTAAACAGATTAGGGATGAGCCCACTCTCCCGTTGAACAGGTGCTAAAGTCGTAGATACTGGGCCAGAAGGCGCACCGGAAACCACAGTATCACGCAACTCGCTTTTATTTTCTATGAAGAGTACACCGTCAAATAAATCTCGTACTGGTGCTCGCCCTGTGGAGCTCCACCAGGCAGGTGCAGTGCCGGGCTCTGAGCCTCGACAGAGCCCACCCTCAGCTACTGGAGGACCCTCTAGACCGTCTTGTGGAGTCAGCAGACGGCGGAGGAGAACTACTGACCAAAACAAAACAGAAAAAGAGAAACCCAGAGTGCCACTTGTCATGATGCACTGGAATGCAGAGGGAGTGAACAGCAAGCAGGCTGGATACAGCAAAAAGACAGAGCTGGAAAACATCTTTTATGAGAAGCAAGTCAGTGTTTGCTGTATCCAAGAGACTCACTTGAAAGCAGATCAAACCTTTAAAATAAGGGGATATCAATGCTTCAGATCCGACAGAAAAGATAGACGAAAAGGAGGAGTACTTACTCTTGTAAGGAATAACATTCCTGCACACGAAAGGAAAACCTTCATGGATGGAGCAGAATATCAGCTGTTGCAGCTAAAGGTAGACAAGATGGAAATAGAACTCCTGAACTATTACTGTCCGAACAACAAACCCCTGAGTCTCAGCACTATACAGGTACCAGCCACCAACTTTATAGCAGTTGGAGACTTTAATAGCCACTCCCAGAGCTGGGGCTATAACCATCTGGATCACAGAGGTGAAGAGGTTGAAACTTGGCAAGATGATCACTCCCTAATCCTAGTCAATAATGCCACAGATACTCCTACCTTCTACTCCAGAGGATGGCACACAACTTCAACACCAGATCTTGCCTTCTCCACACCAGATATAGCTGGATCTATTAGTAGAGAAGTAGGAGAATAACTAGGGGGAAGCGACCATCGCCCAATCTTCCTTACTGTCCAGAGTGCAACTCTCAGTACAGGCCCAGCCATTACAAGATGGAACTACAAAAAAGCCAACTGGGGTTTATTCAGGCATCAGGTGAACACGCTTGTTGCGTGATAAATTCTCGCAACATCGTTTTATTTCAATATCTGTTTTATAACGCAAGGGCAACAACTGCTTGTAATTTATAGTCACTTTTCTCGGTAAGCATTTGTCTTCTCGCGTTGGTATCGAATGCAGTTAACTTTTGAGCTGTGGTCATTTTTGCGCTGGACTGCGCATGACTTGTCTTGTTGTTTGTCGATCGGTTTCCGCCCACCACTAGTGGGGGTGAGCGATTTGGAATGGCGAAAGAGATGCCTCGTTGAAGAGGGGATCTCCGCTATTTTTTTGTTCTGTCAGGGATGTGTAGTCCTCTTATGGATATTTCGTTTAGTCGAGATAATACCTCTAGTGTTTTCCCACATGTCGGGAGGCGTGATATTTCTGTGTATTTCATGAAAGCAAGGTAAATTGACTTTTTTCATTAACTCTATCGATTTTGGGTCGTGAGCGATTTCGATTCATAGTCTGTCTCCGAAAGTCGTCGTCACGAGATGTTCTTTCCCAGCTCACATGTCGCTGCATTGTACTGCATCGGTTGATGCATGTACCAAGGACCATTACTTGCTACTTTGTTAAATGAACTAGGTTTAGAAAACCTTTATTATCTAGAGGATATTTTTGAGGACATTATTTATACTTCGGCAGACGTGTCTGTCTTGCTGAAGTCAAACTAAGGAGAGTGAACTGATCTCATACATCTGGTTATCTCCTGGCTGTTATAGAAAAGGATGGAGTTGTTCACCTGACTACATTTACAGCACTTTGAAATATAACATGCATCTGACTCATCATTGTAATGCTGTCTACCGTTTATTGCTGTATTGAATGTTGCTGTGATAATGACTGTTTGATGTGCCTACACATTTGCGTAACCATTTTGTCACTGTGGCGTCCACAATAAATAATGAAGAAAAACGTCAACGGCTGTTTCAAGACTCATTGACTTTATACGTCGTGAGTTTACTGACGTCCTATGTGGATTGCCCTGTTATTGTTGCATGAACATTGTTTTGACTGAACACATCTACACACTACACAAAACCAGACATGCGGATGCCATCCATCATCATATGGCATCACGCATCATTTGGTGGCCATAAGCTGGTTTGATTCTGGTACTAGCAAACACGGGGTCCCTTACCCACTTCATTTTCAACAAGAATTCATCAGCATCCTTCAAGAAATTAACATTCTTCAATACAGTCAACATCTTCAAAATTTTCAAAGTACTCGGCGTTGCCCGGTAAAAGTCAAAATTTCAACTTTTTGACGGAAACAAGAATTTGACAGTACCCGGCGTTGTTACATGTTGCCGGATAACTCGGACTGCTGTTATCTTTTACGCAAGTCAAGCAAGTTGCTGCTGTCAAGGTTCCAGTGCTGTCGTTTTTGTGAAGGTCAAGTGCCGGTTGAAACGGGTTGTTTTCTGAAGAAGGCCAAGTACCGATTTCCATCAACTTACTTTTGGATTAGAAGGTCAAGTGCCGAAACAACTCAACACACAGTATTTCAGAAGCTCTTGTACCATCGTGTTAGCAGTGGAAGCAGTTCAGATGTGCCATCATCGTTGGAGCTTCGCTCTTTAGGACGTTGATTGACATCCGTTTTTCTGCTGTTCTACGATTGGAAGCCTTTAAGTTAAGTGGCCTGTTTGTATGTAAACTGTGCCCTTATACTTCTGCTGAGTCTTCTGTGTATCATCTCATTCTATATGTTATATGTCTATATGTTATTTGTATATTTATATGTTTATATTTCAGCGGGTTCTCGGTTGGGTGGTGTCTCCGTTAGATTATGCCACGTCATAGAGGTCGTCTATTGTGAGCGTTTTCTGTAGGGTTTGCAAATTTCCGATACTGGAATTTGCTAAGCGACTTCTGTTGCTATTTATGTTAGCTGTGATGACATGTTTTAATATTGTTTTCGTTATTATTTCACATTCTTTAGTTTTGTTGTGATTTGTTTGTATTTGTTAGCCTACTCTTGTCTATAATTTAGTTTCATACAACATTTTTGTTTATACACTGTGGTGTCATGTATTTTGTTTAATTCTATCGCAGATATCGTCACATTTTTTGTGATATTTCATTAATTTCTGCTTTATTTTTAGTTGATTTCTGCGAAAGTTTTTGTATTGTTGCTGATCTTTGTTATTGTTTACATTGTTATTGTTTACATTGTTTGTATTGTTTACATTTTCAATGTTTACATTCTGCATGTGTTTACATAGTCATTGTTTACAGTTATAGTAATTAGTTAATGGGCTATGCTAATGCACTGTTACTACTATACTGATGATAAATGAATGATGAATAGTGTCGTGCACTATTGAATGAGAAGTGCACTTATGATCAAGAATTGAGTGCTGATATTTCATATACAAGTTCTTTGATTGGAGACTTGTTTCCCACAGAGACTGGGATAATATAATGTGATGTGAATATACAAGTGCTTAATTAAGACTTGTTACACTTAGGTTTGAAATAAATTAGTTAATTATTTCAGGTTTTGGACTCATATGTTAGACAACATGTCTACATTTGAGCACTTTATTGAGCAGGGTAAATTGCTTGGGAAGACTGGTGATAAGTTAGAAGAATTTGCAACTGCTCGATATGATAAAGCAATGGAAGTAGAACAAAAGAAACTGCATATGGAAGCTGAACAAAAGAAACTGCAGATGCAGGTGGATGAAAAGAGATTCCAAATGGAAATGGAAAAACAAAAAAGGGAATCAGAAGCTGAGGAAAGAAAGCTACAGCTAGAGGCTGAGAATAAAAGACTTGAAAAAGAAGCTGAGAATAAAAGACTTGAAAAAGAAGCTGAAAATAAAAGACTTGAAAAAGAAGCTGAAAATAAAAGACTTGAAAAAGAAGCTGAAAATGAAAGACTTCAAATGCAGGCTCAAGCTGAAGAAAGGAAGTTACAAAGAGAGTCTGATGAGAGGAAAGCAAAAATGGAACATGAAGAAAAACTCTTAGCTTTAGAGTTGGAGAAATTGAAATTGACGAGCATGAGTAATGGTAATGATTCAAACAAGGGTTCATCTTCTGGGAAGGCTAATAATGATACTTTTAAGATTAAGTTACCAACATTTAGTCCTTCCAGTGATGACATAATGTTCTATCTGGACAGATTTGAACAAGCATGTACAGCTCATAACATAGACAAAGCAAAATATGTTTATCAGTTATCAGGGATACTGACAGGTAAAGCTCTAAGTATATTAAATATGGTGGATGAACCTGACAAGAGCAATTATGAGGTTGTCAGGGCCGCTTTGTTAAAGAAATATCAGCTTAACGAAGACGGCTATCGTCTACAATTTAAAAAACATGTTACCTGAAAATGGAGTTGAATTCTCCGAGTTTATTGCAAGAATACGCATTACTTTCTCACGATGGGTTGAACTATCTAAGACGGAAAAAACTTATGAAGGACTTATGGACTTAATACTTAGAGACAAAGTCATGTCGTCTGTCAATGAGTCTTTCCTTGCTTTCCTTCATGAACGTAAACCTAAAACAATAAAAGAAATGGAAGATTTCTGTTGCCAATACGTAACTGCGCACCCACACATAACCATGGGTAACTCTAAGGTGAAAGAAGGTTTACCAGTTGCTTCGGCAGCTCCGTATGGTCAAAACTTTGCTCGTAGATCCCAACAAAATTTTGATAGAAAGGGCAGCGGTAATTTCTGTCAAAATCATGGAAACCAATTTCATGGTGATTCTTCTTCGAAGAATTGGAGACAACCTGATAGTGGTCGTTACTATCACCCTAATAATTATAAGCATTTCAAAAGAGGATATGGTAATAGAGGTTATTCCTGCCGAAGACCTCAGAACCAAACAAATAGATGTTCGCATCAATGTGAACATGATAGTAATCGTGGAAACTGGAATTCGAACCAGTATAACAATTACAATAGAGACAATAATAACTGCAGAGATAATAATAACTCTGATAACTTCAGAGGTAATAATAGTCGGGGTAGATCTCAACACAAAAAAAAGAGATATCAGCAGGCTAATGCTGTACAACAGGAAACTGAGGGAGCCTGTAATCATGTTGTTGATAGTAAAAACTTTGACGCTGTCACTAGTTCTGCTTTTGACTTTGAAAGAGCAAACAAATGCCCCCAATGCAGTACTTTATTCGAACCGGGTACCATAACTACTTTGAGTTGTGGTCACCCACTTCCCGCTCTTCCTGCTGCTGTTGCGCATGACGGGAGGGGTTCTTTAATTCTACATAAGGGTCTTGTTAATGATACTCCGGTCTCACTACTTTTCGATTCCGGATGCACCACTATTGGTGTTAGACAATCGCTTGTAGATCCATCTTGTGCTACAGGAAGGGTTATTAAATGTGTCACATTTAGCGGCACTCTAGAAAAATATCCTACTGCTGTAATTCGCATTGCCACTCCTTTCTTTACTGGAGATGTGCATGCTTGTCTCTTACCTAATCCTATTGCGGACCTTATTATTGGTCGTATTCACGGAGTTAGGGAGTGTACCCCACAGCAGATTGCTGCTTGGGAAGATAATAACATGCAAGCTACAAATGCAGTAGTTACAAGAGCACAAGCTCTACAAACACCCGAAACTTCACTGAATAGTGATAATGAAGTTGATAGCCAAGATAGTCACTTAGTAATTACTCGTGACTCTTTCATAAAATTGCAAGAAGAAGATCCTTCTTTAAAAAAATTCTTCGTTCTTGCGAAGAAAGGTGATCCGAATCAGGATACAAATAGAAAATCTTGGATTGCAATGAGAAACGGCGTACTTGTACGTATGGTACAAGATTCGACTACGTCGGCACATTCGCAAATTCTTGTTCCCAAGAGCATGAGAGTCCAAATATTACAACATGCTCATGACTCGCAATGTGCTGGACATATGGGTTTTGCCCGTACGAAGTCGAGAGTCCTTGCGGCTTTCTTTTGGCCTTTTGTCAATAAGGACATTCGTATTTACTGCCGATCATGCAAGGTATGTCAGGAGGTCAAATCTAGAGGACCACGACATGCTGCACCTATCCAGGCTGCTGACATTCCTATTCGGCCGTTTCAGAAAATGGCCATAGATATTATTGGCCCTTTTAAGGTCAGGTCGGCCAGAGGACATCAGTTTATCCTTACATGTGTCGATATGTGCACACGTTGGCCAGAGGCTATTCCTCTTAAGAGCATATCTACTACAGATATCGCAGATGCTCTTTGGTTGATATTTTCTCGCTTGGGGTTCCCCAGAGAAATATTGTCAGACCATGGCACTCAACTCATATCTGACACTATGTCACAGGTAATGTCTACCTTACATATTGAACGATCTCTCAGTAGTATCTACCATCCTATGTCTAATGGGTTAGTTGAGCGTCTGAATAGAACGCTCAAGACTTTGCTTGGTAAGATAACTGAAGATCATCCTCAAGATTGGGACAGGGTTTTACCCGCGGCTCTCTTTGCCTATAGAGAAGTCCCTAATGAACACACAGGATTTTCTCCCTTCGAACTTGTCTTTGGCGCGCGTCCACGCGGCCCTATGTCTTTATTACACGATCTCATCACTGCCGATGATATTAGCGATGAAACTCAATCCTCATATGAGTATGTCATTGCTCTTAGACAAAAGATCATTGAGGCATGTAAGCTAGCAACTGCTTCATCAGAAATTGCTAAAGAGAAGGCAAGGCAGTTTGCTAACAAGAATAGATGTCTACGACAACTTTGTCCAGGTGACAAAGCATTCGTCCTACTCCCCAGTAGGGAAAATAGACTTCTTATTGCATGGAAAGGTCCGTATGCAATAGTCTCTCGGATTTCCGATGTTGACTATGTGGTCGATATTGATGGAAAGCATAAAACTTTCCACATAAACATGCTTTCGGAATTTCACGAACGTCCGGGACTATTTGCTGCCTATTTTCCAGGCAACGGATGATGCTCCTGCACCTCACGGTCATTATTCATCCCTGTCTGTCATTCAGGATGAGGAAGCTACCTTCTCTGATGTCAACCTTCCCCTTCCAGTGGTTCCATTACATTCCACGGAATCTTGGAAAAACGTTTCTGTTTCTCCTAATCTTTCTGGTGACGAACATCGACAAGTCCTCGTCGATGTTACAAACATTTCAGGATGTTTCTCACTGACATTCCTGGACACACAGATGTCATAGAACATGACATAATTCTTACCGACAATAATCCAATTAGGGTTAGGCCGTATCCTATTCCTATACACTTTCAGTCGCAAGTGGAAAAGGAATTGGATGAAATGATTCAATTAAATATAATTGAACC
The DNA here is from genome assembly GCA_024509875.1 of Oreohelix idahoensis. Classification (NCBI taxonomy): domain Eukaryota; kingdom Metazoa; phylum Mollusca; class Gastropoda; order Stylommatophora; family Oreohelicidae; genus Oreohelix; species Oreohelix idahoensis. The sequence goes on along the minus strand of JAMPIV010018373.1, from coordinate 392,534 downwards.
ATCGACTTCACCATATTCTTCTTCCATGGTTATTGTCCGGAAGAAGGATAAGAACATACGAATTTGCGTTGATTATCGCAAATTGAATCAGGTCACAAAGTTCGACGCTGAACCGATGCCTTTGTTAGAAGATCTACTGATTAGACTTTCTAATTCTAGATTCTTCACTAAACTTGACTTGTCTAAAGGTTATTGGCAAGTGCCTTTAGCAGAGCATGCCAAACCTCTTACTGCTTTTTCTACACCTAGGGGTCTATTTCAATGGAATGTTATGCCTTTTGGTCTCATGAACGCCCCTGCCACTTTCGTTCGCATGATGCGTCGAATTCTGTCACATCGTTCGGATGTCATCGCATACTTAGATGACATCTGTCTCTTCAGTGATACCTGGGAAGATCACTATTTAGGGTTATATGACTTACTGTCCACTCTACGTGAGAATAATTTGACAGCAAAACCTTCTAAAGCTTTTTGTTGGTTTTGGTGAAATCTCTTTCCTGGGTCATCGTGTTGGTCATGGTCTCTTGAAGACAGAAGACCACAATACTTCCAAAATACTGAACATCTCTGTTCCTAAAACGAAGAAACAAGTTAGGAGTCTCTTAGGTTTAATTCAATTTTTATGGGAGATTTATTCCAAATTTATCTTCGATCATGGCACCTCTCTCAACATTGTTGAAGAAAGGTTCGCCTAATCTGGTCCGTTGGTCTGAAGAATGCCAATCTTCACTAGACCAAATCAAGAATATATTTTCTTCTCCTCCCATCTTAAGATTACCTACTCTTGATAGGACTTTTGTTCTTCGGAGTGATGCTTCATCCACTGGGATTGGAGCAGCACTGATGCAAGAATATGCAAATACTCTGCATCCTGTTATGTACATTTCTAGAAAACTAAATGCGGCAGAGAGGAACTACTCGGTTTTAGACCGTGAGTTGTTAGCGATGGTTTGGTCAATTCTAAAGCTACAAAGATTCCTCCTGGGCGCACATTTCATTCTAGAGACTGATCAGAAAGCTCTTACAGCTATTCAGACTAAGAATTTGAAGAGTTCGAGATCCACTCGATATGCTATAGCTCTTCAACCTTTTCACTTCACGGTACGAGCTATCCGTGGTGCGGATAATGTGATGGCTGACATTTTGTCTAGATGCCCACATGACTCCAACTAATACTTCTGTCCTATATTTCTATATATTACAGAGTCATAACACACCTATATTTCTACAATAGATTAGCACATCTGTACTTACTTTATATGTACACACTATCGTGCTTTGTTGTCATCTTCTTCTGTTCGTTTTTTAAAATGATAGAGGAGGACTGAGTAGTTAATATAAGGGCCGTTAGTTTACTAAACAGCCACAATTATTAATAATGTATTGTACCTTATGAAGCATATTAGTTATTAATTAGCATTATATTGCTTGTACTTTCTCAGAATGTCATTGTTGAGCTGAGGACTTACCTTACGAGTTCTAGATTGTGTACTTACCCTCGGAATACCAGAGCATATGTCCTGGATCGTCATGTAGTTTAACTTTACTATGTACTTATGTCATTACATGTCAAAGAATGTACTATTTAAATTTTCCTATCAGATTTGTACATCCATTTTTAAAGACAATATTAGAGTATGCTGTTTAATGATGATTATAGTAACTTGCATACGTATATTGTGTTTACATGCTAACGTGATGTGTGTTGGTGACACCTCCCCGATGTGAATATTTTTTGAGACATATTTATTTTTCTGTTGAGGTATATCCTCACCAGACACTCTATAATTAGCCTATTGTTTGGCAATTTAATTAATTATCAGCGCATAATTCGTGCGTTTTGAGCCGCTTATCGCTTGCTCTTTGATATTGAAAAAAAAATATGTTCCACATTTTTTTTTTATCGGGAGGAGGTGGTGATATGTTGCGTGATAAATTCTCGCAACATCGTTTTATTTCAATATCTGTTTTATAACGCAAGGGCAACAACTGCTTGTAATTTATAGTCACTTTTCTCGGTAAGCATTTGTCTTCTCGCGTTGGTATCGAATGCAGTTAACTTTTGAGCTGTGGTCATTTTTGCGCTGGACTGCGCATGACTTGTCTTGTTGTTTGTCGATCGGTTTCCGCCCGCCACTAGTGGGAGTGAGCGATTTGGAATGGCGAAAGAGATGCCTCGTTGAAGAGGGGATCTCCGCTATTTTTTGTTCTGTCAGGGATGTGTAGTCCTCTTATGGATATTTCGTTTAGTCGAGATAATACCTCTAGTGTTTTCCCACATGTCGGGAGGCGTGATATTTCTGTGTATTTCATGAAAGCAAGGTAAATTGACTTTTTTCATTAACTCTATCGATTTTGGGTCGTGAGCGATTTCGATTCATAGTCTGTCTCCGAAAGTCGTCGTCACGAGATGTTCTTTCCCAGCTCACATGTCGCTGCATTGTACTGCATCGGTTGATGCATGTACCAAGGACCATTACTTGCTACTTTGTTAAATGAACTAGGTTTAGAAAACCTTTATTATCTAGAGGATATTTTTGAGGACATTATTTATACTTCGGCAGACGTGTCTGTCTTGCTGAAGTCAAACTAAGGAGAGTGAACTGATCTCATACATCTGGTTATCTCCTGGCTGTTATAGAAAAGGATGGAGTTGTTCACCTGACTACATTTACAGCACTTTGAAATATAACATGCATCTGACTCATCATTGTAATGCTGTCTACCGTTTATTGCTGTATTGAATGTTGCTGTGATAATGACTGTTTGATGTGCCTACACATTTGCGTAACCATTTTGTCACTGTGGCGTCCACAATAAATAATGAAGAAAAACGTCAACGGCTGTTTCAAGACTCATTGACTTTATACGTCGTGAGTTTACTGACGTCCTATGTGGATTGCCCTGTTATTGTTGCATGAACATTGTTTTGACTGAACACATCTACACACTACACAAAACCAGACATGCGGATGCCATCCATCATCATATGGCATCACGCATCAACGCTGCTGTCTACCCTCAAGGTACAGAACAGAGACATTAATGAAGTGGTAAAAGACTTCAACAGATGCATACTACAAGCTGCAAAAGAAACCATTCCCAAAGGATGCCGGCATAACTACATACCATACTGGTCCAGCACACTCCAAGAACGTCAGGAAGCTATGGACAGGGCTAGAAAGGACGCAGAGTCTCAGCCTTCACTTGAAACTCACAACAAATGGAAAAAGGCTGTAGCAGAGTTTCAGAGAACAAAGCTAGAAGAAAAACGGAAAAGCTGGAGAACTAAAACGGCATCGCTGAACCTTGAGAAAGACGGCAGGAAACTTTGGAGATTAGTCAAGTCTCTAAATGAAGAGCGTTCCTCACCAAGGCAGACTATCACATTGGATGAAGGTGGCAAACTTTTCAGAGGAAAACAAGCTGCAGACTTGTTTGCTAGAAGATACAGTTCAGAAAGCAACTTACCCATTAACATAGACCATCAGAGAGAGATAAGAAAAGAAATACTGGCAACCATGGGACAGACAGATACTCCTGCCCCAATGAGGGAACCCATCACACTAGGAGAACTACAGAAGGCTATTTCCAAGCTTAAGTTTCAAAAGTCACCCGCCCAGACAAAATCAGCAACGAAATGCTAGTAAATCTGAGCTCAGCAGCAAAGACAAAACTGCTTGAGATATTCAACCACAGCTGGTTGAAAGGAACGGTACCCAAGTATGGAGAGAAGCCATCACAATACCCATACTAAAGAAAGGGAAATGTAAGACCGAGGCTGCAAGTTACCGGCCAATCAGTCTCACAAGCTGTGTTGGGAAGACTATGGAGCGAATAGTCAACCACAGATTGAAATGGTATTTAGAGTCTGAGCAGATCCTGGTGCCGGAACAAGCTGGATTTAGAGAATGCTACAGTATAGAAGATCAAGTTACTTACTTGTCTCAAGCAATAGAAGATGCCTTCCAGGAGAAGAAAAAGGTCCTAACGATCTGGGTCGACTTCAAGCAGGCCTTTGACAAGGTGTGGAAAGATGGCCTCATTGCAAAACTTAGGAGAAGTGGAATCCAAGGCAACATGATGAAATGGATCCAGTCATACTTGCATAACAGGAGAACTAGAGTCACTCTTGACGGTCTGCAGAGCAGAAAAGTGTTGCTCCATCAGGGGGTACCTCAAGGAGGAGTAATTTCCCCAACACTCTTCCTTGTTTACATCAATGACCTGGTGAAAGATCTCCCTGCAGGAGTGAAAGCTGCCTTATATGCAGATGACTGTCGTAACACGGTCTATTCTTCTCTCCATCTTTGTCTCCCTTCTCTTCCCTTCTCTCTCTCTCTCTCCTTTATTCTCATTAATTTTCATGTTACACTACGGTATTTTCGGCGCTGTAGTCAGCGTTTCTCTCTCAGACATCACGGCGCTTACTAATGGTTACTGAGCAAATATCGCAAACGCATCAACACCAGGTTATAACACATGGCCAGAGGATATACCTTAATTAAGAGTAAAAGGCGTCTTAAAGTCTAGAGATCCATTGCTTTATTGCGCCTTATTTGAGGGACCTGACGGAAAACGCCCCAGTGTCAAATTTCATTGCATCAGCCAGCACGTGTATGCCTTCTAGGAGTAACCAGTAATTACGGGGCGGGGAAGCTTCCTCACGCAAGACGGTTCGCAACTGCGTCACACGATCTCATGTTCAGGGAGAGAATTTACGTGTTATTACGTCGGAATGATTTAGAACACGTGAGAAGAGATTCATAAAATCTAGAAGCTTAGACGAAAACTTCACTTACACGCACGACTTGTGGGCCGAGTGTATATCTTATTCAAATTCCAACCAGAACTTTCACCTAAATACTAACGGAACTATATTTAAAGTGCCTTCCAGGGTAGTACAAAGTGAACATTACAATCAACAACGTTAGGCAACTTGCATGATAGTCAAACCAGTGCTAATGATGATTAGTAGGACATACTAAGACTTTTAGTCATTCGGTGTTTATGTCCATATTATTATTTTCGTTTACCTTTTCATTTTCTTTGTGTCATATATGTGGTTTAGGGATTAAATATCGGTACATAAGTTATATCATCTACCAAGTGGTCGAGTGAGTTTCTTACATGTACTGTCTCTTAAACCCATATATGTGTCATTTCCTCAGTATGAGAGGATGGGGGCTTAATAACAATTATAATATTCAGTAAGAATAACAGGGGAGATTTGTCGCAAGGAAACAGAATCCATTCTCATGTGCCCTTCTGAGACATTATCTCTTTGTGAGACTATTCGCCTTCCTTTCACCCCTTACTTGTATAGGAATCTAACAATTAACGAGCCACTTCTGAGATCCTATATATCTTTCTTACATTTCTCAATTTACAACTTTCTTATCCAACTGTGCTGTGACAATTGATGTCCAGTTCGGGATAACCGCGCGACAATTGGAGGCTATGTCCGGTATCTAGATCATAACTCTAGAGAACCTTTTCTACCTCTTGCATTCCTATAGTTCTCCACGGAGAACATATATCTCTAGGATCTGACTTTTTTTTTACAACACTAGGGATTTTAGTATATATACACGTACATACCTCTTAGATAACGAGATATTGCAATATCATGATTAATTCTTTTTTGATGGATAGAACTGGGAAACCAGATCTTTATTTGTAAACAAAGCTAACTTTGAGTTCAGCGAATTTTTTTTACCTGTAAGCGAAGCTAAAAATAGTAACTGGGTCAACGCACTAACGACATTGTAATCATAAGAACGAATATAAAAGATCTGAGTAGAATCTGAGGAAATCCTTATGCTTAATTATATGTTGTATTATATACTTAGTATTATACTTTGTATTAATGAGTTAATTAATCGTTGTATTAATATATCTTATTGTTGGTATTTGTTAGAAGTATACTTTGTTACAGTTGTAATTAGAGATACATTTGAGTTGGTCATTAGCATATTATTTGCAAGTCATACCAACCTGTTCAGAGTGAATCACCACTGCTAAAATGGACGAAACAATGGAATTGGATGAGTGGAGAGAATTCTGGACAGAGTTAGCCATTGAGTGCGAACTCTCCGGAGAAGAGCTAGATACTTTCGTTTCACGGGAGATGGAAAAATGCAGGATGAGGGAGGAAGAGAGACAGCAACACAAATTAAGGATGGAAGCTTCGGATGCGGAACTACTGCGTCTCGAAACGATGCTGCCTAGAATGAGCTCCAAGACCTCAACTTCCTCCAGCCCCTCACCTCCGTCAGTTAAGTTACTCCCGCAGGTAGCACCTCAAACTGTACCAGAGAGAGTCAGGTCTGTTAGTCAAACCGTATTACCAGAAAGAGAAGAGGGGCGGCTTTCAGAACAAAGGCATCAGGATCACTCTGAGAAGGAGAAGCGTGCAAAGGCGGATGATCTGGAAAGACCCACTTCCACCTTCTCTACGACTCACAACATTCACCCTCTGAATAAAAACAGGACCAACATAAAGCATGAAATAGCTTCGGAGATGTATGGGATGGAGAGCAATATTAGTAAGTCTTTCCGATCGATTAACCACAGTAATAAAAACGGCAGGCACCGAAACCGAAACATACAAACTGTCAGCCCAGCGCAAGGCCCGCCATGTAAAGGAAACCCGGTGAAGTCCCGAGGTGACCTTAGGAAACCTTTGAATGAAGGTTATGCGACCGTCAATGGAAGACGAGTCATATGTCTGCTTGTACCTGATCTCGGGTTTAGTGCAGTTGCTTCATCCTCACTCGTAAACGTCGATGAAATTACTGAGGAATATGTAATGGTAAATGCACCTATGCTCCATGGGGAACCGATGGAATTGCCCATTGCAGGCTTCCACTTAGAATCTCATTATGAGACAGGATTTATTAACGCAGCAATAGTAGACGAACGCTTTTTCCCCATACCCCAAGGAGGGAGTTACTTGCTCTTAGGAAACTCAGCACATGCCATAGTGAACATGACTGAGGAGGGCGGGGAAATTCAAACGCCTGTGTCAATTTCCAACATTTTTGGAGGGAAGCTGGAAACAGGTCAGAGGAATACACATCCTGGAATCCATGGTTTTAAACCATTAAAACAAACCCCATCCACCATCCTTGTGCAAAAGGAGGTGAAAATGTGTCACAGGGAACAGTCTCCCTTGATACATGATGGTAATAAACTGCCGAATTTAGTTTCTCCGATCCTCACAGGAGAGGCAGTTTTAAAGGAGTACAACCACCCCACAAGCAGGGAAGGCAGAAGTACGACCTCTTATCATTCAGCACTGCAAAATGTCGAAGCCGGACAAGATTCGGAAAAGCACATCAAGACTTCAAAGTCAGAACTTCGCACACATTGGCTCATGGATGAGTGTGGGACAGGCCGAATTCAGCACACCTCTAAGGCGTCCTCTATGCTACAAAATTCACTCTCAATTCGTCTCAAGAAAGAGGTTGTACAAGAGGAAATAATTTGCTTCCAAGTTAAAGGAGATCATGAAGGAACCTTAAAAGGCCCGACGCAGCCTGAGATTGCTGTAACAGGAAAGGCCGGGGAGCAGTCAGAGGTGACCCCTGCGCCAGAATTTGAACACCTCCTTACAGAGGAGCATGGAGCCGCGGTAGCATAGTGGTTAGTGCACTGGCTTCCTAGCGCAGTGGTCTATGGTTCGATCCCCAGATGAGGCGGAAAATTTTTAGGCCACAAACGGCTCCTGGGTCGACCCAGCCCCAAATGGGTACCAGGGCTACTCTGGGAAGGTTAAGGCGGCCGGCGTGATGCCGACCACATCACCCCTCGTGTGCCGACGGTCAAGATAATATGGGCCTAACACCATATTCCCAATATGCCTCAATGGGCGTGTAACGGGTTCTTTTACCTTTACCTTTACAGAGGAGCGGATACAGAGAGAAATGGGAGGGAAACCCAAAGTACCTTGTGGAAAACTATTAATTAACTCACCTCTCAAGGGAGAGGCGGTGTTAGAAGAGCGGTCCTCCTCTAAAATCCTTGGAGAAGGAAATATGTCTGGATTACCTAATTCAACCTCCCATCCTCCTAAGAAGGAGATTGTCTTAGATGAGTATATTTACACCCAAACTTGTGAATATATGTATGCGCCCATACGGGGCCCAACACAAACTATGATTATCGTCGGAGAACGAGCTAAGAAACCTGAGTCACCCCCCAAACCCCTGCACATGGATTTAGAAAAGGCCCAGACTGAGAATATTATGTTCAAGCTTTGGATTGGACATCAGTTTTACGCCCACTCGCGCCCTACAACCCAGGGAGAAGTTTATGGCGAAATCAGACTGATAGACAAAAGTATCGGCAAGAGAGGACTCAAGAACACGCCACATGTTGCATCGTCCTCGTCTAAAGCCCACTGGTTGAAAATGTGCAATTTGTCACATTTAACTCGACGTCTGAAGATCGGGATTAGGATGCACCCTATCTTACGTCATGATCACTGGCGGAGCAGGAAAGCTAACAGACGTAGTCTAGGAAAGAACTACTCCACCAGTAAACATTTCACCCCGCGTAGTTTCCGGGAATTGCTCATAAGAAACGGAAAGAATAGAACTACTGCTCACTTAGGCAGGTCGTATAAGGCGACCAAAATAAGGATGTATAGGATGGTACCGACCTTGTCAGGAAAACCCATTTCCTATCAACCGACATGTCGTCAATCCATACGTTTTAATGCAGGCCCATTGCAAGGAGAATGTCAGCTACATTGGTGGAAGAAGAAGGAGAGTAGTGCGAGGAAAGCGAAGATGAGAAGAACAAATTTAGGAATGATCGAGAAGACCAGACCTCAGTAAGTTAGACCGCAGGTCAAACTGAAGGGGGAGGCTATGTCGTAACACGGTCTATTCTTCTCTCCATCTTTGTCTCCCTTCTCTTCCCTTCTCTCTCTCTCTCCTTTATTCTCATTAATTTTCATGTTACACTACGGTATTTTCGGCGCTGTAGTCAGCGTTTCTCTCTCAGACATCACGGCGCTTACTAATGGTTACTGAGCAAATATCGCAAACGCATCAACACCAGGTTATAACACATGGCCAGAGGATATACCTTAATTAAGAGTAAAAGGCGTCTTAAAGTCTAGAGATCCATTGCTTTATTGCGCCTTATTTGAGGGACCTGACGGAAAACGCCCCAGTGTCAAATTTCATTGCATCAGCCAGCACGTGTATGCCTTCTAGGAGTAACCAGTAATTACGGGGCGGGGAAGCTTTCTCACACAAGACGGTTCGCAACTGCGTCACACGATCTCAGGTTCAGGGAGAGAATTTACGTGTTATTACGTCGGAATGATTTAGAACACGTGAGAAGAGATTCATAAAATCTAGAAGCTTAGACGAAAACTTCACTTACACGCACGACTTGTGGGCCGAGTGCATCTACATGGCGAGGAATTCTACATTACAAGCACTTTGGTATTAACCAAGCGGTGTTGTATGATTTCACTCTGTGCGGACTTTTAGGTTTACCGAGCAGCAGAACCAAAAGCCAGAGATCTCGTCAACTCCTAAGCATAAAGGAGCACAGATCAACGCTCGCATGTGTAATATCATATCGCTGCAGGACGACAGCACCTAACAACCTGCGCCAGGGCTGACAACATCGGATTACAGATAAGTCCAAAAGCATAAGGATTATTTTCCTCAAGAAATCTCAGAGATCTTATTAAAATTCCAACCAGAACTTTCACCTAAATACTAACGGAACTATATTTAAAGTGCCTTCCAGGGTAGTACAAAGTGAACATTACAATCAACAACGTTAGGCAACTTGCATGATAGTCAAACCAGTGCTAATGATGATTAGTAGGACATACTAAGACTTTTAGTCATTCGGTGTTTATGTCCATATTATTATTTTCGTTTACCTTTTCATTTTCTTTGTGTCATATATGTGGTTTAGGGATTAAATATCGGTACATAAGTTATATCATCTACCAAGTGGTCGAGTGAGTTTCTTACATGTACTGTCTCTTAAACCCATATATGTGTCATTTCCTCAGTATGAGAGGATGGGGGCTTAATAACAATTATAATATTCAGTAAGAATAACAGGAGAGATTTGTTGCAAGAAAACAGAATCCATTCTCATGTGCCCTTCTGAGACATTATCTCTTTGTGAGAATATTCGCCTTCCTTTCACCCCTTACTTGTATAGGAATCTAACAATTAACGAGCAACTTCTGAGATCCTATATATCTTTCTTACATTTCTCAATTTACAACTTTCTTATCCAACTGTGCTGTGACAATTGATGTCCAGTTCGGGATAACCGCGCGACAATGACCTAGTACTCTGGTGCGCTGATGAAAAAGTCACCACAGCAAATTATAGAATGCAGCAGGCAGCAGACATGCTAGTGTCATGGGCAGAGAAATGGCTTATCACAATAAACACAGACAAAACCTCCACAACACTGTTCTCCCTCGCCCCCAAGGACAAATCAGCTAACATACACCTAGGGACAACCGTGATCAAGGAAGAAAGCTACCCCACCTATCTTGGGGTGACATTTGACCAAAGGCTTACATGGAATAAGCATATTGAAAATGCAGAAGGAAAGGCCCGAAGACGACTAGGCATACTCAGAAAATTAGCAGGTACCAACTGGGGAGCAAATGAACGAAATCTAAAGAAGATTTATAATGGAGTAATAAGACCACACTTAGAGTTTAGCTCAGCAGCATGGTCATCAGCTGCTAACTCACATCTGCAGTTTTTTGGACAAGGTGCAAAATCAAGCTCTCAGGCTCATTACAGGAGCCATGAAAACTACACCAATAACAGAGATGCAGAAGGTTGCTGGATTACAGACACTGTCCCATAGAAGAGACACAAAAACCATGATCCAGATGGAAAAGTACAACAGTATGCCAATGCACCCAATGAAGGCAAGACTAGATGATCTGGCATTGGGACGTCTAAAGCGTAGCAGCTTTGTGCATCGGTGAAAAAGACTTATAAGACAGCATCAAGAAGACCTATCCATGAAGACAACACCACTGAAGCCCACCCTATACCCTGTACCATGGGAGCAGGCCAGCAGTGCCCTCCAAATTAATACATCAGTCAGTGGTCTCACAAGTGGATGTGAGTATAATGATCTGCAAAAACGAACTGCTACATTGAGTATGATCCAAGAAAGCTATCCCGATCAATCATGGATACATGCCTATACAGATAGATCAGCAACTAATGCTGTTAGGAATGGAGGTGCCGGTATCTTTATCTCATATCCTGACAACCACTATGAGACTAGGCACATTCCCACTGGTAAATTCTGTTCCAACTATACAGCTGAGGTTCAAGCTCTAGAGCAAGCTGCAAATATGATTTATAACCCCAACTCTGACTGCCACCAGGTAGTCATCCTCACAGATGCACTGTCTGTCCTGCAAGCTCTCAAGGGTGGTAAACTCCCGCATCTGAGAAATGAACTAAACAAGGTAGCTGCCAAAAAGAGAACCATACTTCAGTGGGTACCATCTCATTGTGGTGTACCCGGAAATGAAAAGGCAGATAAACTTGCAAAAAAGGGAGGAGAATGTGAACAAGAAGATAAGGAAGTCACATACTTTGAGAAAAAGAGAGCTATCCAGACTATCAGAAGAGAACAGAACCAACCCAAAGACGACTATCACACTCTCGACCGGCAGGGACAGATAACTATTTTTCGACTCAGGACAGGGCATAACAAACTGAATAAACACATGCACAAGCTACGACTGTCTGCTTCACCACTGTGCACATGTGGATTAAACGAACAAACTGCTGAGCATGTTCTACAGGACTGTCCTCTGTATGACCAGTTAAGAAAGATATACTGGCCCAATGACTCAACACTAAACTCAAAGCTATATGGAGTTAAAGAGGAACTTCAAACAACAGTCGAATTCATCATGAGAACTCATCTGACGGTGTAATCATCAAAGATGCGATCGCAAGAAGAAGAAGAAGAAGATTGCAGGTTTAATCCTTTAACCAAAAGTCTCAAATCCAGAGGAGGCTGCTCTTATTGAAAGTTACAACGAATGCAGTGCCAGTCTATGATACAGTGCCAGCATTTACGTATGTGACTACTGGAACGAGTTCAGATGAATCTTATATCCAGCATCTAAGGGAGCCATCTCCAGTGACTCAGTTAAGTTGCATAGAGCAACTGTGCAGCTTATCCAGTGTTAATAAAGACATAAATGCATTCAGTTTGTGATGACACAACTAATATAGTGTTTCTATAAACTTGTAGTAATAATAATAAACAATCCTACATGTGAATGATCAAGCAAGCGAAAGTTGTCTACAAGAAGATAGACATTTTGAACCAAGAGAAAAACATTTGTTAACTATTATTATTTATTTAATGTTGTAAAATATTTGAGTTTAACCCTTTTCAAACAGAAAAGAGAAACTGTTTAATTAAATTGTAAATATTCACCAGAAGACTGTCTTAGAAGTTGAATTATAGTTCTTGTTGGTGAATATAGTTATATAAATTACCCAGCAGAGTCAGAAACATATTAAATACCAAAATCACAGAGGCGAATCAGGAGAGGTAGCAGTTAGGGACTCAGAGTGCTACATCACCATCTTCTCTGGGAACTTACATAGCTTGACCCTACCTTTGTGTCTATACACCCTTACTCTCTTCAGAGAAGGGGGTATTACTGATAAGACCAGACTCTTATCTGGCACTATCCTGGTATCATCTAATATACCTTTATGTCCAGGATATCTTATTCTTTATAACATCTCAAACCTCTCGTGACACTCCTGTTCTTATCCCAAATGGTTCTGTAAGCTGTCCTTCATGAAGAACTCTGCATGTCATGTCTTCATATGTTTTCTTTATTAAATTAATGATCTTCAGGGGAACTCCATAATGCCTCATCAATTTCCAAAGTGATTCTCTGTCTACACTGTCAAATGCCTTTTCGTAGTCCACAAATCTGATGTATAGTGGTGAATTCCATTCCAGACTTTGTTCAACTATTATCCTCAAAGTGGCTATCTGGTCTGTACAGGATCTGTTTTGTCGAAAACCTGTTTGTTCATCTCTCAGTTTCTTGTCTATGGACTCTTTTAATCTGTCAAGGATAATCCTATTTAATACATTTCCTGGCACTGATAGTAACATTATTCCTCTATAATTTGTGCACTCTTGTAAATTTCTTTTCTTAGGCAACTTAACCAGATATCCTTCCTTCCATTCTGCTGGTATCTCCTCCTTTTCCCAGACTTTACCAAGTAACTTAAATAACATCTCTGTAGCCGTGTCGATATCTGCTTTGATGGCCTCTGCTGGAATGCCATCAGGTCCAGACGCTTTTCCCATCTCTTAGAAGCTTTATAGCTTTCTTTATTTCTTCCTTCGTTGGTCTTTCACCATTAATTTGTAGCTCTTCTTCTGCTGGCTGGATGTCCGGGGGGTTTTGTGGAGCTGGTCTATTGAGAAGGTCCTCAAAATATTCTGTCCACCTCTTCATTTGCTCTTGTATATTGCTGAGCAGTTTCCCATTCTTGTCTTTTATGAGGCAACTTGTTTGCTTGTATTTCCCTGTTAGCTTCTTTGTGCTGCTATACAGTTCTCTCATATTTCCTTTGGCTGCAGCATCTTCTGTCTCTCTTGCCAACTCCTCAATATACTTCCTCTTGTCTCTTTTGATACTTCTTTTTACTTCTTTGTTTGCTTCTGTGTACACTTCTTGAGCCTTGGCTTTGGAACTTCTGGTTTTGCTTGTGTTTAAATCTGCTTTCTTCCTGTTTCTGTCTTTTATCTTATTGATGGTGTCTGTTGTTATCTATACTTTTTGTTGTCGTTCCCTTTTCCCCAGTATTTCTTCACATGTCTCATTCCATACCGTTTTGATTTGCTGCCAATAGTCTTCTGTATTCTCTACATCTTCCAGCTGTTGGAATTTGTTGGATATAGTGACCGCAAATTTGTCTCTTGTTTCTTGATTTCTTAGATGTCCTACATTAAATTGTTGTCTATAATTTTGCATTGTCGCATATCTCTTGAGTTTCATTTTTACTTTGGCTATCAGAAGGTGGTGATCTGATGCCACATCTGCTCCTCTATATACCTTTACATCCTCCAATAAACAAATAAACTTCTTGTTTATGCATATATGATCAATCTGATTTTCTGTTCTATGGTCTGGTGATATCCATGTTGCCTTGTGTATTCTCTTATGTGATTAACATTTGTTCGTGTTAAATATTGTTTGACTATATTATGCAGTTCCCTAGGTCTGTCTATTCTTAACACCTCTTCTATATTTATAGATAAGTTTGATGCTTGCAAATAATCTAATATTGGTATTCTCATTTGTTCATACCTCTTACATTTTAACAAGAAATTTTCTATATTATTGTCTTGAAGACATCCTGCACAGTAAGGTTCTTCCATTCTGAAATAGCCTTTTCCCAGCTGGTCAGAGAAGTTTCCTATTACTGGGAATTTTCAATTCCCTAGATATCTGACATTTTCTTGTTGGAGCCTTGAACATCTTATATGCATGTCTTCCTTTCAGATTTTTATCCCACTCTGCTTTCCATTCATCTGTTATTAAATCTTTAATTAAGCTCTTAATCTCTGATTTACTCGTCCCAACATTTATTAGATTTTTATCAGATCTACCTTTCTTGGCTTCTTTATCTGCCTTTTCATTTCCTTCTATGCCAACATGTGAAGGTATCCAAGCAATTAAGACTGAACATCCTCTGGAATATAAGTATGTAGTAGCCAGAAATATCTCTTCTGCTATATCAGGTCTACTACATTCTCGTAAGTTTCTAAGTGCTTTAATTGTTGAAAGAGAGTCAGTTAAAACTGTTAGTTTTTTGGGAGGGCTATTAGAGAATATTTCTAGTGCTTTTAGTATTGCCACCATCTCTGCAGTGAAAATGGATGTATTTTCCGTGATGCTATATTCCCTGCCCCAATTTGCCATCCTCTCCCTTGTGTAATGTTATGATGTATGTATATAAGCATTACCTCGTCATCTACACAAGCACACACATGTTTCAGAGAGCACTCAGTATAAGCATGTTCAGTTCGTAGCCATGTTTATTTACAGAATATCGTACATGTCAAGATTCGCATTATATTACAATGTGTGGTTCGTACTTTAATGTATTCATATTACATCCCCCCTTTTTTGAAAAAAAAAATGTGTGCAAACATTTCCAACGAAATGTTTCATGTGAGAAAGGATAAGTATGTGTAATGCTCAGTGTGAGTATATATGTCACTGTCTGTATCGGCTGGGAGGTGTCACTGTACGGCCAGAACGAGTGGTGTAAAGTGCTGGTGGTTCTGCGGAAGTCCCTGGTTTAGCTTGAGTTGGTTGTGATTTCGGCCTTGGCGCTTGTTGGTTTTGTGGGGCACCAAGGTCTGGAGTTACTGCATTGTCTGTTGAAAGCATGGGAATTCTCTGTTCTGTTGTATTCTGTGGGATTTCTCTTATGTCCACTCTGTTTCGCCTCAGGAGGTTGCTGCTGCTGTCTGGTCTTAAAGTATAGCTCCTGGGTTCAGGGTTTCTGGAAATGATTGTTGCTTTTGACCATGTGTCATTGTTGTGGTTGTAGGTAGTTACATGCTGACCAGGATATAATGGTGGTAAGTCTTTAGCACATTTGTCATAGTTGGATTTCTGAACTTGCTGACGATGCTGAAGTTGATCATATGTGCTGTCTCTATGTTGTGGACGGAAGTGGACCTTAGATGGTAGGAGGTCTTTAATTCTTCTATCAAACATAAGTTCTGCTGGACTGTCGATCTTACTGTCTACCGGTGTTGTTCTCCATCTCAAGAGTGCTAGGTGTACATCCTCTGTTCTTGTTTTCTTCATGATTGACTTGATAGTTTGTATCTGTCTCTCAATGAAACCATTAGATTTAGGGTATCTAGGTGATGATGTTGTGTGTTTGACCTGAGAAATGTGGACCGTTGTCTGATCTAATTTCATCTGGGATGCCAAACATGCTGCAATACTTCTTTGTAATGTCTGCAATAACAGCTGACGGTGAGGGTTGTGGAAGTTTCTCAATGATGGGAAATTTGCTGTAGTAATCAGCAATAATAAGATAGTCATTATTGTCGATTGAGAAAATATCAGTTCCTATAATGCTCCAAGGGCTCAATGGTATGTCTGATGGTATGAGAGGTTCTCTGCACTGCCTATTTGCATGTTCTTGGCAAATTGAACAGTTTTTACATAGTGTTTCTATGTCCTTGTTTATCTGTGGCCAGTAAACATCTTTCTTTGCTCTCAGTTGTGTCTTCACAATACCAAGGTGACTATTATGGAGCTGTTTAAGGATGATATCGCGTTGTGTTTCTGGTACAACAATGCGATCTCCTTTAAGGATCAGACCATCTTCGATGCTTAACTCGTCCCTCATCGAGTAGTATGGACGGATGTGTGTTGGAACTTCCCTGATAGAGCTTGGCCATCCATGGTATATCAGTTCTTTGAGAGAGTTAAGGATAGGATCTCTCATTGTGTCTTCTCTGATGTGTTCAAGCCGATTATCGCTAAACTTGACAAAATCAACTTTGATGTTTGGGGTAAGATCTGCTGTCTTGTTGGGGTTTGGTAGTCTGCTGAGAGCATCTGCAAGACCTATATCCTCTTTAATGTTGTTAATAGTTACCACACTCAGCTTTTCGCACATTGGTAAACCCAAAATTGCAGGTCCTTCAACATCTACCAAGTAAAATGTTGACGATGTCCATTCAGAGTCTCTGTATAAACATTCAAGTGTTACTGCTCCGAAACAGTCTATACTTGTTCCATTGTAAGCTCTTAGCTTTGTCCTGCCACTCCTACTTTTTACATCCCTTGTGGGAAATCCTTGCTTATCCACCTTGTCAGGCATGATCTGTCTGAATATTCTTAAGGGTAGAGTGTTACCTTGGGCACCTGTGTCTATCTTGAACCGAATATATCTTTCTTTGTGCCTTTTAATTCCTGGTATTCGGAATTGTACCTTGCAGAAAGCCTGCGTTCTCTTTGGTTCATTACTGAAAGTTAGTATCTTCACAGTATCAAAAGTGGAAGGATCACTTTCTTCACTGGAGTCAAGGTCCTCAGTCATCATAGAGTGTGTTTGTTTTGACGACTTTCTGCTGTGAAGTTTGTGTTGAGCACTGTCTTGTTTCCTCTTGAAACATAATTTTATCCAGTGGCCCCTCTTTCTGCAGTAATGACATGTAGAGTCTTTAGCTGGACAGTGGTTTTGTATGTGGTTTAGGCCACAACATTTACACATAGCACCTCTGCTTGTGTTGTGTTTTTCTTGTTGTTTCGAACCAGTTGCTTTGTTGTGTCTAGGTTTATAGCTTTTCACTGCATCCACCTGGGCTGCTAATGTACCTTGCTGAATTTGTTTAATGTTTAGTGCTTGTGCCTCGTGTTTCCTGCCTTCATCCAGAAGTTGTTGTAAAGTTAGCGTATCACTCTGGCTCAGTAGCCATTTCTGGAACTCTGGCATTGGTGTGCTAAGAAGAATCTGTTCAATAATTCGCTCTTTTTCTTCTTCGTTGTTAAATTTACATACTCTTGTTTTTTCCTTAATGCGAGTGAAGAAATCATCTAGGCTTTCACCACGTTTCTGTCGCAGGTGGTGAAGCTCTAATCTTGCCGCTCTAAAGTTTGTGTGCTTTATGATCAGACGCTTTTCAAATTCGTCCAATATGGCTACGGGGTCGGTTGCCGACTCAACCGGCATGGCGGTAGCAAAACTGTTGTAAATTTTCAAACCTTCATCGTCCAATGCTTCTAGGATATATGGAGTTAGGGTTTGTCCTTCCAGACCAGTGGTCTTGGAATATAGATCTATGCGTTGGCGCCATAACAAGAAAGCTTCACTCTTATCATCTTGACCGGCAAATCTCATTTGCGGTGCGCTGCGGTAATGTTTAGCTGCCATTGTTGACCTCGATGACGAAAATTAGCCGAATAAACTGTACTCACGTGTTATCGTGTAGCTGTTTTGCGTCAGTCCGGTATCGACCGCTGCCACCATGTAATGTTATGATGTATGTATATAAGCATTACCTCGTCATCTACACAAGCACACACATGTTTCAGAGAGCACTCAGTATAAGCATGTTCAGTTCGTAGCCATGTTTATTTACAGAATATCGTACATGTCAAGATTCGCATTATATTACAATGTGTGGTTCGTACTTTAATGTATTCATATTACACCTTGGATCCATATGTGTACACAGTAATGCTGTCTTTTTATATTTGTTGTATATATTTATTGGCTGTGTTTTTAATATTTTCTATATTATTTGTTTTCTTAAGTATTTCTGCTAGGTGGTAGTCCGTGTCTGGTTTCTTGATCTCCCAGGGTGGAATCACTGGCTTGTATTCACAACTGTTATTAATTGATGTAATTAATGTACCCAGATGGACAATTTCTTCCATACACTTCCATCCTGTAGGGTATCTAGTGGTATTCATTGGACTGGCCTGAGTTATTAGTTGGCATCTGGTAAAAGCTGTATGTGCTGGGTGAGACTTATCTAACATAACTCTGTTCATGTAATTTAGTCTTAACTCCTTTCTCCGTAATTCTAAGGGTAGAATTCCTAAAGCCACCTCTATAGCTCCCATTGATGTTGATCTGATTGCAACTGCTATTGTACATAAAGCCTGATGCTGAATTCTGTCATGCTGTTAACAAGGGGGAGAAAGGTGGGGAAGCCCGGGGTGTTCGGGATGACACCCAATCCATTAATCATCAACAAGTATTACAAGACCCCCACCAGACTCCTACTTTCCCGTCACACCATCACTGGTCTTTACTTTATTTTTTTTAGACAAAATATCCCGTTCAACCCTTGATGGGTTATAAAAGGGATACATAATGTAGTAAATTCTTCTTCTTCTTCAAAAACCATACCCAGGGGCGTAGGAGATCATGTCTCTCCACAACGTCCTGCTTGCAGTACAATTCTGCTGTTGACTTCTTTCCATGCCACAATGCAGAGCCGTATATATGGGAGGGGGAAATTATACTGTACTGGTACGAAAATAGTACATTTTAAAAAAAAATTCTATTTTAACACACCCTCCTCCCCCTTAATAAAGTCCTATCTATGGCCCTGTCACAATGTCAAACTGTCCAGTATTTGCTCTCTTTGTCTTCCCTATCTCTTTTTCCTTCAATCTTACCTGTTGTTACAATATATTCCAGCTTTCCTTTTCTCATAACGTGCCCCCCAAAAAAGTGGATTACTTCTTTCTAACTTGTGAAATAAGTTTCCTTTACGCATTGGCCTCTTTCAGAACATCCTCATTACTCTTTTTGGCTGTCCATGATATTTTTAACATTCTTCTGTAAAACCACATCTGTGTGGCCTGTAGGGCCTTCCCTACTTGTTTATTAATTGTCCATGAGTCACTCCTATATGTCCTAAATTCAAGATAATAAAATCTGATTTCCGATATCTAGATATAGTATCTTCTCCCCCCTCCACTCAGTCCAAGTACAGTAAATCAAAACTAAAATTGTATGAATGTGTGTGTGTGTGTGCCTTTCCCTTTCCAAGGAAAACAAAAAATAAATAAACAAACAAACACAAGAAAAGAAAACAAAAGTAAAGTCTCTCATAACTGCATTCTTATATCATATACAAACTCTTGATAGTGAATAGCTATGGGTGGTTTCAGTAACAAATGTGTAGACAACTGAAAGTAGAGGGGAACTCGAGAATCCTGAATTATAAACAATAACGAATATACTGTAAGTAAATTGTAGGCACTCATAAGAGAGAGAAAGTAGTACACTAGACCAGTGCTCAGCAACCTTTTCTATAACGCAGCACGCTTAAAGTATCCTTCAAAATTCTGCGATACACTTACTTACTTACTTAGTCGTTCCCCTTCTACCGTGAGGTGTAGAGATTTGGAAGAGAGAGCGCCAGACTATCCTATCAGCTGTCTTCCTCCTGGCCTGGTTCCATTCTAGTCCTCGGTCCTTCAAAGATTGTCTAATGTTGTCCTCCTAGCGGACTCTGGGTCGTCCTCGGGGTCTGGGTCCTTGGCTCTTTGTTTCCCATGCTTGTCGTGGTATCCGATCTTCTCCCATTCTGCAGACATGGCCAAACCATCTTAATTGGGACTGTTCTACTTGGGTCTGCAGGGGGTAGGATTTAAGGCCTTGACGTATCATCTGGTTGCGTACCATGGCTCTTCTTGTTACTTCAACCACCTTCCTCAGATACCTCATTTCTGAGGTTTGGATCTGGCTTTTATGGGTTGTAGTCATTGCCCATGACTCGCATCCATATGTCAAGACTGGGACATAGGTGGAGCGGTATACAGCCATCTTCGTTTTCTTACCAACCTCTCTCTTGCTGAGGAATCCTCGATTTATGGCCTGAAAAAGTCTCCCAGCTGCTGCTTTTCGAGTGGCCAACTCTTCTTTGATGCCTCCCTTTCGGTCTATAATAGCTCCGAGGTATTTAAAGTGGTCGACCTGCTCCAGGACCTGTTCTCCCAGCTTAATCTGATGTCTGCTTTCTTCTCGTGATATCACCATGGATTTTGTTTTAGAGCTGCTTATGACCATCCCTCTCTTCTCCAACTCTTCCTTCCAGACTTGCAGGTTGGATTGGAGATGTGCCTCTGATTTAGCAATCAGGGCAACATCATCAGCAAATGCCAGCTCCGAAATATAGACCTGTCTCATCTTCCAGTACCCCACTGAATACTTTCTTGTTCTCTCCTTACATGCCTTGATGACATCGTCCATAAGGAGTATGAAGAGGTAAGGTGATAGGATATCACCTTGTCTTACACCAGTGGTGGTCCTGAACTCTTCTGACTTATGGTTTGCTGTCCTCACATAATTTCTGCAAGACTTGTAGAAGCTCTGTATACAGTAACATGAATCAGAGGTGCTGGAATATTCTTCCTTGCCAAACAGTCCCAAAGTTTGCTCCAGGGGACCCTGTCAAACGCCTTTTCCAGATCTATGAAACAAAGATGGATCTCACTCTTATACTCAAGGGCCTTTTCACTCAGCTGTCTGAGTGTGAAGATTAGGTCTTGAGTACTTCGGTTTGCTTGGAATCCGCACTGGACCTCATCCAATTGTGGCTCAGCTAGGCGTCGGAGTCTCTGCTCTAGGATTCTAGAGTAGATTTTACCAGGGACACTGAGAAGGGATATGCCTCTATGGTTTCCACACTGTCGATTGTCACCCTTTTTGAAAATTGGTGTTATGATGGCAATCTCCCAATCCTTTGGTATGGTCTTGTTGTACCACGCTGCCTGTAAAACCCTTAAGAGTAATAGGTCGCCTGATGCTCCCATGAACTTAACCATTTCTGGTGTTATACCATCATGCCCTGCTGCTTTGCCCATCTTGATTTTCTCCAGTGCTGCCTTCAGTTCTTCCATCTATATGTCATCTTTACCATCATTGGTTTTCTCTTCTGTGCTAGTGTTTATCATTTCTGATGCTTCACCATGCTCACCATCCAGGAGTTCTGAGAAATATTCTTTCCATCTTTCCATTACTTCCTTCGGGGCAGTAAGCAAGTTGCCTTGCTTGTCCTTTATAAATTTGAGAGGGCATTGTTTGTCCTGCCTCATGTTCTTTAGGGTCTTATAGAACAATTTCTGGTTTTCTTGTGCATCTTTTTCTAGCTTTTCTCCAAATTCTTCCAAGGACTTCTGTTCTAGCACTTTGTTCTTTGCTTCTGTTCTGAGTGTCACATATTCTCTATATTTTTCCATTTGTCCTGTTGTGTTTTTAGCTCCTAAGTATTGTTTCCATGCCATTTTCTTCTCTCTTATTTTCTCTTTGACTTCCTCTGTCCACCAAGGTGTCCTCTTTCTCTTGTTCCCAAGTCGGACTTCACCGCATGCTTCTGCAGCAGCTGTCTTTCTGCGATACACTATAATATTTAAATAGGTGGGTATTCGAAATATTTAAACATTCGATGCAGTCGTTAGACAACGCTCCCTAATTGTTTGTGATGGACTGGTGGATGATGATAATTCAATTTCCTGTTTGTAAAATTGAACGTGTGAATGTTGCAACGAGTTTTATCGCCTTGGATAATAAACACGTCGTAGCCTTGATTGATACGTTGGTTTTGATTAGGGTTAATAATGTTCACTGACTTAAAACGTTGTCAGTATATGTCGGGCTTAGAGGTAGCCGACTACAGTGTCAAGACGCGAATGTCGTGTGATGAGTTCGAACACTTAAATCAAGGTCAATTTATGTCCAATAGCAAAAATAGGGTCCTTGACCAACTTGGTAATATAATATACTTGACCCATTGGCTGGTGAGTAATTTTTCCAACAAACATCTTTATTTTTGATTAACGAACGAAGACGATGACAAATCCAGAGTAGACATACTCTTACATTGACGGTTGCATATAAATCAAGTATGTATATCATGAAGATAATATCCACATTCCATATTCATTTGATGGACCTCATAAGTAATCTCGTGGCGTAAAGATTCCCTCCTTATTTCATATCTGAGACGCCGGACATATTCACTGGGAAAACTTCAGTGCATTTAAATTCAAATATATTTTCCATCAGAGGATCCGTAAACACTAGCTACGGGCCATCAAGGACCACGCCGAAGCCCTGACTAGATCTTGCTGGGTATTTATAAAGCGGGTATCAATTTAAGATACATATACAAACGACGCTGACACTTCCTCCTGGAAGGTTAAAAAAAAAAAAAGGTAAAGGAACCCGTTACACGCCCATTGAGGCATATTGGGAATATGGTGTTAGGCCCATATTATCTTGACCGTCGGCACACGAGGGGTGATGTGGTCGGCATCACGCCGGCCGCCTTAACCTTCCCAGAGTTGCTCTGGTACCCATTTGGGGCTGGGTCGACCCAGGAGCCGTTTGTGGCCTAAAAAATTCCCGCCTCATCTGGGGATCGAACCATAGACCACTGCGCTAGGAAGCCAGTGCACTAACCACTATGCTACCGCGGCTCCCATTCCTGGAAGGTAGCAAAACCTATAATCAATTAAATATTCCCGTAATATGGGACACTCAGATCAGACCAACGTATGTCTTCTTAAGCCGGCATTTTGTCTCTCTCTGACGCGTAAGCGTACTCTTCTTCTTCTTCTTCCGTCCTTAGCCACCGACCGTCAAAGCAGTCAGTGGCCATTACGCCTAGTGGCGTCTTAGGGCAACAGCAGATAGGTTTTCTTTGCCATTGTTTCCCATCACACCTATTGGCGTCTTTAGGGCAACGGCAAATCAATCCATTTGCTGTTGTTTCCGTAATCGAAGTGACTGGCAAACGGGTGATCAGCCCGTTGTAAGCGTACTCTGGCAACTATCAAATACATCGCACCAATTTGTGCAGAATTAATTTAAACTATTATTACTTACATAGATGCATACCTATAGTACATCTAACAAAGTTAGACTTTGGCATCTGGTAAACTGTTAAGTCTCGCACCCTTAATACTTATGCGAAAAAGGACGTAACAGTGAGATTCTTTCGTAATATTTTACTGTCACATATACTTTTGTATACCATAATATGGTGTTTTCTGCCATGGCACACCTGGCAGACACGGGTGGCAGAACAATATGCAGCGGTACACCAGTTGCGGTGCACTGCACTAGACAATAGGCAAGAAAGACGTAATCGGCACTCTGGAAATTTGACCCAGATGGCGCCACTGCCTCGCTCTGCAAGAAAACACTACCAAGAAGTGCTTATAGACAATATTGGTTCCAAACTTTCCCGTTGTACAAGCATAGGCTGAGAGATTAAGTGCTTGTGTATCACTGTAGAACATTTTTAAAAAGTGGACAGCAGTGGGTGGTTTCGGTAAAGGACACGTAAACAATGAAAGGAAGATTTTTTTTTTAAAGACAAAGTGTCCCGTTCAACCCTTGATAGGTTATAATTATGATATATTATGTAGTAAATTCAAGATAATAAAATCTTGATTTTACTACAGTATGTATCCTAATTATATGAAAGGAAGAGGGTAACCCTAGGTTAATGCACTGTAACTAAAGGAAGTAATTATATCTTGTATGAATTAAGGGGCTGCTGTAAAACCGGTAAGGAATATAAGTATTTAAACCAATAAAACGGTATTTAATCAGTTTTACAAATAACGGTTCATAAGTTATTATATGCACGTATAAGAAAGAACAATAAAGAGTGAAATGAAAATAAAGGAGTACACCAGACGGCAGGAAAGAAAGAAGTAATAAGCACTGTGGAGATTTGATCCAAGTCCATCCGGCAATGGCATTTTGAGGGGGGAGGTGCGACCCAGATGACAGTCAATAGGGAGTGCCATTGGATACAATTATTATATTACTTTGTTTCTTTATAGGCGGGTGCTAAATGTAGGATCCAAATACTTTAAATACCCCCCCCCCCCCCCCCTACCAGCAGGGTACTGCCGTTGCCTCGTTGTAAAAAATAAAATAGTGAAACTTCATTTGCAATAATGATACTGTGCTGCTTGACTTAACGAACAAAAACATGGTCTAGTTACATCTCAGCCATTGTTTCATCAGCTCGCAGTAGTTCCCAGGGGTCTATGAGCAGACAAAGAAAGGACTTCTGTGTTCTCGCGCTTGTCATTTTTTTTTTTTTTTAACGTACGCCTGCTATTACTCGAGGCGAAATCTCCGGTTAATATGTCTAACCTGAGACTGATTTTACGTGAGTATCCCTTTTTTCCTGTACAATGAGAGGTGTCCTCTCGCCATTCACGCATTTACTCGCCGATTTCGGAGGTACCCATTAGAGCTGGGTCGGCTCAGGAGCCGTTCAGGTTATTCCAGTCCCTGATCGACGACACTTCAAATGTCTTCGCCAGGGCTCGAATTATTCCAGTCCCGGTCGACGACACCTCTTCAAATGGTCTCACCAGGGCTCGAACATGGATCACCCGATCGCCAGCACAGTTTGGTAACCATTAGGGCCCTTACACACGAGCGTTTCTTGCCGCGCGTTACGAATGAAGGAGTAAGGGATTTACAGGCTGCTCAGCCGAGCGAGACTGTCTGTAAATCCGTACTCTTTCATTCGTCACGCGCGAGATACGCTCGTCTGTAAGCGGCCTTACACCAGCGCGGCTCCCACGCTTGTCATATGTGATGACTAATAGGGGGTTGTGTATGGAGCCGACAACTTCAGCATGTGAAACAAATTGTTGCAGAAACAGCTGCTACAATAACAAGGGGACTCTGATGCAGGTTTTTTGCATGGAACCCGCTGTAGAGGTGGCTCCATAAGGAACAAAACAATGAAACAGTTTCAAGAAGGAAATCCACAGTCGAATCAATTTACAGTTCTTCGTCGTCGTTCGCTCTTAAATAACTATACTACTGGACAAAAGTTAAGGGCCGCCATTCAGTTTAGACAAGGTTTATGTAATTCTTCGTGAGCAGGGTCGATTTTCCAAATGTCCGGTAGCTTGAAATCTCTCAAGAAGTCTCTGAATGGTAGAGTGGGACACTGCTAAACGTCTTGCAACATGACGAACAGATTGACCATCCTGAATCCATGCCACGGCTCGACCACGGTCTACAGTGCTGAGACTTCTCCTTGGTGGCATGGCTAATGCAGTGATCATTTCGACCACTTGTCATACTGATTTATTGCATACCAACGGTGAACACTCTTTACCGATGATCATTTTCCACGTGCATTCAAATTCAACTCACTTTTTCACCTTTTGAACTAGTGGGGCGTGTTGCAAAAACCACGAGTTTTTGCAGCAACAATGGCAATTTTCACGTGCGGGTTAAAGTAACCCAGTTTTTTTGGACATTTAAAAAAAATTAACCTAGTGCACACAGAAATGTATACACATTTCTCTGAGCTCAGTTTTAATGACATTTTCACTTGTCTTTACAATTTGCCAATCAATTATATAAACCTTGTCTAAACTGAACGGTGGCCCTTAACTTTTGTCCAGTAGTATACATCTATCTCTCTTATAAAGCTGGAAGTCCATATCAGGCTTCTCCTGTCACCATACAGTTTCTCTCTCTCTCTCTCGACTGGGTTGGATAGAGCCCCTTTATACTATAGTTTATATGATAAAGGGGCACTAGGTTGGAGACGGCCATGCTCCCATCCTGCTCCTCTCGTGCAGCCGACAGTTTTGGAGCACTTGTTCTTCCGTTTATTTGTCCTTCCCACATGGGCACATATTTGTCCTTCCCACATGGGCACATATTTGTCCTTCCCACATGGGCACATATTTGTCCTTCCCACGTGGGCACATATTTGTCCTTCCCACATGGGCACATATCTGTCCTTCCCACATGGACACATATCTGTCCTTCCCACATGGGCACATATCTGTCCTTCCCACATGGGCATATATGTCCTTCCCACATGGGCACATATATGTCCTTCCCACATGGGCACATATCTGTCCTTCCCACATGGGCACATATCTGTCCTTCCCACATGGGCACATATTTGTCCTTCCCACATGGGCACATATTTGTCCTTCCCACATATCTGTCCAATTTTCAATTTGTTGTACAGATGGTATTTGAGTCTGCAATGATCAGTTGTTAGTCTGAAAAGTATCACTTCGTTTCTTCTTGGTAATGTATAGTATGGTTCTGCTGTATCGGAGTCTGGGTGTTCCTCAAGCTATTTTCTCTATAATCATTTCTGATTAATGCTTTCATCTCTTCATATGTAGTCCTATTTTCTGTTTGGATTTTCCTTCCTCCTTCTTTGGCAAGTTTACCTGCCTTTTCGTTTCCAAATACAGTATACTGTAGTGGGCAGGTGTCCAATGTACTTTTTGAATTCATAGTTGGTTTTCATTAGTGCTTCTGACATGCTGTCTAATTCATTGTTTTTATTGTTCTTGAGGGCTTTGATGACTGATAGTTGATTTTTTTTTAAAGTCACTCTTAAATTCGTTGAATAAATTAATTTGCAGTTTTTTTTTTTTAATTTTAGTTTTATTTATTTATTTTGCATTTCAAATGCGCCACAAATTTGTTTGACTTCATTATTTTTTTAACCGGTGCGCATTTCATCAGTAGTGACTTGTTGCAGTCAGGACATTAGTGAAATGTTGAATGTGTCACATTGATGAAACTGAACCCCACCTAAGTGATAGGTTTAGTCTCTCACATCGTGAAAATAATGCATAAACTAGCTGTGCTGCGCTTGAACATCAACTTTCATCCTATCATTCTAAATGAGACCTAGGTCCACATTCGTTTCTTTCCGATTGTTAGCTTTTTTGTGTTGGGGGGGGGAGGGGGCTTGTCAGTAATTATTTTAAGTGCTTTTGCCATTGCCGCCATTTCTGCAGTGAATATCGATGCATTTTCAGTTAAACTAACGCGCCCTGTGTGGGTAGAAGATGAACAAAGACATGACCCGTGAGTTTGATTTTAAAGCAGATTAGCATTAGTGTTCTGTAGCTTCAGAATTATATTCAGCGTGAGTCTGTTCTAATGTTTGAGAAAATAGATAGAGATTTCTTCCAGGACATTAGATTTAGTTTTAAAGTTATAGATGAGTGAAAATATGTGTGCATAGATTTTACTAGTGTTAAGTCCACATTGCGGCTGTAAGGATACAGTAGGAACCGATTCCATTCATGAGACCGGGCAGAAAGGCAAATAAAGTAGGAACCTATTTCATACATGGAACTGGACAGAGATGATATAAGGGATTGAAATTTAGATAATATTTGCTAGTGCCAAGATGGCAGCCAGGGCCACGTGTTAAATGTGCATAAAGGTGGCACCTGTAAGTCGACAATAACACGCTTAGTTAACACGTGTTATAGGCCTAGTATGTTATGCTATTTTATATTGGGTGAATTGACACGTGGGTGAAGGCAGGTTAATGTAATTTTCTTTAGTAATGGAAGGGATAGTTTAGGTTACAGTTTATTTCACGATAATTGTTTTATTGTGTTAGTCGAGGTTAGTTACACCTTGTTGTGTACAGTACATAGTTTTCGTGTTAAATTTCCTTTAGGTGATGTATTTAGTTTTAGTAATTAATATGCCTTGTAAATATGATACCCCTACTTTTGGTACGTGGAGTACATTTGAGACATAGACGTTCCTGTTTGCTCCTTGCGGAGCAGGGCGACACCAGTGCAGCTGAATCCAACAGAAGCCTGCACGAAGCATTTATATGCTATGGCAGTGGTTTGTTTCTGTAACAATGTGTTTTATATGATGAGTTCCCAATCTCATCAGTCGGCATATACGACATGCTTCAGAGTGCAGTGACAAATATTTAAGTGGATCAGTTGCGAGGTGGTGGTTTATGCTCATTAATGAGAGTATTCGTTGTACATATCGTTGAATATTATTTTATGCATATTGCATTATTATTTAGTTATTGTTATGTGTCGGATAATTTATGAGAGCACGTGGATCCACTTGGGAACAAATTATGTCTCTTCTCGCTCCTTATGGAGCATAGGGCCACCAGTGTGGCTGGCCTCCGCATGGAGACCACACAAAGCATTCAGAGGCTCTTGCAGTAGTGGTTTCGGTAGAAATCTGTGTTACAGCGTAAGATTGCCAGCCTCATGCACAACACCATACTAGTCTGAATAGACGACATGCATGGGCTGAGTGTGTGTGCATGATAGTTGAATGTTTCAGGTGGCGTGGAAGAAGAGCGGTTTGACAGGTGAGAGCATGGTTTTTCTCATTATTTAACTATTATGATTTTAACTAGTCGGTGCTTTGTTTGCGTTTCAGATTAGCAATTGAGCACTGGCTGGGTGTTTTGTTTGTTTGGTTACTTGTTTGATGTTTGTTCATTATTTTGTTTTGTGGGTTTGGGTCACTGACTGGGTTGTATGAATAAATACAGCCCCTGCCTTAGAATCAAGAGTTTTATTGTTGTTCGGGTCGGTGCGAGTGTGAAAGAAAGTGATCACATATCACAACAGCATCATCATCCCTCGCCCACCCTGTCACATCTCCATGCATCTTTCGTATATAAATCAAAAGAGGCTAGACCAAGGTTTCTTTGCAGTCCATAGCCTTCATAGGACGATCAAAGGAGTCCATGGCACAATGAAGGTTAAGAAACCCTGAGTTAGACAGACAGACAGTAAAGACAAGTTTCTGACAAAGCAGGTCCCATGCAGACCAGACAGTCAAACTGCATATACTATTTGAACAAAGCTTGAAATTGAATTTATCACTTTACATCGAGTTTGTGGGCTATGAAAAAGCATTCGGCAGTTTGTGAAAACAACAGCGTCAACCAACAAAAATGGAATTCAATGCACTCTGACAAAACAGCTTTGGTGATTTAGATTTTGTTTTCAACGACCTGGCTCTTTGGTTCCATAAACGTAACCAAATACAAGACAAAATGAGAAGACATGATGAGAGGTCACAGCATTTGGGTTTTGTTTGGTTTCA
Organism: Oreohelix idahoensis; assembly: GCA_024509875.1. NCBI lineage: Eukaryota > Metazoa > Mollusca > Gastropoda > Stylommatophora > Oreohelicidae > Oreohelix > Oreohelix idahoensis. The sequence goes on along the minus strand of JAMPIV010018373.1, from coordinate 363,051 downwards.
AGGACTACCTTCATTGCACACTGATACCACCGTCAGTGCTCATATCTCCTCCCTTAAATCAAGTGGGTTTAAAAATACACAGAGAGAACACAAATTATGAGAATAAAGGACACTAACGATAGTCAGTTTGCTTTTGGAGATATATCCCTACAAGATGTGGAATCATACCTGGGCAGCAATATGTACAAAGCTGAAGGCACAGGTAAGAACATGTATACACTGTACTTGCTTTTGTTTATTATTCACTATTCTCAGACCTCGTGTTCCACTCTTTGTTTGTCTTCAGATCTCTACTGCTTAGTCTCGTTGCTGCCAAATCTTAAAGGAAGCCCTTTTCTCGCAAACCGAGGCGATCTAGTTTTCGTTGAGTCGGCCCGACGATTACGTGCTTCCTGGTGTAATGAATGTTAGAATTGTAATGAACTGCCAACGCTCGAACGAGTGTTAACCTTTTATCACTACGGTTACGCAGTTCTGTAACTTAGGCGATGAAGGCAGAACTTCTACTTATGCGAGTGCAAATTTTAATTGGGAAAGAAAAATTATCCGACAATTCTAGTTTTAAGAAGTCAACTTAACTGGGTTTTTTTTTTTTAAACATAGCCAAAGAAGACAATTGGCCATGACCTCCCGGATTGCTTAAGCGAAATTCGGCTTAAGTGAGTTCGGAGTGAACTGTACTGTATATCAAAAGATATGCTCGATATATCAAAATAATAATACTAAAGGCACTATATTGAGATATCAAGTCCAACACAAACATACGAATCTTCATCTCAGATAACTAGCTAGTCCTACTGTGTGGCTCGGAAGCACGGAGAGCAACAGAATGTCAACCAGAAACATATGGGCTTTCATAAATTGGTATTTGCACAGAATAGAAGGATTGGGATGATATGACAAGATCACTCATACGGAACTGATGGAATGAATCCGACAGATAATAATGGTGCAGGAGGTGAGAAGATGCTTGCGTTGGATAGGACATGCGCTAAGATAGCCAGTTGATAGCATTACAAGGCAGTCTCTGTTCGGGAACTCCGCCCACGGCAAGAGTAATAGAGGGAGAGCAAAAACATATGGAGAAGATACCAGGAGACAGACATGAAAGGGATAATGAAGACACGGTGAGACATTTAAAGAGATAGCACAGGACAGTAGGCGTGGTGTGAATTTGTTGAAGACGTACTCTACTAAGACTTGAAAGGTAATGACTGACGGTTTTAGAAAGACAGATCAACAGGTATCCAAGGAAGCGGCTAGGAGTGCCACCAGGTCTATCAGACGTGCAGTACAGTACTGCGAGAAAGCGATACGTACTTCCTATTAAGTCTGTTGTAGGAGAATATAAAGCAGGAAAGGGTAGATTAGCTATGAAGCTGTGGGACTCATCAGATGAGGCGATTCGGACATACTAAAAGCTGGATGGAGCTCTACAATGATCCTTGACGTGGAACGTGAGTTAACGGATGGCACTTCTAAGATTGTTTCCTTATCAAGTCAATGTATGATCTTCTACCATGAGCCAAAACCTTGTGAAAAGGGGGGTGGGGGTGGTTCTGGGTTTTTGGTAACGAAATATGACCCGGGGGGGGGGGGGGGGGGGTTAAAAAAGGAAAAAATTGCGTGGGCGACCTCCTAGACTAGAAAGATTTTTTTTTTTTAAATTAATTACTGTAAAAATGTAGGGGATTTACAGAAGAGAGACAAGTGTCAAAACAGACAAGATGGAACCGTTAAAAAAAAAACCTGAATGTAACATGATAAATCTGGATGTAATTACGATAAGCAAAATTTTAAGACACTGTGTTCCTGTTGCTAGTGATTTTGGTCAACCCCATTGTCACTCAAAGTTTATTTCGTGCTGTAGGTAAAAAGGGGCCAGTTCATTTTGGCCCCAGGGTCCTAAGAGAACAAAAAAAGAAGAGGAGGAATATGTTATAATGCAGCATCTGCCATTTTGTGAATTACATATTGTTCTGGTCAGGCACTGTAATTCGCTATGGAAGACTTTAAGCAGTGACCTCATTTAACTATTTGTGGTGGTCATGCTTGGAGACACACAAGGAAAAATCAAAATCCCCATCAGACATGGTCCTAAGACTCTCTCATTCTCTTGACCCATTTTTTTCTTCTTTTACTTTATAGTTTTGCCTCAAATTTGTTTATGCCCCTGTCTACTGTCACTATAATAGCTGTTTATCTTCATCTGTTTTAGTCTCTTGGTATTTATGTCTAGTCTGACAGATTTTAGCTATTTCTACACTATTTATTTTGTCTAGCATGTAGTAACTGTTTTGACTTGGAAACACTCCTAGTGTCATGTCAAGTTTCATTCGTATTTATACAATTCACAATGTTCTTGCTGCACTGTTTGTGTTCTTCTGAGTGACTTTTGCATTTTTAAAAACTATTTGGCAGCCAAAACAAGATTTAAGACATGCTTCATGGTTGTAGTCACCCTGCATAGACACATTTTTTAAACCCACATTTTATTGGCTGATCTTGAATTCATAAATCGCAGACTTTTTTAATACATCGTGAGTAAGGAGTACTTGTCCCCCCGCCCCCCCCCCCCCGCCCCCCCCCCCCCCCCCCCCCCGCCCCCCCGCCCCCCCCCCTCCCCCCCCCCCCCCCCCCCCCCCCCCCCCCCCCCCCCCCCCGCTCCCCCACCCTCCCCCCCCCGCCCCCCCCCCCCCCCCCCCCCCCCCCTCCCCCCCCAACTAATTTTGTTCCAAAAAATGTATATATACGTTATTCTATGTAAATTTTGATGATGACTTTTGCTCTTTTCAATACATTTCATTTCTTCATTATAATTAGATACTGTAAATGTGAGTGTACTGAAATTGTACTGTTACATTTTCTTTAATACCTCAATATATAAAATGAGCCCAATGGGCTGATCACCCGTTGGCTTGTCACACCGATTACGGAAACAACGGCAGATGGATCTATTTGTTGTTGCCCTTAAAGACGCCGCTAGGCGTGATGGGAAACTACAACAGAGAAAATCAATCTGCTGTTGCCCTTAAGACGCCACACGGCGTGATGGCCTCTGACTGCTTGGTCGGTCTTTGGCTAAGGACGGAAGAAGAAGAAGAAAGATATAAAATGAATGTGAAAATAAATGGATACGGTATAAACGATGTGACAAAGGAAGGACAGAATGTAAGACAGGCCTGCATGCCCAATCTCACCTCTTTGAAAATAAACCTCATTCGTTCATTCATATTGGGAAAAAGTTAATTTTCTCATTTGGAACCCACAGGAAAAGATGAGGTTGGGTGATGAGACAGTAGGAGAGAAGATTGTAGAAGACATGAAACGAACAAATGTATCAGTATGCAGTGGCGGCTCCATAGCTTTTTGGCCGATGGGGATGTCCATAAATAATTTTTGAAGTTACACATGTGCCTTCACAGAGATTAAGATGGCAATATCATACACAGCAAAAAATACTACATGATTATTGGTCAAGATCAACCTGTCAAGACAAAAATATTTGTTATGCGTTCACGAATAGAACATTACACTGTGGGGATTTATAATTATTTAGTTACTAGCAATAACCTGTCAATAATGATGGAAGTAAATCAAAAACTGTAATATATTTTTAAATTCAATATAAAAGTTATTTGATGAAAACATTTTTTGTGAAAGTGCGTGGATTTGTTTCAAAGAATGTAAAAATTTGTTTTTAACAAAAACTTTCAAGTTTTCATGATTTGTTCCTCTGGTAAGGGCGACATAGAGCTAGCCGTATCTGAAAACAGGTTCAGGAATGAAAACTCCTACGTGATCAAAAGATTGTCCTTGCGCCTTATTGATCATCATTGCAAATGCTAAAATCACTGGGAATTGACGACGTTGCATCCTAAATGGCAAACTGTGCTCGCTCGGTGCTAAGTCAATGCAAGGAATTAAGACTCGTCCTCCCTTATTACTGCCAGTGATAATTTCTGCATCAATGGAATTCCGATGCAAGACTTTTATGACCAAACGCGTGCCATTCAATAGTCAGTTTTTTGCGTTCAGATTTCGCAATAGCATGATACATGCGGCAACCTTTAATTTCAGCAAATGCAGTGGCATTCCTGATGAGCACTGCTCATTAAGGAACTCGGTTGGGAAATCAACTGCATCGTTGGGATCATCGGAAATCATGGTATCTATGCTCCAATAAACCGTTTCATTTCCAGCGAGTAGCTCCAACAATAAGTCTGCAATACTTTAAATTAAAATTTTGTCTTGAAGAAACAATCAAAAACTTACATTTTAAGGTTAATTTTAACAAAATGATGAGTTAAATCCATTTCCGGAATGAAACTGGGTTCTACAATCAAAAACTTACATTTTATTCATATATCACTGTCACTCACTTTGTGTTGCACAATTCACCGACTTTTCTTCGTTCAGTGTTACTACTTTCGGGAGAGTACATATAAGGGAAAAAAAATTAATGTCTAACTTTCAACCACAGTTGCATCCCTTAGATGTTACCGATGTACAAACGGCGAGAATTATGGAGTATGATGATTGATCCTGAGGACAGTGAAAATGATCCCCTTGAGGGTATTCTGCATATTCGCGTGCTTTGGGATGGCTGTCAGTCATCTCCTGAGCTCAGAAAGGATTGGAAGAGCGTGCATTAAAGAACTGGGAACATTATAGTAGCAACAAGAGAAGGGGTTGGAGAGAGCTTGATGAAGGTTCAGTGTTGGATCATAGCAGTTATAACATATTTACAGAGACTTGATATATGTCGATTTTAAAACAAGAAAAAAAAGGTTTTGATTTTCAAAGTTCTGGCCGGGATGGACCCCACTATTCCCTAGGAAAGAGTGTGTGTATGTGTGCGTGCATGCATGTGAATATATTTCAGGGTTGACCAATGAGGCAACTACTGAGAGCCACAATACTTATATTTTTGTAAACAGCAAATGTGTGCAATATTTACAGCTCATTTGCTAAAATATTATTTAAAAATTATCTTAAAAATGAGTGTCACTGGTATCTCACCTTCTTATAATGTTTTTGTATAACCTTAATAATTAATCAATAATAATAATTGTTAATAATATGAAATAACCTTGTTTGAACTTTAGGCAGTGTTATTCAGTAGAATTGGGTTATTTAATTTTGGGTACGAAATGAGAGCCATGCTATGGACACTGTGACAAGTGGTTTTAGAGAGAGTGAAAGTGTGTGAATGAATGAGTGACAGAAGAAAGAAGAAGGCGCTATTCTATTAAGAATGCCTGCTGTCCGCTGACACATGAAAGAACACTTCTCTTTCTTAATCAGAGCAGTTCACTCTTGTGAACGTGAAAATGGATGTTATAAGAATAAAACTTGCCTCTGAGTGAGTCTGAAATACAGATAACTGGAAAGTAGAATAGAGCCAGAGGATTTCGCTTTCTTTGCCTCACGAAGCAGAGAAATTAAATGGTAGAAAGATTGGTAGACTAAAAATGTAGATAGGCAAAAGGATTTTGTCACAGACACTTTGGTTATATATAAACATTTGACAAGGTAAAGAAGATGTCATACAACAGAATGTACAGGAGTACTGTTCTGCTCTGAAATACTGTAAAACAAATTGAATAAGACAAATAAGCCAGGTTAACATTCCACATGCCAGTTCAGGCATGAAGTAAATAAGCCATGTTAGTTAACTATGAAAATTGATTGCCAGAAATGAATATTTTGTGCAGGGGAAAAATCTCAACGCTAGACGACGATGGTGGATGTTTAACCATCAGCTGCTCTGCCTCTGGTGAAATATTTATATGCTTTATTTTACTATCAATTTCATTGCACTGCTTTCAATTTTGCCACCACCACTTCAACCAAGTGTGAAGAACATCAGTACAGACTTCTGCCATTATCAGTATCTGTTTTGGTGGTTTCACTTTTGCAGCAACAAACCACAAGAAGCAGCTGCAGCAACATAACTTACTGATCATTATTATAAGCTACAGTGTCATGCACGGCTATCTTCTCACTTCAAAAACCGTTAAGGTTAAAAAAAATACACAATGAATCACAATAACAGCACATAAAAAACAACAGTCACATGAGAACGACTGAATTATAATAATTAAGCTCCACAATTTATTTGTTATCATAGCTGTTCTGTTGCAGACAAACTGCTTTTGTTAGTAATTTGTCTTATCTTACTATAAGAATGAAAATATCATGTAATTTAATGCACATTTTTATTTTATGGGATTGCTCAGTAAACACTACCATGTTAAGCAGAGAATAAAAAATATCAGCAGGCAATGAATAGCACATCGCAGGAAAGAAAAAAAAAAGAGGGGGGGGGGGGGGGGTGGGGTGTGTAGAGAGGTTGGAATGTGAGTTCTTAAAATTATGATAATTATACAAAATATTTATATGACTTAGGAAATAATAAATCATACACAAAGTAAAGCATTAGACCTAGTCACACAGATCGCATCAGTAGTCTGAACATTGAAGGAACATGATAAGGTTTGGCCCTATAGTTGGAGCACTGTTGGGGCATTGGCACTTCAGGTGTTCTGAGAATGGTACCCGGCATTTCTGTGGAGCGGTCCACATTTCTGGGCTTGTTGAAGACCATTTGATATATGGTGTAGGCTCATTGTATAAGGGAGTCACGAAATGGGGTGTAGTTGGTCTATCAACACATTTGGGATACATGAGGCTTAGGTCATATGGCTTTGGGCGAAGAAACACTGGGCACCTGGTACAGGAAAGGTCATAAGAAATTAAGTGAAACATGACAGGTAAATTTGCTGGAGGTCTGCAGTTATAACATTGCTAAGAGTTCTTCAAATCTTGATTATTTTTCACTAATAATAATAATAATAATAGTTGCCCATCGCAAGCGAAGATGGCGACAGCTTCAGACTTGAGTTGTGACACATCTGTGCCGTGATCTCATGTGACTATTTAATCCTATTTTGGCCCTACAGGCCCTGCCACATACGGGGCACACATGGTTAGAGTCGATAGTAGTGTTGCTGTGCATTCTGGCCTTTCTTGCAGCACGCTTGCCTTCTGCCTTATCAGCTAAATTCTGATCTGCAATGCGAGCACCTTGAGTAATGTTTGTCCGCCAAGCACAGCAATCCTGTGCGATAGTCTCCCAGGAGGAGACATCAATTTTGAAGCTGCTCAATGATGCTTTCAGTGTGTCTTTGAAGCGTTTCTTTTGTCCCCCTGCTGTTCGCTTACCCGTGGAGAGTTCGCTGTACATCAACTGCTTTGGGATGCGTTTTTCGGGCATGCGAACAACATGTCCGGCCCATCTAGTTTGGGCCCTCTGCAGCAATGTGTAGATGCTTGAGATATGTGCTCTGTTGAGGACCTCAGAATTAGATACTCTATCATGCCACTTGATCCTGAGGATCCTGCGAAGACAGCTCATGTGGAAATGATTAAGCTTCTTGGCATGTCTGCTATACACTGTCCATGTTTCACAGGCATACAGGAGGGTAGTGAGTACTATTGCATGATATACTTTTATCTTGGTGGCTGCACTAATTCCTTGTCGATCCCAGACATTTACTCTTAGTCTTCCGAAAGCTGCACTTGCCTTTGCAATTCTGTTGTTGACCTCGGAGTCGATATTCGCATCTTTGGTAAGGGTACTGCCTAGATAAGTGAAGCTGTCCACCACTTGGAGACGTTGGTTCTTTACTGTGATATTTGGTTCACAGTAAGGTTTCCCAGGAGCAGGTTGCAACATTACTTCAGATTTCTTCGTATTGATGGTAAGGCCAAAGTCATCACACGCTACAGAAAGCCTCCTCATATTGTTCTGCATGTCCAGTTCTGTGCAGGTGTTGAGGGCACAGTCGTCCGCAAAGACGAGGTCAGAGATCATTGTTTCATTCACCTTCGTAAAGGACTGTAATCGTCTCAAATTGAACAGATTCCCATCTGTCCTGTATCTGATGTGTATGCCGTCGCTACTGTCATGCGTAACGTTAGACAGCATGGCAGCAAATATCATACTGAATAGTGTCGGGGCGAGCACACAACCCTGTTTGACACCATTTGTGACGGGAAAGGGTTCAGAAGGTTCTCCATCATTCAATACGCGAGCCATCATACCTTCATGAAACTGGCGGACAATTGAGATGAACTTATCGGGACAGCCGAATTTCGCCATAATTTTCCATAGTCCGTCCCTATTGACAGTGTCAAAGGCCTTGGTCAAGTCAATAAATGTTGTGTATAGGTCACTGTGCTGTTCCTGGCATTTCTCCTGAAGTTGGCGAGCAGCAAATATCATATCGACGGTCCCGCGGCCTGCTCGGAAACCACACTGACTCTCTGGAAGTAAGTCCTGCGATTCGAGATGAACAGTCAAGCGATTGAGCAGGACTCGAGCCAGGATTTTGCCCGCAATAGATAATAGGGAGATTCCCCTATGGTTGTCACATGATTGATGATTTCCCTTTCGCTTGTATATGTGAACGATGGTGGCATCTTTTAATTCCTGTGGTATCTGTTCTTCATCCCATACTGAGTGGAAGAGGTCTGTTAGTCTCTGCAGCAGCATGCTGCCTCCAGCTTTATAAATCTCAGCAGGAATAGCATCTGATCCAGGGGCTTTGCCGCTGGACAGTAGACTGGCTGCTTTCTTGACCTCTTCCATGCTGGGTGGAAGGTCAAGTCTGACATTGACTGTAACTTGCGGTATACTTGCAATGGCCTGGTCGTTGACGGTTGATGGACAATTTAAGATGGCGTTGAAGTGTTGTGCCCAGCGTTCCAAAATCTGCGTTTTATCAGTGAGCAATGCCATGCCATCAGCATTTAGGACCGGTGATGATTGATTCGATTGAGGGCCATAAATTGCTTTCAGGGCATCATAAAAGCGCTTTGAGTCATTTATGTCTGCATACCTCTGTATCTCGTCTGCTTTATTGCTGAGCCATGCATCATGCATCTTCCTGAGCTTATTCTGGACAACTCTGCGTATATTGGTAAAGGCTGCCTTTTTGGATGTTGAGGAAGGGTTGCTTTGATAGTCTCTGTGCAAGCGATATTTTTCAGCCAGCAGTGTTTTAATATTTTCATCATTCTCATCAAACCAGTCAGGGTTCTTGCGTGTTGTATATCCCAAGCTCTCAGAGGCTACAGAGTACACAATGTGCTTTAAAGTGGCCCATTTTTCCTCTATAGTGGTTTGACCGAGCTCAACGTCCCTCAGACGGCTGTCCAAGTCCCTTGAGAAGCTCTCTGCGGTTGCTTCGCTTTTAAGTTTTGTGACGTTGAGCCTCTTCATGGGTTTCTGACTCTGGTGTCTTCGCTTGGGCTGTATGTTAAGGTTGAGTTTTGATACAATCAGCCTGTGGTCAGTCCAGCATTCGGCACCACACATGGCCTTGGTCACTCTCACGTCACGTCTGTCGCTCCTTCTCGTGATGACATAATCAATGAGATGCCACTGTTTGGATCGGGGGTGCATCCATGTTGTTTTATTTCGAGTGGGTAGGCGAAACATGGTGTTCGTGATGGACAAATCATGTGTGGCACACAGGCTGAGTAATAGGAGCCCATTACTATTACATTTGCCTATGCTATGTTTTCCAAGTATTCCTTCCCAGGTGTTGTGGTCAGTGCCTACTCTGGCATTGAAGTCGCCGAGAATAATAAGTTTCTCAGATTTAGGAACTGATGAGATGATTGAGTTAAGTTCGTCATAGAACTTTTCTTTTGTTTCCTCGGGGTTTGTCATTGTTGGGGCATATGCACTGATCAGTGTGGCACTTCTGTTGCTTCCTAGTGGGACATGAAGGGTCATTAGGCGATCATTAATGCCCTTAGGAGATTTGACAAGTTTTCGTACGATATGAGATTTAATGGCGAATCCAACACCAGCCTCACGCCGTTCCTTGCTGTCCCAGTCTTTCGGTCACTATCATTATCTCAAAACCAAAAAAAAGTTTATTACGCTAACATTCACAAGTCAAGTGGATGAGATGTAGCAGGTGAAACTGACTAGAGGTGCAGAGACTCTTTACCATGTAACCTCTTTCTCTCCCCCAACTCTCCCCTTCAGGACGCTTGTGCCAAAACTAAGTAATTACTTGCAAAAGAACAATGGATTGATGCATTACACAGCAATCAAGTTAGAGCAAAGAAAAGCAGATAACTGTCAATGTAGACTGTGATGAGTTGTGGCTGATAAAACTGTGCAAGATAAAATCTCAAGGTGGTCAGACACCGGGTGTGAAACTAACTGTTAGAAGGGCATAGTTTGCTAGTAACTACACATTGCTGCATCTAGACATTTGTTTGGTAGGATGTTCTAAATCAGATAAACAACATAAGTGGAACTCATCAAGATGTCAATATGAACATGTTAAACTATCTTGCTGTTGTCGAATATATAGAAAATATTCAAGATTACAGAACACGTGACAAATTTAAATATTTTAGAGGAGGCCAAAAAAAGTTAACAATTGAGTTATAAATTGTGTCAGAGTTTGAGCAACCAAAAATTGGCCACTGAAAAACAATGTTTCATTACCAACAAATAGATGAAGTAATAGACAATGGTGTGTGGAATTTCATAGTCCACCTTTTCTATAATATTTTAGGCTAAGCCATATAGTCATCAAAAGACAGGTTTAATTTGGTGGTAAAACATAATTACCAGTTGCCATTCATGTAAAATTTGAATCAAACTTCAATAATGATAAAGTGCTTTATGAGAGCTGCATGAATTTAAAAACTCTTTTTGCAATTGGCTATCAAAAAGTCACGTGGAATTGGTTTGCACAATGAATTAAAATTATATGAGAAGCCAACTGGATGAAGTTGCATGTAATTATTCTCCCAAAATACTGGCAGAACTCATATGCTGAAATAACTTGATGGCATCATTTCCAAATCTTTTCATGGCCATATTAATGATTTTTAAAGTTACCATATCAGTGGCCAGCTTGGAACGGAGGACAACCCAAGATCAGCTGGATGGGTTGGTAACGTCAATTGAACATGCTATTGTTAAAGACAAGGATCAAGTGCAAATGACAAAGTAGTTTGCAGCAGTAACAAATCTGAAAAGTTACTCTTGAAAGCCGGTATTTTAGTAAGCATGTAACACAAACATTTACTTATTAATTAAATTGTAATTCATGAGTAACCAATTACCCATTTTTCATTCCTGTATGTTGAAACAGACGAAAACAATTTGGAACATTTTTTTTCTCAACTCATAAAAGTCCCTATTCTGCAATACCCACAGTAAGAGAGGTAGAGGGAGATTTAAAAAAAAAACATGTGGAGAAGATAACTTGAGACAGGAACGAAAGAGGAAAGAAGACCTGGAATGACCTTGAGTGAGTGGCATAAGGAGGAGGACTTGGAAGGGTTTTGCTGAAGGTCTATGCTCCACGAAGAGATGAACGGTAATGATGATGATAAACTAACAAAAGTGAGGGTGGTGGGGTGGGGAGAAAGGGGCAATTGTGCTTCAGAATTTTAAGTCTGTATTAGGAGGGAAATTATTTAAAGGAAATTTAAAATCCAAGACCTCATCTTTGTAAGGCATAGTTTTTTTCAGTAGTGTTACAGAGAGTGCTAGTGATAAAACCATATCCTGGAAGTACTGATGGAAAGCAAGGCAATATCCATGAGCTCACTAAACATAGCCATCATGACATACAGATACTCTGTAACCAGGTGCCACTGAGTTGTAAACGATGAAGTTTTTGATCAGCAAAACATTTCCTGGAGCTGCAGAAATGATCATTCCCTCTAAATTCTGATTTAATCTGGTAGACAAAGCTTGAAGTTAGTAGGACAATATTACACTATTGCTTCAGGTTGACATCTAGACAGAGCAAGTCCACATGTTGATGTACAAGTTGTACCTTCTACTGCGAAAGTCAAAGTGTCTCTATGGGATGGATGGTCTTAGACAGTTCAGATTTAGTGCTGTCTCTGAATGAAAGGTTGACTAGTGGATCTCCAGCATTTTGTGCCCTATACCTTGACAGCACAATAAGATGGGCTATTAGCTGTACAGCTCTTGATGTTAGCTTCCCACTGTCATCGTGCCTATTTCAAACTTTCCTTCTATTACTGATTCCCATAAAGTGTTGTATCTCTGTTATGTCAAAAGTATTTCCTTTGTCTGATTTTGTTATTTTTAATTCCTTCTCTTTTAATTTTAATTCTTAATTTTTCTAGAATTTTTTTATTTGTTTTCTTCTATTTCCCTGAGATGCATTCTTATATACATACATTAAAAGGGCTTCAGTTCTTTCTTTCTACTGCTTGGTTACTGTCCATATTTCTGTACCATTCAATGATGAAGAATAATATCAGAGTATATAATTCTCATTTTAAATTTGTATGTGTATGAATAATAACATCTGTCTCATGTTGTTTAATATATGTTGGTCACTCCTATTTTCAATTTCTCCCCAACTCCATATCTACCATCCATAATTATTGTGTCTAAATGGCAGCAAGACATGGACAACCTATGATAAGCAAGAAAGAAGGCGCAATACCTTCCATCCAGTGTCTACGCCATATCCTTGCTATTTCGTGGAAGGACAAAGTGATAAATGTCGAGATGCTGTCATGTTGCTGGCTTTCAAAGTATGTATACACTGTTTCTACAGCACAGACTGGGCTGGCTTGGCCATGTACGCCACAGGGAAGATGGTCCCATCTCCAAATACTATTTTCTACGGACAACTGGCAGATGGCAAAAGAACAGTTGGGCGACCACAGCTGTGATTCAAAGGTGTGCAAGAGAGACAAAGAAGGCATTGGACATAAATCCAGCAACCTGAAGCTGCAGATCGCACCAAGTGGCGATGCCCCCTGTGGCGCTACCTCATATTGGGGGACAAGAAGCTCTCACAACAAGCAGAAGAGAAAGGAACAAACTGAAAGGAACACCAGGCAAAATAATAGCTGAGGGCTATCCCCTCAGGGACGCATTCCCACAGTCAGTTATGACTGAAGGGGGCTACTAAAATACAAGAAATTGTTCACTTGCTCCAGCATCTCTCCATTTACTCTGATATCTAATGTTGACTTCTCACCCATTTTGCTAATTATCTTTGCTTTTGTTTAGCTATTTATATTTGGTTTCCCCAGTATTAATAAAATGTAAGATAGCATATGCCAAGGAGTTTGTTTGAATGCATCCAGCTGTATGTGCTTAAATAAAACTCACTGAACCACTGTCATAAACCTGTAAAGGTTCTCTTTAGGCTAGTAAATTATGTGGTCACTGAAAATTATTGTTATTATCCCCCCTTGGGCTGCTATCATTACAAGGGGATGTCACTCTATAATTCAGTAGTCTAACGAGAACCTTTATCATAAACCATATATTTATATATCAATTATTTTATCTTATACTTTATTTATCTTAACCTTATTATGTTACGAGAAGAGGAAAGCTGGAATATTTCGTAACAACAGGTAAGATTGAAGGAAAAGAGATAGGGGAAGATGAGAGCAAATAATGGACAGTTTGACATCGTGGCACGGAAAGAAGTCAACAGCAGAATTGATAAATTGTATTGGAGACAGGAAGTTGTGGAAAGACATGATCTCCTACACCACTAGGCACGGTACTTGAAGAAGAAGAAGAACCTTATTACTGTCAAAAACAGTTTATGTAACCCATTCATCAAAAACTGGCATGACAGTTGTATGACGGCATATCATTTACTTTCAGCGCACTGGGTAGCACAGGCTTTCACCATCTTCATGCCAAGCCTTTTTTTGTCCCGTGCCATCCATTCAACTTCTTCCCATGACTTTTGTATCCCTTTCATATCTGTCTCCAATTCTTTCCCCATGTGCTGTGTGGTCTCCCTCTGTTTTTTCTTTAGAGATTCTTGAACAAGAACTGCCTTGTAAAGCTATCAAGTGGTTTGCTGAATGCATGTCCAATACAATGTCAGTCTTCTTCTCACTTCTCGGTCCAACAGTATTTGCCTGCTTTTGACAGCATATAAATGGCGCTAAGAGTTGTCATATTTATCAATGAGAAATGACGTGGACCTACCTATTGCTGCAAGGACAAGGCAGATCTCCAGTTATGGGCCCTAATGATGTACAAGGAAGAGACTTTTTCTCCCTGCACAAGCTCCAGCTTGTAGATGGATCTTCACTGTCAGTCTGGTAGACAGGACGAACTGATCTATTGTTTAATCCAGCTGCAGGCATGCAGGGGTAGTTTCTGGAGAGACAAAGTGCCTTGTAAAAGGTTAAAGAACAGCACCTTCATATTAACAATATGCACAATTAAGTAACTTTATGACTCCAACCAAGCTACATCACAACAAACAGAAGCGAAGGCACCGGGACCAGACAAAAGCGCTGCAAATGTACTCATAATGAGTATTTAAAAAGTGACAGAACAAATTATTTTTCCTGTTCGCTCCTTATGGAGCATGGAGCCAACACTGCAGCTGGTTCCCTTGCAGGAAGCCTGCATCAAGCATTCACACACTCTTGCAGCAGTTGTTTTTGTAGCCATCTGTTTTACATGATGAAGTTGTCAGCCCCATGCATAAATTCACGTTAGCTGCCATGTACAACATGCCTGAGGGAGCAATGTTCCTATTCTCTCTTTGTCTCATCAGAGACCCACCCCCCCTGGGAACTGCTTGGGGCAACAGCAATAGATGCCCTACCCAAAGTCTTATATCTGAAAACAAGAAAGTTATATGTTGCTACATGTGTACTCAGAAGAAGTACTTCAACAGCAACAGATGCCCTTCCCAAACCAATAATCTAAAAAAAAAAACCTAACTAGCCACACCTGATGAATCAAAATGATATTTATACCTTGGGACTTTTTAGTCACACTGGTAATGAATCTTCTCTTCTTCTTTAATCCTTAGCCGCCAACTGTCAAAGCAGTCAGTGGTCATCACGCCTGGTGGCGTTTTGTAGGGCAGCAACAAACTGTTTCCACTTTGCTTGGTCGGTGGCCATCCTTCATGCAGTGCGTCAGCTCTGGTTCATTCTTTGCATCTCAGCCTCTACAGTTCTCTGCCAAGTTGTTTTTGGTTGGCTGTTAAGTCCTTTTTGCGCGTGTAATTTAAATGTTGAGCACATCTAAGAAAATATAGATGATTAATTATTTACGCGCTATCATACACGATGTTGAACACAAAAGCGCAATGGGTGCGCTCGTTGTTGTTGCCAAAGAACAATTACGTTAGGGGGAGATGCCTAATGGCTATGATCTGAGATGGTCGTCTTTGGACAAAACTGATTGTAAGCCTTACCCAAATTATGGGAAGCAGTCATGAAGTTATTATAAGTCTCCTGGCAAGGAGTATTCACGTTAGCCAATACAGGGCTCGTTTGTATGTTAATTATTATGATATTTTTGTCATTTGCCGAGATCTGGCTGAACTTCAATACGCATATGTCATGACGTATTGCTAGTGGGATCCAGAGTCTTACCGAAGATTATCGGAATTATTCTGCAATATATATTAAAGGGGTCACTCATAAAACCCGTCGTTGTAGACAAGCTTCATAACGAAAAGCCATGATAGAACTATTTGCCATAACGTTCATCGTCGTCCTTGAGAGGTCGACAGTTATCTAGAATGTCGATCAAGTACATGATCAAGATATATAAGAATGCTATGCACTATGATGCC
The DNA here is from genome assembly GCA_024509875.1 of Oreohelix idahoensis. Classification (NCBI taxonomy): domain Eukaryota; kingdom Metazoa; phylum Mollusca; class Gastropoda; order Stylommatophora; family Oreohelicidae; genus Oreohelix; species Oreohelix idahoensis. The sequence continues at coordinate 347,386 of JAMPIV010018373.1, read as the reverse complement.
TCAATGTAATTACCTACGTTATTGATGATGCCTGCTACTACTATGATTGAATCTGTATTACGTCTACGAATAAATGTATCATCCATGTTGAGCCACGAATCCTGCGTACACCTTTTTCCAGTTAGTCAAACTTTATGACTACACCATTTGTACGATGTTCTTTGAGTAACTTTTTGGTCTATCTTTACGACCCACAATCGGTCGGCCACCTGTAAGCCCGACCTGAGCTGATAGTATTTAAATCAGCAACAATAATAGCATTCACTAACCGTGCCACTCTTACCCATGCAAGAATATAATAAAACCCACACCGTACAACATCGGCCTCCCTTTTGCTTTCCTTCAGGGGTCCATGGCTTTGCTGTTCTTGTGATGGCATCAGGGTCTCTTCTGATAATGAATCATTACTATGAATTTAAGGTAGTTAAATGGATTTTCTTTCCCACTGGCACATCTTTGTCCCACGCATAAAGAAAGGGTTAAAAAACTAATTTTCAAGTTAAATTTAAAAATTATAATTTCAAAGGATAGCATACCACTAACAATCCGCCATGTTTCATCACCGGTGCACACATCATCAGTTAAAAAGCTCAGCCCTCATGAAGTTATCATATGTTTCTTTTGTTTCGTCATATTAATACCGAAATTCCCATTCTGTTCTATTCCAAATTTGATGATGATGATGAAATAAGGAGCAAGTGAGAGATAAAATATAATGACCACCAGAAAAAAATCATGCATATCATTAGTTAAAAGAACAAGTAATAATCTTCAGACAGGTTACAACAGATTGAGATACCATGTATTCAACAAGCTAAAGAGTGGAAAGACAAATGAGTATGCCTTAGGCATTGTTAAAATGACTAGTCTGCAACTTTGCTGTATAAAAAATGCTAAAATCTGAAATATATGCACAATATATATGATGTAAAATGAATCCTGTAAATTGTATTTCTCCTTATGGGGGCAGCATATGTCTAGCATGGGTGTTAAGGGGGCTGTCACACATATGGCTAGCATGGGTGTTAAGGGGGCTGAAGCCTACAAAAGGCTGGGAACCGCTGTCCTGTATCATAACCAGCTGTCACATTTTCCATTCATGAAAAAAGCTAAAGTTGAAAAAGGAATGTATGATGATACAAGAATGGCAATATTACTGTCTGTGTTTTGTTGGGGAGAAGTCTTAATCATCATCATCTTCCTGCAGCTGGCTCCCTTGCAGGAAGTCTGCACCATCAGCAGTCTTAACTAGATGAGATTAGCTAAATTTTTCAGTTTTCTGTACATCAGATCACCATAATTTTATACCACAAAGAAGAGGTGGCATATGTTAATAGAAAAGTATATAAAGTCGATGGAGTAGTGCTTAACTGGCATTGCTCACCAGAACTAACAGCTCTAGTCGGTCAGTAAGTCAAGATTTGCTCAGGTATTGAATGAATATTTATTTATGTGACATTAAATGAATGGCTTACTTACTTAGTCGGTCATTCCACTTCTACCCTGGGGTGTAGAGGTTTGCCAGAGAGAGCATCATCCTATCCTGTTGGATGTCTTCCTCCTGGCCTGGTTCCAGTCTAGTCCTCGGTCCTTCAGAGATTGTCTAATGTTGTCCTCCCAGTGAATTCTGAGTCTTCCTGGAGGTCTCGATCCCTGGCTCTTGGTTTCCCATATTTGTCATGGTAGCTGATCTTCTCTCATTCTGCAGACATGGCCAAACCATCGTTATTGGGACTGTTCCACTTGGGTCTGCAGGTGCTGGTTTTTGTGGAAATGTTTGGCAAAGTTATTTCTTTTTCAAATGTTTTAATTCTAAAAGCTGCCTTGAAACAAGTTACTAACAATGGACAAGGTGGATACTCTGGTTGGCACATCATAAAACCTTCATTAGGTCTGATGCAAGGATCTGGTGGGAAATGAGGTACAACTCTGTTTTCATGGTACACATCAGCAGGGATGGCACAATTGTAATCTGAAGGCTGTTGGAGGTAGGCGCTGTCACTGTACATCCTGTCTAGTTAAGGCAAGATGAAGTGCTGGCTTTTTCTTTCCTTTTTAAACAGAAGAAAAATAAATATGTGCAATACAATGTACGTATTACTACAAGAAGGAAACTGACCAATATAATTTTTCAGGCACTGGAAGGCGTTTAATGGAAAGAAGAAGTCAAAGAAAATACAGAGAAGAGAAATTTTGGCAGACACAAAGAATGTAGTATACATTTTAGATAGGCAGGAATAAGCAGCATAGAGACAAGATGAAAGAACATACCAGTATACATTTTCCTACAGATATTTGACTACAATTAAAGTTTTGAAACTAAAAATGATCAAACAGCTAAGATAAGACTTACTTAAATTTCCTCAACTGCTGATCTCAAGTAAGAACAGCAGGGTTTTCCAGTTCAGATATGTTGTTAGAATTTCCTCCTTTAGAACTATTATCCTTCACCAACTTTTACCAGCTGCATTTGTCAGTCTTGCACATCTGTTCTGGATCTTCAAGGGTCTACACATGAACAGTGCTTCAACTTAAAAAAAGAAAATAAATAATAATGCTTAAAAACAGCTTAATGCTAAAGGTTGTCTCGTAGCAGATACTATTCTAGAGGAGAGAAACCTTAGAGACTTTACTGCACTAGGCCTCAGCTTTATGAGGTGGGATGACTAGTAGCCTCCTTTGCTACCTTTGCTTTCTCAAACTCGAGAGTAGAATCAGGTACCCAACTACAGCTGGGAAGACTGAAGCTTGATGTTACCTGGTTTTGATCCCTGTAGCTTTGTCTGAAGAAGCAAGCGCTCTAACCACTCAATGCTTTGGCTTTATGTTGGCAATATTTAATAATTTAAAATATCAACAATAATAATCAAGTACCCGAAAATTAAGTCCAGGTTAGGCTCTGGGAGACAAGATAATGAAAAGGGACATATTATTTGTTGTTTGTATTCATCTTCTATTTTTGTCCATTCTTAAAGGGGCTACCACTACAGTTGTCCTCCAATGCAAGAAGCCTGTATAAAGTACTTAGTGTGTCTCCGCTGTGGTAGTTTCAATAGCTTTATTTTTTACAAGATGAGGCTGATAATCAAACTTGTTAACGCAGCTACTTATTAGTAGGGTGGATAGAATGTTTGCCTCTTGTGTCAATGTTTTTGAGTTGCCAGAATTGAAACCTGGTAGCGACACTCACCAGTCTATCCAACTGTAAATGGGTACCTGACTCTGCTCGTGAGTTAAGAAAGGCAATGGTGGCATGGAAGGAAACTGGTCACCCTACATAATAAAGCTGGACCTAGTATAGTGAAGTCTCAAACATTTCAATTCCATACAGCAGCATCTATAATGGAACTACCTTTACCTCTTAAAATAGGAAGGCAATGGCATTTGAGATGAAAATGTATTCTTTTTTTTTGGCCTCTGTTTCCCTTAATTTCCAAAGAATGCTCTATGTAAATAAAGCTCCTCTTGTCTTTTGAATTCATTGTTTGATATCACTATCAATTCCTCAAACTATCTACATTGCTGCCAAGATGCATGTATGTATCTAGTAGAGATGTTACTCCAAAGTCCAATCTGGCTTTCAACTGTTGCATTTATTCTCATATGCATTCCTTCTCTGAGTATTTTCAGACCTACATAACCCAATCTTTAGCCATCAAGAAGAGAAATGGTGACAAGAGGCATTCTTGCCAAAATCTAGTTCTTATCTCAAAGGTCTCTGTAAGTTGTCATTCATAAAAAAGTATTGCTTTTCATGTCTTCGTACATTCTTTATAAGACTAATGAACTTGAGAGGGACTCCATTACCTGATTAGATCACAAAGCATTTCTCTGTTTAGGCTACACCGTTGAATGCCTTTTCATAGTCTACAAATCCAATGTGAAGGGAAGAGTTTAATTTCATGCACTGCTCAAGAATAATTTTGCGCAGCATGGGTGTCTAGTCTGCACGGGATGGTTAACATTTTCCCTGGCACTGATCTTCTTCTTCTTTGATCCTTAGCCGCAGACTGTCAAAGCAGTCAGTGGCCATCATGCCTGGTGGTGTCTTGTAGGGTAGCAACATACTGCTTCCGCTTTGTTCGGTCGGTGGCCATCCTTCGTACAGTGCCCCAGCTCTGGTTCATTCTTTGCACCTCGGTCTCCACAGTTCTCTGCCAAGTTGTTTTTGGTCTGCCCCTCTTTCGCTTTCCTTCGAGGGTCCATTGCATAGCTGTTTTTGTGATGGCATTGGGGTCTCTTCTAAGGACATGGCCAACCCAAATCCAGCATCTGCCAGCTATGATGGTGTGCATGTCCTCTTGGTTACTCCGAGTAAGTAGTTATTCGTTAGTGATGAATTCAATCAAAAGATTGGAGAATTTTCCTTCGGCAGATTGTGTGGAAGAAGGACAGTTTTGACATTTCCTTCTGTTACTCTCCAGCATTCCACACCACAGAGAAGCGCAGAAAGTACACAGCTCTCATATAATCTTAAGTTGGTGTTTGTGCTGTACTGTAATTTGTGAACTGTTGCAAATCTTCCCACTTTATCAATTTGATCAGATAGCTTCCAGTTTACAGGTATTTCTTCTCTCCCCCAGAAATTACCAAGTAATTTTTATATTCAACAGGGATGTCAGTAGAAGATTTGATGACCTCCGCTGGAATGCCATATATTCTAGACCCTCAGCTTTTCCACCTCTTAGAAAATAATCTTAGAAAACCATCTGCTGAGATGCTATACATTAATTCAATGAAGCCTCTGAGATGAGCACACATGAATCATTATAATTCTACAAGGATGTTGATGCGGATACAAAACTTTCCACCCAACTGACTCCTGGGCATCTGCATGTCTCTTTGACCATTCCTCTAGTCCATTTTTCCTGTAATGTCCATCTTATTAGGCTCACTACAAGGAGTCTCCAAATATCAACAGGCCATGATTTAGCCAGTGTTATTTTCTTCTTTTGAAAACTGCAGTTAGTGGGCCCATCTCCCCTACTGATCTTTTTAATGCAACATCAAATATGGGTCTTATTTCCATGACAACTTGGAGGCTGTCTATACCAATCTTTTTTTTTTTTTTTTTGCTTCTTCACTGGCATTGCCAGTTGGCATGTAGTAAGTGGACAATGACAGTTTGATGAAATGTTCAGCGATACATATAACAATCTTTCATTTATATACGAGATATTTCCATTACAACTGTGCTGTCCTTGTTCTGGCATACTCAGGGTAAGAGAGGCAGAGGGAGACCAAAGAAGACATGGAGAAGAAAACTGGAGACAGGCATGAAGGTTGATGATGAAGACATGAAGGGGATGACGAAGACATGAAGGGGATGACGAAGACATGAAGGGGATGACAAAGACACATGAAGGGGATGACGAAGACATGAAGGAGATGACGAAGACACATGAAGGGGATGACGATGACATAGAAAGACTTTGAGCTGATGACACGGTTCAGGAAGACTTGGCATAAGTTTGTTGAAGGCCTATGCTCCTTGTGGAGCTGAAGGGTGATGGTGATTCCAGCTGTGACCTTTTTATTGATTTAAAACCAAAAAAAAAATTGGTTCCACTCCTTTGTGTTGGCCGTGTTTTTTTTCTGGCCAAAATTATTGTGTCACATTAATCCCAGTTCAAATTACCCTGGTCAGGAAATCTTGCATCCAGGAAACCAAGTAAGCTACATTTCTTTACATACTTGTCATGGTGTATATCACCTTTGTTTTATGATTCAGGGTTCTTAAAATTAAATGACCACCATGGAGTATTTTTTTTAAAAGTCATTGTGATAACATCTGGGTGTCTAGTGTGACCATATCATTTTTCCCAAAAACAGGACATTTTCTGACTTTTTGATATAATAACAGAGGACCATACATGAACTAACAGGATTTAAACAAAGAAGGACCCATTAATTTCAATCATCCATTGCATAATTATAAGAAAAACAGCTAGTTAAAAACGTTAGAAAAAATATTAATAAAATGTCAGTTGCAATTTTGTTTTATAACACTCATTATTAGAAGTTCACTTCCCACACATTAACCAGTGTTGATAAAATTTATTAGTCTGTTGGCATATCTTTTTTCAACAATTCTTTTAAATAATCATGAAACTGAGAGGTATGTTCGTTCTTGTATTTTTTCTTTTGTGTGTGTGCTCTATTTATGGAGCATGGAGCTGCCACTACACGTAGTCCCCTTGTAGGATGCCTGAACCAGGCAGTAACATGCTCTTGCAATGATGGTTTCTGTAACAAGTTGTTTTAAAAACCTTGTACAACATGCCTGAGAATAGGTATATTGCGCAAGCAAAATTCATTTGATGGAATCCACAGTGAACCTGATTCTGTCTTTTGTCCAATAGTTCTCCACGTCTGCACTGTGACCTGCTACTGCAAAGAAATATTGTCCAGTTTATAAAGTTCAGAAATGAAATTCAACATTTCTATATTGTTTTAAAAAATGTAGTCCGTTTCTCATTTCCAGCAACTGCATGAATCCTTCATCACTGATTTTACCTGCAACAAATGTCCTATTTTAAGTCTAATGTGACTATTGCCTCCGTCTTTTGGTGTTACATCACATGAAACTTGTTTGGCTATTTCGGAATAATGAAAAAGTTTCTTTACATTTTGATGAATATCCAAAAAAAGCCGGACCAATTACAATGGGATTTTTTTTTTAAAAATTGGGGAAAGGGGCGCACAGACGCTCAATCGTGAAGTTAAAAAAAAAAAAAAGCACAGACCTGAGGGTGGAGGAAAGAGGACATTTGGTCACCCATAGGGTGTCTGCTTTCATTCTCATAATTCCTAAGCCAATTACTGTATGTGGTGTATCTCTCTCTTGTAAGCAGTATTTATTACTACACTTGTATCTGATATAAATATAACAACGGGCGGGGGGTCTGAGAGAACTTTCCGGCTTAGCCATAGGCCTATATATTCTTCTTCATTTCTTTAGCAAGGTCTTGGACACAGAATTATGTTGCATTTTTTTTCTTTCGAAAAGGACCATGGCTTAAAATCGTACATGTTTATTACTTCCATCCATATATGCACACGGCAGTACCTACCTTCTTACGGTAATATCAGGACTCTCGAGTTATTTCATTCTTTCCTGACGTCATCGTGCGTTCATGAAAATCGTGGTGGTGCTAAGTGCGGGTATTACCGATAATGCAGATCCTTGCGCGTACACACCGATCAACAACAAAAAAAATATATAAACAGGCAAAAGACAAAATGTTATCAGTAAAACACATTCAACTTTTTAAACAACACGAAAAGTACATAAAGAAGGAAACATGAGACCTGTGAAATGTAGAGAAATAACGAAATAGGTAACTAACAGGCGCTCTTACGGAAGAAAAGGAAGGATAGAGTATAATAGATAATAAAAACATGTTGGCATAGAAGGAAATGAAAAGGCAGATAAAGAAGCCAAGAAAGGTAGATCTGATAAAAATCTAATAAATGTAGGGATGAGTAAATCAGAAATTAAGAGCTTAATTAAAGATTTAATAACAGATGAATGGAAAGCAGAGTGGGATAAAAATCTGAAAGGAAGACATGCATATAAGATGTTCAGGGCTCCAACAAGAAAATGTCAGATATCTAGGGAATTGAAAATTCCCAGTAATAAGAAACTTCTCAGACTACAGCTGGGAAAAGGCTATTTCAGAATAGAAGAACCTTACTGTGCAGGATGTCTTCAAGACAATAATATAGAACATTTCTTGTTAAAGTGTAAGAGGTATGACCAAATGAGAATACCAATATTGGATTATTTGCAGGCATCCAACTTACCTATAAATATAGAGGAGGTGTTGAGAATAGACAGACCTAGGGAACTGCATAATATAGTCAAACAATATTTAACACGAACACATGTTAATATATAGTGGCTGGGAATGTGAAGGTCTAATGCTGTTCTTACAATGCACGTGACTTTAAACAGATGAAAGTCAATTAAATATCTGGTAAAATCCGTTATATAACTAGAACCACCAGGCCTTTACACCCCTCCACTTTAATATTATTCTTGTTCATAGTTTCTTCTTGATTTTGTTTGTTTGTTTTTTATTTTATTATTTAACGTATAGGCCTAAGCACAATTGTGAGTATCCCTATTTTCAAATGTGATGCCACTTTCTCATGTCGGCAGTTGTTCATATTATTTGGAATTGAAAACAATATATATCCTAATTATAACCCATCAGAGGTTGAACGGGATTTCTGTTTATCTTCATTAATTTAAAAAAAAAAAAAAAGATAATAAAAAACGTAAGAGAAGTAATAGATGTTTCGGAGATTCGATGTGGATCTGGATGAAATACGGCGTTCTTCATGAATGACAACTTACATAACCGTTATCGATAATAAATGGGGTGGGCAAGGAAGCCTTTTGTGTACAGAAGAGATCAAAAGGGACGAAGAAACAAGAACAGAGAAGAAGAAATATATTGATAAACTGATATGAACGGCAGAGGAAGCTGTATCCAAAGGAAATACGAGGGACCTGTACAAACAGCATAAAGAAACTAATAGGGAAATACAATCAAGCAAATTGTCTCCTTGAAGACAAGAATGGAAAATTGCTTAACAGTACAAAAGAACAAAAGAAGAGATCGACAGAACATGTTAAGCTACATCAACCGTGCATAGTTGCGTAGGAGATCATGTCTCTCCACAACTAGCTGTCTCCAGTACAATTTATCAATTCTGCTGTTGACTTATTTCCATGCCACGATGTCAAACTGTCTGGATTTGATCTCTTTGTCTTCCCCTACCTCTTTTTCCTTCAATCTTACCTGTTGTTACGATATATTCCAGCCTTGCTCTTCTCATCACATGCCCCAAAAAAGTGGATTGCCACTTTCTAGCTTGTGAAATAAGTTTCCTTTGTGCACTGGCCTCTTTCAGGACTCCACATTACTCTTTTTAGCTGTCCCTGGTATTTTTTAACATTCTTCTGTAAAACCACATCCCTATTTGTTTACTAATTGCCCATGACTCACTCCCATAAGTTAGGATTGGTTCTATATAACAATGAAGAACTCTCTTTCTTACTTCCAATGACAAAGAATTGTTGTATAAAATACTCTTCATTTTGATGAATGCTACTTTTGCCTGAGCTATTCTGCTCTTCACTTCTGAGATGCATCTTCCATCCATTGTTATTAATGTTCCCAGGTATTTGAATTTATTGACTTGTTTTAAAACAGTTCCATTTACATTGATTGTCCAGCTGACATTCCAGCAGATGCCTTCAAAGCAGATAATAGATTCTAAAGGTGGAAAGAATAGGCCCTATCACAAAAATTGGTAAATCCAACTGTACTTTTACTTACATTGGAAAGACTTCTCTTTTTTTGATAAAGGAAAAAACAACGCGCACACACACCTACCACAATTTGGAAATTTTTATTTACTCCATTTACAACAAGTGGACAATCGTTAAAATCTTCTACTCAACCATATTATTGGAAATTAGAGACATATATATCCTAAGTATAACATATCATAAGTTGAACGCAATATTTTTTCTTCGTAATCAACAAAATTCAGGCGGGTCCCATAGTGTCTAATCAGTGTCCAAAGTGATGCTCTGTCTATACTGCAAGATGCCTTTTCGTAGTGCAGTTTGACAAGGTGAGCTCAATTCCAAACGTTGTTCAGCTATTATTCTCAATGTGGCTATCTGGTCAGTACATGAACTGTTTTTTGTTTAAAACCTACTTGTCAGCTGTATACCAATGGAATCTTCTAATCGCTAGGGACTTATTACTTACTTAGTCGTTTCACTTTTACCCTGGGATGTATTGCAAGAGAGAGCTCCATACTATCATATCGGCTGTCTTCTTCCTGGCCTGGTTGCAATCTAGTCCTCGGTCCTTTAGAGATTGTCTAATGTTGTGCTCCCAGTGGTCTCGGGGTTGTCCTGGAGATCTGGATCTCTGGCCCTTGGTTTCTCATATTTGTTGTAGTAGCCGGTTGTCGTGAAGTCTGATTCACAACACGTCATTCTTACCCCAACGGTACGCCATACTTTATAAAAACTGTATGATAGACGGACCAGTGGAATTGCACCCTCCTGCATAGTGTTTACACAAGTACTAGCCTAACAATGGCGAGCTCAAATCTGTGTAACCTTGTTTCAATTGGAGGTAAGTTACAGACTTATGAGCGAAGTACAGCATGGCAGAGGTCAAGAATTCACAAAAAGGAATGTTCAATTAATAGAGTGTGCAAAAATTTCCACGGGAAGTAATATAATAATGGAGAAATCTTGAGTGGAGTGCATCGAGACATCAGGCAAGTCAAAAATGTTGCTATTTAGGCTACGCCTAGGAAAAGATGGTAGTATGATAATAAAAGACAACTATTGAAATAGATGAAGACTAATACAGTGAGTATTTTAAGCCTAAGATGAATGAAATCGGTCCAGGAATAAGGAGGATATGTAGATTACTGGTTTTTCATATTTGCACATCTGGACAACTGTATGCCTGTATTTCGGAACGCAAATACACTTTAGCAGTAAAGCTCCCTCTGTCGTTCGGCCTTGGCCTATATATAGGACGTGCCCTAAATGGAAAGCAGGCCATAATAAAAGTTTCAAATACAGCGAGAGCGCCAGTTATGTCAGTGAAGACTTCTTTGCCTTCTGCATCTGAGAGCAGACTGCGTGACCATTAACAGCTCGACTGTATGTACTTGAGGGTAAGAAAAAATGTATATGTATATATATATATATATATATATATATATATATATATATATATATATATATATATATATATATATATATATATATATATATATATATATATATATATATATATATATATATATATATATATATATATATATATATATATATATATTTCTAGTTAATTAATTAACTTGTGCGTTAGGAAGTGTATAGATGTGTTTCAAACTACTGTGTAATTTCTGGAGGCTAAACCAAGCCTGAGTATATTCAAATAAATTAAGAATGGAAGCAGAAAGGGTGTCCATGGTTTTAGAAAAGCATCTAAAGAATTATTTCTTGAAGGAATGGACCACCTATCAGGAACAAAGGAAAGGATGAGAGGAATTGTAGTATTGTTTAAGATATCACTTAGTATTTTACACAAGACCTAATAATTGTATGGAGGCGAATCATGGACAAATGGCTCAAACTAAGGATTTGGAGAAAAATTGTATTCACAGTGACCTGGATTGGGTTGTTACTGATATATTATGCCCTGTGCGTCTACTTGCACACTGTCTGAAACTGTCTCTCATCCCCTACATCTGTAATAGAGGGATAGTGAAAGACAATATAGAGGTTAATCAAATATGTTTCAGGTTATATCCTGTCATCCAAGTACATGTTAAAGAGTCAGCCACTACTGAAAGGAACTAGTGGTGCGAGCGCCCTTTGATTTCAGAGGGACAGCCACCCAGTGCCTACTGCCTGGAAGAATTTCATTTGACCTTTCCTTCCATGTCAGAAGTGTGACAGGCTTCAATTCACCAGATAAGTGACCAAACAAGGCTACTGTTCAGAGTACACCAGTCAAACCACTATTAAAGATAGTAATATCTAATGATGACATCTGTTTGGGCATGGTTATAGCCAGAGTAAACAATCATTCAATAACTGTGAAATAAGATGGGTCTTAAGATATAAATATTCTACAACCAGAGTGAGTTCAACCAAGAGAGAAGAACTTTCTACAAATTTAGAGACTTTTGATACTTTGGAACAATTTTCAAGTGTTTTATTTATTTAATGTTGTAATTAAATTTTGAGTTCCTTGAAAGATTTTCAAACAGAAAAGAAAAACTTGTAAAAATAAATTGTAAATATTTACCAGCAGACTTACTTAAATTATTTAAGTTAAGTTACAGTTCTTGTTGGTAGATAGTTTAGTTAATACCCCTAGCAGAGCTAATAATATTAACAGAGGAGGATCTTGAGAGGAGCATGTAGGAACTTAGAGTAATACATTACCATCTTCTCTAGGAACTTATATAGCTTGATCCTACCTTTGATGTCCATACACCCTTACTCTTTTCAGAGAAGGGGGTATTACTTATAAGACCAGTATCTTATCTGGCACTATCCTGGTATCACCTGATACAACTTTGTGTCCATGATACTTTATAATTTCTATAATATCGACCCTCTCGTGACACCGGTCTTCTCCCATTCTGCAGACATGGCAAACCATCTCAGTTGGGACTGTTCTACTTGGGTCTGCAGGGGTTGGGTTTTTAGGCCTTGACGTATCATCTAGTTGCGGACCATGTTTCTTCTTGTTACTTCAACCACCTTCCTCAGATACCTCATTTCTGAGGTTTGGATCTGGCTTTTGTGGGTTGTAGTCATTGCCCATAACTCGCATCCATACGTCAAGACTGGGACATAGGTGGAGCGGTAAACAGCCATCTTCGTCTTTTTACCAATTTCTCTTTTGCTGAGGAATCCTCGATTTATGGCTTGAAAAAGTCTCCCAGCTGCTGCTCTTCGGGTAGCCAACTCTTCTTTGATGCCTCCCTTCCGGTTTATGACAGCTCCAAGGTATTTAAAGTGGTCGACCTGCTCCAGGACCTGTTCTCCCAGCTTAATCTGATGTCTTCTTTCCTCTCGTGATATCACCATGGTTTTTGTTTTCGAGCTGCTTATGAGCATCCCTCTCTTCTCTAGCTCTTCCTTCCAGACTTGCAGGTTGGATTGAAGATGTGCCTCTGATTTAGCAATCAGGGCAACATCATCAGCAAATGCCAGCTCTGAAATACAGACCTGTCTCATCTTCCAGTACCCCACTGAATACTTTCCTGTCCTCTGCTTACATGCCTTGATGACATCGTCCATGAGGAGTATGAAAAGATAAGGTGACAGGATATCACCTTGTCTTACACCAGTGGTGGTCCTGAACTCTTCTGACTTATGGTTTGCCGTCCTCACATAATTTCTGCAAGACTTGTAGAAGCTCTGTATAGCATGAATCAGAGGTGATTGAATATTCTTCCTTGCCAAACAGTCCCAGAGTTTGTTCCAGGGGACCTTGTCAAATGCCTTTTCCAGATCTAAGAAGCAAAGATGGATCTCACTCTTATACCCAAGAGCCTTTGCACTCAACAGTCTGAGTGTGAAGATTAGGTCTTGAGTACTTCGATTTGCTTGGAAGCCACACTGGACATCATCCATTTGTGGCTCAACTAGGCGTCTGAGTCTCTGCTCCAGGATTCTAGAGTAGATTTTACCTAGGACTCTGAGAAGATGTGACGTATAATGGAAAGAGAGCCTACGGTAATCTGACAGTCTTTGTAATCCCGTTAGCGTTCTATGATTTGCTAGCAAAACCATGCATTTTTCTGCCTGTCTTACTCACACAAGCTTATTTTTCATCCACGCCTCTTTCTTCGAACATAAGTGTTTACAACCTTTCGTGACCTGCCCGTCATAAACAGGTAGCGATTCAGGTTTGTTTACCTGGTCTCCTCACGTGAGCTTATCTGTCAATCATACGATACCTGACAGACCGCACGTGAATAACACCAAATACACTTTGAAGTAGACTCACGGGGAAAATCTTCGAGAACCCCGTTGTCGCAGAGAGATTTATGATTAATAAATTTCTATATCTTTTCTCTATTCTACCCGTGTCTTCTACTTTATTATCACTCTTTTATCCTTTCTTTTTTTCGCATTCGTCTGATTGTGAAAAATATAACTCTCCCATTCATACCTTCGCCTGTCTCTTTTCTTATTTAGCAACGCATTTTTATTGCTGTTAAGCTAGGTTCATGAGGAGACCGAATAGTGGGAAATTCGTCTCGACAGACATATGATGGCAGACATATCGTCTAGCATTTTCATCTGACACGGCACTCTACGATTAAGTTTCTCGGTGATGGGTGTGAAAGGCGCCAACATGCATCGCTGGGAAATGACCATAGGTAGCTGCAAGTGTGAAACGCGTCTGGCAGGTTCAGTGCCGTCGCCTGAGTTAATGTGAAGTGTTAAGACGGGACACTATTTCGGGTTTTCAAGAATGGCGTGCATCCTTTGTCCGTTTTCATATATTAAACCCCAGTAGTTAGACTTCAGGCATTCAGTACTCCTAAGTTGCAGTAGACGGATCGCTCGTGCTAGAGAAATAAGCTTGTATAGCGAAGTTCTTAGTTTTCTCGTCAATTTTTGCCAAGCTTCTAGAATACCTATCTAGTGAATAAATTCTACTTTCGTGGTGATTGCCCGTAGTTCTGTTTGGAGGTAATATTATATCTAGTATTTTGTGAGTGATTTAAGTGGTAAATCGCCTATTTTATTTTCACTAGTTAGATTTCTGTGCAGAGGGATTAAATTATAAGTCTGTTATATTCTCTAGTTGAAGTGTTACAGGGGAAAGCAGAATAAATTATTATTTCTAGCTTTAACTCATGCAGCTGTAAATAAAATTTAATTTGATTGCTAGTAACCAGTCCGAGTATATTGTAACTAACTTATAACTGTACTGAGTCATCATTGAGTATTGAAGGAATACGTAGGTATTTCTAATTCATGATGATTGATTTTTTTAAACGATCATAATTATTTCACTGGAGTTTTAACGTCAAGACAAGCTCTACGCTTGCAGTTATAATGTAAGTTATAACCGAAGCAAATATTATGGTTAAGTATTTTGTACTTTTCTCTTCCTTATACAGTTTTGGGTCAGCCCAATTTTTACCAGCGGTTTTATTACAACTGAAAGAAGAAACATTTTTTATCTTTAACCACGTAGGTTTACAAGTTAACACCTGTCTGGCAGTGTGTGTGTGCCTCCAGAAATAGACAGAGTACAAATCTCACTAACGGTTTTAAAGACTAAATGCCTATACTGTGCCTATTGAGCCAAGTTATATTTCTTCACAAACTCTCATGTACATGCAGCCCTGTGGCGAGAAAAAAATTACAAAAACATTAACATTCCGACATTTTGACTAATTGTGGTGTGACCAAATTAAATTTCTATACTGAGAGAAGGCACCGACCTGACATTCCTAGGTACTGGAAACCCTAAGCTATTGACACTGTTCTCGCTGTTAACTTTCGTGCCTGGACAATTTTAATGTGACATAAACAGATATCCTAAATAATAATAACCAAGGAAACGTTCCCTGAAGTAGTGAATTCAAACTGTCTTTGCGGAGCTGGGGTTCCCTTGGCCAAGAATAACACTGGAGATCCTGTATGTGTATGTCCTAAAAATTGTTTTTCCACAAGTTGCTACCAAAGCTGTAAGTACGAATGCAAGCGCGTGGCCACGGCTGACATGAATAGAGTGAATGCAGGACTGAGTGATTCCTTTATTGTTGTATTTTTGGCACCCATTTTGCTGTCTTAAATTCTTTTATGCAGTTTTTGTTGTTGTTGCTAATGATATTTTCCTTAGGATAGAGTAGAGTATCAGTTCTGTTCATACCTTTAAAGGGAAATCATAGAACATAGCGTACATATCCGTGACTCTTTGGGGCTATCACTTTTCTTCTAACAGGATCGTGGGCTAAACATCGAGGGAAAAGATTACACCTATGGGTCTATTATACTTGTAGTAATTCATTATCGTATATGTATTTTTCTATGCTTGATATTAACATTTATGTATTGTGGTAAATTTTCCTTATGTTAATAAATTTACATAAACTTTATTCAAGCGTGTCGGTCAGCTCGTTCCAACATATCTATATTTCATTGTTATAGTTTTTCCACGCCTGTGCGTCTAACTGTCGTCACTTATGTGTGTGTGAGTGGAGATATATATATATATTTAATATATATGTTTTTTTTAGACTGTCTGACTCCTCTAGATCTGTTGTAGAAGATAGGCTGAAAGAGAGGGAAAATTCTCGATTTCAGGGACAGACTCTATTAATTTCTCCATCTCACTCGTGGAAATCTATTTCTATTATTATCTCTCACTGTTGCTATCACTGGTTCTAATCTATTCAGAAGGGACCAACCCAAGTCTTAATTCCCCTATAAAAAATCTACGACACCCGTTACCCGTATAAGTCTTTTGATGACGATCGAAAGCGAAAGGAAGGCCGACCGTAAACTTTTATCTGGGGAACTCATATTTCTGATTCTCCGGTACACACAATAGTGTGAAAAGTAACATCATCTATAGATCAGAGAAACATGATGATATATAAACTGTGGTTTCTTAAACCTGCTATCAGTTGTCACTCAGAATTTTTTGATAGTCTAAGCACGCAGTTCTAGAACTATTTCACTAAATGTGTTAATAGCATTCGTGGGGATCTTTCCTTCTGATATTCTGGTAATAGAAATTAGTGCTTACGTGTTAAACGTGTTAGCTTACCATTATAATTCAATTTGATTTTCTAGCGTTAAAACTAGTGAAATAAAATAACGCGTAGCTATTTCATACCAGATGTTCAGTTATCATGTTAATTTTCACCACCCGCTTTCTCACACAAGAAGAGACGGTTTTAGTTGACTGATTTATATGCTAGGCGCGACGGATAGTGACAGAAAAGAATTCACGTTATATTTCATTTTGTGTATTTATTATAAGTGACTATTATGTAATACCATACGGTGACAAACAGACGCCGACAATTTAATAGCTATTAACGACAGGCGATATTTATGTAAGTGCGCGTATGGATAATTGAATAATAATTAACAATGTACGCTTACTGCCGGTGCGAGAGGGGCGGGAGAGTTGTCTTGTCCCCGTCTGTGTGCATATATATATATATATATATATATATATATATATATATATATATATATATATATATATATATATATATATATATATATATATATAGAATAGTAGCATTTTTCCATAAATGTTTTTTTATTCCTAGCAGACCTGATCAAGGGCGTCCAGCGATCTTTTTCTTCATTTACTGATTGGTTAATGTTGTATTTTCTTGGCTTGTGCGTCACCAATTTCATTTGTGATCAAGGACTTGTCAAAGATACATGAGAAACATTTTAACTTGTAAATTAGGAGCCGCGCTAGCGTAGTGGTTACAACACCGCTCTGGCGACCGGGTGATACAGGATCAAACCCGGGCGACGGCATTTGAGGATTTTTCGTCGACCGGGATTTGGACTGGATTAACTCGAGACCTGGCGAGGACATTTGAAGGAGTGTCGTCGACCAGGGACTGGCGGCTCCTGAGCCGACCCAGCTGCAATGGGTACCTCCGAAATCGGCGAGTATTTGCCTGAATGGCGAGGGACACCTGTCTCTGTACAAGAAATAAAGGGATACTCACGTAAAAATCAATGTCAGGTTAGACATAAAATAATAACCTGAGATTTCGCCTCGAGTATTAGCGGGCGAACGCAAAAAAAAAAAAAAAAAAAAAAACTTGTAAATTTAACTGGACTTACAAAACCCAGCGATATTTTTCCAATTTTACTAGCCCACTGGGGTATACAAAAGAACACTTATACTCCCGACTTTTGACAGTTGTATTCAAGCGGATTTATCCAGAAAGTTACGCTGTTTCAAAATCGGCACTCTCCCATATAGAGTCAGCCGATAGGATTATCATCATCATCATCATTTGTAACATTTTTAGCAACCAGATGTTTCCCAATACTGGAAGTATTTTCCTCTTTTTTTTTTAAACTGTGAACCTCAAGAGCACGTTTTGCTACACTAACTATTCGCGGTGACATTTGTTCATCCAGGAAAAACCTACACCAGATTCGGCGTTCACCTCGCTAGTCTTGATCTGTTAGAGGATGGACTGGGGCCAATTTGGGAAATAACAAACCTGACATTTTATATATATAGTCAGTAAATATTGTAATTCCAAGGGATATCACCAAGAGTAGGTAAGCGTGATTGAGTGGCCACTGTATGAAAGAGAGAGTGAATAATTTTTCATTGTTACAGGGACTTCACCAAAATTGGATTTGCTTAAACTTGTTAACTTTACTGGGTAGCATATAGTAGGAACTTATTTCTTTACTGTCTATTCTGTAACATAGTGCTAACCTTTGACCTTTGTGTTATTAACTTTTTGGGTTCTTTTCTCCATAGGAGGAGGGCACGTTTATTCTGCTATTTTCATATGTATGTAAATCTGATTTTATTTGATCTTTCTTTAGATATTTGATGTTGTCAAGTTTAAATGATAATAAACAACAAAAGAAACTTGTGTGTTGGTCAGACCCATACCCAATTAACCGTAGTTTTTCACGTTTGTGTGTCTTGTTGTCACATAGCTGTGTGTGTGTGTGTAGTTAAACTTATACTTATATGTATGAGGAGGGCAAGGTTGCCTTGTACTAAATTATAGTCGTATAGATAGGCTGGAATAGAGAAACTTACTCATTCCAGAGACCCGTGAAATCTATTTCTCACACCTTTTTTCTCACGTACTTATCACCATCCACTCTACTCAGACGGGGCTAAAAATAACTCTCAATCTATCGGTACGGCAGAAGGAATATGCCTCTATGGTTTCCACATTGTCGGTTGTCACCCTTTTTAAAAATCGGTGTTATTATGGCAATCTCCTAATCCTTTGGTGTGGTCTTGTTGCACCAAGCTGCCCGTAGGACCCTTAGGAGTAATAGGTCGCCTGCTGCTCTCAAGTACTTAACCATTTCTGGTGTTATGACATCATGTCCTGCAGCTTTGCCCATCTTGATTTTCTCCAGTGCTGCCTTCAGTTCTTCCATCTTTATGCCATCTTCATCACCATTGGTTTCCTCTTCTGTGCCAGTGGTTATCATTTCTCATGTTTGACCTTGCTCACCATCCAGGAGTTCTGAAAAATATTCTTTCCATCTTTCCGTTACTTCTTTTGGGGCAGTAAGCAATTTGCCTTGCTTGTCCTTTATAAATTTAAGAGAGCACTGTTTTTCCTTACTCATGTTCTTTAGGGTCTTATAGAACAATTTCTGGTTTTCTTGCCCATCGTTTTCTAGCTTTTTTTCAAATTCTTCCCAGGACTTCTGTTTTGCTGCTAGCACCTTGATCTTTGCTTCTGTTCTGAATATCATATGTTCTCTATATTTCTCTGTTTTTCCTGCCGTGTTTTTAGCTCCTAAGTATTGTTTCCATGCCTTTTTCTTCTCTCTTATTTTCTCTTTAACCTCATCTGTTCACCAAGGTGTCCTCTTTCTCTTGTTCCCAAGTCGAACTTCACCACATGCTTCTGCTGCAGCTGTTTTTATGATGTCTTTGAATTTCAGCCAGAGTGTTTCCAGGTCCTCAGGTTGTTGTTCTGTGTTTCTCACTGCTGTAGCAATAAGCCCCTGATATCTGGTCTTCACTTCTGGCTCTCTCAGCTTGTAGGTCATTAAGACCATTAAGACCAGTCCAAATAATGTAAATCAAAACCAAAATTGAGTGAATGTTTTTGTGTGTGACGTCCCTTTCCAAGAAACAAACAAACAATAACAATAAAAAACAAAAAAATAAAAAAAACAAAAACAAACAAACTAAAATGAAGTCTCTGATAACTGCCCTGTTGTTAACAAGGTGAAAAGGGGTGAGATAGCACGGTGGGTGTCCGAGATTACATCAAATCCACCAGTTATCTGCCATCAGCTATATAAGCACCCCATCACACCTCTCCTTTTTCTCACAGCATCATTGATCTTTATATATTAATTTTAGTCCTTGTTATATACTGTTTTACTCATCATCATCATGTGACGTATTCTTTCCAGAACGTTGTCTCCATTACAGCTGCTCTGAACGCATCACGATTCTGGGCAAGTCGACCTGCATCAGCCAAAGACAAGTTCAGACTCTCTGTGATGTCCTGGGTCCACCGTCGTCTAGGTCGACCCCTTCCCCTTTTTCCAGGGACCATGCCTTCCATCACTGTTTTTTCCAGGCTATTATGTCTTTTTATATGACCGAAAAATTTCAGCTTCCTTATTGCGATGGTATTTAGGAGCCAATGTTCCTGTACGTTTAGTGAGTGCAGTACTTCTCTGTTGGTCTTTTTTTCTGTCCAGGGTATTCTCAACATCCTTCTGTAGCATTTCATTTCAAATGATGTAATCTTTTTTGCAACTGTTTTATTGAGTGTCCAAGTCTCGCAGCCGTATGTTGCCACTGGGAATATACATGCTCTAATCAGTTGTAACTTTGTTTCTTTGCTTGTGCCTTGCCATAGGTTTTTCTTCTGTATTAGTTTATGTGAAGCAATTGCAAGTCTTCTTTTAATTTCTACTGCACAGTCGCCAGAGCTGTTGATGATTGATCCTAAGTATTCGAATTCATTAACACTTTCCAGTTCTTCGTTATCAATTTCAATTTCTGGTTTGGTCTTTACTTTACTGTTTTACTATATTGTGCAATTCTCTAGGTCTATCTATTCTCAACACCTGTTCCACAGTTATGGATGAATTGCATGCCTGTAAATAATCTAATATTGGTTTTTGGTTTGGTTTTTGAACCCCGCAATTGAAAACTGGTGCATTTTCTGTGCAAGGGATACCCGGTTCAACCCCATGTGGGTCATAATTTGGGTATATAGTGTTCATCATTACATTTAGTGTATTACTTTGCTGTTTTTCTTATGTGTTGGCTCTTCCAGACTGTAATTTATCTGCCGTTTGCTGTGGCAATGTTTAATGTCTATGGTGCCTGCAATGTGTCTTCTTCCATGATACCATATTGCTCTCTCTCTCTCTCTCTCTCTCTCTCTCTCTCTCCCTCTCTATTGACATCTTTTAGTCTGCTTGGCTTTTGTTGGTTTTGGATTGGTGGTTTTTCTTTGTTTGTTTTTTATTTTTAAAAATATAATTCTTCTACTGATATTGAATGGACTTTTTGGTTTGTTTTTTGTTTTGTTTTCCTTGTCATTCTAATTTGTTCTAGCTGTTATATGTTGGTTCTTGTTCTGGTAATATAAAATTTAATTATGTTTGGTAGCTCCCTGGGTAGGTCAACTTTCAGTACATTTTCCAGTGACAATGATGTCGAGTTTTGGGTTCTCAAGTATTCCATTAGTGGTTTTCTGTACTGTTCGTATTTTTTGCATATTAACACATAATGTGCTATGGTGTTTTTCTCCAGACATGTTGCACAGTAGGGTTCCTCCACCATGAAATTGCTTGTTCCTAGTTGAAGTCTAATTAGTTTTCTGTTGCATGGTATTTTTGGTTCTCTAGATATCTGACATGTCTGGGTTTGATCTTTTAGCAGTTAATAGGCGTGTCTGCCTTTCTGGCTTTCTTTCCTGTTTTCTTTCCATTCCTTTGTTATTGTCGTGGAACGAGTTGTGTAAACCCACTACTTTGTTAAATCCCTATGTCGAGAGCCCAGCCAATCAACGCACAGTTGCTGAGCCGGAATAAATTACAAGAAGTTACGCCAGGAAAAACTTAAGCCCTGTTTTTTTCGGATGTGGGTCGCGGCCATCTTGTTCACGCAATATGGCGGAAGAAAACAGAATAAAATTAGGCTGTACGAGGCATGAGACCAAACTGCAGGAAACCAATCAGCTTGCAACGCCAGGAACCAACCAAACGCTTTGCTTAAGCATTCATCTACCTATATAATCGGGCGAGATTTTATGCAAAAGCACGCAACACAACCAGCACCGTCCTTCTCAGGACGCCACTATCCGAGAAAAGATCGCATTATCGTCAAAATGGGGAGAAATAAACCACACGTTAAAAGGTGGAAGGTCTATACCAGCCCACCAGCGCTGAACAGCCAGGGGAATAACGAAACCACAATCAACAGACACAGACAGCCAGAGAGCAAGACTGCCACAAGTACTCGTGCCGGGACCGGTCCTTCAACAACTCTGAGTGGCCCGACTCCTTGCGAGGCAGAGGAGAGAGACCTAGATGATGAAGACCCAGAACGCGAAGAAATATTGAGAGAGTTACAACAGCTGGAGCAGACGACGGAAAGAATAGAGAAAAGAAAACAGGAACTAAGAAAAATGTTGCCACCACCACACGTACCTGACTCGTCATCAAAAACCCTGTCTACCACAGAGAAGCTGCACCAAATACCGATGACACCACCACACGATGCCGAGAGGACACCTGCAAACACTGTAAAAGAGGTGAAAGAGACAACACTTCAACACAGACCAGCACAAGGGGTAGACAAAAGAGCAGAACAACAAGACGTCACCTCACAGCCAGCTACTGATGTGGGGACAAAATCATCGGAACTAGACGAATTTGACGCAGAAGCTATCGCAGAGACCGTTATGGACGCACTACACAGAATGCGTGAAGACGGAGACGAGTTCCTTAGTCTCACTCCAACATTGAAAGAAGCACTATTTGAGATGGCTCCAGTATCAAACATCGAGATACGCCGGAATTCAACAGAAAACAGCAAAGTCTCCCGCGGTGATCAAGAGAAGCAGAATCATGAGCAGACAGAAGAGGACAGGGTACCGAGCCCAAAAACAGATACTCAGCCAGTGGTGGCAGATGGGAGATGCCACCCAGGCGAACTACGAAAAAGCATACACAAAGAACAGGATCAAGAGCGCAAAATAAAATATGCGCAGTTGTCCGAAGGAGAAGCCACACTCAGGGCACTCCCGGACGACAAAGTAATCAATGTCCTGGAGAAAGTAGTAGGCAAAAGAGGCATAATAAATATCAGAAGGCACCCACAGGGAGTGACACTTGCCCTGAATGATACAGAAAAGACTAAATCGCTGATGACTGCTCTGGCATCCGAGCCTAAAGAATTTCAGCTACCACACCGGATCAAAATCCAAGCAGAAATCTACACTGAAACCAAGAGAGTAGTCATCAAATGGATAGACACCAGCTTGTCAGACACAGAGGCCCTCAGCTACATCCAGGCCGAAAACCATCGGTATAGATTCACACACGCAGAAAGGCTTAAGTCCTGGAACAAAGAAGACACCAGACTGATAATAGTGACTCTACAAGGGAAAACAGTCCCAGAAAACATCACTATCCAGAATAGACCTCGAAGAACACATGCCTACATCCCGCCAGTGATGCAGTGTTCAAAGTGCCAGGGATTTTCTCACACAAGGAACACGTGCAGAAAAGAGACGGTCTGTAGATACTGTGCGGGCAGCCACGAATACAAAGACTGCCCAAAGGCCAAAAAAAGACCACGACTACAAAGCACCAAATAACAATAGAAAATGTACCAACTGCCTCGGAAAGCACGGAGCACGATACCGAGGGTGTCCCGAATACCAACAAACAAAGATTTATGTATATATACGTTACCGCATTCTCTTCACAGGCACACACATGTTTCAGAAGGCACACAGTAAAAGCGTGTTCAGTTTGCTGCCATGTTTATTTTACAGAATACTCGTACATGTGAAGTTTCGTATTATATTACAATGTGTGGTTTCGTATTTTAATGTATTATATTACATCCCCCCCCCCCCTTTTTTTTGAAAAAAAATGTGTGCAAACATTTCCAACGAAATGTTTCATGTGAGAAAGGATAAGTATGTGTAATGTTCAGTGTGAGTATATATGTCACTGTCTGTATCGGCTAGGAGGTGTCACTGTACGGCCAGAACGAGTTGTGTAAAGGGCTGGTGGTTCTATGGAAGTCCCTGGTTTAGCTTGAGTTGGTTGTGATTTCGGCCTTGGCGCTTGTTGGTTTTGTGGGGCACCAAGGTCTGGAGTTACTGCATTGTCTGTTAAGAGCATGGGAATTCTCTGCTCTGTTGTATTCTGTGGGATTTCTCTTATGTCCACTCTGTTTCGCCTCAGGAGGTTGTTGCTGCTGTCTGGTCTTAAGGTATAGCTCCTGGGTTCAGGGTTTCTGGAAATGATTGTTGCTTTTGACCATGTGTCATTGTCGTGGTTGTAGGTAGTCACATGCTGACCAGGATATAATGGTGGTAAGTCTTTAGCACATTTGTCATAGTTGGATTTCTGAACTTGCTGACGATGCTGAAGTTGATCATATGTGCTGTCTTTATGTTGTGGACGGAAGTGGACCTTAGATGGTAGAAGGTCTTTAATTCTTATATCAAACATAAGTTCTGCTGGACTGTCGATCTTACTGTCTACTGGTGTTGTTCTCCATCTCAAGAGTGCTAGGTGTACATCCTCTGTTCTTGTTTTCTTCATGATTGACTTGATAGTTTGTATTTGTCTCTCAATGAAGCCATTAGATTTAGGATATCTAGGTGATGATGTTGTGTGTTTGATCTTCCAGTCCTTAGTGAAATTTCTGTATGCTTGACCTGAGAAATGTGGACCGTTGTCTGATCTAATTTCATCTGGGATGCCAAATATGCTGCAATACTTCTTTGTAATGTCTGCAATAACAGCTGATGGTGAGGGTTGTGGAAGTTTCTTAATGATGGGAAATTTGCTGTAGTAGTAATCAGCTATAATAAGATAGTCATTATTGTCGATGGAGAAAATATCAGTTCCTATAATGCTCCAAGGGCTCAATGGTATGTCTGATGGTATGAGAGATTCTCTGCACTGCCTATTGGCATGTTCTTGGCAAATTGAACAGTTTTTACATAGTGTTTCTATGTCCTTGTTTATCTGTGGCCAGTAAACATCTTTCTTTGCTCTCAGTTGTGTCTTCACAATACCAAGGTGACTATTATGGAGCTGTTTAAGAATGATATCGCGTTGTGTTTCTGGTATAACAATGCGATCTCCTTTAAGGATCAGACCATCTTCGATGCTCAACTCATCCCTCATAGAGTAGTATGGACGGATGTGTGTTGGAACTTCCCTGATAGAGCTTGGCCATCCATGGTATATCAGTTCTTTGAGAGAGTTAAGGATAGGATCTCTCATTGTGTCTTCTCTGATGTGTTCAAGCCGATTATCGCTAAACTTGACAAAATCAACTTTGATGTTTGGTGTAAGATCTGCTGTCTTGTTGGGGTTTGGTAGTCTGCTGAGAGCATCTGCAAGACCTATATCCTCTCCTGGGATATACTGAATATTAAAATCATAACCCAGTGTTTCCAATAACAGAGCTTGTAGTCGTGGTGGTGCTGAAGCTATTGATTTTTAATGAATCATCTCAAGTGGTTTGTGATCTGAGATAATTGTAAATGGGCGGTTGAAAAGAAATGTGTGGAAGCGTTTGATTCCAAAACGTACAGCTAGCATTTCTCTTTCAATGTTTGCAAGTTTCTTTTCGCCAGAACTTAATTATTTGCTTGCATAAGCTACAGGACGAAGTTCTTTGGCATAGTGTCCTTCAGGATTTTTGTCTGGTTGCAAAAGTGCTGCTCCTATGCCTTTCAGACTGGAATCAACCATGAGAAAAGTGGGTGCTTGCATATCATAGTATTTCAAGCATGCATCAGATGATATGAGGGTCTTCAAATGGTTGAATATGTGTTGATAGTCTTCTGACCATTCATACGGAGTTTCATTCTGTAGTAGAGATCGCAAAGGTTCTGCAGCAGCTGACAAATTTGGTATGAATTGTACTAGGAAGTTGACAGCACCTAAGAATTGTTGCAGTTCCTTCTCTGTAGCTGGTGTTGGCATGTCATGAATATCTTCAACCTTTTTAGGGTCTGGTTTTACACCATTCTGGGTGTACAGCAATCCAAAAAATTGTATCTCAGTTGCCTTAATTGTACACTTTTTGCTGTTGAATGTTAGCCCATGGGCCTGTGCTACATGCATCAAGTTAATCAAGTTACGGTCATGTTCTTGTTCTGACCTGCCGCATACTACAATGTCATCCGCAATAGCCACTGTACCAGAACATTGCTCAACAATGTTGTCAATCTTCTGTTGAAAGATGTCTTGTGATACATTCAAACCAAATGGGAGTCTCTTGAAACAATATCTGCCGAATGGTGTTCGAAAAATTGTAAGGAGTTGACTTTCCTCTGATATCTCAACACTCCAGTATCCGTGTACAGCATCTAGTTTAGAAAAATATTTGGCATTGTGGAATCTGTGAGTTATCTCTTCCACTGCATGCATTTTGTGTGGACAGCGCTTTAGACTGTTGTTTAAGTGTTTTGGGTCAAGGCAAACCCGAAGAGAACCATCCTGTTTCAAAACAGTTGTGATACTACTACACCAATCAGAATGCTCTTCAACCTTTCTAATAACGTAATTCTGCACCATCTTTTCTAGTTCTGTGGCAAGTTTCTGTTTAACATGTATAGGATACTTTCTAGGTGGGTCTATCTTTGGTTCAGCGTTGTCTTTTAAAAGAAATCTTGACTTTCCCGGGAGTTTGCCTATTCTGTCAAACTGTTCTGGGAATCGCTGTTTAAGGTCATCTACTCCAGTGACGTGTAGAGTAAGATGTTCTTTTTTGTCAGCTTTAATGTTGTTAATAGTTACCACACTCAGCTTTTCGCACATTGGTAAACCCAAAATTGCAGGTCCTTCAACATCTACCAAGTAAAATGTTGACGATGTCCATTCAGAGTCTCTGTATGAACATTCAAGTGTTACTGCTCCGAAACAGTCTATACTTGTTCCATTGTAAGCTCTTAGCTTTGTCCTGCCACTCCTACTTTTTACATCCCTTGTGGGAAATCCTTGCTCATCCACCTTGTCAGGCATGATCTGTCTGAATATTCTTAAGGGTATAGTGTTACCTTGGGCACCTGTGTCTATCTTGAACCGAATATATCTTTCTTTATGCATTTTAATCCCTGGTATTCGGAATTGTACCTTGCAGAAAGCCTGCGTTCTCTTTGGTTCATTGCTGAAAGTCAGTATCTTCACAATATCAAAAGTGGAAGGATCACTTTCTTCACTGGAGTTAAAGTCCTCAGTCATCATAGAATGTGTTTGTTTTGATGACTCTCTGCTGTGAAGTTTGTGTTGAGCACTGTCTTGTTTCCTCTTGAAACAAAATTTTATCCAGTGGCCCCTCTTTCTGCAGTAATGACATGTAGAGTCTTTAGCTGGACAGTGGTTTTGTATGTGGTTTAGACCACAACATTTACACATAGCACCTCTGCTTCTGTTGTGTTTTCCCTGTTGCTTAGTACCAGTTGCTTTGTTGTGTTTATAGCTTTTTACTGCATCCACCTTGGCTGTTACTGTACCTTGCTGAATATGTTTAATGTTTAGTGCTTGTGCCTCGTGTTTCCTGCCTTCATCCAGAAGTTGTTGTAAGGTTAGTGTATCACTCTGGCTCAGTAGCCATTTCTGGAACTCTGGCATTGGTGTGCTAAGAAGGATCTGTTCAATAATTCGCTCTTTTTCTTCTTCTGTGCTAAATGTACATACACTTGTTTTTCCCTTAATGCGAGTGAAGAAATCATTTAGACTTTCACTAGGTTTCTGTCGCAGGTGGTGAAGCTCTAACCTTGCCGCTCTAAAGTTTGTGTGCTTTATGATCAGACGTTTTTCAAATTCGTCCAATATGGCTGCGGGGTCGGTTGCCGACTCAAAGGGCATGGCGGTAGCAAAACTGTTCTAAATTTTCCGTCATCGTCCAATGCTTCTAGAATATATGGAGTTAAGGCTTGACCTTCCAGACCAGTGGTCTTGGAATAGAGATCTATGCGTTGGCGCCATAATAAGAAACCTTCACTCTTATCATCTCGACCGGCAAATCGCATTTGGGGTGCGCTGCGATAGTGTTTCGCCGCCATGGTTGACCTCAACGAAGAAAATTAGCCGAACAAACTGTACTAACGTGTTATCTTGTAGCTTCTTGCGTCAGTCCGGTATCGGCCGCTGCCACCATGTAATGTTATGATGTATGTATATATACGTTACCACGTTCTCTTCACAGGCACACACATGTTTCAGAAGGCACACAGTAAAAGCGTGTTCAGTTTGCTGCCATGTTTATTTTACAGAATACTCGTACATGTGAAGTTTCGTATTATATTACAATGTGTGGTTTCGTATTTTAATGTATGATATTACAATCAACTGCCAGATGTGAAGAAATCCCTGATAGCTCGGAAAGCGCGAAACAACAACAATTCATGAACGACATGAAAATAATACACCAAGACATGAAAAGAATTCAGCAGCAGGTAGAAAAAGATGTCAGGAAGCTGATAGAACTGAAAGAAGGAAACGAAGAGGTACTGAAGAGAATAGAGGCAGAAAGAATGACCATTGCAGAAATAACATCAAACACAAAAGATATTAAAACGAACGACCAATCAGACGAAGAAGTCATCGAGGAAACGCTGGAAAAGCTACTCCCAACAATTATAGAAAAAGCGCTATCTAAGATACAAGAGCAAAGGAAGACACAAGAAACAGAAACAAGGAGGGCAAAAACACACCAAACCACACAAGCCAGATAGGAAGGCAGGATACGAAATACACTATAGAACATGCCACGGCAACACAAACAGAGAAACAACGAAGAGGACGCTAGCTAGTGGTCCTTTTTAGCACCGGTCCTTTTCAGGACTATCAACCGGCCACCATCGAAGAGCATAACACACAATATACCAAATTATAACCAATTTCCAGGTTGAACAGGGTATAACAACACTATAGTCGACTAAAATGAAGAAGAAGAAGATGCAAAAGCACGCAACCCGACACGAAGCCAGATACCGACCGACTGAAGAGAGGAGCTGTCAGCTTTGATTTATAGCTTACCTGAGTGCATTGACCTGCAGCCTGTTTCACTAAGTCGAGTCAAAACCTGGCCGGTTTAAAAATCTTAGAGGGTAAATATATAATTTTACTATAAACTGGTAGGAAAATAGGTACAGCAGGTCTATAATGTTGGTATTTGTTGTGTGTCATTTATAATACCTACACCTGTATATATTTAATATATTTTGGTTCACTATGAATGTATCAGGTTACTGATTGTATCTTGGGGCATTAGGTATAAGGATTGTATTTCCTGATATGATTGATGAAGACGAAGACTAATAGGACTCATGCTTCAACCTATTGTCTCCTATAACTCCAATCTATTATCTCAGACCAACTGAAATATAACCAAAACAGTCTTTGTTAGGACTCAACCTATTGTCTCCTATAACTTCAATCTATTATCTCAGACCAACTGAAATATAACCAAAACAGTCCTTGTTCGGGCTCAATCTATTGTTTCATATAACTCAATCTA
The DNA here is from genome assembly GCA_024509875.1 of Oreohelix idahoensis. Taxonomy (NCBI): domain Eukaryota; kingdom Metazoa; phylum Mollusca; class Gastropoda; order Stylommatophora; family Oreohelicidae; genus Oreohelix; species Oreohelix idahoensis. The sequence goes on along the minus strand of JAMPIV010018373.1, from coordinate 318,347 downwards.
TTGTCTCACATACTTCAGTCTATTCAGATTACTCCCACCTGAAATATAACCAAACAGTCCTCGTCTCATATACTCCTATCATAAGAACATAACAATATTGTTATGATATATGTTACCAGCTTGTATAGCACTTGTCAGAGAGGGCCTGGTATATTATAGGGGGAAGGAAATGGTTGTATCACACCTAGGTGTACATATTATTGGATGTATTCATGTATTGAATTTATATTATGGGATGTATTCATGTATTGAATGTATTCATGTATTGAATTTATATTATTGAATGTATTCATGCATTGAATTTATATTATTGAATGTATCCATGCATTAGTTTATTAGAAAGAATGTTTTGCAAGTAGACACCTGTCTTGTCTCGCTATTGCTAAATCATACTGAGCCATGTTGTCATTCATCCTACATGCAGACACCTGAGACACGCTCATTTCACCCACACTAGAAATAGGTGGGCTTGAGGACAGAAATTAGCCCCTATTTTTCCTTGTTACAGGTTTTATTCGTGTCATCAAAACTGAGATCGTGGGTCGTCAATCCAGCTGCCTGGAACTCCGCAGGAGCATAGAGGTTGCACAGAATCTACATCTTTGGTCCCCCTCAGTCTTGGGTGGCTAAAGGAACGATCCTCAGCCGGTTTTGTGTCAACCAAACTAAGAAGGACAGAACTTTTGAGAGATGAGTACACATTAGTACCATTTCCGTCGGCAATTGTGAGCAAAAGTTAGTGTCAGTGATGAGAAAGTGATTTAGCGTAGAAAGAGCCAAGATTAACAGCATAGCTAATAAATGATATATATATACTTAATTAACAGCACAGCTGATACATGTACTATAATTGAATAACAGCACAGCTGATATAATTTTTGTTCCTATAATTGGAAAACTTGTTGTAATATATTTATATATCTATATAAATATAAATATTTGTAAATCATATGTAAACTTACAAATCCATTACATTCCATTTTTCAACATTCACCCTTCAGCACAAGAGTAGATAGTGTATATACTAAATAAATAATAAGGAAATTGTATTTGAAGACTTGTCAATTTTATCATTGTTAAGTAAAATCTGTTTCCTTGTCTTAATATCACAGTTAGTTACACAGCGGAGGTGGCAAGTTATGTCGGTCTCCTCTCTACTAATTTTTTGAGATCAGATCATTCACAGCCGTAACTAATTTGTGATACCAGTAGTTCTCTCAGACACTGGGACTTCACCATTTTCTGCAGAAATTCTATTTCTGTAATTGTCAGTACTATACTGATCCTAGAACCAATAAAAACCTCACGCCACAGTTATAATATTTCTAATTATACTTTTGATCTCTGTTGTGCCTAACCCTGACTTTATGTGGTTTGGGCTGCTTCTTCCTGTTTTTTGCTTCCCTGTCGGCATCCTCGTTTCCTTCTATTCCCACATGAGAGGGTATCCATGCTAATAATACCGAGCAGCCCCTATTATTTAGGTGTGTACTAAGTTGTCACACTTCTTCTGCTATGTCTGGACGGCTACATTCATGTGGGTTTCTTAGTGCTTGAAAAGCTGACATTGTTCATACTTCCTACATTTTAATAGGAAATGCACTATATTATTTTTTCTAGAGACTCTGCACAGTAAGGTTCTTCTATTCTCAAAATAGTAAATTCCTAGTTGCAGTCTAAGAAGTTTCTTATTGCTATGAATTTTTAGTTCTTTAGATACCTGACACGTTCTTGTTGGAACCTTGAACAATTTATATGCATGTCTGCCCTTCAGACTTCCGTCTCACTCTACTGTCACATTCCTCAGTTATTAATTATTTTAATTAAGCTTTTGATCTCTGTTTTACTCATCCCCACATTTTTTGGTTTCTATTATTTCTACTTTTCTTAGCTTCTTTATCCGCCTTTTCGTTTCCTTCTATGCCAACATGTAAAGGTATCCAAGCTATTAGAACAGAACATCCTCTGGAGCATTGGTAAGTATTTGCCAGTAATGTCTCTTCTGCTATAAAAGGTCTCATGCATTCGTGTACGTTTCTTATAGCTTGAATAGCAGAAAGTGAGGCTGTTAATACTGTCAATTTATGAAGAGGGTTGCTAGAGAAGATTTTCAGAGCTTTCAGAATTGCAACCATCTCTGCCGTGAAAATAGATGGATTATCTGTCATACTATATCCCAGTCTCTCACAACTACCATGTTTTAAAATACACACATATTAGTTGCAATATATAGATAGTATCGTCGCAGTATCGTGTAAACATCTGCTGCTGAAGTGTGCACACTTGAAGGTGCGTACTCATCAACTTTGCTTTTACTAAGGCGACACGATGGTGCATGAAATCCATAGCTGTACTGTGACGTCACTTACTTCTTCACAGTTGTTTGACTGCCAGGAATACATCAAACGAACTCTAACGCTAGCATCACTTCACTCCCCTGTAAAACTGTGAGTGGGGAAGGTAACCCTTCAAACGTTTATACTGGTTACAGTACTTACTTTTTTCCTGTCTGCCGTGTTCGTGAAGCGCCGCGGGTAGCTGAATCTCTCGTCTCAGATCTAAAAGTGTCGCACGGGCTGATGTGAGCATATGTTGTAGGATTTCTGTAATGTTGTCTATCCATCTGCCTTGAAATAAATAAAGAGGGAACCCCACTTCCCGTGAATTGTAAATAAATTATATCTGGTTGATCCTGCCAGTAGTCATATGCTTGTCTCAAAGATTAAGCCATGCATGTCTAAGTTCACACTGTCTCACGGTGAAACCGCGAATGGCTCATTAAATCAGTCGAGGTTCCTTAGATGACACGATACTACTTGGATAACTGTGGCAATTCTAGAGCTAATACATGCTTACCTGCTTACCGGCGAACTTCTGTCTCTAACGGCTGTGTGTGGTGCCTTTTTCGGGCCCTCCCAGCATCAGGAATCGAGACAGAGAGTCGTGTTCGTTCCAGATAGCGCTCGAAAAGTCCGGCATTTTCCTCAGACCTACGGGTCTCGAGGTGTCTGCGTTCCCTTATATGGTCAGCAATGACTCGGGGACGTAGAATGTCCGGCTCCCAGACCCTCTGCTCTTGAGGTGTCTGTATCCCCTATACAGTCAGTAATGACTTAAAGGGAAGATGAATTGGAGGGCAAGTTCCGTATCCTACTAGTGACTACGCTGTTGCTACTGGTGTCAGACTGTATCGGCTAGACCGTTCCTCTGACGTCCAGGCCGGGTCATGCTGCATGGGCAACAGCTTGATCTAACATTGCCCAACCTCGTGCCACCGAAAGTTATTTCGGGAGGTACGCTCCTTTGGTCAGAAATGACTGATAAGGAAGATCACACATATATATATATATATATATATATATATATATATATATATATATATATATATATATATATATATATATATATATATATATATATATATATATATATATATATAATCGTTGTAGACAAAAACCCTTTTAAGTATTTTCGTATCAAGCAATAGTAGATTTTATTATCCTATTATCCTATCCCATCCATCTACATCGCCGTCTTTTTCTTTTTGGAGGTAAGAAATCAGTACTTTTCTTCTACCTAGTCTCTTTTTCCTGACTTAAATCTCTTCTTTTGCACCTGTAGTCTTTTACGTACAGCTGAGAAAAAGGCAGTTCTGTTCTTGTCTATTAGCCCTTATTTTCTTTTCTTTAGTTTTTAATTTTATTTTGATGGGTGAGATAAAGATTTACATTATTTTTTATAAGCCCGTTATCTTTAGACTATTATCCCAACCTGAGCCCCGCTGATCGATATTTTCATTACCAAAGATCGTCACCCGGATGTTTGTAAACAACTGTGAAAGAAGTGTATCTAAAAATAACCGTCCCTGTTGAGTCTGAGTGGAAATAATTTCGTCATTTCAAAATAACAGGTCCTCTGAGAAAATTTACTCAAGCTGTATGCTTTGAGGTTGGCGTCTTTTGTGATCTACTTTCGAACTGATCATCTACATCAAAGGTATGCGGCTAATATATGTATGTTTTTGTGCTGTGCCGTTCGGCAGTCGCCCGAGTCTACTAGGTTAGGATTGACCGCTTTACCTTGGCTGTGGAGGTACGAAACGTTTTCAGTTTATCAGCTGACTGAACTGTAAACAAGCAAATCTGGACCGAATTTTTTTCTCTCAGTATTTTAAGTAAACACAGCAGTGAAACAGAACAGTAGTTTAATGTTTATATTGTGTAAACAGATACGCAACGCTGTGAAGTTCACAGCGTGATTGTTTACAAAAGGAAAGACCATTGTTGCTGTTTCATGCAGTGGTCTCGAGTGTTCAGTAGGCCTATATTTTGGTGAGTTACTATGTGATTTATTTCTTACTAGACATCAGCGAGGCTTCATTGTCACACTCACCTTCTTTTGGACTTATTTAGGTTTTGTCGTTAGGCCTATATAGTACATCACTGCCTCATTTTCCACAATTTAGGGTAGTGGTTCTCAAAATGTGTACCATATGGGGCGCTCAAAATCTATTTGCACCACAGTGAGTGTCAGGTATTTAACACATGCATAAATTGTCATGGCTTGCACAACTAGCGTACCTGGCTGGCATGTCTGGTAAACTGAGTACGCTGAACTTTTCACTACTTAGCACAGATAGGTCTCCACAAGAACTCCATAGGATTAGAGTTTTTGTGTTAGGTTTAGCATTTCTAAAACTAAACCCAACTCTAATCCTAACCCCTAATGACGCGGCCAACTGAATTGGCTGGGGGGTAGATGTAGATTTGGGTGAAATGGAGGACACGGCCCACGATGCTTCATTTTAATCATATTTTATATATGGAAGAAGTAAAGGTTTTTAATATAAAGTTGCTTCTGTCATGTAATGACTTTGAATGCTGACAGTTTGACTTATTCATAACTGTTAATATTTTCATTGTTAAGTATGCTCAGAAATGTGTGAACAGATTGTTCATTTTTGTTCATATTTTCAAAATACACCTTTAGGGTTTGCATTAGCAGTTCAGGATTAATGTATTTTCCATAGCTGAGGCAAGCTTTATGTAGATCAGAAGTCTGCTCACAAACAGGTTTTTGTTTAATTAGTAAGTAAGAATATCCTGTTCAGCCTCTGATGGATTATGATTAGAATGTATGGTGTTTTTAATTGTGAATTGCATATTCAGTTGCTGCCATTTGTTTTCCTAATAATTTATTCCATTTAGGAAAAGGGGTAATGAACAATTCTAACTACTAGTATAATTTTTTTACAAATATGTTTAATAATCAGTGTTGTATTACTTTAAGAAATAAATAAGTAACAAATGAAAAAGATGAGTTTCAACATTTTAACCTTCTATACTGTCAACTTGAGTAAACTATACATTCCATCATATACTAGAAACCATATTCATTTATAAAGTCACTATACAGCTTTCAGACAATGAGCAGTAATTGACAAGTACACTAATAAAAATAGAGAAAACTAGTCATATTCATTTCAGTATGGCAAATCAAAATATGGTGCAGTTAAATGTGTAATGAAGTCATCTATACATGCATCATACACAGCATTGACAGTCCTCTTCAGAAGGTACAAGTATTATATTTCATATATAAATATATATATAAATGTCTGTTTTTTTTCTTCATAAATTTTTGCTGTTTCTTCACAGCATGCTTTTTTCAGCCAATGATTTGTCCTTTGGTTATATCATGATATATAACACAACTAGTTTTCACGCTTATTATAGGGCTGGAATTGAGCTGGCATATCTGGCATGAATGCTGTGGTTCAGTAAGGGAGCGAGGACCAGTAACACTGTATCCTACCAGGCATTTCATAGAAGGCAGCTAAGGAGAGTTGAGTGGCTAAGTACCCCATCCTGTAGAGACGTAAGCCAATAAACTTCAACAGCATGAACAAGTCATCAAAAACCAGTAATTCAGTTTACTCTACTCAGTCATCCAAGATGGAAGAAGGTCCTCCAATAAAGAGGTTCATGATACAATCCAGAGAAAGTCTAAAGGAGTCTGGACTGCTGACTCACCTTTCTTTCTTTTGGGAGAATCTCCAGATTGGGCACTTGGAATGTTTAGACACTAAATGAATAAGGGAAAGCTCCACAGGTAGCAGCAGAAATGAGGAGCTATAAAACTAGTGTGCACAATGTGGTGCAAGGAAATATAAAAGAAGACACCTAAGACAGGAGAAATCGTGCTGGCATCAGGACATGAGGAAGAAAGTACACGCAATCACGATAGTGTGGTGATAATACTTTCATAGAAGTGGTGTAGGCATTCATAGAATGGGAAGCAGTAGGAGTCAGCTTAATATCAACAGCATTCAACACTGCCAACATGAAAATTGAGATGAGCATCATCCAGTGTTATGCACTAATTAATGACAAAGAAAACTAATGACAAAAATGACTGCGAATGCTATTATAAATGGGTGCTTGCAAGAACAAGATTCAAGTAGAACAAGATCACCAATATAGAACTGATGACAAGAACCAGATAAGTGTAACAAGAAATGAGAAGCAGAGGCTTCTATTGGATAGGACACACATTTAGGAAACCTTTGATAGCATCACAAGGTAGTCCTTGTTCTGGAATTCCCATGTTAAGAGAGATAGAAGAAGAAAAAAAAAGACATGCCATAGGAGACAGGACATGAAAGGAATAAAAGAGACATGATACGACCTTGACCAGATGGCACAGGACAGGAAGGCTTGTCATGAATTAGTTGGAGGCCAATACTTCTTAGGGAGCTGAAGGGTAGTAATGATAAATGACATAAAAGAATCCATGAAAGAAGAATTTTATACCAGAATCCAAAATATCTTGAATAAAAATGTAAGTAAAGGCATTGCAATCTTGATGGGTGTTCTCAGTGTAAAGATAGGAAATAGTTCTTTGATGAGATCATGGGAAAACATGGTTTTGGGGCAATGAACAAAAATCAAAAAATAATAAAAGGTCTGTATCCGGTTATCCAAAATCCTCAGGGGAAAGCTTTGTTTTGAAAACCAGATTTTTTAGGTGTCACCCAAATCGGGATCAAAAAGTAGCCCAGAGTCGCCTAAAATAGTGAGAAATTGCCCAAATTTTCATTGAAAAGTAGCCCAAAGAAACTTTTGGTTTTCGGGCTTTCAGATAAAAGGATGTAGACATGTAATAAACATTCATGCTACAAATCAGCTTGTTATTGAAGTAAGCATTTTTTTTTTTTCCACCTAAAACAATACATCTGACCCAAGTGCCCTACTTTGAAGTGGTGGGTCGGCTTGAGTGCCTTGAGGGAATTTTAAGCTATATCAGCGGAAGCTTTTGCTCCTGGTAGGTTCAATCAAGCTGAGCAGGTCAAAATGGAAAGCAGAACAGGGCTGACAACCCTGCTGGAATAAACAAATTGTCACAGAAACTAAAACAGTTGAAGAAAGAAACAAAAGCCAGAGTCAGGAAGAATCCTCACAAGAGAGACGTGTGACACAGACACCTGATGAAAGCCAGTCAATGGAAGTCAGGCTGCCGACACCTTTTCTAACGGTGAAGGCAAAAACTAGAATAGGCACTTGGAACCTATGAACAATGCAGGAAGCCGGAAGGACAGCACAGGTAGCTGGAGAGATGAGACGATACAAAATAAAACTCTTAGGACTAGCAGAAACGAGAATAAATGGAACTGGTGAATTCATGACAAACAGGGGAAAATGTCATATATTCTGGACACGAGGATAAGACCACACACACACAGAAGGAGATGCTATTATGATGTCCCAGGAAGCCAGAAAAGCTTTAATAGAGTGGGAACCAATATCACCCAGGATAATAACGGCAAGATTCCAGGGAAAAGGAAGAAAAATCACCATCATTCAGTGTTATGCCCCTACTAACAATGCAGATGATGATAAGAAGCAAGATTTCTATGATGAACTCCAAGGAACACTGGACAAAACACACAGGAGAGACATTAAGATAGTAATGGGAGATTTAAATGCAAAAGTAGGAGTAGACAACAAAAACTGAACTAATCATGGGAAAAAATGGCATAGGAAACAGAAATGAAAATGGAGAGCTTTTTGTAAACTTTTGTGATTTGAATGATCTGGTCATCGGAGGGACTACCTTCCTACACAAAGACATACACAAGACTACATGGAACTCCTCAGATGGGCACACGCAAAATCAGATAGACCACTTCACCATAGAAAGAAAATGGAGACGCTGCCTACAAGATGTTAGAGTAAAGAGAGGAGCTGACGTAGCGTCAGACCATCACCTTCTTCTGGCATCACTGAGGATAAAATTGAGGGCGCACAAAGACAGAGCAGAAAGATCAAGCCCGAAGTATAATACCCAGAACCTTATGAACAAAGACACAAGAGTTCAGTTCAACCTAAAGTTGAGAAATAGATTTGAAGCACTGGAGAACCTGGAAGAGGAAAGTGTAGATAATCATTGGTGCACAGTTCAGGAAGCATATAGGAATACATGTGAAGAAGTTCTTGGCAAAAGAAATAAACAACAGAAGAAATGGCTCACAGAAAACACATGGAACCTTATAAGAGAAAAGAGAGACATCAAACAGCAAGTAAACAACTGTAAAGAGGCAGAACAGAAAACACAACTGCTCACAATATATTGGGCGCTAAACAGGAAAGTGAAAAAGAGTGCCAGACAAGATAAAAGAGAATTTATTGAAAAACTAACAGAGGAAGCCGAGATTGCGACAAAAAAAAAGGAAACTTGAAAACATTATATAATATTACTAGAACTTTATCTAAGAAACAGCTAAACCACAATACAACAGTGAAGAGCAGAGAAGGACAAAGCATTAGCAATGAAGAGAAACAAAGGGCCAGATGGGCTGAATATTTTAAGGAAATCCTAAACTGAAACCAACCAATACAGCAATCCATCATAGAACCAACAGAACAGCCACTACATTGCAACATGAACCAACCCACTAAACAAGAGATCTCTTGGGCAATAAAGCAGCTGAAAAATGGGAAGGCCGCAGGACCCTATGGAATACCACCAGAAGCCCTGAAGGCAGATATACCATACACTACAGAGTTGCTACACCAGCTCTTCAAGAAAATCTGGAAAAAAGAGGCCATCCCAAAGAGCTGGAAGGAAGGCCACATTATCAAGCTGCAGAAGAAAAGAAACTTGACTGTATGTAGCAACTAGAGGGGTATAACACTACTAGCAGTGGCTGGAAAAATTTTGACCAGAGTTTTGTTTGACCATATTAAGAAGGTGGTGGATGACAAACTCAGAGGAACAGGCAGGATTTTGTGCAGGAAGATCATGCACAGATCTGAAAGCAACACTTAGAATCATTGTCGTGAAATATTCTAATCCACATATATAAATTATTAGGTAAATATAAAGCCTAACAAATAAAATTAATAAAGAGAAGAGCAATGGGAAAATAACAGTGCTGTCACAAAGAATGTACTCGAAATCCCCCTTGTTTTCTGCTTCGTCTGCAAATTGTAACGCTTTCACGTTGATATAAAAGCTTACTGTATTATTACCCGCCTTCTTCAATGAAACGTGTGCTGCATTTCTAAGAAAAACATTGAGACGTACTGCGTAATGACCTAAATTAATCCTAACATTAATTATACTGCGTTACCAAAACGAACGAACAGATGGACAAAAGGATAAAGAGAGAGGGGAGGGCTGAAAATCAGGAACGCATGCAACACGCGTCGCGCGATACACAAATGCTGCCATCACGCGTGTAAGTCTACATGCACTAATTTTTTTTCAGACGGACAGTGATAAAATACACTACCCTTTCCCAGAGTTAGGTTTATAAATCATAAAAAACTCTTATTAGAAAAGATAACATTAGATGGGTTTACGGTTGAAAACATAACAGTACCCAGACAGCACATCTTCGAAACAGGAGGTAGAAGAAATTGCATATTTTGAATGCAGCCACGTAGCTCCTTTAAATTTGTATTTTTGGGTTCCTTAGGGCTTGCTGACAAATAATATGTAAAACGTTACGCAAATAGTCCAGGAATTAATCAATTATACCCAAAATAAAATATTGGGGGTGCCTGACAGCATAAAATCATTTCTGCTCATAAGATTTTTTTTTAACGTGTTTGAAAAAAATTTACGTTACAGAAATAGCCTACCATGTAAACTCCAAATTGATTGGAGCGCAACAAATGAAAGCCTAACCACGATTGGTCGGGCTATAAATACTATCTTGGTTGTTAGGGGAAACGGGGAAAGGTAACATTTTTTCAAACACTTGTCGAAACGGGGCTCATTGGTCAGACTCGCTGATATACACACTTGGGAGCGTTAGTTCGAAACCACTTGTTTAAATAAGATTGATAAAGCATCAGTGCGTTGAAGCCAGCTTATATTTGGCTAAATAAAAGCCTGGAAGATAAGCAGATGGGAATTTGTGCCAGTTTGTGCCAGAATTCATTGCTAATCAACGTATCTGTGTTTATTCGTATGAATTGTGGTAAGCTTGAACCATTCAATATCTTTTAATGAAAATTGAATGTGAATTGTTGATTTATGCCTGTATATATATGTGTAGTTCAGTGGCCAACGTGAGGTAAAGCCTGTAATGCTCCAGCCTGAACAGAGGGGGTCGGAGAGAAGTAAAACGGCATGGAATGGCCAAACAGTACACTGACACCTGGATGATTGAATAGAAAGAAATAATGCTGGAATTGCAGAGGCGTAGTAACCATTAAGAAGGGTAATACTGGAATAAAGTATTTCAAATGAAGCTGACAGTTGGCCTAATGCTCTGAACTCAATGTTTGTGCTGTGTTGTGATCAGTGTAACAAGAGAGTTTAAGTTAGTTATGAAGTAGAAGGTACATCCTTCTTGATTTCAGGGACAGTGGTCTTGATGGTACTGAGCAGCACCTAGTCAGAGCTTTGCTGAATCCAGTGTCGGACAGCATACTCCTTGGTCCTTTTAGCTATCAGTGAGGTGTCTCCAGAGCCCAGAGGAGAATTCGAGCAGAGGAATCCTTTCCTGCCGCCATCACGCCAGATAAGCTAACTTGGCCAGCTGAGCTCAACATTATGTCCCCTCATCTTGAACTGACTTTGTAAAATTAACATTAAGAGGGGAATTTACTTGTCTTAAAATCAGGAACTGTGAACATCTCCAATACTAGTCCCTAAAGACAAACTATTGAAGTCATGATGACAAATACCAACAGAGCTTGAACAAAACAAAACCAGTATTACCTCATTTTACTACTACACAACTGACACACATAGAACATTTGTAATAATATATGTCACTACAATATTCATATTAAATACATTCTGTACATAACTTGTAATTTAAATTGATTGTGATTCCTGGTTCCCTTGTAGTTGAATCAGGACACATATTCATTCATGCCAGTAATGAATACATATTGTTATTTGAAAAGTTACGAGTGACTTCTTTAAGATATTCTCATAGAGTGTTATATGTATGTGAGTGTCACAGTGTTGTTAAGAGTAGTGGATTAAATTAAATTGTTTATCTGTCTGTTGTTGTGACTTACACTTCATCATACACATACCCTAGACACATAACGTAGCATCACACTATTCCAGAATAATTCTGACTGAGATATAGAGATATGTGGTAGCAAGTAAGGTTATCTATAATACACTACTCTTAATAGATATAGATACCTTCACAGCTGATCTCAGTCAGTACACTAAGTCCCCTATAAATATTTATAACATCCCACTTCACCACAATCATCATAGAACAATCAAATGAGTGGCAGACCCCCTTGTATATAAATTTTGTGGACTTCGAAAAAGCTTTCTACAGTATTAACCATACTGTGGTATGGAAAATCCTGAGACATTTTGGAATCCCAGAGAAATTCATTAAAATCATCCAAGATTTCTACCAGGAGGCCTCATGCAAAGTAGTACACAAAGGAAAACTATCAGAGCCCTTCACAGTACACAGTGGGGTCAGACAGGGATGTCTGCTATCACCAACAATTTTTCTCATGGTCATAGACTGGGTTATGAGACAGACAACAGAGGGAGAGAAAACTGGAATACAGTGGACATTTAACAAACAACTGGAGGATCTAGACTTTGCAGATGATTTGTGCCTTCTATCACATAGACAGCAAGATATGCAGGAGAAAACAAATAGATTAGTAACAGAAGCAGCAAAGATGTGACTAAACATAAATGTAAATAAAACAAAGGAAATGAGAATAAATAATAGGCAGATGGACTCGATGAAGATCAATAATCAAGTCATTGAAGAAGTAGAAAGCTTTACATATCTGGGGAGTAACATTGACAAAAGAGGGGGAACCGCTGGTGACGTCTGCTCAAAGATAAATAAAGCCAGATGCGCTTTTAATGCCCTTGACCAATATGGAACGCCTCAGCTATATCCAGAGAGAACAAAATTAGAATCTTTAACTCAAATGTGAAGTCAGTCTTGCTGTATGGCTCAGAGACATGGCATGTCTCAAAGAGTATCACCTCCAAGCTACAGACATTTGTAAATAGATGTCTCCAGCGGATCCTCCGTATAAGATGGCCAGATGTAATAACAAATATAGAGCTAAGGAAAAGATGCGGGCAACAGCCAATACAAACAGAAATTAAGGGGAGGTTTAACCCCCAAAAATGAAGAATTTCATTGAAAATATCAAATTTTAGATACATATTGCACTGGAAAGTACATTCATTTGCCCACATTTCTGTATGTTTATTTTCACTAAAACCTTCGTGGATGATTTTATATAAATTTTTAAAGTATGTCAGGTAAGTGTATTTTTACCTAATTATATATGTAAAATATACAAATTGGTATATTTGTGATGCTATATTGCTTCTAATGCATGGATTTTAATTTTCGGTACCATATTCATTTCCCTGAAGCAAACAGAATTCAAGTTTTTCAAACATAGTTTCATGTGTAAAAATAATTTTGACTGGCTGATTTTTATTAACCATGGGGTCCTTTGATGGGTCATCGAAATAATAACGTGGCTGGAGGTATTCCAGTAGAGTGGTAGGGTACCTCCTTATACGCAAATAAAGCTGCAGGTAAGAACGAATCACAGGATTCTGGTTCCTCCTGTGTGAGCTTACGTAAAATTGTAAGTAGAGTCCCGTTATATCTTTCCACTTGTCCAATCGATTGTGGATGATAAAATGTGCAGACGAGAATATTTTGAAAAATCCTAAAAACTTCCTCCATCAGTTTCCCTCTGAACTGTGAACCATTGTCAGTTAATATCTGATAAGGGTATCCTAATCTTGAATATATTGAGAGCAAAGCCTCTCCTACATGTACTGAGTCTGCTAAGGGTAGAGCAATTGCTTCCCCCCGCATAGTACATGTCTACCAGAGAAAGGATGCATTTTTCCGGAAACTGACGAAAAGCGCATACAGTCTGCTGAAATGAAGAATTTAATGAAAAGTAAGCTGCAAAGTATGACACAGAACATTGAATCAATAAAGGAAAATACCAGAGATGATTCCTACATAGCAGGGGGATACCGAGGTGAGTAAATTTTGTGTAAAAGTGTAATTCCTCCCTTTTTTCTTAATTTTCTCAAAACCTCATTTTTCACACAAATGTGGGCACATTGCCCATTATTTTTCAAAAACTATTAGGGATACAGCAGTAAATTTTGGGCCACATGCTGTACACATAGTGCTCATTAAAATAAACTAAAATAAAGGATATATGTTAACAAACTACAAAACTGTTAAGAAATAGCTAAGATACCCCCCCTTAAAAATTTCAACTATTTTTCGATTGGTTTGTTAAAATCCAAAAAACTCAGATATCAAACCAATCAAAATTATTTTAGTATACAATCATTATCATATATCATACACTCAGAAGAGAAAAATCAAGCACAGCCAGAATTGCCCTTGACTGGAACCCACAGGGGAAAAGAAGAGTGGGGAGGCCAAAGAGAACTGGTTGAAGACCAGATAGCTGTACTGTTGTATTCAGACCTGATAGCCATACTGTTATGTTCAGACCTGATAGCCATACTGTTATGTTCAGACCTGATAGCCATACTGTTATGTTCAGACCTGATAGCCAAACTGTTGTGTTCAGACCTGATAGCCGTACGGTTGTGTTCAGACCTGATAGCCATACTGATAGCCATCCTATTGTGTTCAGACCTGATAGCCATACTGTTATGTTCAGACTTGATAGCCATACTGTTGTGTTCAGATTTGATAACTATACTATTGTGTTCAGACCTGATAGCCATACTATTGTGTTCAGACCTGATAGCCATACTATTGTGTTCAGACCTGATAGCCAAACTGTTGTGTTCAGACCTGATAGGCCATACTGTTGTGTTCAGACCTGATAGGCCATACTGTTGTGTTCAGACCTGATAGCCATACTGTTGTGTTCAGACCTGATAGGCCATACTGCGCCAAATACTTAAGCAGAAATACAGAATTTTTCATGAAGGACAAGACTTGAAAAACAAAATTTTTCATGAAGGAAAAGACTTGAAATACAGAATTTTTTATGAAGGACAAGACTTGAAATACATAATTTTTCATGAAGGACAGGATTTGAAATACATAATTTTTCATGAAGGACAAGACTTGAAATACATAATTTTTTATGAAGAACAAGACTTGAAAAACAAAATTGTTCATGAAGGACAAGACTTGAAATACATAATTTTTTATGAAAGACATGACGTGAAATACATAATTTTTCATGAAGGACAAGATTTGAAATACATAATTTTTCATGAAGGACAAGACTTGAAATACAGAATTTTTCATGAAGGACAAGAAATACAGAATTTTTCATGACGGACAAGACTAGAAATACAGAATTTTTTATGAAGGACAAGACTTGAAATACATAATTTTTTTATGAAGGACAAGACTTGAAATATAGAATCTTTTTATGAAGGATAAGACTTGAAATACAGAATTTTTTATGAAGGACAAGACTTGAAATACAGATTTTTTTAAAGAAGGACAAGACTTGAAATACAGAATTTTTTTATGAAGGACAAGACTTGAAATACAGAATTATTTTATGAAGGACAAGACTTGAAATACAGATTTTTTTTAAGAAGGACAAGACTTGAAATACAGAATTTTTTATGAAGGACAGCTCACAGAACCTTTTGAGATAAGAACTTTAGTGCGACAGGGAGGCCTTTGGGCACTATTTTTTTTTCCTAATAGCCATAGAGTCAATTATAAAAATAACAACCAGCGGAAATGAAATTCATAAGATTCCTACAAAACAGCTTGCCAATCTAGATTTAGCTGTTAACCTCGCTTTTCTGTGTCATAAGTGTCACCACATGTAAGACAAAATAAGAATAATCTACTAAGGCAGTCCTATTGTATGGCTCTGAAACTTCAATCAATCAGTACCTCTTTTTGGCTCCACAAGGAGCATAAGCCTTCAACAAACACATGCCAAGTCCTCCTGTCACGTGCCATCAGCTCAAGTTCATTCCACGTCTCATCATTTTCACTTCTGCCACCAGTTCTCGTCTCCATGAGTTTTTTGGTCTGCCTCTCTTACCCTGAGGATTTCATAACAAGGTCTGCCTTGTAATGCTATTAACAGGAAAACATGGAAAACAATAAAAAGAAGAACTGGGAAGTTAACAGAATTGCGTAGAATAGAATTGTAGTAGTATGACAAGATCACTAAAATGGAACCAGACAAATGTACCAGTGAAACAAGAGGTGAGGGAAAGAGACTAGTGTTGAATAGACACACCGAGAGCAAACCTGTTGGTAACATTACAAGGCAGTACTTTATCTGGAAATCCCCAGGGTATGAGAAATAGAATTAGACCTAAAAACACATAAGAAAGGAAATTGGAGACAGACCTGAAGGGGATAGGGGGGAAAAAATACAAGAACTTTGAGCAAATTTCACAGAACAGGAAGGCTTGGTGTGTTTGTTGGAGGCCTGTTCTCTACAGCAGGGTTCGGTAGATCCCAGTAGATGATTTGGTAGATCTTTAGGCGACTGCGGGGGGAAAAAAAAAGACTTTAAAAACTTTAGAACATTTTCAGACTAGCCCTCTCCAGCCAGCTCTTAAAATCGCGATGTCTCTGGGATCAAAGATACTTGTCCCCATTCTCAATGAGCTCTCTCAAGCTCGCTACTAAAATATATCGTGAACTGCATGAGATAGGAACACGATCTTTTATGTGTAAGATTCATCATCACCCCTTTCCCTTGCTTAAAATTACCTAGATAGAGAGAGAGAGAAACAAACACACACACACACACACACACGGTAGATCTATAGAGGATTCAGTGTTACTAAAGTAGTGACATGAAGGGTGATGAATGAATGGATGGCCATTGACTAAGTAGTTATAGTAAATTCTACAGCCTTTTTTCTATCATGTTCTCCTTCCATAAGTTCTCCAGGTTCAAGCTGCTGTCACTATTGCTTTCCTCGGTGAGATGCTTCGTATCATAAACAGCTGACACTTATGAGTTCTGCTGATGTCTTGATCCATTGGCTGTCACAGTGACATATTGTTTGCAGGACCAAAAAAAAACAAAAAACTATCTACATAATATTTATGCAATTTTGGTTTTGAAGACTATCTTCACTGCACACAAACAACTCCATCAGTGCTCTGATCTCCTCCCTTAGATCACACAAGGAGGATCTCAGCACAGTGCACAAACTCTGTAGCACCCGTGAGAGTCCCAATGTGTATATATAGGAATCAGACATTCTTTAAATATTTTTTGTGTTGGGTTGATTTATAATTTTTCAATTTTGCCAGGGCCTTATGGCCTACTCTTTACGATTTCTAACGGTCTAACTTGCACACGGGACCTCCTGTTTTTTTTCGCCCTTATCTGAGAAGGCTAGGCATCCGATCTCACTACCCAGGAGACCAGGGGTATGACATCATTAGGACCACTGGTTCTAAAAAAAAATTTCCATAAATTATATTCCCTCTACTGTGAATCAAACCCTGTGGCTTTAGAATTTGAGGCAGATGCCATACCTCTTAGCCACTCCAACCCTTAAAATGCTGCAAATGACCAGCAAACATCTATTTAAAGTGGGAGATTTCAGACAAGATTAGTCTAACATAGGGGACTGAGTATCTGCCTGAATGGTGAGAGGGCACCTGTCATTGTACAAGGAAAAAAGGGATACTCACGTAAAATCAGTCTCAGGCTAGACATATTAACTGGAGATTTCCGCCTCGAGTAATAGCGGGTGTACAATTTTAAAAAAAAGAAAAGAAGTTAGTGCTTATTATTCAGTTTCTGTTAAGTGAAAATTCGCTCCATGTAGTAGAGATAAAGACAAGAGTAGAACTACTACTTTCTGAGGCATGTCGTACATAGTGGCTAATGCCAGTTTGTGCATGGACCTGGCAACTTTGTCAACAAAAAGAAACTTGCTACAGACACCACTGCTGCTGGAGCATGCATGTGTTGCAGGCTTCTTGCAATAAGGAAGCCAACCTGCTCCATAAGGAACAAAAAAAAAAGGAGGTGAATGAATGAATGAAATGAAAATTCAGGTGCCAGACATTCAGATGAATGATAGGTTACATGACTCCTCTGATAGTTGAGTGGAAAATTTACATAACGACCTGCTAAAAGAGAAATGACTGTGACAGCCCTTTTGAAATTGCTAAAGAAGAGCTGATGCTGGTTTATTGATTTAGAATTTGTGTTCGTAACTTTTTCTATTATTGACATAGGTACAAAGCCTTAAAAAAATTGTATAGATTTTGTGTGCACATCTGGTTGAAATTGTGAACAGTGCTGTGTTGTTGCAAAGTAAGAGTTTCTGTGAATAATATAACCCATTTGAATGACCTAATTCAGGAATATAGGACTGAAGTAGTATGACTTACCTACTTAGTCGTTCCCCTTCTACCGTGAAGTGTAGAGAAGTAGTATGACAAGGTCACTAATTTTGAACATATGACAAGAACCAGACAACGTGCCAGTGGAACAAGATGATGCTGGCGATGGATAGGACACACATTGAGGAAACCTGTTGATAGCATTACAAGGCAGTCCTTGTCCTGCAGTCTCCAGGGTAAGAGAGGTAGAGGGCGAGCAAAGAACACATAGAGAAGAGAACTGGAGACAGACATGAAGGGGATAAAGAAGATATAGAAAGACTATGAGCAGACGGCACAGGACAATAAAGACTTGGCAGACGTTTGTTGAAGGCTTTTGCTACTTGGGGAACTGAAGGATGATGATGAATTCAGAAATATGTAGAGCAAACAAAAAAAACAGTTTTAATACTTAACTAAAAGAGCTGCCAGAAAGCATTTCAGTTTCATCTGCCTTTTTTACTTCGAGGTTGCCTCTGACCAACAGGCTGTTAAGTCTTAAAGGATGCTGTGGCTTTCCCATGTGTAACGCAAGTAATTTTCAAGTTTTTTTATAGTGGTAAAGTTTGAGAGTTGGACTCCATACTCCAGCTTTTTAATGTATGATGATGTTAAACATAGTTTTGAAATAAAACATATAAGAATTAATCAAATATAACATTAGTGCAACAAGAGACAAAAAATTAGTTCAACTATATCATCCCCGAAACTGGCCTCCGGTCAAGAATGCCTTGGGGTAAATCGGCCCCGAATACTGGCCTATCGTCCTTTAAGAGTTAAACAGACCCTCACGGGCAGATTAGTTTAATGTGAGGTGGGGAGTTGTAGTGATGCATATATATTTATTAGACAAAGAAAGAATATTATTACTGCTTCCTTAGATATGTCATACAAGGCAACTAATATGAGGTTGTGTCATACAAGGCAACTAATATGAAGTTGTGTCATACAAGGCAACTAATATGAGGTTGTGTCATACAAGGCAACTAATATGAAGTTGTGTCATACAAGGCAACTAATATGAGGTTGTGTCATACAAGGCAACTAATATGAGGTTGTGTCATACAGGGCAACTAATATGAGGTTGTGTCATACAAGGCAACTAATATGAGGTTGTGTCATACAAGGCAACTAATATGAGGTTGTGTCATACAAGGCAACTAATATGAGGTTGTGTCATACAAGGCAACTAATATGAAGTTGTGTCATACAAGGCAACTAATATGAAGTTGTGTCATACAAGGCAACTAATATGAAGTTGTGTCATACAAGGCAACTAATATGAAGTTGTGTCATACAAGGCAACTAATATGAAGTTGTGTCATACAAGGCAACTAATATGAAGTTGTGTCATACAAGGCAACTAATATGAAGTTGTGTCATACAAGGCAACTAATATGTGTCATACAAGGCAACTAATATGTGTCATACAAGGCAACTAATATGTGTCATACAAGGCAACTAATATGTGTCATACAAGGCAACTAATATGTGTCATACAAGGCAACTAATATGTGTCATACAAGGCAACTAATATGAAGTTGTGTCATACAAGGCAACTAATATGAGGTTGTGTCATACAAGGCAACTAATATGAGGTTGTGTCATACAAGGCAACTAATATGAGGTTGTGTCATACAAGGCAACTAATATGAGGTTGTGTCATACAAGGCAACTAATATGAGGTTGTGTCATACAAGGCAACTAATATGAAGTTGTGTCATACAAGGCAACTAATATGAAGTTGTGTCATACAAGGCAACTAATAAATGTCATACAAGGCAACTAATATGTGTCATACAAGGCAACTAATAAATGTCATACAAGGCAACTAATATGTGTCATACAAGGCAACTAATAAATGTCATACAAGGCAACTAATAAATGTCATACAAGGCAACTAATATGTGTCATACAAGGCAACTAATATGAGGTTGTGTATGTATCATACAACAGGCTGTATGACTTTATGTAAATTCTAATGATGCTCATCGCTGTTGAAGAAAAGAGCTATTATAGCATAGATTCAGGGGGCATACCCAGCCAAAAATGGGTTATCTTTTTAAAAAATTAACAGAAAAATAACTAACGAACTTGTTGACATAAAATTTGGCCACATGTTACAAGAGATATTATATTTTACGATGAACAAAGTTTACTTTATAAATTTTAATGTTTTATGTGAAAATAATTAATTAACATGAAGTGATGAAAAAAAATGAAAGGAAAACCCCCAGTGCACCTGGGAATGAATTTCACTCACATAAAAAGTGCAAAGAATGCCAAACCAGCAGATGATGTGCATAACATCCCTACCTATGGCGTGAACCACCCAAAAATGTCTACCCCAATGAGCTTTGTAGATATGGCTCTTGCAATATGACCCTTTTAAATAGCACAAATTTAGAACTTTGTATAGCAATATCTCTGTTTCTATACCATGTAAGAAAAAAGTGGAGGTTCATGCCATAAAGGATAACATGGGCTATAAGTGTGCAAAATTTGAAGGCTATAACTTTAAAATTGTAGAAAATATCACTGTAACTGTGAATCGCAGGCCCTGTTTTCGTTAAAGTTTAGTTTTTAAAATGTTAAAACACTTATCTGATTCTCTTTGAACATTGATAACTCATAAACTATTACAGATAAACACATAATTCAAAAAGAATATCGAAGTAAAAAGGCTTATAAATATTTAAAACACAATTATTATATGCAAATCAAAAATAACCTTTTTTGTCTATTTCTGGGTGTATATGCCGCCTTCAATAGTTACTGAAGACCCAGGTGATACAGTTGATTTTCCAGGTGTGCTTCTGAATCAGCAGTGTCCATCTGGAAATGTTTCCTTATTAAAACTCAAAATTGGTACATACTGCTCAGAAATCTTGATGTTTAAAAAAAAAAAAAAAAAGGGTAATTTGAACCCTACATGGTTAGTGTAAACACCACTGCAAAACAACTTCATTGATGCTTTTGTGTGTGGTGTGTTTTCATCATGTACAACAAGTTGCTGCAGACACCACCACACCAAAAGCACATGAGTTCTGGCTTCCTGCAAAGGGACCGGCTACAGTGATGGCTCCAAACTCCATATGAGGCAAAAAGGAAAATGGTGATATACAAGACATACATACACATACGTACATAAATATACACACACAAATACATACATATACACACACAAATACATATGTATACACACACAAATGCATACATATACACACACAAATACATACATGTCCCATAGCATTGATTGAAGATCTATCTATGTCTTTTTTTATTCTGTTTATTTACTTGTTTTTCCCTCTAGAAATCATATCATCTTTAGTCTGTGAATGGCTCAGGTGCAAGTAACATTTTAGACAAAGTGGAGTTTGCAAACATACACTCAGGTCACAGTGTTCCTGGTCCAAGTGACTGAAAAGAAGTTTGATTTCAATTGCAGGTCAGTAAGTTTTTTTTTAAGTCACTTGAGGTGGCGCCATAGAGAGCAGTGCCACTTGGTGCGATCGGCAGCTTCATCATCACAGGTTGCTGGATTTATGTCATATCATGTATTTTTATAATCAAAATGATATTATATACTAGCAGTTGGTAAGTTTTTAAGAGTTTATAAACCACTGATTTCTGTTAATTTTCCTCGTAGTTTCAGCTTTACCATTATGGAAGTTGTTATCAGTAACCTAGTTAGTGTTTTACACTGCCTATGTCTAGTGTCTCTTTCCCTTCCATGTTTTTTTTTTAAATTTAAATTTTAGACATGAATTGTTATTTTGGTCAAAGGAACTGTTTATTTAGCACATGTTCTATCTTCAGAACTCTGTCACATCTTCCAACACAGCTGTCCAGTTAAAAAAATTTCTTGAACCTTTATAGCATGTACCATTTTCATATGTTTTTTTAATGTATTTAGCCTTAGCTGTCACATTCGTTTCTTTACCACTTATGTTCATTTGTCCCTGAGGAAGGTCTTGTGGTTGTAACATTAGCAATTTCTTTGTTCTTTGTTCTAGTAAGGCTTAAAAGTAATCCCAGGCAGAAACTGCTACAGAGGAATGAAGTGTTAAGAGACTTCACAATACTAGGTCCAGCTTTATGAGTTAGGGTGGCCAGTTCCCTTCCTCACTGCCTTTGCCTTCCCAAACTCAAGAGCAGAGTCAGGCACAATTTACAGCTGGGTAGACCAGAGTTTGACAGTACCAGATTAGATCCCAGAACCTGGAAACTTTGCAGCGAGAAGCAAACACTCTAACCGCTTAGCCGGTTAATGTTGAGTAAGGCTTAGATTGCTGGTTTGTGTTTATCCAACCGTATCTAAATCCAAGAAAAATGTGTCAATACTTTGCCATCTGTCGATTTATTATTTGTATGTTTTCTCTTATAAAGATAAGGTATGTATTGCACATTGTCCTTTAACAAGCTTGTATTCTCATAATATTTTTGTTTAATAACTTCAGATTAATGAATGAATGTGCCTATTCACTGCTTAAGTAGTACGGCTTCACTTCTGAAGCTCACCCCCACATGCACTACATCTGCATCAAAGTACTTGTTTTGTACAATGAGGTTGCCAGCCCCACGCACAGCTCACCTTAATCGCCACCTGATGATATGCCTAACTGGTACAGTGGTCCTGTTTTTCCTTTGTCTCCCCAGAAAACCATCATGGAACCTCAGACGATGTAACGTGAGATCATCATCGTCATCATCATCGTCCTTCAACAAATTTACGCCAAATCTTCCTGTCCCGTGCCGTCAGCTCAAGCTCTTTCCATGTCTTCTGCGTGACTTTCATGATTGTCTCCAGTTCTCTTCTCTGCGTGTTCCTTGATCTTTACCCTGGGGATTCCAGAACAAGGACTGCCTGGTAGGGCTATCATTAGATTTCCATGAAGTGTGTGTCCTTTCCATCTCCAGCTTCTTCTTCTCATCTCTTGTTCCACAGGCAGTTGTCTGGTAATGGGAGATATTGTTCGGTTATTCAGTCTGGTCAATTGTATTGTTTTCTTTTATGGTTCAGCGTCAGTAAAATGTTTATAGTTCTCTCATATATGAAATAATGTGTACACTACTCACCAGTCGGAAGTTGTTTCGATTCACTACTGTACAAAAGACAATGTGATGATGATTGCCCTTTGTCTTCTGCCAGTTTTTGTGCAGGAATTTCCTATTGTTTTTTTTACTAAAAGTCTAACCAACAAGGCATTGGTGAGGGGAAAGGTTAAGGAACGTCCATCTTGCTTGCTATCATGCCATAAAGCTTTAAAGGTGTTTTATGCCGATAGCTGCCTCTCACAACTGTTCCACATTGCCTTCATGATTTAAGCAACAACTCTTTGTCAATGGAAGTAAGAAAGAGAATTCTTCAGTGTTATATAGAGCCAGTCCTAATATTCTGAAGTGAGTCATGGACAATTAGCGAAGAAGCTTATGTGACCCTGGAGGTCACTGAGATGTTTTACAAAAAGAATGGTAAAAATACCATGGACAGCTAAAAATAATATTGAGGGTGTCCTCAAAGAAGCCAGTATGCACAGGAAGCTTATTGCTGATACTAGAATGATCAGTCCACTTTCTTTGTGCATATTATGAGAAGAAGAAAGCTAGAATAACAAAAAAATATAAGGAAAAAGAGGACAACAAAGATACAAGATACTAGTTAGTTTGGCATCATAGTATGGAAAGAAATCAGAATTAATCAATAGTTATGGAAACTGAAGTTGTGGAGAGACATGATCACCTACCTCACCAGGCATGGAGCTTGAAGAAGAACTCACCAGAAGCTTGAAAGAAAGGACTGTAAATCATTCCATTACACAATGACATTAAATCTTAGTAAAACCTCAACTTAATTCAAATTAAACACGAGAGCTGTATTTGGCACCACTCTGCCTCATAGCCTTTAATCATTTCCCTTTGTGTTCCCTACGGAGCATGGCGCCTGGACTTCATCTAGTTCCCTTTATTATGCACATGGATGCATCAGTACAAGCATTCACTCTGACATGTAACTAAATATCTGTACAGACACAGACATGCACAGGAAATTATGACACATATAAGTGAATACATGTGTACATCCACCCATTCTGTTGTAAATAATTGAGTGGATTTACTCGTAAGCCCAGTCACAGTAACATATATTAAGTGAATACACAGACACTCATGTTTATGCATACAAGTGAACACAAACACTTAATTAGCTGAATGGTGTAACACCGTAACATCTTTTTGTAATTTTATTTAATTGTAATTTTTTTTGTGTGAACACAGAATATCTGGTGACACTTTCTGAAGAATATCATTTGTTTCTGTCTTTCAACTAAACTCATCAAAAATTGTTTGATCTGAACTATAGCTGCTTGATCACTCCATGTAAGAGACATGGGTTACATGAGCATTCAGAAGCACACTGATACTCAATTGTGCCTCCTTAGGGAACCTACCTTTTTTTCCAAAGCTGTTTTTGTAGGTGAGTTTCAAAGCTGTTTTTATAGGTGTGTATTTCTAAAGCTGTTTTTGTAGGTAAGTGTTTCCAATCTGTTTTTGTAGGTGGGTGTTTTCAATCTGTTTTTGTAAGTGAGTGTTTCTAATCTGTTTTTGTAGGTGAGTGTTTCCAAAACTGTTTTTGTAGGCGAGTGTTTCCAAAACTGTTTTTGTAGGCATGTGTTTCCATAGCTGTTTTTGTAGGTGAGTGTTTCCAAAACTGTTTTTGTAGGTGAATGTTTCCAAAACTGTTTTTGTAGGCGAGTGTTTCCAAAGCTGTTTTTGTAGATGAGTATTTCCAGAGCTGTATTTGTACGTGAGTGTTTTCAATCTGTTTTTGTTGGAGAGTGTTTTCAGTCTGTTTTTTTAGGTGAGTGTTTCTTAAGGTGTTTTTGTTGGTGAATGTTTCTAAAGCTGTTTTTATTGATACATTGCGAGTGTTTTGCTTATGCAGTAGAGTTTACAGAAGAGTTTGATATGTTTGAAACAGTAGATACGTACAGTTTATTCTCTAGAAAGACATAAAACTCAGAATAGTCTCAAGACGTTCGAGGTAAAATGTTATAATGCAAAATCTTTGTACAATAAATGATTTCCTTGCATTTCCTCCACTGTTCTATTTTTTTTATTGCATATGTTTATGTTTGTGTGTGTATATATATATATATTTATACCAGGTCGCTTCAAAAAGTTCCCGGAATTTGTGTATTGTATAGAAATAATTAACAATACAATTATTTACACTACATTTCCTTCAAAATAGTTCCCTTCGGCAACTACACACTTTTGCCAACGTCCATACAGCTGTTGGAAACATTCCTGGAACCCATTCTTTGACACCTCTCAGCTGCTTTGTCGCATTGGTGATAACGTCCTCAGAATCCTTGAATCTCTGCCCTTTCAGTGCCAATTTTAGGCGAGGGAACAAGAAAAAATCAGGCGGTGCCAGTTCTGGAGAATAGGGAGGATGTTCCAGGGCAGTCACATTGTGCATTGTGAGGTACTGCTTCACCAGTAGGGATCGATGTGCTGGCGCATTGTCATGCAGCAGAACCCAACTGTTTGTTCTCCATTTTTCTGGGCATTTTCTTCTGATTGCATCTCTTAGATGACAGAGGATATCAACGTACATTTCCTTGTTAACTATTCCGCCTTCAGGAATGAATTCATGATAGACTATTGTCAGGAATTCATTCCTGAAGGCTGAACGGTTAACAAGGAAATGTACGTTGATATCCTCCTGGGAAAAAAAAAAATTCCAACATAACTTTTCCTTTGCTCTTGTCCAAATGAAATTTCTGTTTCCACGGAGATGAGGGTGATTTCCATTCAGAGGACTGACGTTTTGTCTGAGGCTCGTACAAAAAAACACCACGTCTCGTCTCCTGTGATTATGTTGTTGAGAAAATGGCTATCTTGATCAGCCACAGTGATTAGGTCTCCTGCCAGTGTCAGTCTCGTTTCTTTCTGTTCAGGAGATAACATTTTAGGAACCATGTGTTGACAAACACGGTGCATGTGCAGTTCATTGTGGAGAATACTGTGGCAACTTACAACTGATATTCCAACTTCTGAGGCTATTTTCTCTACACTTAGTCTTCTGTCATCACGAACAATGTTCCGAACACGCTCAATGTTTTCACTGTTTATCGAGGTAGGCGGTCGTCCGCTACGTGGATCATCATCGACACTAACATGACCTTCACAGAAACGTTTGTGCCACTCAAAAACTTGCGATTTCTTCATTGCGGTATCACGATATGCTTTATTAAGCAAGGTTACTGTCTCTGAGGGTGACTGTTGCGTGCATATTTTGACGCACATTTTACAAAAATCGATATGGCTATTTAATATGGGAAAAATATAGACATGCATTCATTTGTGTATGAAAATGCTGTTTATGGTAAAAGCGAGATAATCCATGTTTGATTCACACTTTTAATTATAGGAGTAATCGTTCTGGATATTGATCCAGCGCAAGGATATTGCGCTTGCGTTTGTACTTATTTTTTAGGGCCAGAAAATATATTAATTTGCTTATTGTGTTTATGGCCTGAATTCATATGTATTACATATTATTAGTACAAGTAGAATCAGTCCTATATTGTATATTTTGGATTGGTAGGAGGGACTAGATTCTTGTATTCCGGTCTAGCGGAAGTATGAGTTGTTTTGACAAGTCGTGATGAGTTCCGATGTACTGCTTACAAATGGCGGGGTACGTTTTTCTAGAGCTGGTCCTTTCGTCAGAAAAAGATGTCTTACGAAGTGGTTTTTTCTACTGAAGGAGATGGTGTCTCTACGATAGTTTGTGTTAGAGACTCTCCTTATGTCAGTATATAGATGATTCGGACTCCAGGTAAACCCAGCTCCTATTTTGATGATCTCTCGTCGGTTAGGCCTAGCTTGACTTTTTGGGCTTCGCTATGCTAGTGTCGTGTTTTGTATCGACGAAGATGACAGATTTTCCTGCAGCGGTTATGGCTACGTGAATTAACCTGATCACCGTAGAGCTGTATGGAAACATTTATGAAATCCTTTATATACCCATTATAAATTAACTCTGGCTTATATTCTCCTTCCTATGAATGAGTGAACGACAACTCAGGGAGGCAGCCATGTTGGATTTCGGTCATCATCTGTTTTGATCACTGCCAAGAGAACAGATTATTTATCCTATTATCGGACAGTGAGAGGGAGATCTCAATCTTGCTAGAAACCCCCTTCGTGGTTTCATAATATATGCTACAAACTATGGACGTCAAGTAACTTTCGTTATTTATCGATCCGCCTTCACTGACGCGTTTAGTCAGATAGGGGGATGTGGCCATAATGTATCATGACATTGAACTTTTGATGTACTGCCCATTATTTCTGAATGTGTCATGACTTCAGATCTGCTATGTATACCTACAAATTGATATGTCAACGAACCATGATGTACTCGTATGTCCCAGTGTGTACGTCTGAATAAATTGAGTAAACTAAGATTCCAGCAGTCTGCATTGGTGCCTTGTAGACACAAGTGTGAGTGGTTATATTGGTCAGCACACGAACAGTACACCATTCGCGGTAATCACACTCTACACTTCTACTTCATACATACACCATCCTGCGTTGGCTGAAGTGACCAAGTTTAGGGCCTGCTTCCCCTGGAGCCTTTGCCTTCCCTAACTCAGGACTAGGGTGAGTTACCCATTTACAGCTGGGTAGACTGGAGCATGCCTGATCTCAACAACACACCACTCTTCCTTACAGAGCAGACAGACTGATACTTTACAGTGTGTGTGTGAAAGCAACTTTACAGAGTGGAAAGAAGAAAACAAAAACTTTACAGTGGCGAGCCAGATTCCTGGGTCCAGCTTACGCAGTTTTGTGTTGAGAATCACAGTTTACAGCTGAAAGAACATTTGTTTGAACACATCAACACCATTAGGACAGCTATACAGTCGATGTCAGCTTGACCTGTATTACCGATAGGATGCTGTATCTAGGTCAGCGCTTGTTGACAGTTTTTCGCTGTACAGACAGTATTACACAGGACAGTGGTATCAAGTATAGAAAATATCTGGAGCAGTATTGTTGACATTTCTCAACGTACAGAAGAATCACAGTGTTGTTGAACATAAAGTGCATAGTTCATCGTGGGATCTTCATATGCTCAAAAGAGAAAAAATTGACAGTGTAATAGTTTAGAATTAAATCTATTACTCAATAAAGTGGCAAGTTATTAGAATTAAAATAAACTGTGCCTGCTTTACAACACCATACCTGCAACACATTCCATTCATGACATAAATTATATTGTATGCTATATGCTATTTATGCTTACATGTTATTTGTTATGTATTAAATTAATTTATGTTCTGTGTGACTAGTACAAGGTATGCCGAGTTACATTGGTCTGGTACTAGTATTCGATAGGTACACATTTTCTTAATTGGAAATTTGTTAGCAACAATTTGCTGCTATTTCTGTTAGTTGTGATGAGGTGTTCTTTTCTTCGTTGTTTTTGTTAATAATTTTGTGTTCCTTAGTTTTGTTTGATTTGTTTGTATAATTGTAGGTCTCATCTTTCCTTTCATTTCAGTTTTTTACACCCTTATGTTTATACACTGTGGCGTTATTTGTCTTGTCATTTTATTATTGCAGTTATCATCACGGTTTCTGTGATCATTTTTTTTTTCATTTCTCCTATTTAATTTAATTTGATCTCTGCAAATGTGTTCATATTGTCTTTTCTTGTTTGTCCTTTGTAATGTCTTTAGTTGACATATGACGTATAGTGGTATACACTGATAGTATAGTACAGATCAGTACTTTATGATTGTTATTGTTATAAAACAAAATGTACAAGACCTTTGTAAGGCTTGTCTCCCAAGTGATTGGTAAAGGGAAATATTTTTTCCACAGGTACCCAAGTGATCTTTGATTACATTGAGATATACAAGACCTTTGTAAGGCTTGTCTCCCACAGTATTTGAGATACAGTTATTGTGTCCACAGGTACTCAAGTTATCATTGGTTATTATAAACCATACAAGTTTGGACTAAGACTAAGTCTATGGTATAGACTTGTCTCTCATTAACGTGAAAGAGGGTAATTTATTTACTTTTTCAGGTTTCTGATTTAAGCAGACAATATGTCTACATTAGATTATTTTATTGCTCAAGGAAAATCTCTTGATAAGACTGGAAAAGATTTAGAACAATGGGCTGTTGCTCAATATGACAAAGCATTAGCTGCAGAAGAGAAAAAAATTGCTGCTGCTGTTGAAGAAAGAAAGGCTGCTGCTGAGGAAAAAAAAGCTGCGGCTGAGGAGAGAAAACTTCAAATAGAAGAAAAAAAAGCTGCTGCAGAAGAAAGGAAAGCCTTAGCTGAAGAAAAAAGATTAGAAAAAGAAGCTGATACTGCTGCTGAACTTAAGAAATTGCAGATGCAAGTGGAGGAAAGGAGATTTGAGGCAGAACAGAAGAAATTAGAAGCTGATGCAGAGCAGAAAAAATTAGAAGTTGCTGCTGCTGCAGAACAGAAAAAATTAGAAGCTGCTGCAGAACAGAAAAAACTAGAAGTTGCTGCTGCTGCAGAACAGAAAAAATTAGAAGCTGCTGCAGAACAGAAAAAACTAGAAGTTGCTGCTGCTGCAGAACAGAAAAAATTAGAAGCTGCTGCAGAACAAAAAAAAATTAGATAGAGAAGCTGAAGAGAGAAAAGCAATAAGAGAACATGAGTTTGAATTAGAGAAATTAAAATTGACATGTATGAGTAATGTTAATCAGGCATCTGGTGGTAATGGTAAACCCTTTGTATATAAGGTCAAGGTACCAGCGTTTAACCCTACCAGTGATGACATAACATTTTGGCTTTCTAGATTTGAACGGGCTTGTCGATCTCATAATGTTGACAAATCACAGTATGTGAATCAGTTGTCTGAAAATCTAAAAGGGGAGTCTCTGAGTAAGTTATATTTTGTTGAAGAGGCCGACAAAGATAATTATGATGCTGTTAGGGCAGCTTTGATAAAGAGATATCAGCTGTCTGAAGAAGGTTATCGTCTTTTGTTTAAAACAATGAGACCTGAGGTAGGTGTAGAATTCTCAGAATTCATCTCAAAAGCACGAATTACACTTTCACGATGGATTGAATTATCCAAAACAGAGAAAACATTTGATGGTCTTACGGATTTATTGCTAAGAGACAAGGTCATGTCTTCTGTAAATAAATCATTCCTAGAGTTCTTACATGAGCGTAAACCTAGTACAATAAAGCAAATGGAAGAATATTGTGACCAGTATGCCACGGCACACCCTGACATGATTCTTAGTAACTCTAACATTAAAGAGAGTATGCCAGTTGCTTCGGCAACAGAATATAATCAGAATTACTCACACAAATTCCAAGGAGCTAAAAATAAATTTGATAAAAAGGTTAATTGGAATAAGTATCAAAACCAAGATAACCGCTCAAATCAGAGTTCTTCTTTGAAGAACTGGAATCGGGCTGATAGTCCTCGACACGCGAGGGGTACCCATAATGTTAGAAATTCTCGGAAAGGGAGTAGCTATAGGAACTACCCAAGTGCTTCATGGAGACAACAGAAACAATATTACAGGGATACTCAATATAACGAGCGTGATGATTATGATCATGAATATTATGATTCAAACCCAAATAGGGGTTATAACAGAGGCAATAATAATTATAGAGACAATTATAACCGAGGTAGATCACAACACAAAAGACATGGTAAATCTTATTACCAGGCTAACTCTGCACAACAGGAGTTCCACGACACCGATAATCAGAATAATGATAAAAAAGACTCCAATAGTGTAGCAAATTCCGCTTTCGATTTTGCTAGAGCATCTGAGTGTTCGCAATGCAAAACATTATTCGATCCAACCACAGTGTCTACTTTAAGCTGCGGTCACCCACTTCCCGCTCTTCATGCGTCAATTGCGCATAATGGAAGGGGTGCTCTTGTCTTTAATAGGGGCCTAATAGATGGTACTCCGGTATCAATTCTTTTCGACTCGGGGTGCACTACCATTGGAGTGAGGCAATCACTCGTAAATCCTTCTCGAGCTACAGGCAATATAGTCAAATGTGTAACATTTGGTGGCACATTGGAGAAGTACTCCACTGCCATTATCAATATTGCTACGCCTTTCTTTACAGGAGAGGTGCAAGCATGTCTCTTGCCGAATCCGATCGCTGATCTTATCATCGGTCGCATTCATGGAGTGAAAGAATGCACTCCACAGCAAATTTCTAATTGGGAAAATGTTAATATGCAATCGGCTAATGCAGTAATCACTAGGGCTCAAGCTCTTAATATGCCACAATCTTCACATTCTGAAGATAATGATGCGCAGATCCAAGATGATCCCTTGGAGATTTCCCACGATTCCTTTATCAAACAGCAGGAAGATGATCCTACTCTAAAGAAATTCTTTACTCTGGCAACAAAAGGTGATCCGAATAAGGATACAAATCGTAAATCTTGGATTACGATGAAGAATGGCGTACTTGTACGTATGGTACAAGACTCCGCTAAGTCCATTCATTCTCAAATCCTTGTGCCTAAAAATATGAGAGTTAAAATCTTACAGCACGCTCATGATTCGCAGTGTGCTGGCCATATGGGTTTTTCCCGTACTAAAGCTAGAGTTCTTCAATCTTTCTTTTGGCCTGCTGTGAATAAGGACATACGAATCTATTGTCGATCTTGTAAAGTATGTCAAGAGATTAAATCCAGAGGTCCACGCCATGATGCACCTATTCAGGCTGCAGACATTCCCATTCGGCCATTTCAAAAAATGGCGATAGACATCATTGGTCCATTTAAGATAAAGTCTGCTAGAGGACACCAATTTATTTTGACGTGTGTTGATATGTGCACACGTTGGCCGGAGGCTGTTCCTCTAAAGAGCATAACTACTGCTGATGTCGCAGATGCTCTTTGGTTAATATTTTCTCGTCTGGGGTTTCCAGCAGAAATATTATCCGACCATGGTACCCAACTCATATCGGATACCATGTCTCAAGTAATGTCGACTCTGAAGATAGAGAGATCGCTGAGTAGTATTTATCATCCTATGTCCAATGGGATGGTGGAACGTTTGAATAGAACTCTGAAAAACCTACTAGGTAAGATAACAGAAGATCATCCTCAGGATTGGGATAGGGTTTTACCCGCGGCTCTCTTTGCATATAGAGAGGTCGCCAACGAACATACAGGATTTTCTCCCTTTGAACTTGTCTTTGGCGCGAACCGCGAGGTCCTATGTCCTTACTTCATGATCTTATAACTGCTGATAATATTGTCGATGACACAAAATCCTCTTATGAATATGTCATCGCACTTAGACACAAGATTATTGAAGCATGCAAATTGGCAACTGCTTCTTCTGAATTTGCGAAACAGAAGGCAAGGGAATTTGCCAATAAAAAGAGATGTTTGCGTCAACTTTGTCCAGGTGACAAAGCATTTGTCTTGCTACCTTGTAGGGAAAATAGACTTCTCATTTCTTGGAAAGGTCCGTACGATATAATATCAAAAGTTTCCGATGTTGACTATATCGTCGATATTGACGGGAAGCGTAAAACCTTCCACATCAACATGCTCACGGAATTCCATGAACGTCCTGATTATTTACAACCTGTTTTCCAGGCAACGGACGATTTTCCAGTCCAACATGGACAGTACTCATCTCTGTCAGTAATACAGGATGAGGAAACGAGTTTCTCGGATGTAAATTTACCTTTTCCACTGATTCCTCTTCACTCTAATGAATCATGGAAAGATGTTGCAATTTCTCCAGAATTATCTCCAGGAGAGCAGAAACAAGTTTCTACTATGTTAGAACAATTTCAGGATGTCCTTACTGACATTCCTGGTCAAACTGATGTCATTCAACATGACATTATTCTTACTGACCATAGTCCTATAAGAGTCAGACCGTATCCTATCCCGATACATTTTCAAGCACAGGTAGAGAAAGAGTTAGATGAGATGATAGAGTTAAAAAATTATTGAACCATCCACATCAGCATATTCTTCGCCGATGGTTATAGTACGGAAAAAAAAGACAATAACATACGTCTTTGCGTGGATTATCGCAAATTGAATCAAGTGACTAAATTCGATGCTGAACCTATGCCTTTACTAGAAGAGCTACTTACGAGACTATCGAATTCTCACTTCTTTACTAAACTCGATTTGTCTAAGGGATATTGGCAAGTTCCACTATCCGAACACGCCAAACCGTTTACTGCTTTTTCGACGCCTAGGGGTCTATTCCAATGGAATTTCATGCCTTTCGGTCTTATGAACGCCCCTGCTACATTTGTACGCATGATGCGTCGAATCCTATCTCATCGCTCAGATGTCATTGCGTATCTTGATGACATCTGTCTTTTCAGTGATACTTGGAACGATCACTATAATGGTATAAATGAACTATTGTCTATCTTACGCGAGCATAACCTGACAGCGAAACCATCGAAAGCATGTATTGGTTTTAGCGAAATATCTTTCTTGGGACACCATGTTGGTCATGGGTTCCTAAAAACAGAAGACCATAATACAAGTAAGATACTTAACATTTCTATTCCTAAGACTAAAAAGCAAGTACGAAGTCTCTTAGGTCTAATACAATTTTATGGACGATTCATCCCGAATCTGTCCTCCATTATGTCACCTCTTTCTTCCTTGCTAAAGAAAGGGTCTCCTAATGTAGTCCATTGGACTCAAGAATGTCAATCCTCTTTGGATAAGGTTAAAACTATGTTTTCTACTTCACCTATCCTAGTATTGCCTTCTAAGGATAAGACATTTATTCTTCGTAGTGACGCTTCATCCACCGGGATTGGAGCTGCACTAATGCAAGAGTACTCTGGAACTCTGCATCCTGTGATGTATATTTCTCGGAAATTAAATGCCGCAGAGAAGAATTACTCGGTCCTAGACCGTGAATTATTGGCTATGGTTTGGTCAATCCTTAAACTGCAAAGATTTCTTCTGGGCGCGCATTTCATTGTGGAAACTGACCAGAAAGCTCTTACGGCTATTCAGAGTAAAAATCTGAAGAGCGCGAGATCAACGCGATACGCAATTGCTCTACAGCCATTTCATTTTTCGGTGCGAGCTATTCGTGGGTCAGAAAATGTGATGGCAGATATTTTGTCTAGATGCCCACATGATTCATAACTGTTATACAACTTTGATACAGTTGTTTCTATGTTGAAATGTGTACACATATGTAATATATCATATATTGATTGTAACACTACTTAGCGGTTCATTCATATTTATTCACCGCTGATCTTTCAATGTTTTTTGTCTTTGATGATCATGATGTTAAGATATCTTAGATGAAATTTATTTATAAACTAATGTGAAAATTGTGTCATTGCTAATATTGTAGTATGCGTTGGTGACACCTCTCTGGAAATATTTATACTTAGAGAAGTACTTTCTCTAAGGTCATAAAACTTATGCTTATCATCTGCGCATTGTTATTGGTGCGTTGTGAGCCTATTGTATGTTGCTCCTAGATGTATTTCAAAAAAAAAAAATGTACCATTTTTTTTTTTCCCGAGGGGTGTGGTAATCTGTTGCGTGCATATTTTGACGCACATTTTACAAAAATCGATATGGCTATTTAATATGGGAAAAATATAGACATGCATTCATTTGTGTATGAAAATGCTGTTTATGGTAAAAGCGAGATAATCCATGTTTGATTCACACTTTTGATTATAGGAGTAATCGTTCTGGATATTGATCCAGCGCAAGGATATTGCGCTTGCGTTTGTACTTATTTTTTAGGGCCAGAAAATATATTAATTTGTTTATTGTGTTTATGGCCTGAATTCATATGTATTACATATTATTAGTATAAGTAGAATCAGTCCTATATTGTATATTTTGGATTGGTAGGAGGGACTAGATTCTTGTATTCCGGTCTAGCGGAAGTATGAGTTGTTTTGACAAGTCGTGATGAGTTCCGATGTACTGCTTACAAATGGCGGGGTACGTTTTTCTAGAGCTGGTCCTTTCGTCAGAAAAAGATGTCTTACGAAGTGGTTTTTCTACTGAAGGAGATGGTGTCTCTACGATAGTTTGTGTTAGAGACTCTCCTTATGTCAGTATATAGATGATTCGGACTCCAGGTAAACCCAGCTCCTATTTTGATGATCTCTCGTCGGTTAGGCCTAGCTTGACTTTTTGGGCTTCGCTATGCTAGTGTCGTGTTTTGTATCGACGAAGATGACAGATTTTCCTGCAGCGGTTATGGCTACGTGAATTAACCTGATCACCGTAGAGCTGTATGGAAACATTTATGAAATCCTTTATATACCCATTATAAATTAACTCTGGCTTATATTCTCCTTCCTATGAATGAGTGAACGACAACTCAGGGAGGCAGCCATGTTGGATTTCGGTCATCATCTGTTTTGATCACTGCCAAGAGAACAGATTATTTATCCTATTATCGGACAGTGAGAGGGAGATCTCAATCTTGCTAGAAACCCCCTTCGTGGTTTCATAATATATGCTACAAACTATGGACGTCAAGTAACTTTCGTTATTTATCGATCCGCCTTCACTGACGCGTTTAGTCAGATAGGGGGATGTGGCCATAATGTATCATGACATTGAACTTTTGATGTACTGCCCATTATTTCTGAATGTGTCATGACTTCAGATCTGCTATGTATACCTACAAATTGATATGTCAACGAACCATGATGTACTCGTATGTCCCAGTGTGTACGTCTGAATAAATTGAGTAAACTAAGATTCCAGCAGTCTGCATTGGTGCCTTGTAGACACAAGTGTGAGTGGTTATATTGGTCAGCACACGAACAGTACACCATTCGCGGTAATCACACTCTACACTTCTACTTCATACATACACCATCCTGCGTCGGCTGAAGTGACCAAGTTTAGGGCCTGCTTCCCCTGGAGCCTTTGCCTTCCCTAACTCAGGACTAGGGTGAGTTACCCATTTACAGCTGGGTAGACTGGAGCATGCCTGATCTCAACAACACACCACTCTTCCTTACAGAGCAGACAGACTGATACTTTACAGTGTGTGTGTGAAAGCAACTTTACAGAGTGGAAAGAAGAAAACAAAAACTTTACAGTGACTTCTCAAGCAAAACACAAAATTTGACATTTGTACGTTGTTCAATCAAGGACATTTTCAACTCCGACGATGCTACGTGCACACCACACAAACAGACTTTGTAACTTCTGTTCGAGAGTACATGTGAAGGTTACATCAGCCAAGTCGTTTCCTCAAGGTCACTACCAACTTATAAAACTATAATCTCCATGATATAATCACTCATTCAAACATGAGTCGACTATTCCGGGAACGTTTTGAAGCTACCTCATGTGTGTATATATATATATATATATATATATATATATATATATATATATATATATATATAGATATATATATATATATATATATATATATATATATATATATATATACGAGGGGCGTTCAGAAAGTAATGCACCACATCGTTTTTCTCAGCAATAATAAAGATAGAAGCATGAAATTTTGCACACTTCAAATATGGCATGTCCCAATTGTGTGCACCAAATTGCATTGCAACCGGCCAAATAATACGGCTGCCCTAAACCGTTGAAATGGAGCATGTTAGCAACTTGCGTTATAAGCAGCGAATTGTGATAGAATTTCTCGTTGCAGAGAAGGAAACTGTTGTGAATATTCACAAGCGTCTATGTGATGTGTATGGAAGTTTTGCAGTCGACAGGAGTACAGTCAGTCGCTGGGTTCAGAGAATCAGGAAGTGGAGATACGGATCTGCTTGATTGGCCGCGCTGTGGACATCCTGCCACAGCCACCAACGCAGAAATGTTGAAATGCGCTGAGGGCATTATTCTTACTGATAGGCGAATCACTACACAACAGTTGGCCTTACAGCTGTCAGTCAGCATTGGTAGTGCAAATGCAGTAATAAAAACTCTCGAATTTTCTAAGGTTTGTGCAAGATGGGTTCCTTGAAGTCTCACAAATGACCACCGATTGCAAAGGAAAGCAATTTCTTCTGAATTGTTGGAGCATTTCAATGCTGATGGAGAGAACTTTTTGGCTAAGATCGTTACAGGTGACGAAACCTGGGCACATCATTTTGAACCTGAGACAAAAAACACAGTCAATGGAGTGGCATCATCCACAATCACCAAGAAGAAAGAAATTCAAGACAATTCCTTCAGCTGGAAAGGTCATGATCACTGTCTTTTGGGACATTGAAGGTGTGATTCTTGTGGACGTTATGCCAAGAGGAGAGACAATCAATTCGCAAGCTTACATTAAGACATTGAAAAAACTTAATCAACGTTTTCGCAGAGTTTGGCCGCACAATAATCCAGCAGACCTGCTTCTCCTTCACGACAATGCGCGCCCTCACACAAGTCTGGCAACACGGGAAGCAATCACCAAATTGGGTTGGACTGTACTACCCCATCCACCATATAGTCTTGATTTGGCACCCTCTGATTTTCATCTATTTGGTCCACTTAAAGATGCACTCCATGGGACAAGGTTTGAAGATGATGAAGGAGTGATTCATGCAGCGAAGAAATGGCTACATGATCAAGACAAAATCTGGTACGGGCTAGGAATACATGCACTTCTTTTGCGCTGGCATAAAGCCGTACAAGTTGATGTGGATTATGTTGAATAATACCGACGTTTACATGACATATCCATGTATATTGTGTATAAATTTCATGCTTTTGAATAAACAGCTCCTGAAAAACACGATGTGGTGCATTACTTTCTGAACGCCCCTCGTATATATATATATATATATATATATATATATATATATATATATATATATATATATATATATATATATATATATATATATATATACACACACACACACACATACATACGAGGAGGAGTCAAAAAGTAACCTTAATATTTTTTTATTAACAGAATAAGCACAAATAGGAATGAAAGCACTTAACTACTTTTCAACATAGTCCCTACCACGTTCAATTTAGCTGTAATGTTCCAGGATTGGGCTTTTACAGTCCCAGAAGAGCATGAGCATCAATTTGCCGGGCGGCCGCGTTGTACGGAACTTCTTTGCTTTTGGGAATGATGAATGTCGCCACTCTTGCTGGCTCGCTTAGTCTCTGGCTGGAAGTGGTAGACCCAGCATTCGTCACCAATTTATACGGTGTAGAAAGCCATCTCCTTCAGCTTCATAATGTTGTAACAGTGTTTCACAAACATCCACACGACGTTCTTTCAATTCGGGGGTGAGTTGTTTTGGTACCCGCCTACAGG
Organism: Oreohelix idahoensis; assembly: GCA_024509875.1. Classification (NCBI taxonomy): domain Eukaryota; kingdom Metazoa; phylum Mollusca; class Gastropoda; order Stylommatophora; family Oreohelicidae; genus Oreohelix; species Oreohelix idahoensis. Next base: position 280,129 of record JAMPIV010018373.1, on the reverse strand, counting down.
AGACTTTGTGGGACTGCAGCACGTCGTGAATAATGTGGTGCGCCGAGCCATGACTGATCTTCAATTCTCCAGCCACCTCGTCGATTGTTACCTGCCGGTTTTCCTGTATCACTCGTTCCACTGCAATGATAGCGTCAGGCGTAGTCGCAGTGTGATGCCAGCCGGAGCGAGCTGCATCAGTCACAGTTGACACCCTACTTTTAAACTTCCTGTGCCACACATAAACCCACTGAAGCGGCACACAAGCGTCCCCATACTGCCTCTTCATCCTCCGATGAATGTCTGCTGGTTTCTCACCCTCACTACCCAAAAAACGGATAACTGCACGCTGCTCTTCTCTTGTGCATGCTTCCAAGGGGGCAGCCATCTTGGCTATGGTTTGCTGACATCATACTTCCCATCAGGACGACAGGCCTGCGCGCACTGGTACCTCAAGCGGGAAGGCATAACATATCTGTAGTATGACCGTTTACTACATGATTTTGACTTATTGCCATATTAAGGTTATTTTTTGACTCCCCCTCGTATATATTGACAGTAGAATGTCAAAAGTTTAAATATAATCATTTTTTTGCACGCTTTACAGAGCATGTAGCCACCACTACAACTTGTCCTCTTACAGGAATTCTACATCAAGAATTCACATGCTTTTGCAGTGGTGGTGTCTGTAGCAATTTATTTTTTATGATGAGGTTGCCAGCCCCATGCACAACCTCATACAAGTTGCCTGAGGGTGCAGTAGCCCTAATTCTGTTGTTTTTTTTTTTGGTCTCTTCTGAAATTCCCGGGAACTCTTCAGGGCAAAAGTTTAGATATGGAGTAAGTGTAAAAGGAATAAAGAAGACAGGGAAAGACCTTTTTTGTCTGTCCCTGACGAAGGCCTTGTGGCCGTAACGTAGGTTTTTTTCTTGTCCTTTCTCCTTGTAAGACTTATTACTATTTGTGTGGTTTTTTTTTTCCATTCTACCGTTTTACCCCCGTCTTACGGCAGTTCTCCTCATGTACTCTTATCATGTACAAATAGCACAGGATTGGGGGGGGCCTCGGCTTGTTTGTGTTGAGGATCTGTGCCCCATTGGGGAGCTAAACGGTAATGATAATGAGATCTGCACTATTAATGAATGACACCCCAATGGATCTGATTTGAAAATTAGAGGCAGATGCATGTGCAATGAATTGTTGATTGATGAGATATATCCCTGTACCATAATTATCATAAGTATTATAATACTAATTACATCATATATTTCTCTGAGGTCTGTATCGAAAGCTCATAGGTAGATTTAATGCTCAAAAACAGCTGTTAAGTTCATTCTCATTAGTAATTCCATACCTGCCTGTGTCTATAACTTATACGAGGGTGAATCAAGTGAATATCGGAAATATGTTGTAACAATAAGAATAATCATGCCATTATATTGTAACTTGTCAATATTGTTGTCCTGGATGTCTCGAGTGTCATGCACGCGCCATCGTGGTGATGACGCATAAGGTGAAGTCATAATGACGTTTTAAAGATGGCCGCCCCGCTAGTGGAATGCACCAAACAGCAGCAGCGTTCTGTTATTCAATTTTTGATCAGTGAAGGGGTGAAACCAATAGAAATTCATCGGCGAATGAAGCTCAAGTACGGTAATGCATGCATGTCAAGGTCGCAGATGTATGAATGGTGTACAAAGTTCAAAAACGGCGTGATTTCTGTGACAGATTGTTCACTACCGGATCAGGCACACAGAGTAGTGACTCCAGAATCGATAGCAACCGTTGAACGACTCGTACAGGGAAACTGCCGATTGACTGTGGATGATATTGCCACACATCTTGACATCAGTCATGGTTCAGCACACCACATCATCTCTGATGTGCTACAGTACCACAAAGTGTCTGCAAGGTGGGTGCCATGGCAGCTTACTCCAGAATTGAAACAACGACACATTGATGCTTGTCAAGAACTTTTGCGGCGATTCAAAACAGAAGGTGGTGGTTTCCTATCAAGAATTGTTACTGGTAACAAAACTTGGGTTCACTACCACGAACCTGAAACTAAGCGAGCGAGCAAGGAATGGTGCCATCCCTCCTCGCCGAAACCGAAGAAGTTCCGCACGCAGCCATCTGCAGGGAAGGTAATGCTGACTCTCTTTTGGGATGAACAAGGCGTTATTTTAGAGCACTACATGCCTAGGGGCAACACTGTCACCAGTGCCACGTATACAGAGCTTCTCAGGAATCATATTCGACCCGCAATCAAATCCAAACGACGTGGACTTTTGAGTAAAGGTTTCCTTTTGCAACATGACAATGCTCGACCCCATACAGCTCATGCAACGACTGAAACCATCGAGGCCCTGCACTTTCAGTGTCTCCAACATCCACCATACTCGCCAGACCTAGCCCCACGTGATTTCCACCTGTTTGGACGACTCAAAGAGGCATTGGGAGGAAAGACATTCAGATCCGATGAAGAGGTACAGCGTCTTTGTTTCAATTCTGGAGTAAGCTGCCGTGGCACCCACCTTGCAGACACTTTGTGGTACTGTAGCACATCAGAGATGATGTGGTGTGCTGAACCGTGACTGATGTCAAGATGTGTGGCAATATCATCCACAGTCAATCGGCGGTTTCCCTGTACGAGTCGTTCAACGGTTGCTATCGATTCTGGAGTCACTACTCTGTGTGCCTGATCCGGTAGTGAACAATCTGTCACAGAAATCACGCCGTTTTTGAACTTTGAACTTTGTACACCATTCATACACCTGCGACCTTGACATGCTATAACTTATACGATGAATTTCTATTGGTTTCACCCCTTCGCTGATCAAAAATTGAAGAACAGAACGCTGCTGCTGTTTGGTGCATTCCACTAGCGGGGCGGCCATCTTTAAAACTTCATTATGACGTCACCTTTTGAGTCATCACCGCGATGGCGCATGCATGACACTTGAGACATCCAGAACAACAATATTGGCAAGTTACAATATAATGGCATGATTATTCTTATTGTTATAACATATTTCCGGTTTTCACTTGACTTACCCTCGTACAAGGGCATGTGGGTTTCCATACAGTTCATATGGAATATTATGCTTCTGCTACTGTTCTGACACCAAATATTCTAATGTCTATCAAGTCTTTGTTCACTGTTTAACTTAATGCTTTTATTTAATGTTTTGTAATGGAATAGTATTGATAAAATAACTTCATTCAGAATCACCAAATGATTTCTCCAGTTCCTAAATGTGCTGCAGATGCTGAAAGGTTAAGCGTTAGCTTTAGTTCTTTCCCCGTCATAATTTTGACGGGTATATTTACTAGTTCATATTATAATCTCAGCTGAAATATCCTATAGTTCTTATAATGTTTAACTGGTTTAAATTGTTTTTAGTTATATATTTCTTTTTTAAATAATGTAATACACAACTTAGAAAACAAAATGCAGACTAACTAGATTGTGCTGTTTAACATATTAGATTTAAAAACCAGTAACAGGTTATCACCATCGTGACAACAGTCTGATGAAATCAAAGAAATGTATAGAGATTAAAAGACAAAAAAATCATAATAAATTCAAATGTCAAGTTAGTCCTATTGTATGGCTCTGATGGTGGAGAACAACAAAAATAACAACCAAAAAGTGTCAGACTTTCGCTAATGGATAAAAAAAGATAGTCTCATAGCAGATACTAGAGTAGGGGAGCGAAGTGTTAAAGATTTCACAATACTAGATAAAGCTTCATCTTTGCCTTTCCTGACCCAAGAGTAGTGTCAGGTATCCATTTACAGCTGATCGACTGTTGCGTGACACCACTGTGTTTCCAACCCACTACCTTTGCCGCAAGAGGCATGCACTCTAACCACATATGCTGTCATTAATTGTGCTTGCTTAAAAAGAAGGACTGTAGTTTTATGGCATGATCACTAATGTGGAACTGATGACATGACCCAAACAAGTGCCAGAAGAACCAGAAGTGAGAAGAAGACGCTGGTGATGGCTAGGACACAAGACTGCGCACACTTGCTGATTGATTTACCAGACTGTCCTTGAAAGATTTGTAAGGTCATTATTGGAGGGAAATAGTTATGTTGTGCTTTTTCTGCTGCATATTCTCATGACGGCACATTCTCCTGTGGTCATGTTCTGGATGTATTGGTTATTAGGCTGTGTAACTTTAGAAATGGCATGGGGAGAAGTGTAAAAAGCCAATGGAACTAAAATTTTACTAATTAATTAACCACTGCTTTATCACAACATGTTTTGTATATGTACGGATATTATTTTTGTTTTTTTTTTTAAATCTTGCCTTGGTACATATTTGAAAAAAAAAAAAAAAAAAAAGTTCAAAATGCACTTTCTGTTACTCTGTCTCCTAATCATTATATAAGGGTGTATCAACTAGAGCGACTAAATTGGCCAAATGACGTTCTTTATTCATACTCACTAGAATTATAAATTCAAGAAAATGTGTCCAAAATGAAACATTCACCATTATTAAGGATGGGAACACAGTGCACATTGTTTCAACTGCCGCATAATTTAGTTCCCATTCCAAAAACTGCACCACGAAAAAGATTTCAACTTTGGTAGGAAAGATAGGACTAAAGTAGGAGTAGGAGCCACAGTAGCATAGGGGTTAGTGCACTGGCTTCCTAGCGCAGTGGTCTATGGTTCGATCCCCAGATGAGGTGGGATTTTTTTTAGGCCACAAACGGCTCCTGGGTTGACCCAGCCCCAAATGTTTACCAGAGCAACTCTGGGAACGTTAAGGCGGCCGGCGTGATGCTGACCACATCACCCCTAGTGTGCCGACGGTCAAGAAAATATAGGCCTAACACCATATTCCCAATATGCCTCAATGGGCGTGTAACGGTATCCTTTTCCTTTTTTTTTTATAGGACTAAAGTGATGGAGGTATAAGAGAATTAGGAGGTTTAATTTTTGTCTGGCTGTCATGTCACTGGCAACATTTTAAGATACAGATTTTGGTATGATTTTACTGAGTTAAAGAATGAGTTGAAGCCGCTTATTGGGTAACCTTTAACTAAATTATCTTAAAGATCTTGCTTATTAGCAGTAGTTTTTGCATTTTCTTGGAAATTTCAAACTGTATTTTTTTTTTTTCTCGTATTTTTCAGGATCCATCATTGGTGTTCTAGGTATAATTCTGTTTGGATCAGGCAAGTTGTTAATTATTTTGGTTGTGCGCATGTTTCCATTTTGTTATGCATTATTGTTTTCTTTTAAGTACATAAGCAGTATTCCCTTATTTTGAGGACCATAATTCAAAATTGTTATCTGAAAAATGCCGTATAAAATTCCCCAGCATTAAGAAATTTGAATGTTTAATTTTACTGCTTTAAAGTGACAGACCATCTTGTTCTTGCCTGAGAGGTGATGGTGGTTTCATGTGAATTTTCCTTGTAGAAAAAGAAACAAATATTGGCTAAGGAACTTCACATGAAATGGGCTGTGATTCTTGAAGGTCTTATGAATCAACAGTCACATCTAGAAGTTTCATTTAACAAACAGTTTAAAAATGAGGAGTGGAAAAACTGGATGGAGGCACCAAACCATCATTTAACACAAAGTTGACAAATGAAACAATCAACCATGCCACGACTTTGTGAATGAATGAATGAAATGTTAATTTAGGTCTGTGCAACATGACACATGTTAAGCCCATCAAGAAATGTGGGCTAATCAATACCCTTAGTGGAAGTAACAATGGTGAACGTTTAGAATACTGAGAAAATAGCTGGTCAAACAATAAGAGCAGCCAAATGAGCCTGACAGTAGAGATAAAGATATGTATCTATTGACTAAGGGATTCTGTGTCCAATAAGAATGTCATACTGTAGTGTTGTTTCAGTAAGTACAAAAATGCAAATTTGAGTAAAATATGCAATATATAATCATAGTCAGTTTTCTTTTTCTTTTCTTGCAAAATTTAAAAAAAAAAAAGTAAATATTGGTCCAGTATTTCTTTTGGGCTGAACATGCACAAGTCGTTTTGAAGTTTATACTGCTAATGCTATTTAATTTTGTCTCCAGAGTCCTTCTTTTTCAAAGTCCTGATTGGTCTTGGTGCCACTTGTCTTAGTTTCTTAATTGTAGATAATTATGAGGTAAGTATGAGTTTTACATATTTAGTTTCATAATTCCTTTATCACTGAGCATCAATTTATTTATGAGCATAAGTTCACAGTAGCAATATAAAAGGCAAAAGGAGCTTCTTTGCTTAGGAAGATACATGCAAATGACAAGAAATCAAATCAAACACACAGAGAGACAATTTGCTTTCTTTACCGATGCACAGTCAGTAATTGCAGAGATGAAAAGCCAAAATAATACAGACCTGGATGACCTCAGAATAGTGCTCAACAAACTATGTCAATGATTCAAAAGTGTTGTGATCCAATGGATCCCATCTTATTGTAACATCACCGGCAATGAAGAGGCTGACAGATTGGCAAAGTAAGGTGGAAATCTACCTCAGGCTTATACAAGCATAACTTTCAAGGAGGCAAAGAGTTTTATCAGATACAGAAACAAATGGGATGTAGAGCATCCAGATCACACACAAAATGATGCTTACTACCAGCCCAACAGAAGAGAACAAATGGTAATCTTCAGACTCCGCAATGGTCACAACAGATTGAGATACCATCTATTCAACAAGCTAAAGATAGGAACTACCAATCAGTGTAACTGTGGCACTAATAAAATGACTGCTGAACATCTGCCTCAGTTGCCCAACATATGCGGAACAGAGAAGGCGCATATGGCCGACACCAGTACCATTTGTGGAAAAGCGCTACAAAGATTCCAATAGCCTCAAACTCACTATTCAAGTAGACATCTGAGAGTGTACCAGTGGAATTACAAGGAACCAGACAAATACCAGTGGAACTGATAAGGAACCAGACAAATACCAGTGGAACTGATAAGGAACCAGACAAATACCAGTGGAACTGATAAGGAACCAGACAAATACATGTGGAACTGTTAAGGAACCAGACAAATACCAGTTGAACTTATAAGAAACCAGGCAAATACCAGTGGAACTGATAAGGAACCAGTCATATACCAGTGGAATTGATAAGGAACTAGACAAATACCAGTTGAACTGATAAGGAACCAGACAAATACCAGTGGATCAAGAGGTGATGAAAAGATGCTAGCATTGGAAGGACATACATAGAGGAAACCAGTTGATAACATTACAAACACTCCTTTTTCTTGAATCCCCAGGGTAGGAGAAATATAAATGAAGCACTTGGAGAAGAGAAATTGGAAAGAACAACACAACAGTCTGAACTATAACTAAAATGTAAAAGCACCATCAAGAGGAATAATACAGTACAGAGCACAGTATATACACAATCAAGAAAAATATCGCACTAAATGAAATGCATCCTGATATAATTAACAGTTCCATGTATATGGTAAATGGTTGAAAGAGTTGTGCTATGAAGAAAAGTGGCAAACGCGTAATTTGAAGAAAAAAATTGGAAAGAAACAATAGGGATAAACATGAAAGGCATTGAATGGTTGGTGCTGGATGGTTGGATCTGGCATGAATTTGCTGAAGGCCTATACTTCAGTGATGAAAGAATTTCAATGATTAATTAATCATGCCACATCTTATTATTATTATTCTTTTTTCACCTTCAGCTCCCCAAGGAGCACAGGCCCTTCAACAAATGTCTGCCAAGCCACATCCTGTCCCTTGCCATCACCTCAAGGTCTTTTCATGTCCTCGTTAACCCCTTCATGTCTGTTTCCAGTTCTCTTCTCCGTGACATCTTATTATTGGTGCACCATTTATGTTACCGGGGCCCCGAAAGGGGAGCAAAGAATAGTAACACTGTACCCTACCATGCATGTCGTAAAAAGCGACTAAGGAGGGTTGGGCATGGAGCTGGTTACTCCATCCCGTAAAAGACTTTTTACCAAAACACTTCAACAAACATGGACAAGTCAAATACAGAATATAAATCAACTCAGCCGCCCAATACAGAAGAAGGTCCTCTGGAAAGGAGGCACATGAAGCAACCCAGAGAAAGCCGAAAGGAGCCTCGGTTGCCGATTAACCTTTTTTCGTCTAGGACAATCTCCAGGATTGGCACATGGAGTGTTCGCACTCTATGTGAACAAGGGAAAACTGCACAGGTAGCAGCGGAAATGACAAATTACAGGATTGAAATCCTGGGTCTCTGCAGGAGACGGTGGAAGGGCAAAGACAGGAGAAGATTGATCACAGGAGAAATGGTGTTGTCCTCAGAACATGAGGAGAAAAGAGCCCACCACAGTGAAGGGGTGGCTATAATGCTGCATACATGCCACACTTAAAGGTTTACCCATAATCTGTACGGGGTGTTTGCGTTTTCAGATGTGTACGGGCCGTACACGGGTCTGTACGGGTTTTTTCGCCTAATTATTAACCCTTTCAGCACCATTATGACGTACGCCATATGGCATAAATCTTGACAATTTTTGTCGCTGTGCCGTACCGAGTACGTCACGGAAGTAGTGCGATACCTCGTTCCCATACACCTATAAAACGTACGTCCTATTTTAAAAGCACCAGAACTCTTCTGTTTACAATCGTATCGGCAATTGCTGGGCATAATCGGATTCAGCATTGAAAAATCTGGCCACTAAGCTTGAAACGAACAAAATATTTTACTGCTAGCGAATACGATAGAACTGATAATAGTGATTTTACAAAAGCGAAAGTTACAAACATGGACGCTGCCATACCGCCGAATCATAAACATGTTGTGGAAAAAGAGCACGAAAATTCTTGTTTGAGTTGAATTTATTCAACTTGAATGATTCTGACAACTCTTTTTACTGAGATTCTGGTAATCTTTACCTTTATTGCCGTCGAGTATGTTTAATATTTGTATTTTCGTACCATTTAGAGTTAAGGTTGAGGTTAGGTTTACGGTAGAAAGTGCGTAAGAAATGTAAATTTGAATAATAATACAAAATCTAAATGGTACGAAAATACATGCGGAGCTTTCGGCGACCGTCATTCCGATATGACCAAATTATGAAACTGAAAAAAAAACCCACAAAAGCAAGGCAAATTTGCATCTTAACCAGGTCAGAGAAAAGTTTATTTGGAGTTACTTCTCTTCTTAGTTTTAATTTCGTTTCTTTAAAAAACAATGTGATTTTGCCTTGGGTGATCATCATTACGGTCATCCAATGATTTATATTTATTAAATAATTAATTACTATCAATGTTTGATTGACACTAAAATTCGTATGGGTATAACGGCTATTCCAATTTTTGAAGTTCGGTAGAGAATATATAATATTGCGCCAGTTTATATTTTCATTGCTAGCTTTAAAAAATATATATATATATATATATATATATTTGATTTAAGATTCCTAAACCTAACCCATAACGCTTATTACTGGTCTCTTTAGATCTATACTTTTATAAGGCACTATAGAACACACACCAAACTGTTCTTCATTTCCACCATAAATTGTATTAATTTTTTTTGCAGAAATAGACTAAATGATGATACAGTCACAGCTTTTCTACAATACCGGTACAACATAAATTCTAACTCTTGTTGTTTAGGTTTTAAAGCAAGTGAAGACATGCTTAAAAAGGCAAAGGGCGCATGTCACTATGATGGTGCAGAACCATCTAATTGAATATATTTGTACATTAATTAACTCTATTGTTACGTTTTTCAGTCTGTACAGGTTTTGCGGGTCTCTGTACAGGGTTTTTGGATTTGTTGTACAGGTTTTTCATGTCTGAGGTGTGGCATGTATGATGCTGTCTAGGGAAGCACAGAAGGCACTTATAGAATGGGAAGCAATGGGACCATGAATTATAACAGCAATTTTTAAATCAGCCAAAAAGAAAGTAAATATAAATATCATCCAGTGTTATGCAACAACAAATGAAAAAGAAGAATCTGAGAAAGAAGACTTTTACACCAGACTACAAAATGTCTTGGACAAAAAGAAAAGAAAGGACATCACAATTTTTATGGGGGACCTAAACGCAAAAATAGGAACAGACAACACTGGTTTTGAAGAAATCATGGGAAAGCATGGATTAGGTATGATGAACGAGAATGGGGAACTATTAGCTAACTTCTGTGCTTCATATCAACTAGCTATAGGAGGAAGCATATTTCCACATAAAAGAATACATAAAGCAACAAGGATATCACCAGACCACAGAACTGAGAATCAGATTGATCACGTATGCATAAGTAAGAAGTTTAGGTCATCATTGCATGATGTAAAAGTTATGTAGAGGAGCAGATGTGGTATCAGACCACCGTCTTCTGTTGGCTAAAACAAAATTAAAACTCAAGAAATTTAAAACAGAATATAGCAATAGACAGCAGTGTGATATCTAAGAAATCAGGAAATAAGAGAAAAATTTTCAATCACAATATCCAACAAATACCAAGTACTCCAACAGCTGGAAGATGACGCAGATACAGAAGACCACTGGCAACAAGTAAAAAATATATGGAACGAGACATGTGAAGAAGTACTGAGAAAAAGAGAACATCAGCACAAAGCATGGATAACAACCAACAGAAACCATTACCAAGATAGAAGACAGGAAAAACAAGAAAGCAGATTTAAACAGAAGCAAAACCAGAAGCTCCAAAGCCAAGGTTTTCGACAAAACAGATCCTGTACAGACCAGATAGCCACATTGAGAATAATAGTTGAACAAAGTCTGGAATGGAATTCACCACTATACATCAGATTCGTGGACTATGAAAAGGCATTTGACAGTGTAGACAGAGAATCACTTTGGAAATTGATGAGGCATTATGGAGTTCCCATGAAGATCATTAACTTAATAAGGAAGACCTATGAAGACATGACATGCAGAGTTCTTCATGAAGGACAACTTACAGAACCGTTTAGGATTAAAATGGGAGTGAGACAGGGATGCCTCTTGTCTCCATTTCGTTTCTTACTAGCAATAGATTGGGTTATGAAAACATCGACATCACACAACAGAAATGGAATCCAGTGGAATCTGACTAAACAGCTTGAAGATCTGGATTTTGCAGATGACTTGGCTCTTCTGTCCCATAACCATAATCAGATGCAAGAGAAAATGAAAATTCTCGATGAAAGGTCACAACAATTGGGCCTGAAAATACACAAGTGAAAGACAAAGATTATGAGAATAAAAGCGGGACCCAAAGATGCAGCAATAGTTAATGCAGTCAGCGACCCATAGCTTGACTGCTTGCATCAGGACCAGCGAACCAGAGCTGGTCAAGACCGTACTTCACCTCCACGTGGTGGACCTGGAAACAGTCTGCAGCAGTGCAGTCTGGCTGAGCGAGTACGGATCGAAATGGGAAGGCAAACCCGGTCTCTAAAAAATGCCGTGCTGAAGTCGGATGTGTCGACCGAAAGGTGCAGATATCACAGCTACGGCGTAAACAGACACAACGCAACCACCGTCCTTTTCAGGGCGAACGAGGAAGAAGAAGAAGAAGAATAAAAGCAAGAAATGATAACAAGGTTGAACTTGAAGAAACACCACTAAAAGATGTAGAATCGTACACATATCTTGGCAGTAATATAGACAAAGTTGGAAGGACAGACAATGATATCAAAATAAGAATACAAAAAGCAAGAGGAGCTTTAATTGCATTGGGAAACATACGGAGAACAAGAGAAATCAAGTCCAACATGAAAATAAGAATCTCAAATGTCAAGTCAGTTTTATTGTATGGCTCTGAGACATGGAGAGCAACAAAAACGACAACCAAAAAGCTACAGACTTTTATAAACGGGTGATTGCGTAGAATAGAAGGACTGACATGGTATGACAAAGTCACAAATGTGGAACTGATGACAAGAACCAGACAAGTGCCAGTGGAACAAGAGTAGAGAAGAAGACGCTGGCGATGGATAGGACACAATGAGGAGACCTGTTGATAGCATTACAAGGCAGTCCTTGTTCTGGAATCCACAGGGAAAGAGAGGCAGAGGTAGACCAAAAAACACATGGAGAAGAGAAATGGATACAGAGGTGAAAATGATGAGGAAAACATGGAAAGAACTTGAGCAGATGGCACAGGACAGGAAGACTTGGCATGTATTTGTTGAAGGCCAATGCTCCTCAGGGAGCTAAAGGGTATTGATTGATTTATTATTATTGGTGCAGTGATTTATTTATTTATTTGTTTTTCGTGTTTCATTGCAGTCATAGGTTGTCATTCAGTGTAAGTTGTGAATATTTGTCCATATACAGGTCCGTTTCCCAGAGAAAAAAAAATGCTCGGGGACATCCGTGTTTTGAAAATCATAGCCAAAGTCACCCAAAAATCAGTTAGAAAATTATCCAAAAGTCGGCTGATAAAACTTTCTATTTTTTTAATATTTCAGTCTTCATGTGTTTGGATTCTGGGACATGGACCTGTATTTGTTTGTTTTCATCTTGTGTAGAGTTCCTTAAGTTCTTTGCTACAGGCATATGTTTTCTCCAATCTTCTCTGTTTCTGATTGTCTTTTTTAAATGTTTCTGTTGTCAAAATCATGTTGATCATGCTTTCAGTCTACATTATTGTTATGGTTTTCTTTTTGTTCTTCGCCTCCTCATCCTTCTGTCTAATATTTACTTAACTTTATTTCTCTATTCAGCTTCATTCTGTCCACATGATCTGTCTGCCTGTCTGTTTGCTGTTAAGATGTTAGTTAATCTGGGGTAAGATGGAGGATTGTGTATTATTACATGTATGTTTTATGCCCAGATGAAATTTGTATTAAACGGTTTACTCAATAATTTGTCTCAGAATTTGCGATTCTTCTTTGTGCTTAGATTAAGTAAGAAATGAAGAAAACCTGCGCCTGTGAGTCGTTAATAAATATAGGTAAATAGCAGGTACCCATAAGACAGAAAGAAGGAGGTCACCAGCCAACAGAAAAGAAATATAATCACCAGACAACAAAAAAGAAATATAATCAACAGACAACAGAAAAGAAATATAATCACCAGACAACAGAAAAGAAATATAATCACCAGACAACTGATAAGAAATATAATCACCAGACAACAGAAAAGAAATATAATCACCAGACAACAGAAAAGAAATATAATCACCAGACAACAGAAAAGAAATATAATCAACAGACAACAGAAAATAAATATAATCACCAGACAACAGAAAAGAAATATAATCACCAGACAACTGATAAGAAATATAATCACCAGACAACAGAAAAGAAATATAATCACCAGACAACAGAAAAGAAATATAATCACCAGACAACAGAAAAGAAGTATAATCACCAGACAACAGAAAAGAACTATAATCACCAGACAACAGAGAATAAATATAAGTGAGCCTGCCACTTATATTTTCTGTTATCTGGTGTCCTTCTTTCTGCCTTACAAATGATTGTTGTTTACACGTGTTTATCTATTTATTTGCTTAGATTTAGCTGTTCTATCTTATGACCATTTACAGATTTGTGAGTTTGATAAAGTCACGTCAGAGGTGAAACTGATCCGTCTTCATTGGTGTCAGTATCTGTTGAGCCGCTTCAAATGTGTGCACACATCTCCTTGTGGTATGTTTTACTAAATCGTGTAAACTTTTGACTTGTTGAGGAGTGAGCAACCTTTCTTCATTTAAGGCTGCATTAGAAGTTGATATCTAACTCTTTCAGTCCCAAGCAAAAAAGTGGGTTTGGGCCAAACAAAAATGGCCACCCCAGTGCGTTTTTATTGTTGTTGTTTGGAAAACATTTTTTTAAATGTTCATATGCACAAATAACTTTGTTGTTGTATATGAAAATGAAGGTAAATGAATGTACTTTACTCTTGTGCTACAAGTATAAAAGCTTTCATTGAAAAATTATTTTGTCCATGGTAACGTGGAGGCTGAAAGAATAAGCAGGTGAAAAATTAGAGCAAAAGTATTCATTAAAATTCTTCTATAAGTGTTCCTCAGGAGAATATCCAAGGATAAAGTTTCAAAATGTCACACACAGAAGTATTCTAACAAAGCACAATTAGTCAGTAAACAGTCAGAAAATTGTTAATTTCACAGATTACAACAACAGGTCACATGGTTGTAAAAAAAGAGGAAACGTTCATATGCACAAATAACTTTGTTGTTGTATATGAAACTGAAGGTAAATAGATGTACTTTACTCTTGTGCTACAAGTATAAAAGCTTTCATTGAAAAATTATTAGTTATCCAAGGTAACATGGAGGATGAAAGAATAAGCAGGTGAAAAATTAGAGCAAAAGTATTCATTAAAATTCTTCTGTAATTGTTCCTCAGGAGAATATCCAAGGGTAAAGTTTCAAAATGTCACAAACAGAAGTATTCTAACAAAGCACAATCAGTTCTTAGCCAATAAACACTCAGAAAATTGTTAATTTCACAGATTACAACAACAGGTCACATGGTTGTAAAAAAGAGTAAATGGCTACCCCAGTGTGTTTTTATTGTTGTTTTTTGGAAATAATTTTAAAAAATGTTCATATGCATAAATAACTTTGTTGTTGTATATGAAACTGAAGGTAAAGGGATGTACTTTACTCTTGTGCTACAAGTATAAAAGATTTAATTGAAAAATTATTAGTTATCCAAGGTAAAATGGAGGCTGAAAGAATAAGCCGGTGAAAAATTAGAGCAAAAGTATTCATTAAAATTCTTCTATAAGTGTTCCTCAGGAGAATATCCTAGGGTAAAGTTTCAAAATGTCACAAACAGAAGTATTCTAACAAAGCACAATCAGTTTTTAGTCAATAAACACTTGGGAAAGTGTTAATTGCACAGATTGCAACAAGAAGTCACATTGTTGTAAAAAAGAGGAAATTTCAGTTTATACATCAGAAAGATGGGAATTATAATATTATTTACACATGAATGATTGTTAGTAACTGCATCTTGTGCATAATTTAAATATTATCAATAAAAATTATTAGTTAGTTAAATGTAAAATGCAAGGTAAAATGGAGGCTGAATAAGACGTAGGTAAATTTGAAAAAAAAATTATATATTCTTACCTTGCCGAGTTGCTCCTCTTCTGAAGATAGGAAAACACATAATCCATAGGAAATCACAAAAGATCACTTTTTCTAAATATATTCACACTAGGGGCCTATGTATAAACATTATTTTATAATTAAATCCTAAGTGAAAAAAATTAAAAGGAAAAAAAGTCCCTAGCATTTTAAAAAAATGAAAATTTCAAATTGTAAGCCCTATCAAACATATCAGAAAATGGAAAAGAATATTTTATTTACACAGCTTATTCATATCTAGGCAGATATATATTTTTGCTTATGATAACCTACAAAGCAATTTTTTGTACAAAGGTGGAGTCTGCCCGTGCATCCTATACACACAAAGCTTGATCTGCGATGCCGCCTTCCATTGGCGCTACAATGAACACAGGCTCTGTCCTTTCCATCAAATTCCACTAGATGTCTGGCTCCAATCATCCTTTCCACTTCATTTCCTTTCATGGAGCATTTAGAATTTGTGGGTGGACAATCTATTACACCGCCTGGTGTCAGCTCAGCAGCTTCTTTGGACAGATCCTCAATCAAACTCTGTTTAAAATCTTGAAGTGTGAGCTTCCTTTCTGTTGTCGCACCTTCCTGACACAAATTGTATAGCATGTGGGCATTTACCTGTATCACTTCAATCATCTAGTGGTAAATCTTCTTCCACCACTTTCTGGTTTTACGGTTGTGCATACTGTAGTTACCAACCATTTGATCCATCCGGTCGCAGCCATTCATACTCATATTGTAGTCATCAACTACCTTTGGCTTCGTAACTTTGGTTAGACCCTTGCCCTTCTCAACCGTTGCGACAGCTGATTTAGTTGAAACAAGTATGCAAGGCTTTTTTGCTTTTTTATCTTTCCAGGCAACACATAATGTTGTATTTTCTGAGTCCAAACACCATTTCATCTCTTGATGGCCAAGCTTGAGATTTTTTATTTCAGGAGGGAAGCCGACACGGTTGACATTCAGGGTTCTTGTATAATTATAACTGTGTGCAAGCAGATATTCAATCAGAGCTTTCGATGAATAAAATCTATCAGCAAAAATATGATGTCCTGATCTCAGTGGCTTCAAAAGAGTGCCGAACACTTTCACGGCATGAACAAAACTGGGATCTAGACTAGGATCATAGGCTGTATTTTTCCCAAAATAAATTTTCAAATTGAAAACATAGCCTGTTGCTGAATCACACAGTCCAAATGTTTTGATATGGTATTTGTGAGGCTTGGTTGCATTGAACTGTTTGTGCCTATAAACCTACCTTTCCATCCTATAACCATCTCATCAATACAAACATCTTCAAATGGATAGAAAGCATTCTGAAATTTGGTCAACAGCATCTCAACAAATGGCTCAATTTTAGCTGCGTCCCGATCTTCTGGTTCACAAACATGCAGCATGCTGTATTAAATAGTTTGAAAATGGTTTCTCGAAAACATCTAGTGGTACCAAGGTGTATAAAAATTTCCTGCGGTGCGCCAGTTATCCTTGATTTTTGGTCTTTGATCCAGCCCCATCGCAATCATTACAGCTGTAAACTTGAGCCATTCATAATAAGTGGGTGGTGTCCATGAAGCAAATAATGAATACTTTCTATGTGGGTGTTGCTGTCATTTTCGACGGAGTCATCTGTCAAGTTATTTGCTTATGTTTGTATCATAAGTATAATTGTGTCTTTACCTGCGATGTCAGGTTGATTAGGGGTTGTCTTCCCTTGTTTATTCATTCATTGTGTTTGACCTTTAGGGTCAGAGGTTGACAGTTCGGCGTGGGCCTATGGGAAGGTTTTTTAAGCGGGAGTGAGATATACTTCCGGGAAGCCGGGAGGTCCTGTTTTTCTGAAGGGACCAAGAGTCCATTGTTTTTCGGGGAGAATCTTCGAAGTAACTGCTATGGCAGTTTTCCCCAGTGAATCTCTGTGCGTCGGGATGACGACAGAATTCCTTGTGTAGTTCTGAGGATTCATTTACCAGGTAATACCGACCTTTATGCATTATTACGCTTTTCGGTGGCAGAACATGTAAAGGATTACCTAGGGTGAACAGCAGTTCACGGATCCGCCATTTCAGAACTTATATATTTGTGCTCGAGGTAGCCATCCAAGACTGTTAGTCTTATATTGTCCAGAAATCCAGTGACGAGGATATATTGTGGGAGCCGCAGATTGGCGGAACTTCTATCTACAATAAGTATTACTGCAGGGTTGGTGATAACCTATTTAACAGAAGTACACGGCCGACGTTAGGACGAGGCCTGTGCTTCCGGCTATTATACTACAGCCTGATATGTGCAATTGGCAGGGAGTGCCAAGTTGCACCTGTTAAATTAATATCACCACAAAAACATGTTCACCCTTAAACACACGAGGTATTTAAAAGAAAGTATTTCCTGCCGGAAATGACGTTTTTGGTTGTTTTGGGTTTATAAAATTAGAAAACAGCTCTGGAAAGGAGCAAAAGATATGAAATCCGATTTAACATCAAACCTCCCATTATCATCATCGATTTTCTATGACTCGACATTAGGATCTGACTCGCTTCCACTACTATTTGAAGAACTGCTACAATCTGAATTATTATCACTAGAATTTCTTCAAATAACTTTCTAGCTTGCTTTGACATTAATCTGTGAGGTCTGCCAGAAGTAGTGGGCGTGGTCATTTTATGTAATGAAATATGCACTTTAAAAAATTAAAGATTAATCACTTAACGGCTGCGGGACTTGGACACTCAATGGGACAGTTGCAAGGGAGATTACATCATTCGGGGTGGGATGCTGCAGAGGGATGTTGAGAGTACCCTGGACGGAAAGGGGGACCGGCGGAGAGGTGCTGTGCTCGCTAGGCGTACAGGAGCATTGCCTCCTGGATACCATCGCAGTGGGGAAGCTGAAGTTTTTCGGTCATATGGAAAGACATAATAGCCTGGAAAAAACAGTGATGGAAGGCATGGTCCCTGGAAAAAGGGGAAGGGGGTCAACCTAGACGACGGTGGACCCAGGACATCACAGAGAGTCTGAACTTGTCTTTGGCTGATGCAGGTCGACTTGCCCAGAATCGTGATGCGTTCAGAGCAGCTGTAATGGAGACAACGTTCTGGAAAGAATACGTCACATGATGATGAATCACTTAACACGGGACACGTATCTGTCACGGCAAAATTCCAAAATGGATGGCTATACTTTAAGAAAATAGCGTTTTTGGGTTGTTAAAATTAGAAAACAGCTCTAGAAAGGAGCAAAAGATATGAAAGCCGATTTAACGTTGATCGGGCCAAATGGGTCTAGAAGGAAGTATGATATATCGGCTTTTGGGACAAAAACATAAGAAGACATAACATGCAGAGTTCTTTATGAAGAACAGCTTATAGAATCGTTTGGGATAAGAACTGCAGTGCGACAGGGTGCCTCTTTTCACCATCTCTCTTCCTGTTGGCTGTAGATTGTTATGAAACCATCGATCTCAGCCAACAGAAATGGAATCTAGTGGACTAACTAAACAGCTTGACCACCTAGAGCTTGCTGATGGCTGGCACTTGTGTCCCATAACTGTAATCAGATGCAGAACAAAATGGAAATGCTTAATTAGAGGCACAACAAGTGGGACTGAACATACACAGGGAGAAAACAAAAATAATGAGACTAAATGCAGACACGAAAACAAGATTTTCTGGAAGTTGTTATTTAACTAGGACAGCTGAGCTTCTCGCTCTTTTGCCGCCAATACCAAGTTGAAGACTCCTTAGTATTATCTACACTGCAGATCTAGGCTTTTCATGCGGCTTTTCTGGCATCTCGAAATGTGTTGTCCCCTGCCTATCGCTGGGTCCATAGACTGCATGCAGTCAACCAGGTCAAAGCCAAAGAGCTACATCTAGGGCTCGTGACTCCTCCTAGGTTAGTGTGCAATGCTGGGTTCTCAACAAGTTTCACGGGGGAAACCGTGGAAGTTTGTGGATGATCTCAAGAGTCAGTGAGGGTGTAATTAGCCTCACAGACGAAGGTTCACTTCCACATATGTATTTTATAGCATTGTGCCTAGCTGGTGGTCATATAAGGATGACTAGATATGCCTCCATGCATACTGGAAATGTAAATAATATGATTAAAAGAAAATATAATTGATCACTATTGGAGAAGAATGTTGTAATGATGTTAATTATTATTGCATTGCTGAATTACGTTAAGAAACCTTTAAATAGATTTTGTGGCTGAAGTTAACTGAGAGACCAGTATTAAAGAGACCGTTAACTTGTTCAAGAGAGATTTATTATTCATTGAGTCTGTGGTACAAAAGAGAAGTTGGTAAGAAGATGAAGATGGCTGTATCCCACTCCACCTATGTCCCAGTCTTGACGTATGGATGCGAGTCATGAGCAATGACTACAACCCACGAAAGCCTGATTCAAACCTCAAAAATGAAGTATCTTCTTCTTCGTTCGTCCTGAAAAGGACGGTGGTTGCGTTGTGTCTGTTTAGGCCTAAGCTGTGATATCTGCACCTTTCGGTCGACACATCCGACTTCTGCACGGCATTTTTTAGGACCGGGTTTGCCTTCCCATTTCGATCCACACTCGCTCAGCCAGACTGCACTGCTGCAGACTGTTTCCAGGACCACCACGTGAAGGTGGAGTGCGGTCTTGACCAGCTCTGATTCGCTGGTCCTGATGCAGGCAGTCAAGCTATGAGTCGCTGACAGCGTTCTCTATTGCTGCGTCTTTTGGGTCCCAAATGAGGTATCTGAGGAAGGTGGTTGAAGTAACAAGAAGAGACATGGTCCGCAACCAGACGATACGTCAAGGCCTAAAAACCCAACCCCTGCAGACCCAAGTAGAACAGTCCCAACTGAGATGGTTTGGCCATGTCTGCAGAATGGAAGAAGATCAGCTACCACGGCAAGCATGAGAAACTAAGAGCCAGGGATCCAGTCCTCCAGGATGACCCAAAGTCCGCTGGAAGGACAACATTAGACAATCTTTGAAGGACCGAGGACTAGAATGGAACCAAGCCAGGAGGAAGACAGCCGATAGAATAGTCTGGCGCTCTCTCTTACAAACCTCTACACCTCACGGTAGAAGAGGAATGACTAAGTAATTAAGTGAGTCTGTGGTAGAGCCCCAAGAAATCTACCAGATGGTTAATGTGTCCAGAATGTGAATGGCTGAGAAGAAATCAAAGACCTAAGACTAACCCACAGTAACAAAGTTAAATACATGTAAACCCCCTGGAGTAGAAAAACCTGTACAAAAAAAATCCAAAAAAAAACCTGTTAAAAAATCAGAAAAACCTGTACAGAATATATATATGTGGCTGTACAGAACTGATAACAAGAAAAACCTGTACAGAATATGGGTAACCCATACTAGTTACACTGGCACTCTCTGCTCACATCTGTTGCACTAAATTTGACAGTGCTACTCACATTTTTAGATTTTGCTTTTCATGATTCTTTTTTCAGACAGTATTTTTTTCATTTCAGTCAAAGCCAAGTTAGAAGATATAAAAGATGTTCGTGTTGAGGAGCAAGATGGAAATTCCTCAGGAAAAGCATATCATGTGATTCTGTCTCTCTACAGTGGGATTCAGCTTGGAGTTACTGAGGTTTTTACAACGGATGATATAAGGTGAATCATTAACAACTAAAAATAATTTGTACAGTTGTTTTTTTTTTTCCCCAGAGAATATTACAATTATAATATGATCTTTACACTGGAGCTATTTATATAAGAACATTTATCACAGATTATACTGACAGTTTTTAAATATTAAGAGATATTCAGATTCAAGAATTTCTGATTTCTCACATGTCAGCCTGTTGAATAATGCCAGAGAAAATTTATTTGTTTTAATATTTCTGATCTGACAGTGAACACGAAGTTACTGCCAACCTTATCCGCTCCTTTCTTGGTGATTTGCCTCCCATCGAAGTTGATAGTGAAGCTGATGTTGAAGATGAGGACATTTCAACCTCAGAAGATGATTTTGAACAGATTTCTCGGGCAGACTTAGAGGACTTGAATGAAAATGAAGATGTTAAGACCTCTGATTGCACTTTGCTCAATAATGACAAAGAGGCATCTGGAGATAATAATGAGATCGTACCACAGGAAATTGATAAAACAGAAGAGTGTGGGGAGTTTCCTAGCTGAAAGATTATTTTTTCAGAAGTCTGGATATTGGTACTAGGAGATTGCACTGCAGACACTGAAATAATAAAAAAAATACATTCTTGTGTAAAAACTGCAAAATAAAGTTCTGACAAGCTTCAACTTGGTGGTGAATAATTACAATGCTTTTCATTAACCCATCGTTTTAAAGAATGTAATGTATTCTCTTCTTTGAAAAAAAAAAAATATAAGTTTTCATGTGATGTAGCTTATTTTATTTATTTAAGAAAACTTGTGTTAGGACCTCAGAATTGCCAGATAAGCATTTCTGTTGAAGTGTTAGTTTCATGCATGCGACTTAAAAGAAGTGTGAAGTTGATTTTTAGGAATTGTGAAGATTCTCTATTGTCCTTAAATAATATTGAACTTTAATAAGCATGTTGTCAAGTTTTTATTTGTGGTAATTCTTACAATAATTTTGACCATTAATGTTTGCTACCAGTGTATTGTAGATTTTAAAATCTGTAGTTTCTAGAGGCTTTTGTTTGAACATGCATGAGTCATAATATTGTTAAAATCAGCAGCTACATTGTCTATTTGTAGGTCTAATCACTCAAAACACATTCTCCAAGTTTGCTAACAGTGTGTTGTGTTTCCGCAATGTAGTTTTTAAGAAGCACGCAGTTGAGCATGCAAAGCTACAAACTAGCCAGCACTTGGTCATTTGTATTTTCATAGAACACATTTGAGCACTTAAACATGTAACTAACACTTTTGCCTCACCTGTAAGCATAATGGGACATCTGTTTGTTAGAAAAGATTAAGACAGATATGTTTTCTGCAGATCAGGTTAAATGTATATAAAAATGAGAGTTTACAAAATTGTAGAAAAAAATCTTGTTAAACAAATAATATACCGATCAGCTTGTCAGAAAGTTTTTAAAGGCCTAACTGTAAAAAGTTATTGAAAAAAAAATCCTTTTTAACTAGTTATATATCCATCAGCTTGTCAGAAGTTTTCAGAGGCCTAACTGCAACAAAATAATTGACAAAAAAATCTTGTTAAACAAATTATATATCCATCGGCTTTTCAGAAAGTTTTTAAAGGCCTAAAGATAACAAATTATTGACCCCAAAAAATGGTGTTAAACTAATTATATTATCAATCAGCTTGTCAATAAGTTTTCAGCGGCCTAACTGTAAAAAAATTATTGAAGAAAAATTCTTGTTTAACTGGTTATATATCCATCAGCTGGTCAGAAAGTTTTCAAAGCGAGTTATATCCATCAGCTTGTCAAAAAAAAGTATTCAAATACCTAATTGTATAATTAAATTTACATTTATCTTGCAGTGTGCTTGTAAATCAAAGGGCCCTTGCTACAGTTTTCCTTTGACTTTGGTCCGGAGCCAATTATAGCACTCTTCCCCACCCCAAATTGTGTCAAAGCATTTTATATTTAGGCTTTCATTTTACATTTAAAGGATATCGAAGTTCATACGTGAAAAGTATTCTGAATTTTATATGATTTTACTATCACTGAATGTATTTGTACCACATCAAGTATGTGCATAAGTAATTGTCAGTGATGTTGCTTTCTCTCAGTACTGATCAGTGTATCCCATGATCCAATGTCTAGTCTTAACCAGCACAACTATCTTTATGATATATTGTATTGTACAATTCAAGAAGTGAAAGTTAATGTAGTAACATCATCTGGTGTCATATTTTGACATGTAACACTTAATAATTTAGCAATACAACGTATTTCTTCTGAAGTATCAAACCTTTAGTCAAGCTGCAAATTTACCCTTCCTGTTTAATTTGCCAGATTGGAAAATTATAACTGATTGCAAGCTTTGACTGCCGATAAGTTTTTCCTCTCCTGCAGAGATAGCTGTGCTAGGCAGTATGTTTATGTATTTGTTGTGTAATTTTCCCATACTAATATTTACAGAAGTAAACATAACCCGGGTTATTCTTTCAGTTATTAGCTACAGCAGTGGTAAAGAGACTACACTGTTTTTTTATATACCCGGTATTTATATAAGCACAAATGAACTTGAACTGAAAATTTATTAAGAAAGCAGGTAGCTGGAATCCTGATATATTTCAGGCTACTTCAGTCACATTTTGCTACTATGCCTTAGTACGAAATAAAACAAAAGAAAATGTCTATTTAATATATGTTTTTGAGGTGCATAATAGAAAGTTTAAAAAAGTGCTTGGACATTATTATATATTTATACCACTTTTATTGACACCTTTTGATTCATCATCATCATCGCCACATTCCATCATGCTCCTTACAGAGCAGGAAACCTGCTTCTCTTGTAGCGGTGGTTTCTGGGGCAGTTTGTTTGACATAGTGAGGTTGCCAGCCCTGTGCACAACCTCATATTAATCTTCTTGTATGACGTGCCTGAGGGTGCAGTAGTTCTATTTTTTCTTTGTTCCTTCATAGATCCCCGGGAACTACAACGGCCGCAGGGCCGTAGATACAGGGGAGGTTTTGGGGGTTCAAACCCCCCCCCCCCCCCCAGGTGAGAAATTATACTGTATCGGTTACAAAAAATTCCTTAAAAGAATTTTTTTTTTTTTAAATTAAAACCCCCCTCTTTATTAAGTCCTATCTACTGCCCTGTGTCAACGGGCACCTTTTAGTTATTATTATAAACATATCTGATTAAAATGTGATAAGTATTGTCTACATTTCGGTGTATAATTTGAAGGCAAGCAAGTATCTCATGTAGCTTGAAAACTGTGACTTTTGTCATTTACAGGAGTGTTATGACTACTTTGTGCTAGCTTATTTTTTAACTGCTAGGACTGGCCTTTTTTTTTTTTAAATGGAATTCAAAATGTATTTATAGGCTTTAGTTTTATTTGCTAAAATAGCAGTGTCTGAGTATACACAAAACAATTACTGGTGCCATTCAGTCCTAACTGCATCCAGTGCTCTAATGTTCTGTATGTATGTTTATACATATCTGAAATTTAGTCTTGCACATTTTTTTCTACCACTTTTTGAAGATGGTTCATATGAGCCTTCATTGTGAAGAAAAAGAAAGGAAAACAAAAAGCCAAGCATTGTGTTTCTTTGTATGCATTGCAATTTTGTTTTGTTTCTTGTCCTAGACTTATTTTATATTTAACTTATTTTCTTTCTTCCCGCGCCCCCACCCCCCCCCCCCCCCCCCCCCCCCCCCCCCCCCCCCCCCCCCCCCGCTGGATTGTAGTTGTTTGGTTAAATAGTGTTTTGTTTCATTTTGACAATTTTTAATTATCTTAATTGTTTCATGTATTGTTTTGTAGTGGTTGCATTCTTTCATTTGTTCTGTTTACTTCAGTTTAACCAGTTCATTACTAAATGAAGCAGTGTTTCAGTTGATCCTTTAGTTTTCCCCAACACAGGTTTGTTAGCTTCCGGGGAAAAGGATGCTGATTAATTTCGTGGTGGACCATTATGCTTTGAAACTAGAAGACATATCTCTTAATGTGTGGTGAAGCAGGAATGGCACATGCAAACACATTACCTTTGCATTTGTGAATTGTTTTTTAGTTGCAGAAGTTTTGTACCTCAGTGCTGATACAACTTGCAGCAACAAAACTTGTTGATTGGATTATTTGTTTAGCTCACAGTTTTGACAAACACAATTATACACCCTTCATAAAATGCTCCAAGATGAGAGACTGTGTGACATGGCAGGTAACTCTTGCTATCAAATTATACTACATATCCATAGCATTATTAACAAAACTTTAGCTTAAAAAACGACTAAAGGCAGATAGCTGCCAGTGTAGAAATGCGCTGTGTTTTAAAGCGATATGTGGCATACTTCATAAATTTAGCAAATGGGCGTATCAAGCAAGGACTGCTGGGATTACTTACTGTGGCTTACTGCAGTTTGTTGCAGGCTGTTGTTGCCTGCTACATTTATTTCAAACATCAGTAAATGCTGTGAATAAAAAATAAAGTTTTGGCGAGGCGCACACCGTTCAACCTAGACACAGGGTTAGTCGGTTATATTAGGGCACATATCCAAATATAAAAGACCTCATGTTCTGATTTGACTAAATTTATTTAGTACTGTGAATGATTATTATTTCATTGTTGTTTCTACAACTACTTTGGCCATTATTTGAGAACTTCAAACAAGGGTTATTGCTTCGGTTACTTAAGACGTTAGTTGTTGTTATAATTACATAAAACAGTGTTTCATCATAAGCTGCCATCTCCACAATGAAGGTTGGCTGCAGTGGATGTCCAACGTCTTCTGTCTCTTGTCAACTCAACATGTTTCGGAATTGGCAGAAAAGCCACAGGAAAAGCCTTCATCAACAGTGTAGATAATACCAAGGAGTCTTCAACGTGGTATTGGCTGCAAAAGAGCGAGAAGCTCAGCAGCCCTAGTTAAACTACAACAATAATCTTGATGTTATTACCACAGCACGCTCTTCAGAATCAGAAGTATGAAATGTATGGTAGAAGTAGCATTATGATAGTATCGTCCTGAGTTTTATGTCCATATATGATTTGAATATGGTGGTGGTGGTCATAGCTGGCAGATGCTGGAGTTGGGTTGGCCATGTCCTCAGAAGGGACCCTGATGCCATCACAAGAACAGCTATGCTATGGACCCCTGAAGGAAAACGAAAGAGAGGCAGACCAAAAACAACTTGGCGGAGGACTGTGGAGGCTGAGATGCAAAGAATGAACCAGAGTTGGGGCACTGTACGAAGGATGGCCACCGACCGAGCAAAGTGGAATCAGTTTGTTGTTGCCCTACAAGACGCCACTAGGCGTGATGGCCACTGACTGCTTTGACGGTCGGCGGCTAAGGATCAAAGAAAAAAAAAAAGAATGATTTGAATAAGATGTCTTGGGGTCATGTTTGCCCCATGTAGTTCTGGGGGGGGGGGGGGATCTGTCAGGAGACAAAGAATAGGACTACTGTTTCATCAAGCATGTCCTACCAGGCAACTAATATGAGGTTGTGTATGGGACTGGCAGCCTCATTGTTACAAATAAATGACTACAGAAACCATCACTACAGGACCACATTAAAGCTTCACCTTCCAACTTTCTATAACGGCATTAGCTGCTGTGGTGGTTCCTTGTTCCAAAAAGAAAATGATGATATTTAAAAGTAAAGTAAAAAAGTGTGACCACATTTCATGTAGTATATTTGATTGTCATATCTGTTTGGTTTCAGTCCAGAGCAGACCCCTTGTCTCTTGTTTTGAGAGTGCACTCTGATAGACTCTCTCTTGTCCATTTCTTGATGTTATCTTCTCACTTAAAGCGCTGTCTTCCTCTTGCATGTTTACCTTCAACTCTGCCTTCCATTATGGTCTTCAGCAAGGTGTTGTCTTTTTGTGTGGCCAAAATACAAAAGCTGTCTTCATTTTGATCTCCTTCCTTCATTCTCTTTTCATGCCAAGATGTTCTAGGACGTCTGTCTGTATTTCTTGTCTTCTCTTTCCATGAGATGTTTCCCATTCTTCTGTATGTCCACGTCTCAGGGATCTCAATTCTTTCTTCTAATAGATTGTCCATGATTCTACACCATACAGTAATGAAGAATAAATATATATATACATTTGTTGATTCTCAGTTTCATTTTGTGAGTTAATTGTTTAGATGTCAGTATTTGTCTCATGCAGCTTTGGCCACTCCTATTCTCTTCTTGATTTCTGTTTCACATCTGCCACCTTCTGATATTACATGACCAAGATATGAGAAACTCTTAACTTGTTCCAGTATTTTCCCATTTATTATTATCTTTAATATTGGCTTATCGTCTGTTTTGCTAATTATCATAGTTTTCATTTTCCTCATTGTTAATGTGTGATCCATATTCGTGACTTGCACTGTTTACTTGCTTGACTAGTTCTTGTAAGCAATAATAATAACAAAAAAGTGTTTACTGTTGTGAATATTTCAGATACTGGTATGGTATGCCAGACAGTATGTGATAACCTTTTAATAAAACTGGAGCTTCTCTAATTGAATTAACTGATATTAAAATAATTACTGTAAGTGATGCAAAGATATCATGATATTGAAGAATATATCAAACTTGCCGAAAGTTGATAACAAACTAACAGTGCTCATAGGGCTTCACAACTCAGAAACTTTAAATACAAAGTACAATAAACTAGCTTTTTGGGAACAGAAGACTTGGAAGAGTCTGTAGTTCAGTCAAAGATAATTAATACCAGTAAGTGGAGAATAAAAACAAAAAAGCGGAGGAAGGAGGTATAAAATCCAGCTGTGCAAACTTTCTTCATGCATCATGGGATAGAACAGATAGAAGCAGCTGGGATGTGCCAAATGAATGGGGAATTAACAGACAGGATAATAAAAAACGCTATAAACAAACTTTGGGTGCAAGACCAAGGGGCATCCAAGAAAAAGATGGATGGACAGCATAATATAATAATGGAGCTGAAAAGAGCTCTGAATTGTAAATAGGAAAGAGAATATCGTCAATGATTGACAGAAATAGAAACAGACTATTTTTGTGTAAAGAGACTGAGGATTTAGAAAGCTGAGGCAGAAGAGATAATCATTGACCAGACCATATGGTCTTATACATTTGGTCATGTGATCTAATGTAACCAACGGACCTTGTGCCTAGGTTGAGCTATGCATACCTTATAAAATCAAGGCAAACCCCTCCCCCCTTTTTTTTAAATGAAGCAGAAGTAGTTATTAAAATAATGGAGGGCATATTTTATAGAGGCCATGTCTTTTTTATGTTGAATTAAATCGCATTTGTATTTGCACAAAAAAACGTACATCTTTGAAATTAAGAATTTGAACATTTCAAATGAGTCATTTTATTGTTGTTAGCACTTACTTGACATAGCTCCCATGAACCATGTTTCTTAGAGGCTTGCGTTATGTCCTGTAACTTGTAAGGGATTATTTTTGGCCAGTGTTGTTATCAAGTCTTTCTTAACACTATCTCAAGTTAAGTCGAGTCACTAGTAAAAATTATCGAGTCGATGTGGTGAGTTAATTTCAAGTCTATTGGCTCAAGACAACAACACTGGTAAGTCACGACCCGAGTCACAAGTAAAAAAAACTCTTGAGCCAAGTCATTAAGTCAAACTTGAGTTAGAGTCAGTCTACTTTCATTTACAAACTAAGTTTCCTGACATGGTTAATATGCTGGTAGATCCTTGATGCTTGTAGAAAGGCAGTAGGTACCTCAGAAAACATGCATGTGCAGCTCACACACAGAGTTGATAGTGCAAGCAACATAAAAATTACATGTGAGTGTGTGTTTAGCAAAATAGAAATGACCGAAAGATAGCTCAAAAATATTTTTTTTTTAAACCAGCGGCACTTAGGCTTTCAGCCCTTCGGCCCAATGACATGTCATTGCGAGGCTGGGGAGCCTGTGAACTTTCCTTCCAACCCGGTCAGGAGCTTTGCTCCTTCCATCCACAGAGGGTTTATCTCAGGAGCCGTTCAGGTTATTCAGTCAAAATCCCAGTCGATGACACTTCTTCAAATGCACACGCCCGGTTGAACACCTGATCGCCAGCGCGGCTCCTGGCTCAAAAATATAAAACAGGCAACTACTGTGAACATCAAAATTTGAGACTAGAAACTTCTCAAGCAATAAAAAACTGCATCTACTGAGTGTAGTTTACAAATGGTTGGAGCGAATTCATCAAGCTGTATGTAGCCGTAAGCTTTTTTGAGTTTTATAATATTCTTTACAACTACCCCTCTTAATGGCTAATATTGTTTAATATTGATAGTTTTTATAAGCTAAAAGATTTCTACCCCCTCACCTAATGGCTACTAATAGTTTAATTTTAGTAGTTTTTTTTTTATAAACTATATGATTCTTTACAACTACCCCTTTTTATGGCTAACTTTGTTTAATTTTGAGTTTTTATAAATTGAAAGGGTCTTCACACTTGTCCTCGTTTTATATTAAGTTTTATAAGCTATAATGTTCTTGCCATTAATCAGAGAACATTTTATTGGTAGGTTTTTGCTACTACATTCTAAATATAATAATTGATCACTACTTTCATATTTATATTTATGATATTTTTAAGCACAAACGTTGTAACAATACTAACAGGCTAATAGTTTATAGTAAATATATAATACTGTAGATTTAATAAAAGCTGCTTTTTATTGTCAGATTTAACAATTATTAACAGTTTATTCTTTTTGTCTGTAATTTTAAGAGGAAAACTTAGACCCTTCAGATCGGTGACTAGTGAGGAACTAAAGTCAACACCTTAAACTTTCAACTCTGCTGCACATTTAGAAGACTGAAAAGTTGGAATGTGTAAATAGTGTAATTTCATTAATTATGTATGTGATGTCTAACTGAAGTTTGAATAACTAACTCATTATGAGAAATGCATAGACAGGACGAGGATATACTATTAATTCAATATGAAGATTATTTTTAAGACTCTCAGTCTGTTGATTAACATTACACATTCAGCATATCATGCTTGAGTTGATTATGTTGCCTGTCATTTGTATGCATTAGATTATTATATCATATTCACTGTATTGCTGGGCTTCTTCCATTCTTGGGTGTAATTATAGCTGTCGTTTGATCATGTGTTTGAAAATTGATGGAACTCAACTTAGGCACTGTTTTACAAACATTGTCGTTCATTTTTAATCACCTTTATAATTTGTTTCCTTGTTTAGTATTTTTTTTGTTGTAGTACGGTATACTGAAGTTAACTTGCTTTGTTAGTTGTGGTGGTTTAGTTTTCACAGGCGAATCTTTTATATGCCACATCTTAGTTTAATTTCACTGGTCAGCTTTTATTTATTTGCAATTTATTGATCATTTTTAATCAAGTGAGAATAATCACCATTGTTATATTAGTCAAAGATTGCTTACTTCACCATTTTAAATGTTCTGTGCTCATTTTGAACATTTATGTAGCCTAAGTGTGCGAACAGTCACTGGACAACAAGTGTGATTTGAGGAAACATTTGAAAAGCATAAGAGTAAAGCGGTCATATTTAGTTGATGACCCAATGTACAGACACAAGACCATCTGCGAAGTTAGTTCAGTTTTTAATAATTTATTGAAAGCTGCATGCTGCTTAGAAAGGTCAAGGCAGCACCAAAGCAGATACTGCTGTAGAGCAATGAAGTGTTAGAGACTTCACAATACTAGATCCAGCTTTTTATGAGGTGGGGTGACAGGTTCCCTTTCTCCCACTGCGTTTGCCTTCCCTAACTCAAGAGCAGAATCAGGTACCCATTTTACAGCTGGGTAGACTGGAGCATGATACTACCAGGTTTCGCCAAGAGAGGAAAACGCTGTGCTGCCTAGAAAGCTTGTGTTAAAAATATAAAGTTATTCCATTTCATTGGATTACTCAATTTAGTGATACGGCATTGTTATGTGTTCTTAAAATCCTTGGATGACTTCTGTAATAAAATGTAATACCTAGTAATTTGACTTAGAAGTCAACTACAGTTATTGTCAGTGTTTTATGGATTTCTTGATTCTAAAGCACAAATAGTCACCAAAAATCCATAATGCGATTGAACGTTTAACAATTTTCTTAAGTTATAAAAATCTTCAGAGTTGTCATTAGTCTTTCTAAACAAGTCTCAGTCGAATTGAGTCATGTTGTGGCTGAAGTTGACAACACTGAAATAGACAAGTCTCGAGTCAAGTCGAGTATAAGAAACTCTTGCGTCGAGTTAATGTGGTGACTCGAGTTCGAGTCAGTTGACTTGAATCAACAACACTGGAGATTATATATATTCTTTGTCTTAGTCATATTAATATTTAAGAAAACAACTAGTAGAATGCATAGTGTTTAAGTGAAACACTTTGTACTGAAAAAAAAAAAATTTCTCTGCACAACTTTATGGCCCCCCCCCCAAAAAAAAAAAAAATTCTTGTGCAGTTAAGAAAGCTACATCTGAGAAGAAACGTAGTTTGATTAGTGAATATCCACAAAGAAATTCACTTGTAACATAGTTATTTCTGTCTGAGTTAATTATGTGAATCATTTAAAACACTGCATTTACATCTTTTAATGGGTTAAAAACAAAAAAGGTATACAGATGACTGAAGTATTTATGTTATCTTTCAAGTCATACAGTCATTCATATAATTAGATTGCAATTTAATTAAATACTTTTTAACATGTTACTCATACTGATTTTTTTGTTTTAATTAATTTTAACAAATACAAATTTACAACACACTTTGTTTTGTTTTTAATTCATTCATCATTAACCTTCAGCTCCCCCCACAGAGTATAGGCCTTCACCAGATGTATGACCAATCCTCCTGTCATGTCATGTGCTATCGGCCCAGCCATCCTGTCACGTGCTATCAGAAAGTCGTTCCATATTTTGCTCTTTGTTTTAATTTTGTTGTCTCCAGCACTATTCTCCATGTGCTTTTCGGTATACCTATGGTTCTCTTACCCTGGAGATTCTAGAGCAAAGACCACCTGGTTATTCTATCTGTAGGTTTCCTGAATGTGTGTCCTATCCACCTCCAGTGTCTTCTTTTTTGTATTTATATTTGTACAGACTATACTTTTATTAGCATTTAATGTATCCTTGAAGGCAATCACCGTACGTGAGCTTCATTCGCCGTTGAATTTCTATTGGTTTCACCCCTTCGCTGATCAAAAATTGAATAACAGAACGCTGCTGCTGTTTGGTGCATTCCACTAGTGGGGCGGCCATCTTTAAAACGTCATTATGACATCACCCATCACCGCGATGGCGCGTGCATGACACTCGAGACATCCTGGACAACAATATTGGCAAGTTACAATATAATGGCATGATTATTCTTATTGTTATAAAATATTTCCGGTTTTCATTTGACTCACCCTCGTATATCTCTGTACACTTATTAATTAAAATAGAAGTTTGGTAAAGACTGCACATATGTATTTACACAATCACAAGTTGGAAAATTATAAGGTGTCAGTGTCTTTGTTCATCATTTCTGGCAATGGGTGACTTCTGGATCTTGTTTCTTCAAAGTAATGAATACTTATCTAATTCAGGGCCTTTCACTGCAGACACTTCTCGTCATACATCATTGTGTCAAGACACTTAATCCACATGGATAGGCAGCTACAATGCTACTATCCTTGAATCACACACTGCAGCAGAATGCTTCTACAAGAAGCTTTTGTTGAGTTTCAATCACCAAGACAATCCTCTGATGATGATGGATCACTATTGATCAGAATTCTCATTCACACAACACAGTATATGAGGCCATGTTCATACAATCAATAAAATACATCGTTAAACTGTAGATATAATTTACAAATATATTTTTTCTGAATAATGTCTTGATTACTTCCCTTTGATCCTAAGTCATGCCAAAAGTTGCTTCCCTTTAAAGATATTTCATCAACAACATTTAAAAGCTAAGCCCTGAAAAGGACCGTTAAGTTCTTATAGCTAATATTGTCCTGACAAGGACTTCTAGCTGTGTCATGCTGTTTAGGTTATATTCAGTTTGGAAACCAATATCAATTACCAGCACAAGGTTAGAGTATCAAGATTAAGATATCAGCAGGTAATTTAAAGTCAATGGTAACAATATTAATTATTACAGCAATTTTCATAACACCAAAATACTTGTAACCCAACAATTAAAACAAGTTAACATACCCGTAAGACAGTATTACTGATATGAGCTTATCACTTATGCAAGTCTGCTCACAAGCAGGTCAGCTTTGCTTTTCTCAGCTATGGGCTGTGGCAATGTAGCTTCGACAAGCAAGCGTGTGTCAGTCCACTGGACGTCTTTTCAGCTATGAAGTTTTGGGAGTCCAGAATTGAATCTGAGCGGGCTTATATACCCAACCTATTCCTTCTCAGAGGTCTGCACCTGAGTTCACTTTCCTACTTGTATCTTTCATGGGATTTCAATGCTGTTGTGATTTTTCCGACACAATCATGATTTCCTTGTCAATTACCAAAGATGAGGATTTCTCACTCCCATAATTAAATGTATTTGTAATTGCTGCTCAAATCCCCAAAAGAATATATTTCATTCAGAGCATTAACCATAAAGTTACAGCAGAATTACTGGTGTGCAATTCATAATTTATCATAAAGACACTAGTTTATGTGGCAATTCTAAAGTGTCTTGCCTGTGTCGCTACAACCATATCAGATCCATATCCATTCCATCGTCCACTGAATTTATCAAGATATTCTCCAACTGGTGCACCATTTATCTCACTGCAGGATAGACAATTAATAGAGGACACAATCTCATTAAAAAAGGACTTTGCGGCCACTCTGGACTTTCAATTTGTTGAATTTAAGGCTCGTTTCCATTACTGTTTATGACAGGCTGTCTAAACTGCTGGTTATTCCTGGTTCCATAGGGCAATAGTGACTGATCTAAAATCTGTCTGGGCTTCTGCATTATCCATATTCTGTTCTTTTGCAGATGAAAGCTGAAGTCAGACAATTTTAATCAATATAAACAATAAAGACAAAATGTATAACAATCTTCTTGACAAGTTTATTTTACAACAAGAAATATACAACTACACAAACTTTAACAATAAGCACTAACATTATCAGATCCAAGTCACACTCCGATCAATACAAAATCTCAACGTACCAGTATTAAATACAATAGATATCTTTTGTAATGGTGATCATTATAATCAAAATGAAGTTTATAAAAAAGAATGGTACTGTGTTCCCCCTCCTCTACCTTTAATCATAGTTGTCATGTGATTCATTCTTATAAAACTAGGCTTATGGTGGTTATTTATAGATCTTGAAATACTAGGATTCAAATAATTCAGCAAACTTTCACATTCATCCAAAATTTATTTAAATCTGATACTCCAGTGAGACTGTGTGTCTGAAGACATCATATCAGTAATACAATGAATGAAAACTGAGAAATATTCACAAACTTCACTTATTCAAATAAACTTGATTTAAGAGGAAGGATGATTTAACATGAAAAAATACATAATGCAAAATGGATATCGTCAGGCCGCAGGATAGAAAACCAGACTGGCCATAATACATATAAACACGGGAAGTTCTTATCATCATTACATCACATAATACTCTCCACATGTAAGCCTACCTTGCCGTGGTTGGAGAGCTTGAGCGCCTCAATGATCCCGGGAGCTATGCCGGCGGGAGTTTTACTCCTGGCAGGGTCACCAAAGCCGGACAGGTCCTGGGTGAGGGGCCAGACTAAATGGGCTGAGGAGTGGGTGGAACCCTATAGGTGTAGATGCAGAACCCACCGGCGAGTGGTACATGCTCTGGTCTGCACCAATCCACCCCCACTTCATGGGTTAAATGCTTTCTTGCCTCATTCTTCACTGTTTGTCGTCTATCACGCCCATGGCGACCGTTGCCTCAATTGGCTGTGTGTGGTGTACCCGGAAACGGGGCCTCCCAGTACTGAGGCAAAGTTAAGTCCCCGATGTCACTTATCGGTGCAGAATTGAGAGAGATGGCTGAGCATCACAATCCCTCCTGTGTTGCAGCATGATGAGAACCCAGCATTGCACACTGAGCTTGGGGGGATCACTTGGGCACCAGACTTAATACTGGCTCTTGACTGGATGGCCGCATGCAGGAGATTTCTACAATGGAGGGTTGGCAGTGGTGGGTATCGGGAAGTGGCTCTGTGCAGGACGTGAGGATTCCTTGGGAGAGCCCCGAACCAGAGCACAGCATTGTGCAAGCTCTGCATAGTTGGAGAGCCCCCTGGATGACGGGGAATGCACAGTGTGCTACCCCACCTATCCCCAACTGCTAACTTAGAACCAGAAGTGGGGTCCTCTGTATGCGTGCCAGGCCAGGATAAAATGCCTGGGAAAGAGACTGGAGCTCAGAACTCCCTAACTCAAAGTTGCAGGATGGCAGAAAAGCCACGGGAAAGACAGGGCTATTTTGAAGATAATGCAACCATATTTTCACCATACGAGCTCGGACGCCGCCTCGGTAAACAAGGTCCGCGCAGAGCAGTGACACCCCCAGGCTGCTGCGAATAGTCTACTACTGGGAACATAAACAGATTAGGGATGAGCCCACTCTCCCGTTGAACAGGTGCTAAAGTCGTAGATACTGGGCCAGAAGGCGCACCGGAAACCACAGTATCATGCAACTCGCTTTTTTTTTTCTATGGAGAGTACACCGTCAAATAAATCTCGTTCTGGTGCTCGCCCTGTGGAGCTCCACCAGGCAGGTGCAGTGCCGGGCTCTGAGCCTCGACAGAGCCCACCCTCAGCTACTGGAGGACCCTCTAGACCGTCTTGTGGAGTCAACAGACGGCGGAGGAGAACTACTGACCAAAACAAAACAGAAAAAGAGAAACCCAGAGTGCCACTTGTCATGATGCACTGGAATGCAGAGGGAGTGAACAGCAAGCAGGCTGGATACAGCAAAAAGACAGAGCTGGAAAACATCTTGTATGAGAAGCAAGTCAGTGTTTGCTGTATCCAAGAGACTCACTTGAAAGCAGATCAAACCTTTAAAATAAGGGGATATCAATGCTTCAGATCCGACAGACAAGATAGACGAAAAGGAGGAGTACTTACTCTTGTAAGGAATAACATTCCTGCACACGAAAGGAAAACCTTCATGGATGGAGCAGAATATCAGCTGCTGCAGATAAAGGTAGACAAGATGGAAATAGAACTCCTGAACTATTACTGTCCGAACAACAAACCCCTGAGTCTCAGCTCTATACAGGTACCAGCCACCAACTTTATAGCAGTTGGAGACTTTAATAGCCACTCCCAGAGCTGGGGCTATAACCATCTGGATCACAGAGGTGAAGAGGTTGAAACTTGGCAAGATGATCACTCCCTAATCCTAGTCAATAATGCCACAGATACTCCTACCTTCTACTCCAGAGGATGGCACACAACCTCAACACCAGATCTTGCCTTCTCCACACCAGATATAGCTGGATCTATTAGTAGAGAAGTAGGAGACCAACTAGGGGGAAGCGACCATCGCCCAATCTTTCTTACTGTCCAGAGTGCAACTCTCAGTACAGGCCCAGCCATTACAAGATGGAACTACAAAAAAGCCAACTGGGGTTTATTCAGGCATCAGGTGAACACGCTGCTGTCTACCCTCAAGGTACAGAACAGAGACATTAATGAAGTGGTAAAAGACTTCAACAGATGCATACTACAAGCTGCAAAAGAAACCATTCCCAAAGGATGCCGGCGTAACTACATACCATACTGGTCCAGCACACTCCAAGAACGTCAGGAAGCTATGGACAAGGCTAGAAAGGACGCAGAGTCTCAGCCTTCACTTGAAACTCACAACAAATGGAAAAAGGCTGTAGCAGAGTTTCAGAGAACAAAGCTAGAAGAAAAGCGGAAAAGCTGGAGAACTAAAACGGCATCGCTGAACCTTGAGAAAGACGGCAGGAAACTTTGGAGATTAGTCAAGTCTCTAAATGAAGAGCATTCCTCACCAAGGCAGACTATCACATTGGATGAAGGTGGCAAACTTTTCAGAGGAAAACAAGCTGCAGACTTGTTTGCTAGAAGATACAGTTCAGAAAGCAACTTACCCATTAACATAGACCATCAGAGAGAGATAAGAAAAGAAATACTGGCAACCATGGGACAGACAGATACTCCTGCCCCAATGAGGGAACCCATCACACTAGGAGAACTACAGAAGGCTATTTCCAAGCTTAAGTTTCAAAAGTCACCCGGCCCAGACAAAATCAGCAACGAAATGCTAGTAAATCTGAGCTCAGCAGCAAAGACAAAACTGCTTGAGATATTCAACCACAGCTGGTTGAAAGGAACGGTACTCCAAGTATGGAGAGAAGCCATCACAATACCCATACTAAAGAAAGGGAAATGTAAGACCGAGGCTGCAAGTTACCGGCCAATCAGTCTCACAAGCTGTGTTGGGAAGACTATGGAGCGAATAGTCAACCACAGATTGAAATGGTATTTAGAGTCTGAGCAGATCCTGGTGCCGGAACAAGCTGGATTTAGAGAATGCTACAGTATAGAAGACCAAGTTACTTACTTGTCTCAAGCAATAGAAGATGCCTTCCAGGAGAAGAAAAAGGTCCTAACGATCTGGGTCGACTTCAAGCAGGCCTTTGACAAGGTGTGGAAAGATGGCCTCATTGCAAAACTTAGGAGAAGTGGAATCCAAGGCAACATGATGAAATGGATCCAGTCATACTTGCATAACAGGAGAACTAGAGTCACTCTTGACGGTCTGCAGAGCAGAAAAGTGTTGCTCCATCAGGGGGTACCTCAAGGAGGAGTAATTTCCCCAACACTCTTCCTTGTTTACATCAATGACCTGGTAAAAGATCTCCCTGCAGGAGTTAAAGCTGCCTTATATGCAGATGACCTAGTACTCTGGTGCGCTGATGAAAATGTCGCCACAGCAAATTATAGAATGCAGCGGGCAGCAGACATGCTAGTGTCATGGGCAGAGAAATGGCTTATCACAATAAACACAGACAAAACCTCCACAACACTGTTCTCCCTCGCCCCCAAGGACAAATCAGCTAACATACACCTAGGGACAACCGTGATCAAGGAAGAAAGCTACCCCACCTATCTTGGGGTGACATTTGACCAAAGGCTTACATGGAATAAGCATATTGAAAATGCAGAAGGAAAGGCCCGAAGACGACTAGGCATACTCAGAAAATTAGCAGGTACCAACTGGGGAGCAAATGAACGAAATCTAAAGAAGATTTATAATGGAGTAATAAGACCACACTTAGAGTTTAGCTCAGCAGCATGGTCATCAGCTGCTAACTCACATCTGCAGTCTTTGGACAAGGTGCAAAATCAAGCTCTCAGGCTCATTACAGGAGCCATGAAAACTACACCAATAACAGAGATGCAGAAGGTTGCTGGATTACAGACATTGTCCCATAGAAGAGACACAAAAACCATGATCCAGATGGAAAAGTACAACAGTATGCCAATGCACCCAATGAAGGCAAGACTAGATGATCTGGCATTGGGACGTCTAAAGCGTAGCAGCTTTGTGCATCGGGGGAAAAGACTTATAAGACAGCATCAAGAAGACCTATCCATGAAGACAACACCACTGAAGCCCACCCTATACCCTGTACCATGGGAGCAGGCCAGCAGTGCCCTCCAAATTAATACAACAGTCAGTGGTCTCACAAGTGGATGTGAGTATAATGATCTGCAAAAACGAACTGCTACATTGAGTATGATCCAAGAAAGCTATCCCGATCAATCATGGATACATGCCTATACAGATGGATCAGCAACTAATGCTGTTAGGAATGGAGGTGCCGGTATCTTTATCTCATATCCTGACAACCACTATGAGACTAGGCACATTCCCACTGGTAAATTCTGTTCCAACTATACAGCTGAGGTTCCAGCTCTAGAGCAAGCTGCAAATATGATCTATAACACCAACTCTGACTGCCACCAGGTAGTCATCCTCACAGATGCACTGTCTGTCCTGCAAGCTCTCAAGGGTGGTAAACTCCCGCATCTGAGAAATGAACTAAACAAGGTAGCTGCCAAAAAGAGAACCATACTTCAGTGGGTACCATCTCATTGTGGTGTACCCGGAAATGAAAAGGCAGATAAACTTGCAAAAAAGGGAGGAGAATGTGAACAAGAAGATAATGAAGTCACATACTTTGAGAAAAAGAGAGCTATCCAGACTATCAGAAGAGAACAGAACCAACCCAAAGACGACTATCACACTCTCGACCGGCAGGGACAGACAACTATTTTTCGACTTAGGACAGGGCATAACAAACTGAATAAACACATGCACAAGCTACGATTGTCTGCTTCACCACTGTGCACATGTGGATTAAACGAACAAACTGCTGAGCATGTTCTACAGGACTGTCCTCTGTATGACCAGTTAAGAAAGATATACTGGCCCAATGACTCAACACTAAACTCAAAGCTATATGGAGTTAAAGAGGAACTTCAAACA
This sequence comes from Oreohelix idahoensis, assembly GCA_024509875.1. Classification (NCBI taxonomy): domain Eukaryota; kingdom Metazoa; phylum Mollusca; class Gastropoda; order Stylommatophora; family Oreohelicidae; genus Oreohelix; species Oreohelix idahoensis. Next base: position 240,986 of record JAMPIV010018373.1, on the reverse strand, counting down.
ACAGTCGAATTCATCATGAGAACTCGTCTGACGGTGTAATCATCAAAGATGCGATCGCAAGAAGAAGAAGAAGAATCACATAATAGTGCATATTGGACGAGACATGACATTTTCTGTTAGCTAAAGCAAAGATGAACTCGTAAAATACACTGCAACACAAAGCTAGAGTCAGCAGTATAATGTAGGATAACGAAAATCAAGAAACCAAAGAAACTTTTAGTATAGTTTGGTTTTAAGGACTATCTTCATTGCACATCAGTGCTCCGATCTCCTTCCTCGGATCACAGCACAGTGCACAAACTCCATACCACCAGCGAGAATCCCAAAGTGTGTACATAGGAATCACACATTCTATAAATATATTTGGTAGGTAGGTTTTTAATTTTTTATTTTTGCCAGGGCAGTGGCCTTATGGCATAATCTTAAAGATTTCCAACTGCCGTGGGATTTTAACGTACGCAACTTGCACGGGTGCTTGCGTAGAATAGAAGGACTGAAATGGTATGACAAAGTCACAAATGTAGAATTGATGACAAGAACCAGACAAGTGCCAGTGGAACAAGAGTTGAGAAGAAGATGCTGGCGATGGATAGGACACACATTGAGGAGACCTGTTGATAGCATTACAAGGCAGTCCTTGTTCTGGAATCCACAAGGAAAGAGAGGCAGAGGTAAACCAAAAAACACATGGAGAAGAGAACTGGATACAGAGGTGAAAATGATGAGGAAAACAAGGAAAGAACTTGAGCGGATGGCACAGGATAGGAAGACTTGGCATGTGTTTGTTGAAGGCCTATGCTCCTTGGGGAACTAAAGGGTATTGATTGAACTTGCATACGGGACCTCCTATTTTTTTGGCCCTTATCTGAGAAGGCGAGGCATCCGATCTCACTACCCATGAGACCAGGGAGGAGTATGACATCATTAGGACCACTGGTTCTGAAAAAAAGTTCCATAAATTATATTCCCTCTACTGAGAATCGAACCTGGTACCTCTAGATTTTGAGGCGGACGCCAAAAAGAAGATTCTGGAAAGTGGGAATGCCAGCAAAAAGCATGAATAACAACAGAAACCATCATTCAGATAAAAATATATAAAAATTTAAAAAGAAATAAAGACTGTATACGAAGACATGAAATCACATAACCCTTTGATGTTAGAACTGGAGCGCAGCTGGGATGTCTCGTCACAATTAATTTCTTATAGGCTACCGACTTCTTCTTCTTCTTCTTCCGTCCTTAGCCACAAACCGTCAAAGCAGTCAGTGGCCATTACGCCTAGTGGCGTCTTAGGGCAACAGCAGACAGGTTTTCTCTGCCGTTGTTTCCCATCACGCCTAGTGGCGTCTTTAGGGCAACGACAAATCAGCCCATTTGCTGTTGTTTCCGTAATCAAAGTGACTTGCAAACGGGTGATCAGCCCGTTGCATAGGCTACCGACTGGATTATGAAAAATGCCATCAACCAAAAGAAATGGAATTAAATGATTAAAAAATAAACTGTCTAAATATCTAGATTTGACAGACTATCTGGCTTGTGTCCCACAACTGTAGCATGACAAAATAAAAGTATCCGATTTAGTGAGGGAAGCAAAAGACGGCGAGGAAGGGACCTGGTCACCTTACCTCATGATGCTGGACCTAGTATAACAAAGTCTTTAACACTTCACTCACATAAAGCAGTATCTGCTAAGTGAATACTTTTTTTTTTAACGTGGCAAGTAACCTGTTAAGAATAGATACTACATCCTTCCCATGATGAGTAGAAGCAGAAACTAAACCAATTATAGCAATTCTCATTAGTTTCACGTAGGAGTTTTAACTCTTAAGGCACTAGCCAGACTAAAAACTTTGATCACTACTATTTTTCGTGAACAGGACGGGACATCAATGTTTTATTATTTAAAAAAATGTTCTTTTAAATCACTAATTCTTTATGTGTGTGAATATAAAGTATTCTCAAGTCTTGCAACAGCGCATAACATAACATAACGAAACAACATACTTTAAATATGGAGTACCAAATTTTTTTTAATTCATACAAACACAAAGGGATGAACTGGTGATATTATTAATGCACTGTTTCTGTAATTAAATGGCATACGATTTAACAAAACTACGCTGAGAATGTTTATATTAACGCTGACATTTTTACAGAGTATTTTTGTCACTAACCTCTGAATCATTATAAACCATGATTTAACAGGGTTAAAAAAAAGCATGAATATTAGTTAGCTTGGTTGCATAACAATTTTAAATGATTCAATTAAAAAAAAATAAAGTAATTTCTGCACAAAATAGCCATAAAAGAACCACACTTCAACTCTTAAGTCCATGGCATAAAGAAATGTCACTGAAGCCCAGTAGAGCTGCCACTCACAAAAATTTGATATAACATTTTACAGCATAAATATTGTAGTGAAACAAGCACTGAATATGGGGTTAAACAAATTCTAGGAATACCTTTACAAATGCAATAGACTATGACCCCCCCCCCCCCCCCCCCCCACCACAAATTCACCTAAAATTAGCTCAATAGATCTATCAGGCCAACTCCCAATCTCCACTACAAGCAAGTATTGGCAATCATTATCAAAGTTGGTGTTCATCAATACCTGGCTCAGTGCTCATCAATATCCGACTTGGCTTCGCTTCTTTCCACATCACTCAGAAAACTCACGTAATCTAATGACCTTTTCCCATCTGAAATGTCTGTATCTTCAAGCCATACAAGAAATTCTTGTCTCATTTCAACAAATATCAACAGATGCTTCAATACTGTGTCACTAACTGTGAAGGTTATGCATGAGGCATATCTGGAGTCATCCTTATATGACCACCAGCTATACACAATATATGTACATAAAAGTGAACCTATGTCGTGAGGCTAATTACATCCTAAATGACTTGAAATCATCCACACACTTCCAGGGATTCTCCCTGTGGTGAAACTTGCTGAGAACCCAGCATTGCACACTAAGCTTGAAGAAGTCACTTGAGCCCTACTCGCAATTCTTTGGATTTGACTTGGTTGACTGAATGCAGAAGGATCTCACTGTAGACCCAGTGATAGGAAGGGGAAGCTGAGAAGTGGCACTGCGCAGGATGTGACAATTCCTTGGGAGAGCCCAGAACCAGAGTACAGTATTTTAGCTCTGCATAGCTGGAGAGCTCCCTTGAATGGGGGGAATGCACAGTATGTCAAACACTTCTTACTCCTAGCTTGGGATCAGATGTGGCGATCCTTTAAATGCAAGACAAGCTGGAGAAAGTGAAGCTCATGACTTCAGCTCAACACGTTTCGGAATGGCAGAAGAGCCACAGAAAAAGCCTAGATCTACAGTGTAGATAATACCCAGGAGTCTTCAACTTGGTATTGGCTGCTAAAGAGCGAGAAGCTCAACAGTCCTAGTTCAACAACAACTGTAAAAGTTTTGATTTTCACTTCTGAATTTCTACTTATATCATCAAAGTGAAGAAAATCTAGTAAATCAGTCATGAGTATGCTATTTCATCCAACACTGTATATTTAAGTAGTTGCTGTTAAAAAGCTAACCACTGCTTAAGGTAGCCAAGCTTCTGATCTCCAATAGCGTATATTAAACTGCCTACTGATGACACAGGTCGCTATGTTTATTATGCTCAGCACCAAGGAAATTAAATACGAGGTTTTGAAAGGGCTGGCAACCCAATCATGTAAAATCAATTGCCACAGAAACTACTGCTGTATGTAGCATGCATATGCTTGGTGATGACTTCCAGGAGTCAATGCTGGATTACTGACTCCATGCTCCTTAAGGAGCGGATGTATTAGTGCAGGGTCTCTAAGAACTACAGTGCTGGCTCCATGCACCGTTGGAGGTTGACGAGAAAGAAGATGATGATGCTATTTTCAGGTTTTATAAAACTATGGGAGCCGCGCTAGCGTAGTGGTTACCACACCGCTCTGGCGACCGGGTGATTCAGGATCAAACCCGGGCGACGGCATTTGAGGATTTTTCGTCAACCGGGATTTGACTGGATTAACTCGAGACCTGGCGAGGACATTTGAAGAAGTGTCGTCGACCAGGGATTGGCGGCTCCTGAGCCGACCCAGCTCTAATGGGTACCTCCGAAATCGGTGAGTATCTGCCTGAATGGCGAGGGACACCTGTCTCTGTACAAGAAAAAAAGGGATACTCACGTAAAATCAATGTCAGGTTAGACATTAATAATAACCTGAGATTTCGCCGAGTATTAGCGGGCGTACGGAAAAAAAAAAAAAATTTGTTTCAGACATTAAACTATGATTTATTTTGACTGACTTTAAAGGGTTAAGTAATCTCTATATTTTGTACTAGAAACCTTCACTGCCAGTCAACAAGCTAATGGCAGCTGTGATGTAAACAGTACTGCCTCAGAAAAGGCATGAACCCGACAGATATTGTCAGACCATTGACTCAGATTTTTTTCCTTCACTTAGTTTATGCTGCTAACCAGAAATTCTTTGTTTAAAAAATTTTTTTTTTTTAAAGTTCAGTCCAATATTTGAGTTTTTTTGTTTTTAAATTATCAATTAGTTTATTCATCTGTTAAGCACTTTTACACAAAATCCTAAATAATACATACACAAATAGCAGATTTACGTCTTTAAATTTGTGGTTATTCAACTATTTGAGAAATCTAGCTCACACTGCTTGAGCTTCGTTAAAAAATCCTGTTGACATCCAACAAAACAGAAAAGGATCACAATCACTCAGGATCTACTAGAACACTACCATTTGAAACTGCATACTTTTGGCAACATATACAGACCATACTGCCATTTCAAGACATTTTAATTGCAATATACATAATATATAATACAGTGATGATATGTTTAAAGACTCCACATCTTTACAGCTTGATGAAGTAAAGGGTTATTCCAATAAAACAAGTTAAATGAATATTATGGATTTATCAGTCATCAGATAACTAATAGCTTAAATAGCCTGACCAAGCTGGAACAAAAAAATGAGAACATACCAGAAATAGAAGAGCTTTCACTGCAGTGGAAAATAATTGGAAAAAGAAATAAAGTCCAAAGAAATATTTTAAAATCTTCAACTCAAATGTCTGGGCAGTCCTGTGGTGTGGTTTTGGGGCATGGAGAGTGGCAGAAGCGATGGTCAAGACATTACATGGAGAGTGGCAGAAACGATGGTCAAGACATTACATGGAGAGCGGCAGAAACGATGGCCAAGACATTACATGGAGAGTGGCAGAAACAATGGCCAAGACATTACATGGAGTGGCAGAAAGATGGCCAAGACATTACATGGAGTGGCAGAAACGATGGTCAAGACATTACATGGAGAGTGGCAGAAACGATGGTCAAGACATTACATGGAGAGTGGCAGAAACGATGGCCAAGACATTACATGGAGTGGCAGAAACGATGGCCATGACATTACATGGAGAGTGGCAGAAACGATGGCCAAGACATTACATGGAGAGTGGCAGAAACGATGGCCAAGACATTACATGGAGAGTGGCAGAAACGATGGCCAAGACATTACATAGAGTGGCAGAAATGATGGCCAAGACATTTCATGGAGTGGCAGAAACGATGGCCAAGACATTACATGGAGTGGCAGAAACGATGGCCAAGACATTACATGGAATGGCAGAAACGATGGCCAAGACATTACATGGAGTGGCAGAAACGATGGCCAAGACATTACATGGAGTGGCAGAAACGATGGCCAAAACATTACATGGAGAGTGGCAGAAATGATGGCTAAGACATTACATGGAGAGTGGCAGAAACGATGGCCAAGACATTACATGGAGTGGCAGAAACGATGGCCAAGACATTACATGGAGTTGCAGAAACGATGGTCAAGACATTACATGGAGAGTGGCAGAAACGATGGTCAAGACATTACATGGAGTGGCAGAAACGATGGCCAAGACATTACATGGAGAGTGGCAGAAACGATGGCCAAGACATTACATGGAGTGGCAGAAACGATGGCCAAGACATTACATGGAGTGGCAGAAACGATGGCCAAGACATTACAGACTTTCATAGGCGGGTGCTTGTGCTGTATAAGATTTAAATGGTGTGGCAGCATCGCCAATGGCAGCTGATGGAAAAGAGTCACAACAAGTGCTGGTGAAGGAGGAGGTGAGGGAGAGATGCTGGCACTGGTTTGGACACACAATAAGGAAGCCAGCTGATAGCCTTACATGGCAGTCCTTGATGTGAAATTCCCTGGTTAATAGATATAGTGGGAGATTTTTTTTTAACACGGAGATGGGAGCTGCAAACAGATGAGAAGGGGATAGGGAGGACCATGGAAAGACCTTGAATGGGTGATGCAGAACTGAAAGGTGTGAGTGAGGGAGGTGAAGAGTCATGAATGAACAGAGAAAGAAAAGAAATCCAAAAAAATGCATGAATAGTTTATACATAAGAAAGTGACTGTTGAGACAGTGCTAGACTGAACTCACACAATGTGGGGACAAAGGAAGAAAAAAAGAGACATAAAAACATCAGATAAGAATGGAAGAAGACTGTCCAGAAAAGTACTGCACAACTGAAGATAATAACAACATGCACAAAATGATTTTCTTTTTCACATTCTAGCTATTTGTTGCCCTTTTTTAGGGGGGAAGGTGGCAAAGCTGACTTTTGTTTTTTTTAATTGGTAAAGTGGCACAACGCAGGAAATAATAGACCACATTAGTTCCCCCCAAAATAAGTGATGGCACATTCAGCTCCAGCATTATGTTTAACTCTTTCAAGATCTATCAAGAACAAACTTGAAATATAGTTTTTCAATTTTTTTTTTTTTTTGGAATCTGTAATATAAAGCCTGTGGATGTGGGAAGCCCACACCATGAGAACTTATTTGAAGAAATACCATAAGCAAACTTTCTACTTAAAAAAAAATGATCAAATTATTTCCTTTTTGTTTTGCATATATTTTTTGTTAGTTAATCATGTGCAGTAAGTGCTAGTGTATTGTTCCTGGGGTCTCTGAATAGATAATGAAAGAACAGGATTACTGCCCCCTCTGGCATGTCACACACAAGGTGACTAATACGAGGTTGTACATAAGGCTGGCTACAGGAACTACTGCTGCAAGAGCATGTGAATGATTGATGCAGACTTCCTGTAAGGTGGCCCACTACAGTGGTGGCCCTATGCTCTAAGGTGCACAAAGGATAAGGAACATGATGATGATGATGATGTGCAGTCATTAAATACATAATCAAAAATATGTGATGCTATTTTATGTACATGCATGTGCACAAATTCTGCCAGGTCCAAGCTTTGTTTGTTGTTTTAATGACACTTTCTTTCAAACTTGCTTGCTGAGCTCTTGCAAACTTTGCATTAAAAAAAAGACTCAGTGCCAGCAGAAGGGGTTGCATGCAGACATCAAAATTGTTGGCCATTCAGTATTGCAATCATACTAAATTTTCAATTGGACATACGGGGGAGGATTACAAGCGTTTGGTCACAATGGAAATTTGTGGAAACAATGACCACTAGTGAATGTCACCAGATTTTTTTTTTTTTTTTAAACATGGAAGCACCATATGTTTTGTAGAAAATGCGGTTAAGAGAAATATACCCAAAAAGAATGCAATTTCCTTGCGTTAGGATAGGTATCATGCATATGAAGAAAGGATGACAGAAATAATGTTCAGATGTAAAAGTTTTCATATGCACTACAACTGTCACTTGTCTTATACTGGTGATGGACTTTTTTTTTTTTTTTTTTTTTTTTTGGTAAAGGCTGTAAAGGAAGCCCATAAACACAGCATAATAATTTTTTTGTTAAATTATTTAGTATACTAAAATAGAAATTTCTGTTTGAAAAGACTCCAGATTAAAACAGTTGAGGGTAAAAAGTGAGGATGAGAGAAGTTCCGCGGAGGAGGGGGTCCCACATTTTAACTATGAAAATTCTGCAAACAACAGGAGAATACTGGAAAGGAAAAAAATGGATTCTCTACAAAATTTATACACAATCTATCCTAAGTACAACTTAAATTATTTTATGCTTTTGGTCCAAGGTATATTGAACTTGGATCACTGTACAGGCCACAGCGGCCATACTGGTCTACAGCACGCACAGCAAAATGGTACTTGTTACCTTCCTGAAACTGAGTCAGTGTGCAGGCCATTGGAAGTGGTAAAGCTGTCACCTCTCCGACCTACAGATAAAAACATTAATAAAAATAAGTTAGGACTGGTAAATTACTAACAGAAGTTAAAAATAAAACCAAATTATAACTATAGCTGAAACAATTACATCAACTTAGCATCTTGTTATGGTAACCAATAAGCGTATGATTAGCTAAGCAATCAGAGCACTTTCTTCTCACAGCATCGAAACCTGGTATCGCCACCCTCGTCTACCCAGCTGTAAATGGGTATCTGACTCTGCTCTCAAGTTATGGAAGGCAAAAGGCAGCGAAGACGAGAACTGGTCACCTCACCTTATAAAAAAGCTAGACCTAGTATGATAAAGTCTTTAACACTTCACTCCCTTTTGGCCTGTATCTGCTATGGGACTACCTTTACCTTATTATTACTGTCACCGCATGTTTTAAGGCCATTTGACTTGTATGCTTGGTCAGTTGTTATGGGCCGTGAACGAGACGGCGTATCATGTGACATCACCTGACTGGTCGCTCTAAGCCAAAACTCAGGCATACGAGTTGTACACAGCCCAGAACAAACATACAAGTCAAACGGCAGTAAAACATGACATGACAATTACCAAGAAATGTTTCAGTGTTTCTGCTAAGAAGAAACATGAGTTTTGAAAAAAAAATTTTTATGAAAGCTGGTCTAATGCTTGTGTTACATATTACAATGACCAAAACATGATAAAATATCTAATTTTGATGAATCAATAAGTTATGTAACAAGTTCGCCAGTTTAAATAAAAAATGTAAATACGCTGCTTAAGAAGTGCGCTGCAAATCCCAGGTGACAGAGGACACCTAATTTTTAAAAGTGTTCTCATTTATTGTGGTATGCTTTTCAAGATAGTAAGAAATGAAAGCTTCAGACTGGCTAACACTTCATTTTCATAACCTTTATGCTACTGGTGCAGCATGTCTTCAACAAATACATACCAAGCATTCCTGCCATGTGCCATTTGCTTGTGATCTTTCCATGTCTCCTTCATGTTAATGTCTAATTCTCTTCTTCTTAGGATCTCAGAATAAAAAAATGACTGCCCTGTAATGCTACTAATTGATTTTCACCATGTGTGTCCTATCCAAAGCTACCATCTTCTCCTCACATCTTGTTCCACTGGTATATGGTTCTTTTTGTCAGTTAACATTTTTGATTTTATTATACCATTTCAATCTCTATAGTGTACACAAGCCCACATTAGTGAAATTCTGTATCTTTCTGGTAGTCATTTTTGATATTATCCAATTCAGAGCCGTAAGGCTGACTGACATCCAATACAGCTGACTTGACATCAGAGTTAAGGATTCTTATTTTTGATTTCTTTTGATTTTCATGCAGTCCCCAATGAGATGAAAGCTACTCTTACCCTTGTTTAATAATTTATGTATCATCTGTTTGTGACACTAAGTCTACACTACTGACTGCCAAGATACATTCATGACTTCACATGCTGCAGGGATGTTTTTCCCAGAGCAATGAGGCTATCATTTGTGACGTTTATTCACTTAATCTGTCACTTCTGTGCATTTTCAACCCAACTACTGCGACCTCTGATCCAAGTACTCTAATTCTGTTTTGCTTCTGGTTACAGTTACAAAACAGAAGAGCTACCTGCAAAATCTAGATCATCACGCTAAAATACATGGACTCAAAAGGGAAACAGGAACAACAACACTGTAACCTAGCGGTCCTCATCCTTTTTTTTTGCTTCATGCACCATAACATCAGATTTGAAGAATCTCATGCATCCATGAAGTCCTACATGGCACAATCATTTATTTTTTTTTCATCACTATGATAGTTTAGGGAGCCTCCTCTACCGTGTCTCCACTTTGGCGAGGTAGAGGAGCTTGTGTCCCCATAACCCCAAGAGATATTCCGGCAGTAGCATTGCTACCAGCAGGGTCTCCCAAGCAGGACAGATAGAAGGGTAGGGACCAGAAAAAGAGACGCACACACACACACACCTATTGCCTTGCAGGCAGACTGGGGACCGTCATGGGCTACGAAAGGCAACCCTACAGAAATGCCTGTTGAAATCGGATGCATTGGGCCACAAGCTTAACGAAACAGTGAAACGTACTTCGCTTAATGATAATTTACGGAGCAACCACTCTCAAAATGCAAGTTATAATTGTACCACCATTTAACAAATGTAGAGCACAATAACGATCCTGATAACCTTTAAAGAATGATAATAAATCTTACAAGTATAACTTAACAATGTATTCACTATCATCATCATCTATGCTCCTTACAGAGCAGGTAACAACCCTGACAGTTGGTTGTCTGCAGGAAGCTAGCATCAAGCAGTCACATGCTCTTGCAGCAGTGGTTTCTATGGCAATTAGTGTTATAAAAAGAGGTTGCCAGATCTATGCACAACCTCATGTTAGTTGCCTAGTATGACATGCTTAACGATGCAGCAGTCTTATTCTTTGTCTCTTCAGTGACACCCTCCCTCCATATATAACAAAACTGTTTCTTGAATAATACTATCTGGGATGAGATTTACTCAAATAGTCATTTTAAATGAAAGAGAGAAAAGAAGCCTTCGACAATGCTAAGAAACAAAAATGCATGGGGACAAGACAACCCACATGCCACTCTTATTAAGTTTTCAGGATAACTTGTAACTTTCTATTGATTTTGTTTTTTCTGATTTAATTAAACTGACAGTTTAATTCCATCATTAACATTATACCTTTTTCCACAAACTTGTCCTTGGGGTTGCCGACTCCGATTCCTGATAGGCATACAGTTGGTATGATGAAATTTTTTCGACATCAGATAAAGATGGCATATTCCATGACAGTACTATACCTGAGGAAACAATAGTCTGAGGTAAAGACAGTATCAATGTATTCCAGTACTGGGATAAACTAATTTACTGCAAAACAGTTCTGACCAGTCACTTGTATCAATAAATTATCAATAGTTTTGCTGAAATTACCATCACCAACTTTTGTTGGAAGAAAAGTTACATCTTGTAGAGATAATACAGCAGTTTTCAAGCTCAGACATATATGTGCATCAAACTCGGGCTTGGTCGAAAAATTGTATCATTTACCCATCAAAACACTCAGCACTCTGCAATCCTTATTACTTCCATTTCTTTTCTGTTGTTGCTAGGTGAACTGTATGTCTTTCAAGCATTTGTAATCTACATTTATGTGCAACAAATCCTTTGATATATCCTCTACGATTGACTAAACTTGAGTTTCACAACTTTACGTATTATGTGTTTGGGAAGATTCATCTCACAGATGAAGAGTAGAACAGCCTAGGCAAAGGCAGCACTCCATAAAATAAAAAGTATTCTATGCAACGTTTCTGTCACTGGAAGCAAGAAAAATGAGTTTTTCAGTGTTATATAGAACCAATCCTGATATACGGAATTGAGTCAAGGATAATTAGTAAACAAGTAGGTAAAGCACTAGAGGCCACAGAGATGTGGTTTTACAGAAGGATGATAACAATATCATGGACAGCTGAAAAGAATGATGAGGATGTCCTGAAAGAGGCCAAGACTCATTACTCATGTAAGGCAGCAGCAATCCACACTTTTTACTTCGGGTGGCCATTATTAGAAAGCTGGAATATATTGTGACACAGGAAAGATTGAAGGAAAACGACAAAGAGAGGATAACAAAGAGAGAAGACACTGGACAGTCTTGACGGCATGGTATAGACAGAAGTCAAGGACAGTAACAGTACTGGAGACAGGAAGCTGTTGGACAGACATGATTTCCTTACATCACCAGGGATGGCGAGAGAAAGAGAGAGTGTGTGTGTATGTGTGTGTATATATATATTATAGAGAGAGAGACACAGAGAACTGCTCTTTTGTGTGCCTCAAAGATGTACTGATGAAGGAGACATGAATGTGGTTTTTACATTTATTTTCACTGTTTGAATGTACAGCAGTTTGTATTTGTGAATATATTTTATATAATTACCTTGTGAGACTCTTGAGATTTTCAGATTGGGCTTAGGTGGGCGCTTCTTGGCTGTGGGAGGTGCATTACCAGTATCCATATTAGATGGCAAAGGAGCTGGATGATTATTCTGGGAGAGAAAGGAAAAAAAGTTCAAATGCGAATACGTAAAATAGTAAATAAAGCAAAACAATTTTCATTACAGAAACTTCAGTGTGTAAAGCTGAAGGTGTATTTTACTTTTGTATTGGGTTATAAACAATCAGAAACACAAGCTGAAAGCTGATGAGACCTGGCATTACTGTAAAAATAAAAGTGTGAAGGACATGGCTAATAACCTCATGCTGATGTCTTAAAATTTGCAAAGGAAAATCATGTCAGCTGACCTCCAAAGGGCAGTCTTTGTTAACTTTCAATTACAGAGGTGGAGTGAGACAGAGATTAGTGGATACTGAACGTGGGAGTTGGGGGTGGGGGGGGCTGAAGGAGATCAGAAGCTGTTGGGAAAGGTACCAAAGAATGCCAAAGCTGGGAGTAAAGATGAAGATGAGAATAAACTTTCAACTCTGATTTAATGCTCTTAAACAGTTGATTCAAATAGGCTCTGGCAGTAAAAACCCAACTTCTAGTGAAACTGCTGTCACTAACAGAAGAAGCAAGGGCAGGTCTCTGGTGCTGTATAATCAAAAAGCTTTAGGCAGATGGACCTATCAATGAGAAGGACAACCACCACCTGCCTTGTAGGTAGGCCGAGTTCCCACCAAAAGGCAAAGGAAACCTGGAAAACACTTGCTGAAATTGGATGTACAAGATCAAAAGGTACAGATATAGTGCTGGAGTAAACTACAACACAAAATAAATACTGCTCAAAACATATTTCTACATATCAAATATGTGGCATCCTGGCTGATAAGGCTATCATACAGAAGACACACTAGGCCCCAAATCTCAAAGAGGTCCACTTAGGGCTACTGATGGTCATATATGATTCACATCCAGGAGTGAGGTCAGCACATGAGGAAATTAATACTAGTGAAAACAATTTTCAAAACAGGAGGAGGAGAGAGAATAGAACATCCAATGCAGTACAAAAGGAGTCTTGCAGCAAGAATTAATGGTGGAAACATTGAAGTGACTTGCAGTCCAGAAACTTGTTTTAACCAACACTTAGATTCAAACCAATAAAACACTCAGGCAGGATGTAGAGTCATGAATATGTCTTCGCAGCAATATGGACAGAGCTGGAAGACATGGTATGGTGACATCAAAGTAGGGACACAAGGGAGGGGCTTTTATTGCATTGGGAAATGTATGGAGATCAGGAGAAGTTGGGTCCAATGCAGGTGTTGGGTCGGTCCTGTTGTGTGGCTCTGGGCATGAAGAAATGCTAGAATGGTAGCTGAGAAGTTAGACTTTCATTGATGGGTGCTTGCGTAGAGTTGAAGAACTGGGGTGGCGCGACATAGTCGCCAGTGTGGAACTCATGTCAGGGGCCTGACAGATGCTAGTGGAACACGAGATGAGTGAAGGATGATGGAGATGGATGGGACACACGCTGAGAAAACATGCTCAAGGTCATACCGAGCAGTCCTTGTCAGGGTTCATAGCAAATTTCTACAAGCATTTTCCAGGTTTTTCCAGGTCCAGCACGTGATTTTCAAGGATCGGAAACTCTAATATTTTCCTCATCTAATTTTCTCAGATATAATTATCACTTTGCTGACCAGCAATCCGGAGCATTACTGTCTCCCATTACCAAGGGTGTTTGCAGATTTCTTTAAAAAGAAGTTTGTTTTTAAAAAAAAATTCATAAACGATTGAAACAGACATCTTTTCCCAGTTTTTAGTAAATTTGTTCAACGTCAGCGCAATAAAATGTTAGTGACATGGATGGTAATGAATAAAATAAGCTTGATTGACGTATTGATTTAATGATTAACCACGTATATCAACATAAAAGGCTAATAAAATTGTGAATAAAATGCAAAAAAAAACTGTATTTATCGTGTTTGTCTTTTTTGAATGTATTCTGTGTCTGTGGCATCTGACAATGAGCGTTTGTAAATGTTTGAGTAGTTAAGTACCTCTAGTTGGAGTCTGAGCTGCTTTTTTCATTAACTGGGGTTGAAGTTGTAGCTGTAGGTCTCTGCAAGAGTCTTTGTCTGGATCGTTGATAATCCTTGACTGGGTGGTAGAACTTGAAGCAGGGTATCAGGCATAGAGGTACATTGCAATCTGGGCAGTACATGCAAGTCTGGCTTCTGTTCCCTGCAGCCTTACACACTTTAAGTCTGGTTTGTACCTTGCCCTTTCACATTTATCAATGAAGTGGTGCTCAGTAAGTCGTGTTGTTGTGACCTGTGGTTTTGAAGGTGTCACATTGCATCGAAAAATAGCAGGTTCAATAAGTCATACTGACATCCTGATCTTTGCTTTGATCTTTTTTTTTGTAGAGTTGGCAGTGTTGTAGGTTATGTGCCCATTGACCAGGGCAGTTTCAACTAAGAAATGATATAAAAATAGGATCTGTGTGGGTAGGGGTAGCTTGCACCTAGTTGGCTGAAGTGGTCGACACCTCCCATACTTTTGCAGTACTTTTCTGCAAGCACTGGCTTCTGAATTGTTCTGCCCTAAAGAATTTGTCTTTCTAACTGTCTTGTTTATATTATCATTGGAGTGAACAGTAGCTATAAGGTTAAATCTTTTTGTATCATGCCAGGTGACTGGTTTTGAAGGTGTCACATTGCGTTGAAGAATAGCAGGTTCAATAAGAGTCATACTGACATCCTGATCTTTGCTTTGATCTTCTGTCACACAAAACACAGGATGATTTGTCTTTTTCAATTTAAGTCGTTTTTTCTTAAGTGCTACAGGAAAATGCTCTTATTTTCAGCTACCGTTCCAAATGCACCAATCTAATTTCAGGTCTTGAAATAAAGCTGAAGGCTGAATAAAAACTACCACAGAAGTGAATATGTCCCTTGTTGCGTATGAAATTTGAATTAAAACTATGGTGACTTTTCACTGAAAAAAAAGAGTCCAAATTATCTC
The DNA here is from genome assembly GCA_024509875.1 of Oreohelix idahoensis. Taxonomy (NCBI): domain Eukaryota; kingdom Metazoa; phylum Mollusca; class Gastropoda; order Stylommatophora; family Oreohelicidae; genus Oreohelix; species Oreohelix idahoensis. The sequence goes on along the minus strand of JAMPIV010018373.1, from coordinate 225,813 downwards.
AGCTCTGAGAGTTTCTTCCTTGGTCACAAATGATGTCACATCTGTAGGTCTCCTAGTAGTGTTACACGTTTTTGACGTGTCCGAGGGAGTAGTGTTAGATGGTTTTGATGTTTCTGAGGGAAAAACTGCTCCTTGGGGTTGTGTTCTTTTCTGTTTAAAAAAAAAAAATGGAACACACAAATAACTTATGAGTAGGCCTAAGCTATGTATATTTACCAAGTCAAAGTTCTAAACGCATGAATAATATAGTCAAACAATATTTAACTAGAACAAAAGTTAATATACAGTGTGTCCGGCAGAATCACTACCAATAACAAATGTCAATATTTCTTATACTAATAATAGCAGACCGACCGGATTTTGATTTTTTGTTAGGCAAACTCATTAAGTTTCAGTAGCAACTCACCAAGTTTCAGTAGATCTCCACATGAGCGCCTTTAGTGGCTCGAAGAATGTCAACACGGTATTCTATCTCTCTCCACGTGTTTTGCAGCATCTGAGGTGTGACGGATGCACAAGCGTCAATTATTCGCTGCCGAAGATTATCCAGTCCCTGCACCGGAGTTTGATAGACAAAGTTTATACGTATCCCCATAGAAAGAAATCTAAGGGGGTCAAATCTGGTGACCTTGGTGGCCAATCAATGGGACCTAATCTTCCAATCCATCTGTCTGGAAATTGTTGATGAAGGTAGTTTCTTACTTCATTGGCATAGTGTGGAGGTGCTCCATCTTGCTGGTATATGAATCCTTCTGGTATCCTAGGAACTGCAAAATTTTGCAGCATGTTTAGGTATGTTGCTCCTCTGACTGTAGCTTCGGCGAAGAAAAATGGCCCGATCACATAATTCGAGGTTAAGGCACACCCCACGTTAAGTTTAGGGCTGTCTCGCTCATGCTCCATTACGACATTATGCTTTTCATTTCCCCATATCCTACAATTATGCCGGTGAACTTTGCCACAAGTGTGTAAGGTCGCTTCATCGGAGAATTCCCCACGATTGAGAAATTCTTTGTCATCATCGAGGTGACATAGCATTGCATTTGCGAACTCGGCCCGTCTGGGTTTATCATTTGGCTGTAACTTCTGCACTAGCTGGATCTTGTAGGCTCTAAGCCGCAATCGTTTGTGCACAATGTCATGAACAGTAGATTTTGGAATAACCAATTCTCCCCTTGCCCGTCGAATGGATTTCCGCGGGCTACGTTGAAAAGCTTCGCTAACTGCTTCAACTCTATCTGGAGACAACGCTTCATTACCGTTTCCCTTCTTTCTCAACAAAGAACCTGTTTCCAACAGTTGCTTGTGCCATTTCACTATGGTATGTCGCTCCGGAGGTTTCTGTCCATATTCCTGCCTGAATCTTCTTTGCACAACAATGAGAAACTTTAATTCCGCAAGCCAATAACAGCATTGCACTTTCTGCTGCACCGTGAACTCCGCCATTTTCACTACACACTTCCTCACATTCCGCGGCTGCGCATTACGTATGCGTTATCGGCACATTATCGGAAAATTTATCAATTGTCTTACTGCTCCTAAAAATGTGATGGTTTCTATACGAGGTAACCATAAAAAAATAATTATAACTTACATGGATGAGGAGATATTGACATTTGTTATTGGTAGTGATTCTGCCGGACACGCTGTATAGTAATTGGGAGGGTGAAGGTATGATGATATCCTTATAACACTTATAAGTGAAAATCTATTAAATATCTAACTGGAAACAGCAGGCCTTTACACATAACATCCCCCCCCCCCCATTTTTGTTGGGTTTTGTTTTGTTTTATTTGTTTAGATTTTAAAAAATTTATTTATTATTTTTTTTTTTAAATAACATTTTTTTTTTTTTTTACATAGGCCTATGCACAAAATTGGTAATTTTCATTTATCCTAATTATAGTGATTTGACAGATGTGATGCCACTTTCGTGGATCAGCGGTTATTCATGTTATCTGGAATTGAAAACATGTAGGCCTATCCTAATTAGCCTATAACCCTTCAGAGGTAGAACGGGATATTGCCTCTTCATCATAAATATAATAAAAAAGCATTCGAAATATATTTATTTTCAAAAAATGTGGTGAAATGAACAGTGGGGCATGGGTCTGATAACAGGGTATGCTATAGGATATGGAATCGCCATCAATTTCTATTCCTGACCATCTTAAACTGTGTCAAACATATTCCTGTATGCAGATGTAAACCAAGAAATTTCGTTCAAACACTTGCCTATAGGCCTTGGCTAATTTTGGCCATGGTTAAAAATAAAACTGTAAATAGGCCTACATTGTAAATTACAGCCTATCTATAAACTGGACTTATTTAAATAGGTTTTATAAATGAGATAAATGAATTTATTACTTACCTCAGTTGAAATGAACGATTTAATAAAACTTGAATGAAGTTCTTGTGTTTTTCCCAGTAGCACTCGAGTAACAACAGACGCCAGCGCTAAAAATAAATCTGTGCGTTTACGTCATTAACGCAAAGCACCAAAAACGAAACCGTCGAAAACTTCTGGAAATGGATTTAGTGCGCAAAGGGAAGTAAAAATTCTACAGTAACTGAAGTTTAACGAAAAATACCATCAATAACTGAAAAATGGACGCAAAGTATAGAACTTTCGATTTCGTATTTTTATTCCAGGTCCGATGCGGGAAATTCAAATCTTTTAGCCATTTTTCCAGGCCTGGAATTTTTTCTTCTTCATTTTCCAGGTCGCTATGAACCCTGCCTTGTTCTGGACTCCCCAAATATGGAAAAAGCGGAGGCAGAATGAGAAACTTGGGAGGAGAATTGGCGACAGGGGTGGGGATGCTGATGGCATGTGATAGAAGAATATTTGCTGAGACTCTTATGTTTCTTGGTGAGATTAAGGGTAATGAGCAAATGAATGAAACCATAAGTATATTTAAAATTTGTTGCAGATACCCACAAACAGCTGCAATGTAGCAGGGGTTTTAACAGCACACAACCCCTCCATTGTTGTTGTTGTTATTTAACTAGGGCTGCTCAGCTTCTCGTTCTTTAGCAGCCAATACCAAGTTGAAGACTCCTTGGTATTATCTACACTGCAGATCTCGGCTTTTCCTGTGGCTTTTCTGCCATTCCAAATCATGTTGAGATGAAGTCATGAGCTAAATTTTCTCTACCTTCGCTTGCATTTAAAGGATCATCACATCTGGTCCCAAGCTAGGAGTAAGAAGTGTGTGGCGTACTGTGCATTACCCGCCATCCAAGGGGGCTCTCCAACTGTGCAGAGCTAAAATACTGTACTCTGGTTCTGGGCTCTCCCAAGGAATTGTCACAATGCCACTTCTCAGCTTCCCCTGCCTATCACTGGGTCCACAGTGAGATCCTTCTGCATGCAGTCAACCAAGTCAAATCCAAAGAATTACGTATGCGTGGGGCTCAAGTGACTTCTCCAAGCTTAGTGTGCAATGCTGGGTTTTCAAGTTTCACCACAGGGAGAATCCCTGGAAGTGTGTGGATGATTTCATGAGTCAATGAGGATGTAATTAGCCTCACAGACATAGGTTCACTTCGATGTACGTATATTGTAGCATTGAGCATAGCTGGTGGTCATATAAGGATGACTCCAGATATGCTTCCATGCATATAAACTTTAAAGCAACCCAGTATAGCTTATACGAACTGTGCAGTACCACATAATGGCATCAAGGTCACCAAGAGCTAAAGCTCAATGACAGTGGTTCAAAGTTAAGTCAAGTCAACAGCAGCGAGATATATGCCAGAGAGGAGTTAAGATGATAATTATATAACATACAATTAATCAACCAGGCAGAAATCTACCAACCCATTTACTCAAAGTGATAACAATAACTACTCCAGAGCTGGCCTTAGTCACAGAGAAAAGAACAAGAAAAATTGGAAAGAAGTGACGACATGCCAGTAAAACTGGCACTGAATGTAAATTAGATACCTTCACAACAAAAACTTCTTCCTCAATGCAATTATAAAAAGGAAAACTGGGAACATTTCTTGGAACTGTGAAGTGCTGCTTCTTTAGTGAACTGATAACAATGATAACCTTCTTTCTTCCACTTCAGTTTTCTTCAAGTGCCCCACTTCTGTCCCTTTTTCTTTCAATACTTCCAGGTATTCAAGATATGAGTAATAAGCTTCCTTTACACACTGACCTAATACTCTTTTCAGCTCTCCATTGTACTAAACCACATCTTTGTATCCTCCAAGGATTTTCTTGCTTGTTCAGTGATTATCCATGATTTTCTCCTTTTAGATAAGATTGGCTCTATCTAATAGAGACTCTTTCTTACTTTGTTGCATAAAACACTTGTTATTTTAAGGAATGCTGCTTTTGCCTGGACTTTCTATATCTACTCTTCCATCTTTGGATCTTCTATTAACTTGTCCAGACATTTTCATCTACTGACTTTTTTGTCTCATTTACTTTAATGGCGCTTCTTGATAACATTAATGAAAACCAGTTTTGTGGTTGTTTAACTAAAGCTGCCATCTCTTCATACTTTTGCAGTCAATACTACGTTTCAAAATTAGCACGTGTTCTACAGATGTTGGGAGTGCCGTTCAGTGTTTCTGATTGTTGGGGAGCCCAGAAATAGCTTTCTCCTTTCTATCCTGCAAGAACACGTTGAACTATCTTGTATGGATAGGTACAGAGCTGCAGCCATTAGGCATGTTCTGTTCTCAGTTGCATGATTGTGCTCTGCTCCATGCATTGCAGTTTGTTGATGCTGCACTTTATGACTGGGTGGGTCATTTCTTTACACTTTTTACATCCAGTAGACCCTTTTGCCCATCAGTTCAGCCATTTCTCTCTGAAGTTGTGTAGTATTAGTTTAGCTGTCCGCATGCAGAGTGTTTGAACCATATTTGCCCCTGGCTCAACTAATCTGTCAGCTCTGTCATTGCTTGGTATATCAATGTGTCCTGATACCCATTGGAGAGTGACTTTGATGATGTATACTGTTCGCAGACTTGTCAGCTGTTTCAGCCAACTGTTATTTCTGTGTTTTCAGTTTGGAGGTAATCTTCCAATGCCTACAGTGCTGATTTTGAATCCATGAAGATTACAATAGATCTCTCGTTTAAAGTGGTTGAGTGCTGTTGTAAGGGTGGTGTCTACGGCTGCAATTTCTGCTTGGTAACTGGAATACAATTCTCCACACGGCTCACATTTCTAATGTTTTACCATTGCAGTACTTCAGATAAGCTCCAAGAACTTATTGATAGTGCCTCCACCATTGGAGATATTTCAGACTTCTGCTTGAATACCTCTTCCTGTCAAAAATCATTTACATTCCCTGCATTCACAGCTGTATGAGTGTATCCAGTGACATTAACAGTTTGGGAGGAATGATTTCCTAGAAGACTTTTAGGCTTGGGAGCCATGGTAGCATAGTGGTTAGTGCACTGGTTTCCTAGCTCAGTGGTCTATGGTTCGATCCCCAGATGAGGTGGGATTTTTTTAGGCCGCAGACGGCTCCTGGGTCGACCCAGCCCCAACTGGGTACCAGAGCAACTTCTGGGAAGGTTAAGGCGGCCGGCGTGATGCTGACCACATCACCCCTAGTGTGCCGATGGTCAAGAAAATATGGGCCTAACACCATATTCCCAATATGCCTCAATGGGCATGTAACGGGATCCTTTACCTTTTTTTTATTAGGCTTGCAATATGGATTACAATGAAAAGACCAGGAGAAATTTTAGATGGTGAACCAGGCACAACAAACTTCTAGACTTTAAACAAGATATATGTCCATGTGGAGGATAAAAGCATACTGTAGTTCATGCCTTCTAAGAATGCTGGCTCCACAACATCAGACTAACAAGATGGCCTTCACATGAAGGGAAGTTACTGTATGGTGACGACAGAAGCTCTCCTCTCAACACAAATTTTTACATTGAAATAGCTCTTTATTTGAGTAGGCGATGAAGTCAATAGGCCTAATTAGGTTGTGGTTCTCCTAATAAATGAATCTAGAGTTAACTGCTTTGTTATCTCTCATTTCTTTTTTTCAATTTCAATAATCTATTTAAAATGAAGGATTTTAATCCTATCCACATTCTTCAACTCCAGCCACTGAAAGGCAGTATCCATGGCTACTAAATCAAAGACTCCAGAATTGTTCAAATCTGAAGCATGGTAAGGGGGCTCTCGGCAAAATTGGGGTCCAACCTCTGACCGCGGTATAACCCATCTCGAGTTATATCGAGCAATGTTATACTGGGTCTACAGTGTGGAATAAATAGCTTTAAAATCTGTATTAAATAACAGCAAAAACAACAAATAAATAGGTTATTTTCACTATAATATTTTCAGCAGCTTCTGGCTTGGGATTGTAAAGCTATATCAGGTTTCCAAAAATAAATAATGCTGGTACAAGTAACTGCCAAACTAATACCGACATCTACTTACACTGATAAGGAAAGATGGTGGCAATGAAAGAGCTGCAGTCTTAGCAGAAGCAGCGGCAGCTGTCACTGCAGAAGCAGAATTTTGTGGAAGGGTTGTTGAATCTGTTGATGTATTAGATTGTCCTGGGGAGGCTTGCGTATTGGCTGCAGCAACTGGCCTTGAACCTGGGACCAAAGTTTGAACTGAACTAGAATGCTGAGCAGCTAAGTTGCTGTTGGTGACTAGCTGTTGCTGAGACCCTGCAGCATCCACTGCAGGACTGTTGAGATGAGGCCCTGAGACTGATGGCTGTATCACTTGATTGCTGGAACCTGGTAAAATGCCTGATGTTCCTTGCACCAGTGGACTTTGCTGGATATAGCCATTTCCTGATGTTGATGCTGCTATTTTCCCTCCGAATGCAAGTCTGCTTACAGTTTGATTCACTGGCTGTGACACTGTGGGTGTTGATGCTTTAGTAACAATGCTTCTAGAAGTGTCTTCGTCATCTGTCAAATCTATAAGATTTACACTGTTTGATTGCACTGGTGTGTCTGGTGTTTTGCTACATGACGGCTGGAGCACTTTTTCCTGCTGTGTTGCTGCTGGTTGCTGAACTGTTGTAGGTGGAATGTTTGGAGGCCGACGAGCGGAATTAGGTGGTCTTCCAGGTCTGCCTGTTCTCTGTACCACTGGCGGTATGCTCACAGGTGGGGTTCGTTGCGCGGGAGTGATGGAAGAGCTTGGTGGGACCTAGAAAGAAAAAAAATATTTGTTTCAAACTGCAGCCTGGGCAATGAATAAAATAAAAAGTTCAACCAACCGAAAAAAATGTCTCCACTTGTATATTTACACAATGAAATTTTACATCTTAATTCCTGAGATCATTTTTAAAGCAGTCCTTGTTATCTGTTGTCATGTGCATGGTTTTACAATGATCTACGTGGCTACTTATTTCCTACATATGCACTTTAGCTATTTACATAAGCACACTTTTTAACACATACATTTTTTTCACTTGACTGATTTTGAAGAAAAGGTGTGTGTGTGTGTGTGTGTGAGATATATATATATATATATATAAATACAGAGCAAGTAAGGAAAAAATATATTGCATGATAATAAATTCAAAACACTGTCCATATATCCTGTAATATGCATTACCTGCCTCCTTCCTTCTGCAATGTGCGTTTATTTCTTATTCCTCGCAATTTTACGAATGAACACTAAACACACAAGGTGCAAAAGCAGCAGCAGAAGTAAATACTATGAAATTGACATCTGGGGACAGTGTGAAATAAGATGGAAAGAAATCAATAAAATAAAGAAACTGAACGTGAAATATTGCTAGCCCCAGGCCATGAGGAAGAAATGTACATCACACTGTGGCTCTACTGTTGAAGGAAGAGCAGAAGGCACTTACAGAGAAGGAAGCAATGCGACTCACAATAATGCCAGCAACATTTCAAAATGCCAAACAGAAAATAAAGAATAATTTCATTCAGTGTTCTTATTACAGAAGGATGCATATTTCCAGAAAATCAGCTTGACCATCTATGCACAAACATGAAGTTCAAATCAGCATTACATCATGTTAAAGTATATAGACGTGCAGACGTAGCACAATCTTCTGTTAGCCAAAATGAAGGTGAAACTCAGAACATATACAACACCACATAGCCTCAGACAACAGTTTAATGTGAGGTATCTTAGAGATAAAGGAAGGAAAAAAAACTATACGATTGCAATACTCAATAAGTAACAAGTGCTTCAATAACTAGAAGATAAGCAAATACAGAAGACCACTGGCAATAGGTCAGAAATATATGGAATGAGTTGTGAAGAAGTTCTAGAGAAAAGAGAAGGTCAATGCATGGATAGCAATAGACACGATCAAGAGCATAAACAAAAGTAAAAACCAAGAAAACATATTTAAGCTGAAGCAAAACCAGAAACCCAAAGCCATGGCTTGTGAACTATACATTCAAACCACCAAAGAAATAAATAAGAAGCATCATATGAGAAGAAAAGATAAGAACTATTTCTAACACACACAAAATCACTAACCTTATAAATTTCGCAGAAGGAGAAAGACCCATACAAGACATGAGCTCATTCGTACTATCTTGACATGCACATTGATATAGTTGGAGGAATGAACAGTGGAATCAACATAAGAAAACGCAAGGCAGAAGGGGCTTTCTTCACACTGGGTAATATATGGAACTAAACAGAAACAATGGGGGTAATATATGGAACTAAACAGAAACAATGAGGGTAATTTATGGAACTAAACAGAATCAATGAGGTAATATATGGAAATAAACAGAAACAATGAGGGTAATATATGGAACCAAACAGAAACAATGAGGGTAATATATGGAACTAAACAGAAACAATGAGGGTAATATATGGAACTAAACAGAAACAATGAGGGTAATATATGGAACTAAACAGAAACAAATTACAACACAAAAATAAGAAGCTTCAAGTCAAGACTCAAAGCACTACTACTGTATGGTTCTGAAACATGGACAAAAAATAACCAAGAAGTTACAGAATTTCATAGTACAGAAAGACTTAAAACAGCATGATAGATCACCAATGTAGAACTGATGGAAAGAACCAACAAATAATATAGAAATAATGGTGTTGAAGTGATGCTGTATTGAACAGGACATGCACATGCATAAGAAGACGGTCTTTGTATTGGAATACCCAGTGTAAAAGAAATCGAGGAAGACTCAAAAAACACAGAGAGAAGAGAATCGGAGACAGAAAATGAAAGGGATGCAGAAGACATGGAAAGAACTAAAATGGATGGCACTAGATAGGAAAACATGGCATAAGCTCAACATGGAGTATACGGGTAATGAAAACAGCTCTCTAATCACAGCAATATCCCTACAGCCACAGTATCCCAAATAGTGACAATTTTTCTTCTACGAAACTTGCTAGGTGAAACCATTTATGGTGGTGCTTGGCATGACCACAACTGTTGTGAGACACGAGTGCCTTGCTCGTAAAAGAGCTATGATGAACTTTGAATCTTGCTGTCTAGGATGAGTCAAATTGGCCACATTTTGGAATAATCATACTGCAGATTAGCAACATCATTCAATCTACAAACTTAATTTTGTCTGCACTGTCAGTTCCATCCAATTAGTCTCTGAATCTGGTGCCTGTGCCTCCAATTTCTTAAACTGCTAGGATATCATATAATGTCCCCCAAATAAAGAAGTGAAACCCAAGGCCTGTAAACAGTAAATAAATATTACACACACATAAAGGTATGTTTTCAGGCACCCATGAATAATAAAGAAGTAGAAAACTAGACAACAGAAAAACAACAGACATCAGTGGCTTACCTGGGAATCGAACCCAGGACCTTCTGAGCAGCACCCCCACCTAGCTATGGAAGCGAATCACACTATCCTCCCTGCTAGCTAAGCACCATGTAGTGTGATTCGCTTCCATAGTTAGGCGGGGGTGCCGTGCCGCATGGAAGGTCATGGGTTCGATTCCCAGGTAAGCCACTCACGTCTGTTGTTTTTGTTGTCTAGTTTTCTACTTCATTATTCACGGGTGCCTGAAAACATGTCCTCCAAACAGGTCTGATACTATCTTTAAAGTACAGTGCATCTCTGGGAGAAATCCATGCTCAGTGACTAAAGACATCCTAAAGACTAGGAACTGTAATCGTCCGCTCAATGAGTAGGTTGCAGAAAGTACATATGCCTATTTTAGATTATGGTACTCCAAAGTGTACTTAATGTATAAATAATTCATCACTCTTTTAAAATGCATAAAACATACTTACCGGCACATTTGTTGAACTTGGAGAGATTACATTCTCTACACCAGTTTGAATACCTATAGACCTGCTTGCCAGGCGCTGTGAATCAAAGCAAAATGTGATATCGTAAATAAACCTATGAACATACATGCCACATGCTATGGTTTACCCATAATCTGTATAAGGTGTTTGCATTTTCAGATGTGTACACCCTGTACATAATTTCTGTACAAGTTTTCTAACCCATTCCCCGTGTCTCAGAGTTCTTTTATAAGGTCCTATGGAACATAGGATTTCCCAGTCTGTTAGTGATAATTAAGCACAGTAATAGACTAAATGATGACACCATCACATTATTTTTACAGTGTAAAATAAACTCAGATATTTATTGTTTGGGTTTTAAAATAAGTAAAGACCTGCTTTAAAGGGCAAAATCCCCATGCCTCATTTATAATGCAGCCCACTGTAATTGAAAATATTTTTACACGAATTAACTCTTTTGAAATGTTTTTTTCAGTCTTTGTACAGGTTTTGCGGGTATTTGTCTGAGGTGTGTCATGTATGTATGAAGATAGTTCATTTTAAATTGCAGCTTATTATGGCAATATTTGGGGATTTGGGTTACAATTTGGATATTGTGTTTCCTATCATTTGTTAAAGCAATGCATCCTTTGATTCATTTGTTACCCTTCAGCTCCCCATGTAGCAGAGGTTTACAACAAACTTATGCCATGTCTTCCTGTCCCATTGCATCAGCTCAAGATCTTCCACGTTCTCCTCATCCCTTTCATTACTCTTCTCCGTGTTTTTCTGTCCCCCCCCCCCCCCCCCCCTGCGCCTTTCTAAAAGTGTATACACTGTATTCATAAAGATAATATAAGCAATGTAAACAATCTAATAAATATGTAATAATTGGAGAAGTGAATGAAAACAGAAAGTACAGGCATACCTCGCTTTATGGTGCTTTGCAGATATTGCGCTTTTTTTCAAATTATTCATGTTTATTTATTAGAACGTGCCTTCTTCCGATAGATTTTGGCGCGACCATCGCATTGATTGACACCATTTTACTTACCGCATTTGCACGCTTCGTCACATTCTGGCAATTCTCGCAATATTTCAAACTTTTTCATTGTTATTACATTGAAATTAGGCCTATTAATAACCGTACAATGGCCCCTAAGTGATTAAGTGAAAGGAAGAGACGCACGTCTCACTTTAAATCAAAAGCTAGAAATGATTAAGCTTAGTGAGAAAGGCATGTCAAAAACCGAGATAGGCTGAAAGCTAGGCCTCATGCGCCAAACAGTTAGCAAAGTTGTGAACGCAAAAGAGAAGTTCTTGAAGAAAATTAAAAGTGCTACTCCAATGAACACGAGAGTGATAAAGCGAGACAGCCTTATTGCTGATATGAAGAAAGTTTTAGTGGTTTGGATAGAAGATTAAACCAGCAACAACATTCCTTTACGCCAGGGCCTAATTCTATGAAGGCTGAGAAAGGTGAGGAAGCTGCAGAAGAGAAGTTTGAAGCTAGCAGAGGTTGGTTCATGAGGTTTAGGGAAAGAAGCTGTCTCCGCAACATAAAAGTGCAAGGTGAAGCAGCTAGTGCTGATGTAGAAGCTGCAGCAAGCTATCAAGAAGAGCTAGCTAAGATAATTGATGAAGGTGGCTACACTAGGCAACAGATTTTCAATGTGGACGAAATGGACCTATATTGGAAGAAGATGCCATCTAAGACTTTCATAGCTAGAGAGGAGACGTCAATGCCTGGCTTCAAAGCTGGAAAGGATAGGCTGACTCATTTGTTAGGGGCTAATGCAGCTGGTGACTTCAAGTTAAAGCCAATGCTCATTTACCATTCTGAAAATCCTAGGGCCCTCAAGAATTATGTTAAGTCTACTCTGCCTGTGTTCTATAAATGGAACAACAAAGCCTGGATGACAGCACATCTATTTACAACATGGTTTACTGACTATTTTAAGCCTACTGTCGAGGCCTACTGCTCGGGGGGAAAAAAGACTCCTTTCAAGATATTACTGTTAACTGACAATGCACCCAAGAGATCTGATGGAGACGTACAAGATTAATGTTTTCCTACCTGCTAACATAACATCCATTCTGCAGCCCACGGATCAAGGAGTCATTTTGAGTGTCAAGTCTTATTATTTAAGATAGACGTTAGCTGCCATAGATAGTGATTCCTCTGATGGATCTCGTCAAAGTAAATTAAAAATCTCCTGGAAAGGATTCACCATTCTAGATGCCATTAACCCTTTCGCAACGACGGGTTTTTCATTCCCCATTACGACACCATTTTCAGGATAATTGTAATTTTTGGGGTCATATTTGACAGTATATATATTATGAAAGAGCATAAAACAAAGTTTCAGAATATGCTAATCATGGCCAACATAAGTCAAGGTCAATGTCTTTTAGGTGACCTTCCTCATCAATGTTTTTTTCATTCCGAGGTCCAGATCTTGACATTTTCTTTCCTTGTTTAGGTGCAGATCTTGTTTTCACTGCCTTTCCTTTTCCTTTCACTGATGAATTATTCTGAACTAAACTGAGTGAACTAGATCTAGATCGAATGTTACAACTATTACCATCATTCACTTTCCTTGTTTTAGCAAGCCTCTCACTATCACTTTGCTCCAGATCTAAATCTACATCAGAGTCTGATTCTGAACCAGACAATGCATACTCTGACCCTGAATCTGAGTAAAAAGAGTTGTCAGATGAACTGTGTTTTGTTAAATCGCTATTATCAGTTCTACTGTATTCGCTAGCTGCAAAAAATTTTGTTCGTTTCAAGCTTAGTGGCCAGATTTTTTAAATGCTGTATCCAATTATGCCCAGCAATTGCCGAGACGCTTTAAACAAGCTTTTAAAATAGGACGAAAGCCGTACGTCATATAGGTGAATGGGAACGAGCAATCGCGCTACTTCCGTGATGTTCGCCATACGGCATAGCAACAAATATTGTGAAGATTTATGCCAAATGGTGTACGTCATACTGGTGCTGAAAAGGTTAAGAACATTCATGATTCATAGGAGGAGGTCAAAATGCCACCATTAAAAGGAGTTTGGAAGAAGTTGATTCCAACCCTTAAGGTTGATTTCGAAGGGTTCGAGACTTCACTGGAGGAAGTGACTGCAAAAATGGTGGAAATAGCAAGAGAACTGGAAATAGAAGTGGAGCCTGAAGATGTGACTGAATTGCTGGTATTTACTCCTGGCGAAGATCCTGTGAACACTGTCGAAATGACAACACAGGATTTAGAATATTACATAGGCTTACTTGATACAGTAGTGGCAGGCTTTGAGAGGATTGACCCCAATTTCAAAAGAAGTTCTACTGTGAGTAACATGCTATCAAACAGTATCGCATGCTTACAGAGAAATCCTTCGCAATCAATGCGGCAAACTTCATTGTTGTCTTACTTTAAGAAACTGCCACAGTCACCCCAACTTTCAGCAACTAGCACTCTGTTCAGTCAACAGCCATCAACATCGAGGCAAGGCTCTCCACCAGCAAAAAGATTACGAATCGCTGAAGGCTCAGATGATGAAGATTAGCATTTTTTTTTTAGCAATAAAGTATTTTTAATTTTACAGTACATTGTTTGTTTTTTTCAGACTTAGAGCTATTGCACACTTAATAGACACAATGTTAACATGATTTTAGGTTTTTATGTGCACTGGGAAGACCAAAAAAAAATTGGGTGTGACCGCTTTATTGCGATATTTGCTTTATTGAGGTGGTATGGAACCGAATCTGCAATATTTCCGAGGTATGCCTGTATATATGTTTTATTGGGATAACAGGCCAAGAAATGGCATAAATTATGAATACAGTGTTTTTGTTATGGATAGAGAAAAAAAGAAATACAGCAGGACAAAAACAATTAAAGTGACAACTAATCTAATTGCATTAAAAAAGTGAAAGAAAAAAGGCTGAAAATAGCTATAAGAAATCAGTTCTAAAATTCCACACAGGAACATAAGGAATAGATAGTGAACGGTTTTGTAAAAGTGGATGAAGCACATTTTGACATAGCATAACAAAATAAGCAGAAGTCTTTTCTTCAAAATTTATATCTCACTAGTTAATATGTATCAGCCACAAGATGAGATCTCTGCCAATATAACCACAAACTGGCAGTGATGATGGCACAGTTATAAACGTCAAAGGAAAAAAAACAACAACAACAACCATGGGCAGAGTGGGAAAAGGTGACAGAAAATGGTGACAAGCAATACTTGTAGCTGTAATTTATTTACTTCCTGGTCATCCACTCCTCTTGTCTAGCATATGTCTCACCATTCTAACATTTCGGAGTGGTTGATAAAGTTACTTAAAATAATGTAATTATCTTCAGGTATTTAGATTGCTGCCAGTATCAAAGCAGTAATGACAGTATATACTGTATATCCTATTTTTTTCAATTGTCTGCTCCTGTTATCGCTGCCAAAGAGATAAAAATAAATGAATCTGCATTAACTTTATTTGTCCTGGAGTGTTTCCCATTTTTTCAGCATTCAGGGTGATTTTTGATTGATCCCATTCTTGAATGACGCATATAACAAATACCTGTTATTCCGTTTGCTGAAAGTAGGGCTGTGGAGCCTGTCATTTTTTCGTGGAGTAGGAAGGAGTAGGTAAAAAAAAAAACTCTTGGACTTTGAATTTTATGCCACATGACTAGTAAAAAGCTGTAGTTGGAGTCAGGCAGAGCCAGGCTTCTAAAATTTCAGAAGTCTGAGAATTTTTTGGGTGACTCCGCAACCCTGGCTGAAAGCTGTGAATGAAAATTAGTATTACACTACAAAATAATGGTTCAACTTAAAATGTATGTGCCACACATATAAACTGTCTGACTCCTATACATTATTCCCCATGTGATTAAACATAAGCAGCAGGCCATGATGGTATAACACCAGAAATGGTTAAGTACATGGGAGCATCAGGCGACCTATTACTCTTAAGGGTCCTACAGGCAGCGTGGTGCAACAAGACCATACCAAAGGATTGGGAGATTGCCATCATAACACCAATTTTCAAAAAGGGTGACAATCGACAATGTGGAAACCATAGAGGCATATCCCTTCTCAGTGTCCCTGGTAAAATCTACTCTAGAATCCTAGAGCAGAGACTCCGACGCCTAGCTGAGCCACAATTGGATGACGTCCAGTGCGGATTCCGAGCAAACCTAAGTACTCAGGACCTAATCTTCACACTCAGACAGCTGAGTGAAAAGGCCCTTGAGTATAAGAGTGAGATCCATCTTTGTTTCATAGATCTGGAAAAGGCATTTGACAGGGTCCCCTGGAGTAAACTTTGGGACTTTTGCAAGGAAGAACATTCCAGCACCTCTGATTCATGTTATACAGAGCTTCTACAAGTCTTGCAGAAATTATGTTAGGACAGCAAACCATAAGTCAGAAGAGTTCAGGACCACCACTGGTGTAAGACAAGGTGATATCCTGTCACCTTACCTTTTCATACTCCTCATGGACGATGTCATCAAGGCATGTAAGGAGAGAACAAGACAGTATTCAGTGGGGTACTGGAAGATGAGACAGGTCTGTATTTCAGAGCTGGCATTTGCTGATGATGTTGCCCTGATTGCTAAATCAGAGGCACATCTCCAATCCAACCTGCAAGTCTGGAAGGAAAAGCTGGAGAAGAGAGGGATGGTCATAAGCAGCTCTAAAACAAAATCCATGGTGATATCACGAGAAGAAAGAAGACATCAGATTAAGCTGGGAGAACAGGTCCTGGAGCAGATCGACCACTTTAAATACCTTGGAGCTATTATAGACCGAAAGGGAGGCATCAAAGAAGAGTTGGCCACTCGAAAAGCAGCAGCTGGGAGACTTTTTTAAGCCATAAATCGAGGATTCCTCAGAGAGAGAGGTTGGTAAGAAAACAAAGATGGCTGTATACTGCTCCACCTATGTCCCAGTCTTGACTTATGGATGCGAGTCATTGGCAATGACTACAACCCACAAAAGCCAGATCCAAACCTCAGAAATGAGGTATCTGAAGAAGGTGGTTGAAGTAACAAGAAGAGATATGGTCCGCAACCAGACGATACGTCAAGGCATAAAATCCCACCCCCTGCAGACCCAAGTAGAACAGTCCCAACTAAGATGGTTTGGCCATGTCTGCAGAATGGGAGAAGATCAGCTACCATGACAAGCATGGGAAACAAAGAGCCAGGGATCCAGAACCCCAGGACGACCCAGAGTCCGCTGGGAGGACAACATTAGACAATCTTTGAAGGACCGAGGACTAGAATGGAACCAGGCCAGGAAGAAGACAGCCGATAGGATAGTCTGGCACTCTCTCTTCCAAGCCTCTACACCTCATGGTAGAAGGGGAATGACTAAGTAAGTAAGTGATTAAACATTCGTAACCTTTAGCACGCTGCAGGCGCATTATTGCGACAGAAGTACGCTATGCTCTGCCAGCTGCAGGCGCATTATTGCGACTTTCGGATATCTTCGTTTTCCAGCATTATAATTTGTGTACACGTGATTTCACCCCCGGATGTTAAGTTTTAATCTTATTTGAGAGAGAGTTAGCTTCTGTTTCCGATATTTATTTAGTGATGGGTGTATTCGCGTTTATTTTCTGTGAATTTTTTTAATCGAAATCAATCGGCATCGAACACGCTGCCATTTTCGCTCAAATTTTATATGGATTCTGAGTCCGATGCGACGACGAGATTTTTGTCTTTATTAGCGCTGATATCGGTTATCATAATATGGGTGATGGCAGAGATGGAAACGATAGTAGATTGTCATTGCTAGTATGTCTAATTTTAGGGGTTAGGATTAGGTTTATTGGAAAGGTTTAGGATTACGGCTGAATGTCACTGCTGACGAGGGCGTTTGTTGCTTTGCTACTGATGATGGGTGTAACAAAAAGATCGTCATTTGATTTTGTATTAGTCAAATGACTTTCATTGAGATGCAAGGGATATGGACTCTTCGTTTGTTGGGTTTGTTTTGTTTTTTTTTTTAAATTAAAAAAAAAAGATTATTTTTTCTTCTAGTTTTTTCCATCTTTCCATTCCTCTCTTCCTATCACATCTAACATGTACACAAACAAATTTTATATCATCAGATTCATCATTCATTTATTTATATAAATTCCAGAAATGATAGCAAATGACCAAGAAACACAGAAACTATAGACTTTACAAGTCACCCACTATAAAAACGGGCGTTGTGAAAAAGAATACAGCTGCAGGTGCAAATTTCCGTCAAAGAATTCAGCGCGCTAAAGGTTAATTAATCATACCAATTCTGCCCTGCAGGATTATTAACATCAGAGAAATATGCTCCATGAGACAGAAGAATTCAGAACAAACCTTAACAGCAGTAAGGTGGGCCTTGCGACTTTCCAACTTTTGATTCAGAGCCGACAGCTCTAACACTGATCTTTCAAGATGCTTTGCTGTCTCCTTCCACAAATTGCTGGCAGACTGCATGCCTCTGGTGCGCAGGTTAAGCCTATCCAAGTTGGCTTGCTTTTGGTTCTTGATGAAAACTTTCACACGTAATGTGATCAAGCTCTGCAAAACCTGGTTAATATAATTTGGTAGTTGATAAAACCTAACGTCATTAAAAATCTGATACAAGGACATTTTAAGATGGAGGAGAAAAAAATGAGAAACAGGAAGAAAAACACAAACAGGAGGGACATAGGCTTGGTGATCTAGTGCAGTGTTTCTCAAACTTTTTCAGGTCACTGCCCCCTTGGATACCAGAGCACATCCCCAGCACCACATAAAAAATGTAAAGAAAGGAAGATAAGAGCAACTGTACATTCAAAACAGTGACAATTAATTGCTCTATTTATTCACTTGTAATATAAAGCTACAAATCCACTTATTTGTGAATTTAATTAATTTATTTTAAACTTAATGACTGAATCCAGTAAATCACACATTTTCATCAACAGTATATGAGAGTACATTAGTAATCCACCTACTTCATTGTTATCTTAGCTTTCAACGAGATGGATGAGCCTGATGTAGTTGTATAAGCGCTCACGCCAGGGCATTATAATTAACCACTTCTACATGTAAGCATTATTAAGTAGTGTTGCTGAATTTAGCCTGGCATATACTCAACCACCCATTAAAAAAAAAAATTTTTTTTAAATTTTGCCCTGTTTTGGTAGGCGCGTCCCATTTAACTTAGTCTGTTATATTAGGGCACATGTCCAAATATAAAAGACTTTTAGGTCTGATGAATTGATCTATTTCTATTGAAGACCAGGGGTGTATGTTTCCACATTGGGAACCACTCCGATAGTGTTTCTAATAAAACACGAAATGCTCTGACCAAAAACATACTTTCAGCGTTAAATTTTTTTGGGTGATTCTAGAACAAATGTACCAAACACTCAGAACACTTGTTTGAATACCCAACATCTCACACACAACACATACACGTGCAATCACATACCTGTATTTTTCCTTTAAAAAATAAAATTTAATTATAAAAACACAAAGAAGAAATAAGGTCTAACATTGCATACTCTACCTCATTAGACAGTGAGACTGATTTGTCATCTTTCAACTTCATGGCATCTTTATCCACAGTACTTGGCACAGCTTTTTCTGCAAGAATCATATCATCAGACATCTCTGTAGCAGCATCTTTGACTTTCTTTTCCTCCTTATCAATCATGGAATCTAGCCTACAACGCTTCGAGGTAGGTAAGGAATCTCCCTTTTGGGAACGTTTCCTCTCATTAACTGACTCATTATTTTGCACATCCTCAACAGATTCCATTTTGATACGTGAAACACCACCTATAAGACTTTGGTTCACTGGCACCTGTGACGACTCTGCACATTGCATATCACCTACTTTTTTATCTTTTCGTTGAGAGGAACGTCTCCTCTCACTAATTGACTCATTATTTTGCACATCCTCAACTGGTTCCATTTTGACACGTGAAACACCACTTATAAGACTTTGGTTCACTGGCACCCGTGGCTCTGAACATTGTTTATCACCTACTTTTTTATCTTTTCGTTGAGAGAAACGTCTCCTCTCACTGACTGACTCATTATTTTGCACATCCTCAA
This sequence comes from Oreohelix idahoensis, assembly GCA_024509875.1. Classification (NCBI taxonomy): domain Eukaryota; kingdom Metazoa; phylum Mollusca; class Gastropoda; order Stylommatophora; family Oreohelicidae; genus Oreohelix; species Oreohelix idahoensis. Next base: position 206,498 of record JAMPIV010018373.1, on the reverse strand, counting down.
CTGACTCATTATTTTGCACATCCTCAACTGATTCCATTTTGATATGTGAAACACCGCCTATAAGACTTTGGTTCACTGGCACCAGTGACTCTGCACATTGCATATCACCTACTTTTTCATCTGTATCACTGACTGTGGCTAACAGTTCATTTTGAATGATTGTCTCTGTGGACTTCAGACATTCTGATTCATCTACAATGGCAGTTTTTTTCTTAGCATTTGAACTAATTTTTTTTTGGGGCATTTGCAGAATATTTTTGAAAGTGTACTTTGAAACTCTACTGTTAACAGGTTCACTTTTCCCAGTTTCATCCACAAACAGGATCTCATCATCTACGTCACTATCTCTGGTCTTCTCTTGGTCACTGGAAAGGTTTCGTTTTTTCAGAAGTGGTTTATCTACCATAACTTTGCCTGACTTTTTAGTATTTATGTTTGAATCTTTGTCTCTTACTCCAACTGTCATACCTACAGCAACTTTTTTATCTACTGACTTGAATTTGTTGTGCTGGGCTATTGTTTCTTCGGGTTTATTTGTCTCAATGTCTTTTTTGAGATCATCATCCACATTTCTGGAATGTTTTGAAGCTTTTAAATTACTTGATTCTTCATTCACGTAAATGATTTTTTCTTCTTCACACTCTGAGGATGTGCTTAGTTCATTTATTTCTAATGTTTGACAATCCACAACTGGTTCTGCATTATTCCTGACTGATGTAAGGGGTTCATCAATGCTCAAATTGCTTTCATCTGACTGAGTCTCTAATAATTCTTTAGAAGCAGCAAAATTATGAGACTGCAAATCTTTCTTTTCAGAGTTTGGATCAAATAAAGATTTGTTATCCTCTGTCACCTCTATGTCACAGTCTTCTTCATCTTCATAACTCTCTGTTGTTTTCGTTTCACGGCTTTTACGTTTTAAACTTGATGATATCCCTTTAATGCCCCTTCTGAAATCAATTCTTCAGTCTCAATCTTTTGCCCTAAGGATTCCAGAATAAGGGCTGTTTTGTAATGCTATCAACAGATTTCCTCAATATGTGTGTGTGGTCCATCTCTAGCATCTTATCTTTTGCCCTAAGGATTCCAGAATAAGGGCTGTTTTGTAATGCTATCAACGGATTTCCTCAATATGTGTGTGCGGTCCATCTCCAGCATCTTATCTTTTGCCCCACTGGTAATTGTCTGGTTCTTGTCATCAGTTCCATTTTAGCCACAACTGGTTGTCAGTTTATGCTCTAATGGAACATGCTTATTCTGCAACTACTGAGTTTCAAACAGTGTTCTAATGATGTACTCAACAATTTTAAGGAACATCAACAAAACATAATCTCAACATAATAGTTTAATGACAAAGAAGTCATTAAAAAAATATTAGGGGAAAAAATGTGTCAATTGCCTTTGAAATTGTATCTCTTATTTACACATTACACTGATATATTTGGTTGATCAATCCCAAACATTTCAGCTCCCAGTGGAGCAGAGGTCCTGAAATAACATGCTACACTATCCAGTCTGGTACCATCTGTTCATGGTCTTTCATGCCTTCACTGACCCTTTCATGCCTGCATCCAATTCTCTTCTCAATGTGCATTTTTTTCTCTTAACTCTAATGTGTCCTATACAACATCTGCATTTTCTACTCGCCTCCTTTTTATGCATATATGATCTTATTTACACTAAGTAATTTCACTAACAATTAAGCTTTTCTGATTAAGAATTAATTAATTTTTTTTCCCTTTCAATCATTTGTTGAGTTTCATTTTGCTTCTTAATTTTTTTTAAGAGTAGAGTTTGTCCAAAAGTTTTGTGAAGATCAAACCCAATATTCTGGTTAATTAGTTTTATACTAAATCTAAAAAAAATAATTGTTTAATGAACTACAAACAAAAAGAGTAATACTCATGAAAAAAAAAAGGCAACAACAAAAATAAAGACAAACGAAAAATAAAAACAACAAAATGGAAAAAACAAACAAGTGATATGCAATCTCATTTCCTATTTGCTAAAAATAAGTTTCATGAATATCAAAGTATAACCTGGATAAAGTAATTTGTATAACCTGGATAAAATAATTTGTAAACAAGTTTAATAAAGAACATTTATTTAATGCTTATCAATGATACGTTATCATGATATATCTATCACGGGATGTGCATAACCATTTTCAGTATACAAAATCACTATCATGATAACATTTCTCAAAAACTTCACTAACGGCATCATGCAAGAAATTACAATGGATCACTCAAGATAATAGTGCACACAGTAATTTAGACCACGATTTGTAGCATTCTAATAAATGCACATATGTTATTGGCGTCATGCTCCAGTCCACCTGGCTGTAAATGGATACTGGACTCTGCTCCTGAGTTAGGGAAGACAAAGGCAGTGAAGTCATGCAAGTGTACGTGGTAATTAGAGAGCTTACAAGACTAGCACCCATAGTGAGAGAATTGAATATGCATAAGGGAAGAGATACTGATGACAATTAATGATCGCCTGTTAAAGAATGACACTGCAATAGATGAATTAACAAAGCGTGCAACAGGAACAGTTAGCATTCATATCCTTCGATATATACTCAGGGAGCATCTATGGGTTCCCCCCCCCCCCCCCCCCCCCCCCCCAGTTTTTGCTATGAGACTATATTTACCTAATACTGTACACACATTACGAAAAGTAGCTTTAATGTCTGTTCCTTTCATTTAACATATAAGCAGACGCCTGGGTTGAATGATTAATGAAGCTAGTACACTTTGATCACCTTACATTTTTCAAACTGCTTCTTACCTGATTTATTCTCAATCGCTGGGTCACCCACCACGTCCTCTGATATAGGTAAGCAGTCTTCATTCTTTGTTGCCAATGTACTACTGCTCTCCACCTCCATGTCTTCTACATCTTCCTTTTCCAGTGTGGATTTTGCACAGACGTTCCTCTCTTTACTCTCCATGTCGAACGTCTCATCACTTACATTCATTGAGGTATCTTTATTTGCAGACTCAAATAAGGCATCTGAATGCTGCCCATTAATTACTTCTAGTGAATCTCTCTTGGAAAGTTCCACAATGTGGTTTACTGATGAGTTGTCTGATGAAACAGGAATAGCATTTCGTTTGGTTTCTGATGTTTTGACAATACAAAGCGCTGTGCTTGCTCCTGACTCAGAATAATCTGTACTGTTAGTCACTTTCAAAGATGAACTGTGTTTGCTACTGCTGGCTTGAGACAAAGTAGTTGAGAATGGCGAGGCTGTCTTTGTGCTCAGCAAAGAAGATATCATAAATGCCGATGACAGACTGGGCCTCACCGAACTGTTAATGCCTAATGGCTGCGATGAAACAGATAGTGTAGGTTCTTTCTTAAAGAGTTTTCCAGTATCTGTTTTGTGAATATCTGAGGCTCTATGAGAATCATTGCAATTTTCCATTACAGAAATATCCATACTGTTGTCAACATAATCATTGCTACTCAACATCTTTTTGCTGTTTGTACTACCACATCCCGAATCTGCACTGTCAGTGGATAACAGAATGTTGTCCTGACAGTTACGGTCAAGCGGTTTTTTCAGGTTACTGTTAACTTCAGATGAACATGTTATCTGAAGCCCACACAGTGGACTCCCTTGGCCATCTCCATTAGTACAAGATTCTGCCATGCTGCTATCTTTCCTCCATCTACACTCTTACTTGAACTGGATCAGAAGTTTTCAAATCATTCAGTTTGCATTCCCTGAAACAATAAAAATGTATATAATGTATACATTCATACATATGTTCAGTCCATAATTCACACACAAATTAATAAATTAATAGCATTCAACTCATCACAAGTTACTCTCACAATGACAAATTCATTACAAGATTCATTCACTGTGTGCTAAATTTTAAAATCTATGAAAATGCCAACTTCAACCTTTCATTCTTCAAACTTGATTACTATCATGTTGTACTTTCACCAGGTGATGAGAATTGCAAAACATGAATCAAAGCTTTAGGCAAAACTAAAAGCTGTGGTGGTAGTACTGTAGTATCAAAAACAGCAGTCATGGCAAGCGTAATTTTGCAGTGGTGATATAGAAGAGTGATATACATAATACTTCATTTCTTGTGATATAAAAATAATTAAGATTCATTATCTCTCGCCAAGACAAATTTTCTAAAAATTCCTTAAATTTATTCACCAACCCTGTCAGCATGAGCATCGAAGAAAAAATGCAGTCAATAGGCTTTATGTCTCACATGAATCTGATCACACCACAAGAATAGTAATGGTTAGTTAGTGCTGGCTGAAGGTATTGGTCAGGAGTGACATTTTGACAATTCAAGAGAAACAGAAAACTGGATGTTATTCACAGTGGTGTGTGATATGAATGGATGCTTGTTATCAGACTAAAAGCCATATGATACTGTGTGTATTTAGGGGTCTTTATGCTAACAAAAAACAGACTTGTCCTTGACAAGACACTGTTAGCAACACATGATAATACGAGTTATCACACACGATAACAATGCTGAGGGGTAAGTTAGGTTGAGAAGGTGTCGCGAGAGGTTCAGATGTTATTAAATGTGAGATATCCTGGACAAAAAGATGTATCAGATGATACCAGGATAGTGCCAGATAAGAGACTAGTCTTACAAGAAATACCCCCTTCTCTGAAAAGAGTAAGGGTGTATCGAAAATCAAAGGTAGGGTCAAGCTGTATAAACCTTCAAGTATGATGATAGTGTTTGTTCCTGAAGGTCTAAGTGCTACCTCTCCAGATCCTCCCTTGAATAATGGTTATAATATTTGCATTGACTCTGCTAGGGGATTAATTAATTAATTAAATATGTAATATATATATAACAACCAGAACCTTAACTCAATTTAAATAATTAAGCAAGACGGATTATATATATTTACAATTTATTGATCCTATACCGTTTCTCTTTTCGGCTAGGAAAATGATAAAGAATGCAAATGTTTTTACAAAATAAAATAAATACACATAGAATATCAATTTCCACAATAGTTTCCTTAGATATGCAGATGATACTGTGTTGTTAGCTGAAAGCGAACAGGAGTTACAAGAACTAGTGAAGCAAGTGAACAGTATAAGTCATGAATATGGACTCGACATTAATATTGAGAAAACTAAAACTATGATAATTAGCAAAACAGACGATAAACCCACATTAAAGATAAGCGTAAATGGGAAAATCCTGGAACAAGTCAAGAGCTACGTATATCTTGGTCATATAATAACAGAAGATGGCAGATGTGAAACAGAAATCAAGAAGAGAATAGGAATGGCCAAAGCTACATTCAACAACATGAAACATATACTGACATCCAAACAGTTATCTCATAAATTAAAACTGAGAATCATAAAGTGTTATATATATTCTGCATTTCTGTATGGTGCAGAAACATGGACGATGAATAAGCATTTGGAAGAAAGAATTGAGGCTCTTGAAATGTGGATATATAGAAGAATGGGGCGTATCTCATGGAAAGAGATGAAAACAAATAAGGAGGTCCTAGAAAATCTAGGTATGAAAAGAGAACTAATGAGAGAGGTCAAAGTTCGGCAGCTAAAATACTTTGGCCACATAAAAAGGCATAACACCTTGCAGAAGACCATAACAGAAGGGAGAGTTGAAGGCAAACGTGCAAGGGGAAGACAGCGCTATAAGTGGGAAGATAACATCAAGAGATGGACGGGAAAGAGTCTATCAGAGTGTACCACCAAGACAAGAAGACAGAAGACGTTGGAGATCCATTACAGCCAACCTTCGTTGTGGAGATGGCAACTGATGATGATGATAGAATTATATTTCAAATATCAATTATTTATTTTACATATAGTTATCACTTTTGCTGGTCAGTGAAGTTAGTACTTAGTTTAATAAAGTCCTTCATGAGTCATCACTCAATCTGTTTTTTATTTGTCTTTTATTTATTCTACAATGTTGCTGGATAGGCTGACCAGTGGAATTGCGTTTCCACTTATCTGGTAAAATGAGAAGCATCCAACTATAGCCAGGATCACTCAATGTCTGGATCTCCAGGCCGGGGAAAACAGGGTGTCTAGTTCTATGAACCTTGAGAACGTTTGCACCACAGACGTGGATGTCTCATACAATCTTGGTAGTTGCAGGATAAAACCTGGAATACAAATAATCACAACCCCTGTATGGTCCAGCACTATTCTATCCACACACACAATGGACGTAACAAACAGTGTCAGACATTGTGCTAACAGTTGCACAGGACAATTTACCTCAGTACCACTCACAGCCAGTTCAATGTGATTACACTTTCCTTATAAATCCTAAGTTAGATCCATTTGTCCATGATCTGCTTCCATACAATGATTTGGTTTAATACAAACTACTAAGTGACACCTTGATCAATACATGTTAACAAATCCTGTCATCCTTGCTTATGGTCCTGATCAGTGTGCCGTTCCTTTAAGAAATACTCCTTCAAATACATTATTAAACTTAGTCGTATTTTTGCCATCATTCTTAATTATTCTACACATTTCACAATGTTGGCTTTCGTCTCTAAAAGTCAACACATGCTTGCGTTCAAGCCAGCAGCACACTCGTCCTGTAATTTTTTTCTTAACCCATTTAACACACTTTCTAACACACAAGTGGATTAATCACAGGAAAATTACACAATTATATACATATATATATTCTTTCTTACCCTCAGGCAATACACATAAGCTGTAACAGGCTGGTAATAGGTATCTAGGTCTGCTATGCAGATGCAGTGGCAAAGTATTTGACAGCACACGTTTGCCGCTCTCTTATGTTCAGCTTGTGTTTGAAAAAGTTGTGGCCCCAAATCAGCCAAGTTCAAGGACTTTTATAATACCGCACCTTCCCTCTCGGATAACATGGGGCAAAATCGGTGTTAGGAATCTAAAAACGAGGCGTATTTCTGCCTTCTTGTTCAACGTGCAACATTTTTAATATTTATTATCTCTCTTAATTCTGGGCCGATTTTGATCATTTAAAGCTATAATTATACTGTGAATTTATCTCTACCGTTCTATATAATAATTGTTTAGTTAGCAAAATGTATTTAAATCTATGCAGACTTTAACTAAGTAAATTGGGGACTACCCTGATGTATAGATGTCATTTTAAACGATTTTTCTCTTTAATTGAACTACTATTCGAGGAAGTCTTTGCACCTACCTCTCAAGTAACATTCCCGTTGTTGAAATATCTATACCTTTCCGTTTAAACATCTTTAGTACTTAAAAAATTAAATAAATTCTTACTATCATTTACACAAAATGGGCCTCTGTGTTAAGCATAAAAGGTTTCTTTATACACACCGAAAAAGGAGCATTTTCATTGGCTATTGTATCGGTCCATTTTCCCATATTATTGCGTGCAGTAAATATGACAGTGGTGTAAGACAGACCAAAACACGACAGAGCTCCCCCATTTAAAAGCGTGAACCACCTGGTGGAGCTTTCCTGTCTGGATTTACAATCACGGCATTACCCCAAAATGAGGTTCACTCTGCCTTACTGGTATCCTGGTTTCCTGCAGGTGGGTGCCTACTTAAGAAATCTGCTCCAACGTTCTGCGATCCAGGAATATATTCAATGGTAAACGAGTAAGGTTGTATGAGAAGTGACCACCTTAACATCTTGCATTACCATGTTTTGCTTGGGCGAGAAAAACCAGGGGCTGGTGATCACTTTGGACCACAAAATGCCTACCTTACAGGTATATTTGGAACTTCTTGATTGCCCAAACTAAAGCTAAACATTCTTTTTCAACTGTGGAGTAGTTTTTCTCCGCTTTATTCAATTTGCGGCTGGCATAAGCAATGGGGTTCAATTCTCCGGATCGTAATTGTGATCTTTGTAATAATGTAGCTCCCAAACCCACGTTACTAGCATCCTTTCTCACCACGAATTCCTGACTCAAATCTGGTAGTCTCAATATAGGTCTACTGGTGAGTTTATGCTTTGGCTCTGTATATGCCTGCTCACATTCTGCAATCCACTCTATTTTGTCTGGCTTGCCTTTCTTAGTTAAGTCCGTCAGAGGAGCACACACAGTGTTAACATTTTTGATATATTTTTGATAAAACCCACATAGTGAGACAAAGGATCTCACATATTTCTTGGTTTGTGGTCTTGGTGCTCTCTGCAATTTTTCCAAATTCTTAGGATCAGGGGTCATATTACCCTGATATACTGTGTGTCCCAAGAATTCTAATTCTTTGCAGCCAATACAACATTTTGTAGGCCTAGCAGTTAAATTTGCCTCTCTGAGTCTGTCAAATAACATATCTAGAGATGCTAGATGTTCCTCAAATGTTTCAGTGGCAATGAGGATGTCATCCATGAAATTTGTAATAGCTGAATTTTTCAGGGGATCCAATAATTTTCTCATCATTCTGGAGAACACACTCGCAGCATTCTTCAATCCAAAAGGCAACATATTAAATTCATAGTGCCCTTCCGAGGTGCTAAAAGCCAGAAATGGTCTGATCTCAGGCTTCACTGGAATCTGGCAATATCCCTTACTGAGATCCACCTTAGAAAAATATTTTGCCTTATTCAACCTGGCAAACAGTTGATTTGTATCTGGTAATGGATCCACCTGAGACTCTGTGACAGCATTCAGTTTCCTATAATCTATACAAAGTCTATGTTCCCCAGAGGGTTTCCTCAGCAAAACCACACTGGAGCTAAAAGGAGATTCACTATGGGAGATAATACCTTCTTGCAACAAGTATTCTATCTCTCCCTTTAAAGCTTGTTCTTTTGCGAAAGGAATTGAATAGGCCCTCATACAGATTGGTGTTGGGTCTAGTAATTTCATGTCATACTCCAACAAGTTGGTGTGCCCCGGTTTGTCCGTTAACATGTCTGTATGATTCTCCAGAACCTTCTGAATCTGCTCCCTCTGCCTTTTTGTCAGGTTATTACTGACTTTTACCTGTGCAGGAGTTTCGCAGGGTCTCAAGGGATATTCATATGAGGTGAGAGGTTCATTTTTTTATTTCAGTAGCTATGGCCAGGGTCATTAAATTTGCACCTTCCAAAACTTTTCTATCATAATATTTCTTGAGTAGGTTCACATGATAGACCTTTTCTTTTCCCTTTTTGTCTATCTTGTAGTTAGTTCTAGATAACTTTTCTAGAACGGTGTATGGGCCCTGCCATCCTATCTGAAGTTTATTGCTGCTGCCGGGTAATAGAAGAAGCACCTTCTCCCCCACAGCTAGCTCTCTATCTTTCGCCTTCTTATTATAGTAAACAGCATGTTTCCTTCTGGCTTTCCTCAGATTATCGTTTGCTAATTTCCAGCCAGTTTTTAACAGAGATGTCAACTCGTTCACATACTGGTATGATGAGGTTACAGTCTCTTCTGCTTTCTCATCTGTCCATGTCCTCATTATGGCTTCTAATGGACCTTTGATGGGCCAACCAAATAACAATGTTGCCGGTACCATTCCTGTTGAACTGCGTGGGATTTTCCGATAAGCAAATAATGCAGCGGGTAAGTAGAGATCCCATGTATCAGGTTTTTTGTGTGCCATCTTCCGCAGGATAGAAATAAGAGTTCCATTGAATCTTTCTACCTGCCCGTTTCCTTACGCGTGATAGGGACTACAGTGAAAGTGCCTGGCTTGGAAGATCCTGAATACTTCCTCAGTTAGTCTCCCCTTGAACTGAGAGCCATTATCAGTCACGATTTGGTGGGGAAATCCTAACCTCGTGAATATTGTGAGTAACGCCTCTGCCACATGTTTTGAATCTATTGATGACATGGCTACTGCCTCTCCCCACATAGAGCAAGTGTCCACCAGAGTAAGAATATAACTGTTTCTCCTCTTGGTTTGTGTGAGAGGTCCAACAATATCCACTGCAACTCTCTCAAATGGAGTTCCCATGATTGGCATTTCTCCAAGAGTTGCAGGTGCAGTCCAATGCTTTGGAGCTACCCTCTGACATTCTGGGCAGGATCTGACATATCTTTTTATATCTTCAGTAATTCCTGGCCAGAAATAGTGACACGCTATTCGTTGTCCTGTGGCACTAATTCCCATATGTCCACTAAAGGGTACAGCATGTCCTAACTCCATCACCTTTTCCCTATATGAAGAGGGTAAAACCAGTTGTCCATGGCCATTGGATCCTGTTCCAGCTTTCCTATAAAGCAATCCGTTATTCATATAAAATTCTCCTTTATTTGGAGGGGTATGGCGTTTTGGTAGTTTTCTAAAACACGGCTTTAATGAGCTATCATCAGCCTGTGCCTTCCTCATCTCCTCTAGATTGGTATTTATTGGGTTGTCTTCCTCCTTCCTAGACTGTGACCTGGTCTGTACTGCTGCCATAATCACTGGTCTTTTGGGGCTTCCCAAAAACACATATCTACACCCCAATATCAGAGGGTAGATTGGTTCATTTATCACTGCTGCTCTAATCACTCCTTCCACATAGCGAGTTTTGACATTAATTCTTGCTATGGGCAGTGTCATGGTTGCTATATCCTTGGTTGCTCCCTGTATCTCCACTGTTTCTGTGGTATATTGATCTGGGTGCACCAGGTTAGAACTCACGACTGAGTCAAAGTCCAATCCAGTATCATAAAGGCACTTGATAGTGGTACCATTACATACTACTTCTTCACACACAGGGGGATGATTAAGTTCATGCTGCCCTGTAGACAGTTCCTTCTTTCCCTTGTTTCCTGTTTTGAGGCATGCAGCGAAATATGAGGGTTCTTTTTCCTAGTCTTTAGTATGGTGATTATTCATTTTACAAATTTTACACCACTTTTCTCCTTGTCTGTAGGGTTTCTTATCCTGTACCTGAGGGTTCCTGTCTCTTTGGTCATATTTAGGCCTGTCATAACCTTGTTTGTATCTATGTGGTTGGTCCCTATTTTCAAACTTATTCTGGTTTTGTGGGGCTCTACTACTATCTCCTTGTTTCTTCTTAACTCCAGCTATTTCTGACTGAGCCACTTGGTATCTCTCAGCAACTGTTAGAATCTCCCCCAATCTCTCTGCACCTTGTTCCATAAGAAATTTTCTCATGTCTGGAGGCATAGACTCTCTCACTTGCTCCATCATGACCATTTCTTTTAGGTCTTTCCAAGAGTAGTCCACTTCTCCAAGTAGGTTTCTAATCTTGCAGAGAATTGGTGGTAAGTTTCTCCAGAAAGTAGATTGGCAGTTCTAAATTTCTTTTTATAAAATTCTGAGTTCTTTTCATAACGGACTAGCAATGCCTGCTTCAAGATTTCATAATCTTCTTGGTCTTCTCTGACTACTTTTGCAAAAACTTCATAAGAGGCTCCTCTCAGCCCTTGTGATAACTTAAGGCTCCACTTCTCTTTTTCTAGGCCATAGTTAGTAGCTAATCTCTCGTACCTACTTAAATAAGACTTAATATCATCTTCTTTCTCCACAAATGGATCCAAGTGAAAATTCATGGCTCCATTAGAAGTACCATGACTTGCACTAGTGTCAGAGGTAGTTGGGCTACTTCCATTTCCTGAAACGTTTCCTTGAAGTTCAAGCTCTTTCAGTCTCAACTCATGTTTCCTTTGCAATCTCTTTTCCTCTTTTTCAGCCTCCATTTGCAATCTCTTTTCTTCAGCCTCCATTTGCCTAGCCTCCCTATCAGCTTCTAGTTGTAATCATTTAGTGTCAGCTTCTATTTGTAATCTTTTAGCGTCAGCTTCTATTTGTAATCTTCTTTCTGTTTCTAACTTCTTACCTTCTCTTTCAATAAACTTGTCACATTCAGTGGTGACATATTTAATAAGGCCCTCCCCACTTAATCCAAATTCTTTTGCCGACTGCACTGTAGCAGATCTAAATTTTGCCAAGTCTGCCATTCTCTTGCAATCTTATCAATATACAAATTATAAACTTAATTAATATACCAACCTAATTAATATACAAACTTAATTAATAAACAACCACTGTCAGCTCATCCAGTCACCAAAAGTTGGTTATGTACTCACTAATATTACAATGAGTTGTATTTATTTACTACTTTATTTACTCTTATTTATATTTATTAGACTCCTACTTTTAATCTTACGACTGAATGTCTTAAAGTAAAGACCCCAGGGTATTAAGTGAAATCCCGGAAGGAGACACCAGATGTCGCGAGAGGTTCAGATGTTATTAAATGTAAGATATCCTGGACAAAAAGATGTATCAGATGATACCAGGATAGTGCCAGATAAGAGACTAGTCTTACAAGAAATACCCCCTTCTCTGAAAAGAGTAAGGGTGAATCGACAATCAAAGGTAGGGTTAAGCTGTATAAACCTTCAAGTATGATGATAGTGTTTGTTCCTGAAGGTCTAAGTGCTACCTCTCCAGATCCTCCCTTGAATAATGGTTATAATATTTGTATTGACTGCTAGGGGATTAATTAATTATATATATATATATATATATATATATATATATATATATATATATATATATATATATATATATATATATATAAAACAACCAGAACCTTAACTCAATTTAAATAATTAAGCAAGACGGATTATATATACAGTAGAACTCCATTTATCCGAACCCCAATTATCCGAACATCCAATTATCCAAACACTTTTTCCAGAAAAAAAAATCAGGAGCCACCAGTCATGTTAGACTACATTTCTGAATCTTTTGATGCGGCAAGCTTCAAATGTGTGCGAACAATTTGTACAGGATATGATGGGCTAATGGTCGGTTGCTTACGTACAAGAAGTCAGTTAGATCATAAAGTCAGTTAATATCTGGTTTACCAATCCAGTGTACGAGTGCGTTCTAGGCAGAACACTGGCTAAACAGACAGTTCAACTTAAAATAATTGTGTCTGCTACTACAGCAGAATAATTTTGGTGTACAAGTATTTCTCTGTGCGATAAGGCATCTTCCAGTAAGCCTAAAGCATATAAAATGAACCGCAATGTTTTGTCAATTAAAACGAAAACAGAAATTATCAAGAGACTAGGAAAAGGTGAAACTGTGTCTTCACTTGCGAGGATTTTCAATGTTGGGAAAGCTACCGTCTCTGACATCAAAAGTAACAAGGATAAAATTATGACTTTTGCATCGAAATTGGATAGTGAAAATGGGTCGAAGAAACATAAAACCATGAGAAATGCGAAAGATTTGAAATTGGAAGAGGCTTTTTATATATGGTTTGTGCAAAGAAGAAGCAAAGGGGAACCTATCTCTGGCTCTCTATTGTGTGAAAAGGCACTTCAGTTCAACAATCAACTTGACGGTCATTCCTGACTTTAAGGCTAGCCAGGGATGGTTAACAAACTTTAAATCTCGTCATGGCATACGAGAATTGGAGATTCAAGGGGAATCTTTATCTAGCGATGCAACTGCCACTGAAAATTTTAAAGAAACATTCTTGGCTTTTTTGGAAGAAGAAGGTTATTAACTATATGATGTGTATAATGCCGATGAGACTGGCTTATACTGGAAATCATTGCCTCAGAAATCACTTGCATCTCAGCACGAAGCACCTGCCCCTGGGTTTAAAAAGTGCAATTTTGGTAGCCGCGAATGCCAGTGGAAGTCATCGTTCACCGGTGCGGTGCTAATGATCGGCAAAGCCAAAAAACCACGTTGTTTAAAGAATGTGACATGTCTCCCATTGTGCTACAAAACACAGAAGAGTGCTTGGATGAATAGTGAAATATTTCTTGATTGGTATACAAATCAGTTCATCCCAAATGTGAAGAGGTTGAGAGAACAAGAAAAGAAAACTGGAAAAGTATTTTTTTCTACTGGACAATGCACCATCTCATCCAGAGACGGATACATTGAATGCAGTTGGTGCAAATTTTAAAGTAATTTTTCTGCCTCTCAATGTAACAGCACTGATTCAACCAATGGATCAGGGTGTTATAGCAAAGCTTAAAAAGATGTACAAGAAGGAAGTCCTGCGTCGTTTATTGTTGGCTGAAGATGAAGAAAGTGTGGTGGCATTTTCCAAAAAGCTTAATCTCAAAGACTGCTGCTATATGTTAGCTGATGCTTGGACCACCCTGTCACAGGATAATCTCAACAAGGCTTGGAATAGATTGCTTGGGAAAAAGGAGGAAATGAAACTACTGCAGTGGACACAAATGATGATTGTATAAATGAAGTTGTGGAACTGTTTCAAGCAATGCCCGGATTTTCGGACTGTGACAAAGATGATGCACACATGTGGCTAGAAGATGATAATGATTCTGGTTTTCAGTTTTTGAATGACGAAGAAATTTTGTCTTTTGTGCAAGAAGAAAACCAAATACATGTAGTGACCGATGATGTGAAGACTCCTCAGAAGTACATGATGTACTTGTAGATTATGAAGAAAACCCAAAACGTCGACCAAGTCCTGAAGAGGCCTTTATAGCACTAGAAACAGCGATGGCTTGGTACGAGCAAGAAGATGACAGCTGTCCTACACAGCTTCTGCTGTTGAAGGGAATGCGGGACTTAGCAGCCAAAAGGAGACTATCCAGTTTGGTGCAGAAGAGGGTTCCTCATTATTTTAAATAGTGGGCTACATCTGTGCAAGTACATGTATACGTAAGTTGCGCCTGGTTTTGAATCGTTTGTAATGTTATTTTGAAAACATTTCTTTTTCTTTAAAAAAAAATAATTAATGCTGTACAAGTAGAACATGCACTGCAGTGTAATGAAAGATTTTGGTGATACAGTGATCTAATACAGTGTGGGTATTATTATTACAGCACAATTAAATATGTTTTATAGTGTATTTTCCTTGTGATGGTTAATTATTTTTAGAAATATGTGTACATGTACTCGATACATTATGTAATCCAATTATCCGAACATTTGATTATCCGAACGATGCTCGGTCCCATGGGGTTCGGATAAATGGAGTTCTACTGTATTTACAATTTATTGATCCTATACCGTTTCTCTATTCGGCTAGGAAAATGATAAAGAATGCAAATGTTTTTTACAAAATAAAATAAATAAACATGGAATATCAATTTCCACAATAGTTAAATGTGATAGAATTATATTTCAAATATCAATTATTTATTTTACATATAGTTATCACTTTCGCTGGACAGTGAAGTTAGTACTTAGTTTAATAAAGTCCTTCATGAGTCATCACTCAATCTGTTTTTTATTTGTCTTTTATTTATTCTACAATGTTGCTGGATAGGCTGACCAGTGGAATTGCGTTTCCACTTATCTGGTAAAATGAGAAGCATCCAACTATTTTCACAATGCTGGCTTTCGTCTCTAAAAGTCAACACATGCTTGCGTTCAAGCCAGCAGCACTCGTCCTGTAATTTTTTTCTTAACCCATTTAACACACTTTCTAACACACAAGTGGATTAATCACAGGAAAATTACACAATTATATACATATATATATATTCTTTCTTACCCTCAGGCAATACACATAAGCTGTAACAGGCTGGTAATAGGTATCTAGGTCTGCTATGCAGATGCAGTGGCAAAGTATTTGACAGCACACGTTTGCCGCTCTCTTCTGTTCAGCTTGTGTTTGAAAAAGTTGTGGCCCCAAATCAGCCAAGTTCAAGGACTTTTATAATACCGCACCCTCCCTCTCGGATAACATGGGACAAAATCGGTGTTAGGAATCTAAAAACGAAGACGTATTTCTGCCTTCTTATTCAATATGCAAAATTTTTAATATTTATCTCTCTTAATTCTGGGCTGATTTTGATCATTTAAAGCTAGAATTATACTGTGAATTTATCTCTACCGTTCTATATAATAACTGTTTAGTTAGCAAAATACATTTAAATCTATGCAGACTTTAACTAAGTAAATTGATGTACAGATGTCATTTTAAACGATTTTTCTCTTTAATTGAACTACTATTCGAGGAAGTCTTTGCACCTACCTCTCAAGTAACATTCGTGTTGTTGAAATATCTATACCTTTCAGTTTAAACATCTTTAGTCCTTAAGAAATTAAATAAATTCTTACTATCATTTACACAAAATGGGCCTCTATGCTAAGCATAAAAGGTTTCCTTATACACACCGAAAAAGGAGCGTTTTCATTGGCTATTGTATCGGTCCGTTTTCCCATATTATTGCGTGCGGTAAATATGACCGTGGTGTAAGACAGACCAAAACACGACAGAAGGGCACAGGCGATATCCTCAAATAAAAATTAAAAAACCATGACTGTGTGTGTGTGTATGTATTTATGTGTGTGTGTGTATATATATATATATATATATATATATATATATATATATATATATATATATATATATATATATATATATATATATATATATTGCTACTCTACATTTTACTGCCCATGTGTTTACGTCGACTTCAGTAGCGCTATACAATTTTTTTCTTGGATTATATTTAGTTTTTCTCAAAGGCATTTTACAATTAATCATTGGAATATAGTACTGCAAATATTTACACCAATATAAACACCACAACTATTAGTCACTACAATTCTGCTGCTGCTACTATGTATTGTCAAATTCTATACCTTTTATTTATACCACTACAACAGTGTTTCTCAACGGGGGCAGTACCGCCCCCTGGGGGGCGTTTTAAAGATGTCTGGGGGCGTTCTGATGGGTTGCAACGATTGGGGGTCGTTACTTCCATTCAGGAGGACGTTGTGTACATTTTTATTAGAATCAATATGAAACTATTACAAAAGATATTCCCCTTAGGATACCTTGTAACACGATATTTTTTATTTGCCCTGCGTCCCATGGAGTGTTTCAAGGATTCCAAACGCAAAATTTTAGTACCTGGGATGTTACCATTGTCAGGAGACAGTAGGCGGAGATTTACTTCCCTTCAACACTCGAAACATTCGTTAGCCTCTCGACACACCCAAGCTAATCTTCTCTCTCCCCTCTCGACACATATTTTCTTCTGGAAACACATTCCCGTCAAACATTGATTAGCCCGTGAACACATCACAGCCTCTTCCCTACTCTGTCCACTTCCACAGCACGACTCCCTCCCAAAACATTCCCCGCACCATCACGTGTCCCACGTGTGCCTGCCAAAAAACGAACTTGTGGTGTATATAAGTCAGTAATTAAACACATATTTAATATAACTATGCTTTTATAAATGTGCTTTCTCTTTTTCTTTATATTATAAGAAAATATAACTCATTAACTGCATTGATTTTTTTAAAAGTATGGTGGAATATATGGTCATGTGTGTGTGTTTGTGTATACACGATAAAGAGCAAGGGGGTGTTAAAAGGGTGGGGGGGCTTTTAAAATATTAGTTGTCAAAAGGGGGCGTTGCTACTATCAGGGTTGAGAAACACTGCACTACAATATATAACACACTTTATTAATACATTACAGTTCAAGTTAGTTAAAGAATGACATAAATTTAACTGGTTGAAAAAAGAATGACATAAATTTAACTGGTTGAAAAAACAAACAAAAATGTGATTTTGAAAAAAAAAAATATTTTCATGCAATGAAACTGTCATGTAATCAATCTGACAGAAAAGGAACCTGGCACCCAAATTTAGCTTGCAATGAATTAAGCATGCAATTAATAAACAGGAACAAAGTTGTCCTTGCTATAAATTCAGCATGATGAATTGATGTATATGTGTGTGCACTCTCACCAAGTATTTCCACTTCGATCATCAACAGCATTATTAAAACTGCAGGTATCAACCTGTCTTCTTACACACACAAGTTAAAAGACACCAAGAACACACTGACACATACAACATCTAAGAGGTAACATGTAGGTCAGCATGGTGCAAGATGTAAGAGGGATAATATGAAGATAAGTATGATACAACACGTAGGAGATATATATTAGTAACATAACACATGCAAGAGATACAAAATAACCATCAGCATGTTTAAAAACAGAAGGAATAAAGGATAGCAGAAACCTAAGCCCATTTAACCTTTCATGAACACAATATTTTGATCAAACAAATCAAAGAATTCAAATACCTAGGATGCGCATTTATAGAGAATGGCATAGACAGAAACAGAAATGTCAGCAGGCTAACGCAGCGACTTAACCAACTGACTTCTATCAATATGATATGCTTAAAAGAATGTGTAAATGTATGAATGATTTATTTCAAAGAAATTACCTAACTATTTCCTTTAACACTTTTCAGTGAAAATTGCTTTTAAAATGAAGAGAATTTCTGAAAGTGGAAATTAAAAGAGTAAAAGGAAGCAGCAAATCAAAGAGCAACATGAACAATTACCAAGAATTGACTGTTATTTCACAACTTATTCTATTATCAATTGCCAAACAGGGCATCACCATGTCTAAATCCGACCCTGCATGGAGGCATACTGGTAGCTTTATAATATAAGCAGCATACATGTCTTTTCTATAAATGATCACTTATTAAAGGAGAGGAACATCACTATTATTTCAGATTAGACTCTTGACAGAAAAGCTGCACATTTCACAAGAGGCAGAATGAAAAACGAAGAGACCAGGCAGTCAGTGCAAACAACACTATGCATCAACAATGTGGAAATCCTATGGTATAGACGTATCAGACCGCAGCCAAATCAGTTACCAGCAAAGACCTTCGACTACACAAGATCTGATTAAAGGACAATGGGACATTCAAGAGGAAAGCAGATTAACAGTTTTTTTTTAAAGGAAATCTTAAATAAAACGTAGGACGGCTGAATCATGTTTCAATGCCGACACGCCACCTTTGTCGCAAATTGAGTCAGTTTTTGTCGCAAATTGTCAGTTTAAGGGTTCAGGTTAGAAATAGCAGCTATTCTTTTTTAACTCTAATGTTAAATCCCCAACATAGGGGTTCTTAACATGTGAAGGTGCCTCCCTAGAAGAGGTGCATAGGAGTTACAGGGGAGGCATAAGTGCCTTTAAGAAAATTTATTGCAATAGCTTTCTCATTGTATTCAAGGCAATATTTTGAGACATAATGAAAAATGACCTGTGAATCAGATATCCTTTCAGCTTTGATTTGTACGTGATGGGTGATGCTCACATGCAGAAAGAAAACATCTATTTGCAGTCAAAATCTTGAGGAATTTTGATGGTCTCCAATGGGTGAATACTTAATTCTGGCAAAGAACGCTCTAAATCTTGATCCCATTTTCTACAACCTATCTCTGTTAATCTGGATTTTAAACATTAGACAGCGTGCAGATGAAAGGCTACAAACAGGTTGGATGCCAGACATGACATGCACATAGGACTATAGGCCCTACATATGTTTACTCGCTGAAACCAGCAAGAGACATCTCAATAAATGTATTTATTTGTGAGGAACTGCTAGAAATAAAATCCATGTAGTAACACCTTAATTATGTCTTGACTGGTTTACTTATTAATTTGGGGATATGATAGGTGTAGACCTAAACTATTAAGTTCACTGGAGAGGTATGAGGGCAAAAAAAGTTAAGAACACCTGCACTAACCGTATTTGTTAAAAAAAATATTAACTCACACAATTTTAAAAAAAACACTCTTAATGGTAATTCCCACACTGCAGACGAAATTTAATAGGCCTAAACAAATGAATAACCCTAACCCAAACCTGACCTATTTGCGACAAAGATGGCGTATGTAGGCCTCCGATAGGTGATTCAACCCACGGTATTTGACGGCGAAATGAACACCTCTCACCCAACAAATCCCGCCCATGTTGGCCAGTCACGGCCTCTTACAATGAATCTACCCACATCGTTTATTTAACGTTACAGGCAAAATAAAAATGTAGGCCTAAACATAATCATCGACTGGCACAATAAACCCCCACATAAACAACAAACCAGTACAACCAGACATGCCCCTGACTGGAACCCACAGGGAAAGAGAAGAGCTGGGATGCTAATGTGCACCTGGAGAAGAACGGTGGAAGAGGTGGACAAGGTTAGGCAGAGATGCACACAAAAAAATACGACCCAAAATAGAAGTCAGTGGCAAGCAACGATTGCAACCCCCATGTTCGATACTGAACCAGAAGAGGGCTGACTGTAGAAATAAACCGAGAGGCAGAAATTTGCTGTAGCCTAAACATTAAACAATTCCTTTACAAATTGCTCGTTTACTACTCACAATTACGGTAAGAACACGACATTATTATATAGCACGACTACTACATCATTCACGAACCAAACACTGACTAGATCTAGTCAGGATGTGTGGAATACAGAACACTATTTTCAATCACCTCACTGTAAAAAACGCTAAGCAGGGACGCGCCAATGGAGAAAATCACCCGGATGTTAGCTGAACATTTCCCACCGTCCTCCGCCCCTCCCCACATAATACAAAGGCGTGCAGAACTAGCCAGCGTGCCGCATGACCTGTAGACAAAATTTGTGCCCAACGCTGCGCGACGCGACTACCTCCGAACTCTCCCAAACCTGTTTCAATCATCTTACTTCGCCCACAGGCTTCGTTCACCACTCACCACACATTACGGCCTGATCTGCAAAATTTCAGTAAGGAATTATAAGTTATCTCAACCATAAACATCTCTTGATTTCTAAATCTGCAGACTGAACATTTGATTTTGAACTAACCAACGAGCTTGGAGCAACTAAGTTAGGGAGCTAGAACAAGTAATCATGTCCATTCACAACTTCCTGTCCCCTGATCTATTTATTAATTTTGTTCTTGACTTCTTTCCATGCCACAATGTTAAATATTCTATCTTTGTTGTTCTCAATCTCTTTTTCCTTCACTTATTTTCTGTTCTCGCAATGAATTCCAGCTTCCCCTTTCTCATAACATGCCCAATGAAAATGTACTGTTTCCTTCTGACACGAGTAACAAACTTCCTTGTTGCAGAGTGACTAGAGGAAAATAATATAGAACACTTCTTACTAAAATGGAACTATGAACCGTGAAAACCAATATTATAATAGATTATTTGCGAGCATACGATATATCAATAACTGTAGAACAGGTATTGAGAATAGATAGGCCTAGGTACTTGCACAGTAAAGTAAAACAGTATATAACACAAACAAAAACTAATATATATGAATCAGTGATGAGAAAGTAGGACTGTGGGGGAGGGGGGGGGGGGGGGGGGGGGGGGGGGGGGGGGGGGAGTTGTGGTAAAATGCACCGTTTTAACCCTCCAGCTCAAATTATAATGATAATACTGTATTTGAATTTTTGTTCCAATACGCCAATATAGATTCTCTACACATCCCGTCACCATTGCCATACCCTGCTCATATTTCTCAAAAGTCCAATTCTAGTGACGTCTTCTTCTTCTTCTTGCGATCGCATCTTTGATGTTTACACCGTCAGACGAGTTCTCATGATGAATTCGACTGTTGTTTGAAGTTCCTCTTTAGCTCCATATAGCTTTGAGTTTAGTGTTGAGTCATTGGGCCAGTATATCTTTCTTAACTGGTCAGACAGAGGACAATCCTCTAGAACATGCTCAGCAGTTTGTTCGTTTAATCCACATGTGCACAGTGGTGAAGCAGACAATCGTAGCTTGTGCATGTGTTTATTCAGTTTGTTATGCCCTGTCCTGAGGCGAAAAATAGTTATCTGTCCCTGCCGGTCAAGAGTGTGGTAGTCGTCTTTGGGTTGGTTCTGTTCTCTTCTGATAGTACTAGTGACGTAAAGTTACCGTTTATAACCCGCTGCTATAAAAATTTGAAAATTGTCAAGGACGATAAAATCTAATGCAAAATATTGGACACTCCTTGATTTTTTTTTTTTTTTTTTTTACTAACGTATTCTAAGAATCTATTATTAGTTACAACATGCGGCAGTTGTCGTTAGAACGTCGCATTTTCAAAAAACGCCAGCGAGCGGCTTGCGATTTCAAACTATTAACGCCACGCGATGGTACCCACCCCATTACAAAAGGCTTTTTCGTTACTCCGTACTAATTTTTAAATATAACATAAAACCGTTTTGGCAGTCGGCCAACACGTGTTTCGTTCAAAAAAAGACGGGAGATAGAGAGAGAGAGAAGAGGGGGGTTAGCATGGAAAAAGTCTAAACCCACTTGGGTATTGTCAAACTGAAACAAATGAGTGCAGAGGAGAGAAAAGGGGCAAACGAAAGACAGAAAACGTAGATAATGTATTGCATTCTATGGAAGGATGAATAAAAAGGAAAGGACAGAATGGAATTAACAACGATAATGTTGTTTATTCAATACTATACTATTTCCTATGGAAACGTATCTAGACTTAGAGTAAAAATATTTTGTTCAGAATAAATAAAGAGAAAAGTACAAAGATGCAAACTTAGATAAGGACGTAGATGAAAATATACTGGCTAGATAAAGGACAATAGCCTGATTAATAATCACTTTTCATCTTTTAAATCGCTTCAAAGGTGACTGAGTTATCGCATAAAATAAAAATTGACAACGAATAGACGGACACACTGATATCCCAGCTCAATTTAAAAGTAACATTTTTCTAGTCACGTGGGTTGGAAACAAGTCAAATTGGCTTGCCTCATTTTGATAGACACTACTAGTGAGGAAGTGAGAGGTAACTTTGAAGTTTTGCCAGCCTAAAGCGACACATAGTCTAAACAATAATACTAGAAACAGACTGACGAATTTATTGATAAACGTACATAAATGTTTGGGATTTTCAAAAAAGAGTCAAATCGGCGTAGTTTAAACTGATTGGCTAATGTTAGTATAGACATAGAGGGAATAAAACTGACGATTCTGCTACGCAGTGTGCCACGTGACAAATATATCCTACAAGAAAGGTTCAAAGCAGAGCAATTAATGACCAAATTGCCTTTGCGTCTGAAGCAGCAGCTATCTAGAGTTGACCCATTGATAGCCTGTTAACCTTTAACAAATTGTGTGATTTATTTCATTGATTGCGGTAAGATGAATAACCTTTTTTAATACATTATTAGATGTAGAGGCCAACCCAGATAGGGCGCCATAACATGGTGTGTGTACAACATATGCCTTTGTGGAAGATTGCGACATACTAGGAGCACAGGCATGTCTAAGCAGACTTAGGAAGCAAATCAAAATAAACTTGAGTTGAATAATATCATACATTATTTGGACTGTAAGACCAGAAAGTCACTGGCAGGCCTATTGTTATATTTACTCTGGAGAAAAGAAAAGATTGTATTTCAGCTGAAGATGATGTATATTGACAGGGGCATTGAGACTATGTGGAAAAGAAGATACCCACTGTTTATGAAGAAGTCACAGTAAAGTTAAAGACTGTAGCTAATTTGGTTAGCTCTTTTATCTGATCACAATACATGTTTAATGATGTTAAATTGGTAGTGGTGGAGATAATTAACTAGAGACTTAGGGAGGCTTGTTCCTCTTGTTTTCAGGGTTACATCACCCAGTATCAAGTTGGTCAGAAGCCGGAGCTGCAGAATTTGAGGCAACCTACCGGTTGTTTCTATATATCGACACCTAAGAGTATTAGCAGTCTCCAGTATACACTGTAGTGAAGCAGTGTGCAGTTTTCTTGAGCAAGTCATCCAATGTCTACAAGAATTTTCAGATAAGCCAAAATCTTGCGGGCTTATATGCAAACTTAAATGTGTTTAATCTCCACCCTATTCAGAAACAGTTTGTGATATGATGCGAAGACCAGTTTTTCCCAATATTGACTCTTCATAGAACAGTATTTTCCAACAGGGAATAAAAGTTTATAAACATTAACATATTAAGATATATTGGACAGATGTCCTTCTTGTGTATTTAATTTAGTATAAAACCGTTTCACTTTTAAGTTTTAAACATTCCTGTCCTAAAAAATTCGAGGGACAGGAAATTAAAATTGTACATATATATAATAACTTTAAAACCAGTCTTGTTTATTCGATTTTAGTGAGTTAAAATTGTATTTGTTTAACGCAATTATCACTACATTTTTTATTACCCTAGACACCAAGCCATATAAATAACATCACAAACACTAGATACCCAAAATAAATCGCAGAGTGAGATCGTAGGGTGGTAGCAGTCAGGTACCCTGAGAACATCTTCATCAACTATTAGACTCAGGGACTTGCATAGCTGACCTCACTCTGTAGACACATACTGACTACTTCTATTTAACATCAAAACCCACCACAAGGGGGGAGAGAGAGAGAGAAAAAGTGTCTCATCATGCTTGTTGATGATGGCAGATGATTGGGTTATCCCTGACACACCAGCTTTCCCACTCTTCTCCCCCTTGTGAACAACGTGGCATTGTTGCGTTTTGGCGGTGTTTTTAATATTTTCTATATTATTTGTTTTCTTAAGTATTTCTGCTAGGTGTCTGGTTTCTTGATCAGCCAGGGCGGAATCACTGGCTTGTATTCACAACTGTTATTAATTGATGTAATTAATGTACCCAGATGGACAATTTCCTCCATACACTTCCATCCTGTAGGGTATCTAGTGGTATTCATTGGCTTGGCCTGAGTTGTTAGTTGGCATCTGGTAAAAGCTGTATGTGCTGGGTGAGACTTATCTAACATAACTCTGTTCATGTAATTTAGTCTTAACTCCTTTCTCCATAATTCTAAGGGTATAATTCCTAAAGCCACCTCTATAGCTCCCACTGATGTTGATCTGATTGCACCTGCTATTGTACATAAAGCCTGATGCTGAATTCTGTCTAATTTAATCTTGTTACTGTGTGCAGCAGAGTCATATATTATACTTCCATAATTTATTTTTCCTCTAATAAAAGATTTATAAAAAGTGAGCATTGTCTTAGTGCTTGCACCCCATCCATTACCTTTCAAATATCTTAATAAGTTAGTCAATCCTCTGCAAGACTCCACTAGTTTATCTATGTGTTTATTCCAGTTCAGCTGTTGGTCCAATATCATTCCTAGATATCGAGTGGTTTGTACGGTATTAGTGTTTTGCCCTTGGATATTTATGTCTATAATTTTATTTTTTACAACCCTACCTTTACTGAAGATCATTCCCAATGTTTTATTTGTATTCAGCTGAAAACCCCATTTTGTCATCCATTTACATACTTTATTTATTTGCTTCTGTAGATCCTTATATAATTTTGGCAGATGTCTCCCAGTCCTCCATATAGCAACATCATCTGCAAACTGTGACAATTTATTTGTTATATCATTAAATTCCTCACCTAAATCATTTACCATTATTGTAAAAATTGAAGGAGACATTACTGATCCTTGAGGTATTCCATTTTGTTGTTCATACAGTTCTGATCTATCATTGTTTACCTGAACAGTGAAATATCTGTCTTGCAGAAAATTCTCTAAATAATTATATATTTTACAGGTTACTCCTATCTTCTTCATTTTAAAGAGAGCACCCTCTCTCCAGCATTCACCATAAGCCATAGCTATATCTAAAAATACTGCCACAGTTTTTTCTTTCTTTTGAAATCCTGATTTTACTTCATGTTCCAATTTAATTATCTGATCCATAGTGCATCTGTTCTTCCTAAATCCTGACTGAGTTTGATTATATAAATTATTCTTTTCCAAATAAATATATACAACAAATATCAAAAGACAGCATTACTGTGTACACAGATGGATCTAAGGGAGAGGATGGCAAATTGGGGATAGGAATATATATTCTAATACGGAAAATGGCAAAAGAATATAGCATCACGGAAAATACATCCATTTTCACTGCAGAGATGGTGGCAATACTAAAAGCACTAGAAATATTCTCTAATAACCCTCCCAAAAAATTAACAGTTTTAACTGACTCTCTTTCAACAATTAAAGCACTTAGAAACTTACGAGAATGTAGTAGACCTGATATAGCAGAGGAGATATTTCTGGCTACTACATACTTATATTCCAGAGGATGTTCAGTCTTAATTGCTTGGATACCTTCACATGCTGGCATAGAAGGAAATGAAAAGGCAGATAAAGAAGCCAAGAAAGGTAGATCTGATAAAAATCTAATAAATGTAGGGATGAGTAAATCAGAGATTAAGAGCTTAATTAAAGAATTAATAACAGATGAATGGAAAGCCGAGTGGGATAAAAATCTGAAAGGAAGACATGCATATAAGATGTTCAAGGCTCCAACAAGAAAATGTCAGATATCTAGGTGATAAAGTAAATTTTGTAGACACCATCAACAGGCCACACAGGCCACCACTGATAAATTTTTAGTAGTATTGTTATGGTCAACTGATAACGATTACTTGTGGTTTATGGGCAACGTTCAAGAAGAAAATCACTGTTCTGTTATCATAGGTGCGCTGTTAAAGGCAAACAGCATATGTCGGGCTTACAGGTGGCCGACCAAAGGTGTGTGGGTGTGTAGAAGTCAATGAACGCGAATGCCGTGCATGACAAGATCAAGTCAATCAAACTTACACACATCAAAGCACATGTAGAAGTCAGGAACTGGGGTACCTCCAAATAACGTTCCGCATCATTTATTACTACAAAGTTATGAGGACATCACTAACAGTACACTGTCACAGATTACACAGGTTACAGTTCACGATCAATTATGACACCTCAGGTAAACATCAAATCCATAGGTAATTAAGTGCTTAGTATGAAAAATACAAGCACAACGGCAGCATAAGTACGGCAGCTCACCATCATAAACTTCATGATCAAATTATCCATATTAAAGGGGAACTGCATATGTCGCAGTATATGATAATAACTATATCGTCTGAATCAATATACCCCAAGGACTGGGTTAATACAACTCATGGGAGAAAACACATTCCCAGTAATACTCTGTCGAAACTTCAAAAATATCCCCATCAAAGTTATGCATATATACTGGCCTATCCATGGCCTGAAAATTCACCAATAATGTACGTTCTGCGGTACACAAAAACTAAGCCTCATATCCATGGCTTTTAGAAAATACTTCAGAAATCTCAAATATCCTTTCACCACTAAATATCATATATACTCGGGGACACACTGAAGATAAAACGTCAACCACTACTCAGAGCTATCTCCGCATCTCGACTCACTCGAAAAACTTCCCCCGTTCAAAAAACCGCTCAGTACAAATTCATCTCAGCACGATTTCAGCGCTTGCGATGAATTCCGTTCACCCACGTTCTAGGCCATTCTGTATCTAGAACATTCACGAAGGTTCGTTACCATATATTTTTAAAACACTAACAGCTACTCAAGGGAGCTTACCAACAATTCGGCCTGTACATACAAGTATTTTAATGTTAAACTCCCCTAGACCAAAACAGGACTGAAATGAGACTTAACACTAGGGAATTGAAAATTCCCAGTAATAAGAAACTTCTCAGACTACAGCTGGGAAAAGGCTATTTCAGAATAGAATAATAAAAGATCAATGGTACCTATACCTTGTAGCGGTATGGCAGCTTGCGTACCCTGACAATCCCCAGAGCTATGCCAGTGGGAGTTTTACTCCTGGTAGGTTCAACCAAGCTGGACTGGTCTGTGTGGGTAGGGGTCAGACAAAAGCTGGTACCCTGGTCCTCCAGGTTGGGGGTTTTAGCATAGGGCTGACACCCCTGTCTATGTAAAAAAAATAATGAAGTTACGGAAACAACATCAAATAAACAAATGGGATGGACTGCATTTTCAACATTGGAGGATCTGGAATGTGCAGATGACATTGCACTGCTGGCACATTCACATCAACACATCCAGGAAAAAACGGATAGACTCAATAAATTTAGCCAGCAGGTGGGCTTGAACATCGATTTAAAGAAGTCTGAGGTCATGACGCTCAGTGTGAGCAACCCTGGGCCCATGTCGGTAGGGAGTCGGCGGCTGGTGCAGACAGATGCCTTCACATACCTAGGAAGCATAGTAACACCAGACGGTGGGGCAGGCAAAGACATCAACATCAGAATGAATAAGGCAAGAACAGCCTTCTTTAGCCTAAATAACATCTGGAAGTCCTCCCAATACAGCACAAGCACAAAATTAAGATTATACCAGAGTTGCGTGCTTTCTGTGCTTCTCTATGGTGCGGAATGCTGGAGAGTCACAGAGAAGGAAATGTCAAAATTGTCCTCTTTTCACACAACATGCCTAAGAAAAATTCACCGAATCTTTTGGCCGAATACCATCACCAACCAAGATCTGCTTACTCGTAGCAAGCAAGAGGACATGCATACCATCATAGCTGGCAGACGCTGGAGCTGGGTTGGTCATGTCCTCAGAAGAGACCCCGATGCCATCACAAGAACAGCTATGCTTTGGACCCCTGAAGGAAAGCGAAAGAGAGGCCGACCAAAAACAACTTGGCGGAGGACTGTGGAGGCTGAGATGCAAAGAAAGAACCAGAGTTGGGGCACTGTACGAAGGATGGCCACCGACCGTGCAAAGTGGAATCAATTTGTTGTTGCCCTACAAGACGCCACTAGGCGTGATGGCCACTGACTGCTTTGACGGTCGGTGGTTAAGGATCGAAGAAGAAGAAGAAGAAGAATAGAAGAACCTTACTGTGCATGATGTCTTTTTTTTTCAGTAATTTAAAAAAAAATGTTGCGTTTTTTATTATTATTTTGTTTGTTGTTTAGTTTTATTTTTAATGGAAAGGGCAGGGCATAAACACATACATTCACACAATTTTGCATTTTTTATTTACTCTATTTGGAATAATGAAGTGGGCAGACAATGCCATATTTTGATATCAGAATTATTATCTTGAATTAACCACACTATATATCCTAATTATAACCCATCAAGGGTTGAATGGGAAATTCTTTGTTTTAAAAAAAAAATTGCACTAGCAACTTTTAATGACATCCGTGATGCTCTGTTTAGCTGTCCACATTATTCTTAACATTCTTTGGATTCTATCTCACTTATGTTGTCTCCTGGGACTTCCTGCTTCTTTACGACTGTCCATGACCACATGATAGGGTTGGCTCTATGTAACACTGAAGAACTCTCTTTTTCCCATAGAATTGTTGCATAAAATACTTTTCATTTCATGGAATGCCGCTTTTGTTTGAGCAACTCTACTCTTAAGCTCTGAGATGCAATCTTCTATTCACATGTTCACGCATTTTCGTCTATTGAACTTTTTTCACAACTGCTCTATAGGTATTTACTTTGATGGACGATTCTGTGAAAGTTCTTTTCTTCCAAATGACTAATACTTTTGTGTGTATTTATTTATTTTGCTATTCAGGCTAAGACCTTTATGCTACTAATGTATGAAGTGTTTCCTATAACTCTTTTGTTCACTTTTTGCTATCAGTGTATCTAAAGTTGTTAATATAGGGTCCGCCAACGGATACTCGTCATATCCACTACAGATCTCATTAACCTAACATAACACTGTTTTATCTGCTAAAACCTGCCATAGCTGCTATCTGTTGCCAAGACATGTTCGTCATTATTCTCAGGTATTTGTCACCGATGTCTATGCTTTCAATATTTTGATAACGTCATCATATTCTACCTTGTCAAATACTTATAAAGCTAAAGCACGGATCTATTTTTACATCTCTAGTTCTTATATATATATAAGACAGGACCAAGTATTAGAGGATCTTCTATTAGACAGAAAGAAAACTCGACTATAGTACTGGAAACCACGAGTCCTATGAACCTACATACAGAATAATATTGGGATTATAATTAAAGTAATATCTCGACCACCTGTAACACATTCTCCTAAAACCAGTGGCCCGACACCATTCGGAAGTTTCTTTCCGTGCAAGAAGTCTGAAAATTCATTCCCATTTATAGGGGTAAGTTGTAATATGTACATTTTATTATTTTATGTTTTGCATTTAACATGTGTAAATTGTTGGTGGATGAACAGGATAATACGAGGCTGCAACCTCGGCCTTTAAAAATTATTGGATTCATGAACCACCACTGCAAGAGTCTAAAAACTATCGCTTATTCTCTTCTTGATAAGCAGTGATATGCTTCTGTACATCTTACCTGGGTGTTTTTTGTTTTTGTTTTTTTTATGACAATTTTATTTGAAGTTGTTTTTACTCTGAACTCTGCTCTCATCTCTGGCAAGTCAACTTGCCCTCTCTTGTCCGTACATGGTAGTGGACAGGAATTCAATGTACTTTTGCGTTGCTGAATTTATATTTGATTTCCATCAAAGCTTGTGACATGCTGTCACATTCATTGTTTTTATGGTTAATTATCAGTCAAATCATAATTATAATTAAGCCCTTCTACCTTTTCTCTTCTCCGTGTCTCATTCACCTCAACTTTTCATGCATTCCTGTTTTACTCAGAATTTAAAAAAAAAAAAAAATTCTGAAATATTCCTTATCTACTTCCCACCTCGTGCTGAAAAATCGATGAATACGTGTGTCTTCCCACCGCTGGGCGGTACTTGAAGTAGCATAAAGAGTACACAGGAAAATTATTTCTGACAGCGTAATAGCCTAAGAGTTAATACTTTGCTACCAGAGATAGGCGAAGGAGCGTAAATTAAATACCGGATTGACGATTAGCGTCCATTTAAATAGGAGATTTCTCATGCTGAAAAGCTAATGGGACTTCCATTTTGTCTGTCTAATCCTATACGATGACCTTGAAGCTGGTTCAACTATCACTTATATGGCATATGAGCTCTAAATCAAGACAGAGGAATCAAGCTGTATCTCCTCCAAGTTAATAAGATACTACTTTTAATTAGTCTCGTACATCTGCAGGTCTCAGAAAGAATTTATCACGGTAGGTACGGGAATTCGCTTACCAAAAAAGTAATAACATTAACTGAGCCTAAACTACCCCCTTCTACTACCGCTATAAATATCTTGGGGGCGTAACCAGGTGTCTGGCGACTGAACTGGGTGCGGGTTTTTTCCCAGGACGAAAAAGGATTGAGTTTGTTACACAGCCCTCCTTTTTTGAGTTTGAGGTTAGTCAAACTAAAATCTGATCATTTCTTTGCTCCTGAAGGTCCAGGTCTGCTAGGCTATCTCTCCTTATGGTTGTTTTGCAGTCTCATGAGCCAGGGTGGGATTGAGCCCTTTCTTCTTGACTGATTTCTTTTGTGTCACCCTCGTGTGGACATGGGTGTCTACTCAAGAAGTCCGCTCCAACATTATCCTTTCCTGGTACATATTCCACGTGAAACATATAGGGTTGGAGAAGTAATGACCACCTCATAAGTCTTGCAATGAGTTTTCACGAAGATGCCAGAAAAGTCAAAGGTTCATGGTCACACTGCACTTTAAACTTTGTCCCATACAGGTAAGGTTGAAATTTTTGGACGGCCCACACCAATGAAAGGCATTCTTTCTCTATTGTGGAGTAATTTTTCTCCGCAGAGTTCAATCTCTGACTGGCATACGCTACTGGAAATAAAGTGGAGTTCTCGCCGAATTCTGGTTGAAGCAGGGTGGCACCAATTCCAATATTACTGGCGTCAGTTCTAAGAACAAATGGTAAGGACAAATCTGGTAAGCGCAGAATTGGGCAGGAGGTGAGTTTCCTCTTTAAAGATTCAAAGGTATGCTCAAACTCTGCAGTCCATGCTACTTTTCTGGTTGTCCTTTCTTTGTGAGGTTTGATAATGGAGTTGTCAGACTGTTAAAATCCTTGATGTATTTTTGATAGAATCCAGAGATGGAAATGAAAGATCTTACGTTTTCTTCGTAGTGGGTCTTGAGGCCCTTCTGTAATTTGTCCATGTTCCTTATGTTAGGGAACATCTATCCTTGATATAGTTTGTTCCAAGAATTCTAATTGATCAAATCCGATCTGGCACTTGGTTGGACGCGCTGTCAGACCTTTTTCCTTGAACCTCTCGAGTAGACCAAGAGCCTGGATATGCTCCTCAAAGGTATCCATGGCAATCAAAATATCCATAAAGTTATAGATTCTTTGGTGATGTAAGGGTTTCAAAAGTCACATCATCTGAGTGAATGCGCTGGGCGCATTGCTGAGACCAAATGGTAGGATGTTAAATTCAAAGTGACCGTGTCCTGTGCTAAATGCTAGTAAGGGACGAAATTCCTTCTTTACAGGGATCTGATAGTATCCCTTACTCAAGTCCATCTTGGAGAACTATCTTGCCGTACTCAACTTGGTAAAAAGTTTGTTTTGATCAGGCAAGGGTTCTGCCATAAATTCCGTTACAGCATTTAACCTACGATAATCGATACAAAGTCTGTGTTCACTTGTGGGCTTCCAAGGAAGTACCACACTGGCGCTGTATGGTGGCTGTGACTTTGAAATTATTTGGCACTGAGCAAAACGTTAATTTCCTCCCTTAACACGTCCGCCTTTGCATAGGGGATAGGATAATTTTTCACTCGTATTGGGGTCGGTTCACTCAACTTCATGTCAAATTCTATGAGGTTAGTGTGACCAGGTTTGTCCATGAGGACACTGCAGTATTCCTCTAGCAGCTGACTCACTTGGTTCCGCTGTTGACAAAGCGGGACTAATTTTGACATCCAGATGTGTCTCACTTTGTTGCAATGGGTATTCAACTGGTGTAGGCCCCTCGTGGTTCACTTCAGCTGCTATCTTCAAGTACATAAGGTGTGCTGCCTCTAGGGAGGGTCGTCCTTGCTATTTATTCAAAAGGTTCACATGATACACCTTTTGTTTCCCCTTGATAGCAATTTTATAATTGGTCTGAGAAATTCTCTTGACCACCTCAAACGGGCCTTTCCATCCAATTTGTTGTTGCTGTTGGGTAGCAGTAGCAACACTTTTTCCCCGATATTCAATGTCTGGTCCTTAGCATTCCGGTTGTAATATTTTGCCTGTTTCTGCCATGCTTTGCGTAAAGTTAATGCCGCCATCTCCCATCCAATTATCAGACGTTCCTTGAGCTCTGAGACGTATTGGGAGGCTGTGACAATGCTGTCAACTGCACCAGCACTAGTCCAAGAGCACATTAATGCTTCCAAAGGTCCCTTAACTGATTCCGTACGTAATTATTTTCAGCTCTGGACGGAATTATTTTTAAGCCCCAAAAATTTACACATACATAATTTACGTTTACTGACAATGTGTGTCTAATCATGAGTTAAGTATAACATATTATATATCAAATTAAAGTACATTGCATGAACAATATAAATCCATATGCCTTTCTAGCTAATTTTATGTTATGTTTATGTTATAACAGATAACATGTACATGGAAAAAAGATAACTTGAAATTATGAACAAAAATTTTCGACATACGTAAGACTTGTAACATAAATTGTTATCACAATACAGTTTCACTGCTCTCTTTGTGCAGGTAATCCATTTAGAAACACAGAAAAAGTAAGAAAGTTATGGTTGATCACACAGTTTGTTCACTGTTCACATATTAGTAACATATCCTGTGTGTTTTTCGGCCATTATGGCGATACGACAAAACACGATTAAAGATGAAGATAAATGTGAAAAAATCCGTTCAAACGCAAATAAAAGACTTCTAAGCTTGTTGAAATTTGCCCAGTTTTGTGTTTACTTCCGTTCGAGATAAATTCCGGGCAGTATAAAATATCAGAATAGAAAGAAACAATGAAATAAATCAGCGTCTTTTAAAAGATCTTACGTCTACAGCGTTCGGCCTTTGCATCTATTATTAGATCTTGCGTACGGAATCAGTTAATTGGGCATCCGAAAAGCAATGTGGCAGGAGGTAGCCCTGTGGAGCAATGGGGTACCTCTCAATAAGCGAAGAGTGCTGCAGGGCTATACTCATCCCACACCTCAGGTTTTTCCTGTGCTAGTTTTCACAACATGGAAATGAGGGTGCCATTAAACCGTTCCATCTGGCCATTACTTTGTGGGTGATAGGGACTGGACTAAATGTGTTAAATATTATAAACACTTCTTCTTCCAATCGCCCTCGGAACTGAGAACCGTTGTCCGTCAGAATAGTGCGAGAGAAACCGAGTCTCATAAAAATATTGAGAGCCTCAGCTACATAGACAGATTCACTGGAGGTAATGGCGATAGCTTCGCCCGACATAATGCAGGTGTCCACTAGGGTAAGTGTGTATTTGTTTCTCCTTTTAGTTCTCAAGAGGGGTCCCACAATATCAACTGCTACTCTTTCAAAAGGAGTGCCTATAATGGGCATCTCACCTAGTGTGGCAGATGGAGTCAAGTGTTTCGGTGCCACTCTCTTGCACTCAGGGCAAGACATGACAAATCGTAGAATGTCAGCATTAATTCCTGGCCAGTAATAGTGGGCCGTATCCATTGTGTAGTTGCTCCTTGACCCATGTGACCACCATATGTAGTGGTGTGACCCATTTCCAATATTTGGGTTCTGTAAGAGACAGGAACTACAAGTTGTCCGTGTTCTTGTATTCCTTTTCTATCCCGGCAATGCAATAATTCCTTTTTCAAGAAAACTCTTTGAGGGGGGATTGTGTGCAGCAGGAACGTTTTTAAAGCAGGATGCCAGGGAAAGATCTTACTCTTGAGCCTTTCGTCTATATCCTCTTCCTTCCATGCTTGTTCTCTTGTTTGCATTGCAGAAACAAGAGGTTGGGCTGGTTGGCCTAGAAAAATGTGGTGAGACCCCAGTATTAAGTCATAATTGGGGTCGTCAATAACAGCTGCAGTTACGTGTCCCAAAACAATGCAAGATTCTACATAAATTGTAGACACCTGAAGTGACATAAGAGGACCTGCTTTAGTGGGCCCTTGTATTTCCACACTCTCTTCTGTCACCTGGCCAAGAGAAGAGGAAACTAAGGCACTATAGGACAGCCCCATGTCATAAAGGCACTGGATTTTCCTGCCATTACACTTCTTCTTTGATCCTTAGCCTTAGTCAAATCAGTCAGTGGCCATCACGCCCAGTGGCGTCTTATAGGGCAATAACAAACTGATTCCACTTTGCTCAGTCAGCGGCCATCCTTCGTACAGTGCTCCAACTCTGGTTCATTCTTTGCATCTCAGCCTCCACAGCCCTCCGCCAGGTTGTTTTTGGTCGGCCTCTCTTTCATTTTCCTTCAGGGGTCCAAAGCATAGCTGTTCTTGTGATGGCATCGGGGTCTCTTCTGAGGACATGGCCAACCCAGCTCCAGCGTCTGCCAGCTATGATGGTGTGCATGTCCTCTTGCTTGCTCCGAGTAAGCAGATCTTGGCTGGTGATGGTATTCGGCCAAAAGATTCGGTGAATTTTTCTTAGGCATGTGTGAAAAGAGGTGCCATTACACATTACCGTGTCAATGACTGGCGGTCAGGCTAGGTCACTGTTTCAGTCGAGGCTTCCTTACTCTGTTTTTCCGTTTGTAAGCAAGCAGCGTGGTGAGGTGTTTGTTGTCTACACTCTTGCGTGCTGTGCATATTGGTTCGTCCCAGTTTGCACCATTATTTCCTCATCCCATGGGGATGAGTCATCTGCTGAGTGGTTCGTGTGTGGTTCTCTGGCCTGTTGTGTGTCTTATGGGCAGTGGCAAAATCCCTTTCCTGTGGGTCGGGTGCCGAACGGGAGCCATGCTTTGGAGGGAGTTCCAAGGACTTTTCCCTTGCTGGCAGATTCTCAGACAGGGCTAGCTGGAATCTTTCTGCATGTGTTACAATGGAATCCAGAGTTTCCGCCCCACTCTCGGTCATAAATCTCCTCATATTCAGGGTCATTGTGTCTTTCAGCTGTTCAATGAGGCAATATTCCTGTAGACCCTCAAATGTCAGGAGTGTTGCTTAACGTACACCATTTCTGTACATGCGTCTCCAACCTATCCGCGTATTGACTATTACTCTCTCCCGATTCCTTTTTGGCAAAACAAAACGTTCATCTGTACAATTCCAAATTAATCTCATACCGTAAAAGCAGGGCATTTTTGAGTGCATCATAATTGTTCTGCTCACTCACTGCCAGTTTGGTATATACATCGTACGCTGGTCCTTTTAACCCTTGGGACAGCTACAAATTCCATTTATCCCGTTGTAACCCAAATGACAAAGCCAATTTCTCAAATCTACTGTGATAATTATCAATTCCCTCTACTCTCTCTACAAATGCTTCAAGAGGGAATGTCATTGCTCCAGTGGGAGCTGCACTGTCATCTGATCTAGTAGATCGACTTGCAGAGTTTCCATTTTTGCTACTATTTTTCAACTCTATATTTCTTCGTTGAATCTCTAGTTCTATCTGTTTTATTTTTAACTCATGTTCTCTCTCTAAAGCTTCTCTCTCTTCTTTTTCTTTTGCTATAGCAGCTCTTTCTTTTTATTTTTCTGTCTCTAAAGCTGCTCTTTCTTTTTTCCCGCGCAGCTCTTTCTTTTTCCATCTCCATGCATCGGTTTTGAAGATCTACCCCCATTACCCCAATGAAGAGCTCCTGAGAGTTACATTCGATGATAGGCTGACATGGAAGCAGCACATCAACAAGGCAGCAACAAAGGCCAGGAGGAAGTTAGCCATCCTGAGAAAACTAAGTGGAACCACATGGGGAGCCAGCAAGGAAAATACTTAGTAAAGTTTACCAGCAGGGCATACGACCACACCTGGAATATGGGTCAGCTGCGTGGTGTCCAGCATCAAACACCACATTACAAGAGCTAGATAAGGTGCAAAACCAGGCGCTTAGGGTCATCACGGGGGCAATGAAATCAACGCCTATAGCAGCCACATGTATACAAAATTCAAGATTGGCAATTCAGCCATGTGTACAGTCACCCCAGACTGCGGTGCACATACTTCAAGATTGCCCCGAATATGATATACTGAGGCAAACCCACTGGCCCAGAGAACAACATTGGAAGAAAAACTATAGGGACCTCTGTATGAACTACAAAAGACAGTAAAGTTTATACAAGAAACAACATCGCAGATATAGACAATATATTTTAAGCAAACGAAAGAAGAAGCCCAATTTCCTTGCCACACTCCATTATAGAAGAATGCATCTTTGCTGTTTCAGCCATTAGCAAGTTTTCTTACCTTCGTGGGTAAAATATAAACACAAAATAACCAGGTTAAGTAACCCTACATAATTCTAGAACAGAATATAGAATTGCAACAATTCCTTTCTAATTACTTAACCAAGTAGACAATTTGTAATTAATTAACAAATTGCATGGAACCATACCTTCTCCTTCTTGAGTGTGTATATGTCTCAAATGAATACTAATGTGTAGTGAACACTTTAAGGTTAGGAATGACAGTATGATTCACACTATACCTAACATGAAACACTCAATTTGTAAAAAAACGCCACGACTAAGATACTCTGGTGTAGATATAACACAAGGATATAATACCAATGAAAATCTTTATAATAGACAATCCAGTTATGCTGTCTAGGGAATTACATTTTCAATCTCGGACAACGCCCCACTTTGTGGCTGGCCGTTTAAAGGAATAGAATGACAGTAGAAATAGAATGTATTAATGAACATATCAAATCTTTCCCTGAATGACTCACTAAATATGGCTCGTAATATTGGGTGAAGGTTTCCCTAATAGTGAGTTTCAAAAAGAAAGACGGGGAAGAAAATACAGCACCTTAAATTCCTCCTTCATAAGAGTGACACAGTGATAATTTCAAGAGGGGATTAGGTCTGCTGGCCACCTTGATTCTTCTGATATGTGTTGAAAATAATTTAATAAAGTAAGCCCCCCCCCCGCCCCCCCCCCCCCCCCCCCCCCCCCCCCCCCCACCCCCCCCCCCCCCCCCCCCCCCCCCCCCCCCCAATAATAATACAAAACAATCAGACACATACATCAACCAATAACAACAATCAATGTACTATATACTGAACACAAAAGGTGCAGTGAAAATTACAAAGAAACGTTATTTATTAAGGAATGGGAGTATACTGAATGAAAATATGACGTTAAAGAATTTGACTGAATAAACACATGATGTATGCGAGCATCTATCACAAACGCTAGTGTCAGTTTTTAATTTAATAGATTTTGTGTCATTACAGTTTCATCATAATTATGTGTAGGAGAGTGGTGAGTTCCACTGCAGATATACACTTAGTTGAGATGTCCAGCGTCAGATCTGCATATGGTGTACGGTGGTATCTTGGTGGTGTTAGACAGGTCAGTGAGACTATGCTCGCTGTGCCAAAGTCAGTTGAGGTTGCCCGCTGGTTCAGGAAAACAAGATCAGGCTCAGGATTTAACAGCTCTTCCCTTTAACCACAGGATCAATGGAGATCTTGTCTTTCCTGGTTCGAACCGCTCAGCAAGAATTCTTTCTAATGGTTGGCTCAGAGAGTTAATAAATGCTCTCTGTTACTTTTGCATATTCATTGAATTGACCCAAGACTTGGCAAAGCAATAGTGAAGAATGAGAGTTTTGTCTCCCAATATAAAGAGTTTGTCAACAAAGAATTTCGCTAGTAATTAAGTTGCCATCTGTAAGAGTTTTGCATTTCATGAGACTGAATCAGACCTACGATTACTCTAGTAAAGAGTGTAAGATTTATGATTTCCTCCAAGTTAATAAGATACTACTTTTAATTAGTACATCTGCAGGTCTCAGAAAGAATTTATCACGGTGGGTATGGGCATTCGCTTACCAAAAAAGTCATTACATTAACTGAGCCTAAACTACCCCTTTCTACTACCGCTATAAATATCTTGGGGGCGTAACCAGGTGTCTGGTGACTTAACTGGGTGCTGGGTTTTTCCCAGGATGAAAAATGCATTGAGTTTGTTACACATTGTACGCAAACGTTCCAGCGTTACCCCATGTTGTTGTCATAGGTATAGCTACCCAGGGTATCAGGAAGGATGTGTGCATTTTCCAAGTGGCTCATTACTTGTCTTGCAACTATCTTTTCAAGTAATTTACCACAGACATTCTGTAGTGTGATAATTCGATAGCTGTTGAGCAGTGTGGGGTCTTTGCCAGGTTTAGGAAGTGGCCGAAGGTAACTGTGTAGCCAGTCTTCCTCAGCATTCTGTTTGGTGGTATTGAAATCATTTACCATATTTATAATGGCTGTGTCATCGAGCTGTTTAATGTGATGGTATTGTACACCATCAGGACCCGGAGCAGTGTTTCTGCAGGTTTTCAATGTGTACACCACGTCCTCTTCAGAAATTGGATCGAAGTATATCTGGCCCCTTAGGGCATTTTCCAGCACACTGTCATTTATTTTCAAGTGGGCACTTTTGTCATCTTTATCCATTTGCTCCACATATCGATTGAATAATGTTCTTCCCTTCTCTTCGTCTGTCTTCAGGCTTAGTCCTGTAGAGCTTTTGATATTAGGGATGGGTTGACTTGCCCTTTTCCTATTCATTCTTCGATGTAAGGACCAGAATTTCTGTAGGGTTTTTCCATGCCCACCTGTGTCACAAAGTCCCCCCACACTTTATCCTTGGCATCCCTTGCCAAGCTCTTGAATCTACTAACGGATCTTCACTTTTTCTCCTTCATCTCTTCAACCTCTCCCTCATTCATCATTCTTCTGTTTCGTGCGTTACACCATTCCTTTGTTGCTCTTTCCTTTTCTATCCATGCTTCCTCCACTGTCATATTCCACCAGGGAGGTTGGGTGAAAGGTTCTCACTGTCTTTTGTTTGGTATAGTGACGCAATGTGTGTAAAGGGTTGTTACAGTCGAGTGGGCCTGTAGGATACTTGAAGGTCTGTAGGTTTCCTGTGTCTAGTGGTTCTACCCTTTGCAATGAGTATGACACAAGGTAGGTGATCACTTTCCTGTGCACCTAATACATCCCAATGTGCCAAGGTGGTGGCAGCACTAGAGATGAATGCCAGATCTATGACACCATTTGTATCCCCAGGTTTTGTTGCCAATCTAGTTGGGCATCCATCATTCAGG
Source organism: Oreohelix idahoensis (assembly GCA_024509875.1). Lineage (NCBI taxonomy): Eukaryota > Metazoa > Mollusca > Gastropoda > Stylommatophora > Oreohelicidae > Oreohelix > Oreohelix idahoensis. The sequence continues at coordinate 166,820 of JAMPIV010018373.1, read as the reverse complement.
ATGGCAAGGTTTATGTTAGGTAATGCCTGCCTCAAAGCTATCTTCTTCTTCTTTGATCCTTAGCCGCCGACCGTCAAAGCAGTCAGTGGCCATCACGCCTGGTGGCATCTTGTAGGGCAACAACAAATTGATTCCACTTTGCTCGGTCGGTGGCCATCCTTCGTACAGTGCCCCAACTCTGGTTCATTCTTTGCATCTCATTTTCCTTCAGGGGTCCATAGGATAGCTGTTCTTGTGATGGCATCGGGGTTTCTTCTGACATGACAAACCCAGCTCCAGCGCCTGCCAGCTATGATGGTGTGCCTGTCCTCTTGCGTGCTCCGAGTAAGCAGATCTTGGTTGGTGATGGTATTCGGCCAAAAGATTCGGAGAATTTTTTTTAGGCATGTTATGTGAAAAGAGGACAGTTTCGACATTTCCTTCTCTGTAACTCTCCAGCATTCCGCACCATAGAGAAGTACAGAGCTCTGATACAATCTTAATTTTTTGCTTGTGCTGTACTGAGAGGACTTCCAGATGTTGTTTAGAGTAAAAAAGACTGTTCTTGCTTTGTTCATTCTGTTGTTGATGTCTCTGCTTGCTCCACCGTCTGGTGTTACTATGCATCCTAGGTATGTGAAGGTGACTGTCTGTTCCAGTTGCTGATTCCTTACTGATATGGGCTCAGGGTTGCTAACATTCAGTGTCATGACCTCTGTCTTCTTTAGATTGATGTTCAAGCCCACCTGCTGGCTATACTTATTAAGTCTATCCGTTTTTTCCTGTATGTGTTGATGTGAATGTGTTAGTAGTGCAAAGTCATCTGCATATTCCAGATCTTCCAATGTAGAAAATGTAGTCCATTTTATTCCTCTTGGACTGCCCTCTGTTGTCTGGCGCATCACCCAGTCTATGACTGTTAAAAATAGAGTGGTTAATAAAGGGCATCCCTGTCGTACTCCTGTCTTCACCTCAAAGGTTAGGTTGCTCTGTCCAACGCTACACGTAAAGTTGGCATAGAGGCTTTTTATGATTGACACTATGCAGCTTGGAATTCCATAAGCCCTCAGTATTTTCCATAAACTGTCCCTATATACTGTCAAAAGCCTTTTCAAAATCAACTAAATTAATGTACAGCTGTCTTTGCCATTCTGAGCACTGCTCTATAATGTTCCTGAGGGTAAATATATGATCTACACATCTTCTGTTCTTTCTAAATCCTGCTTGTTCTTTCCTCAGTTTGTGGTCTACAGCTTTTGAAATTCTCTGTATAATTATCCTGCCTAGTATTTTGCTGGGAACTGAGAGAAGAGTGATTCCTCTCCAATTATTGCAGTCTGCAAGATCTCCCTTCTTGGGCAATTTGACAATTATTCCTTTGTTCCATTCCGTTGGTGTTGTCCCCGTTTTCCAGACTTGTGCAAATAGTGGTTCTAATAATTTTGCTGCTAGCTCAGGGTCTGTCTTAAATAGCTCTGCATTTAAGTTTTCATGGCCAGGAGCTTTTTCTTTCTTTAACCCTTTGATTGCTGTGATGATTTCTTCTTTTCGTGGAATTTCTGTATAGCTTTGATACAGAGGCTCAAAGCTATACCCTGCCTATTTTCCATGATGTTCCCCACTCCTTGGATCTAGCATTGAAATCACCAGCAATTAAACACCTTATGTTAGAATCTTCAGACAATTCCGCCAAAAAATTACAATCATTCCCTGCTGTAAGATGGTCGACATGAGCATATAAATTGTTGACTTGCCACTCCTGACAGCCTATATTCACAGCAATCCCCTTATATTCCGCATCCTCACTAGTTTTGGAAGCTTGTATCCAGCCACTTATGAGGGAGCTCATGTTTTACATATAGAGCTTGCCTTCGTCTACCAGGCCCACATGGATTGGAGTAACATCTGTAGCATGGGCAATTGATAACACTATTGGCTTTTAAATTTGTCTCGAGGAAGTTGAGCGTACTGCGGTAAGACGTGGAGTACAATGGATGGGTATGAACAAAAATAGAAAAAAAAATGTCTCCTGGATCATGAGGATATCGAAATTGTAGATGATTGTTTGTATAGTGGCTGCACGGTTACCTCAACTTTGACAATTCCAGTATCCTATACGCACATATTTCATTTAATGTGATCTGCTTTCTTTCTGAACCTTCTCTTTTCTGCCTTTCTTTTTCTCTCCTCTTCTCTCCTTCTGCATTTGTATGTCCTCATTTCATTAGCTGCGGGTATTGACGACATAGCACAATCTCTGTAGCTCCGCGATGTTTCTGGATAGTTAAAATTCTCATGGTGTATTTGCATAAATGGTGGAAATATTCGGTCACCCTGGTAGAGCCGCCATACCAGGGAAGAGGCAAAGGATGTCCATACAGAGTCCATCTGCCTGGTGCCGCCCCGTTCGCCCTCCAGACAGCCAATGTTCGCGACTGCTTACCCAGCAGCCATTCAGTCTCTCTGCACATTGGTCCACCTTAGACTTGGGGTCATTCACTGATGACTCAGTTATCATTTGACCCATGAAGTGAACATGTAAGTCCCTCAATCGTTTATTAAAGCAGTCACAGCATTTCTTGAATCTGTTTTTGAACTGTGCAATCATTAAATGCAATGAAACTTTATCTTTATACAACATAACGTCTGTTTTTCATTTCTTGGTCATGTTTTAACTGATAGTGAATATACTTACTTAGTCGTTCCCCTTCTACCGTGATAGTGAATATACTAAATATAATTTACCTGGGGGCGGAGCAATAATCAATTTTAATGGGATGGTTTATTTAGTTGTAACCTGAAGACCTAATCCTAATCTCAACTTCACTTTCTCATCAGACATTCTTTAGGTCTCCATAAATTAGATTAACTTCTCAAGAAATATCCTGATCAGTTCAGTGCATTATTCTCTAACCAATCTAGTTGTCCTCATGTGACTCAAGAGCCGGGTGCTACCTTTAATGAGCTAGAATTTTTGCAAAAAGTGTCGAGAGTTGGAATTTATTTGAACTTCCTGACATTCATTCTATCTCTAGTATTCTCTGATTCTGTCGCAATTCCAAACCAACACATCACAATAATATGTACATAGTTCTGAGAATACTTTAGTTCATTTTTCCATTCTCATCTTTGCCCTAACCATATAACTCATATCCATTAGAATATCTATTCTTATAATATACTATAGGCTCGTGTTGATTAATGTACAATCTGTTTCCATTACGCCATGTAATAACAAAGTGGACTCGCTGTTACCAATCAGCAAACTAATATGGGACTTAGTAGCTTGGAGACTCAATTCACCTCTCAGAATAATGTTATCAATTTACTAAGTCTTTTTACAAAGACGGGGTGTTGTGAAATGACGTCTGGTTCACATCACGAATTCAAATAACTCTGGTCTTAACGGCGCGCCATACATTTTAAAAAAGATAGGATACCCCGACCAATGAAAACGCTTGTTTTGGTCCTGTGTTTACAACTGCAGGGAGCATCAAGATGGCCAGACCCTATTTTGTGTAACATGATTTACTTAGAAATTTTAGTACAACAGTATAAAAGAAGTATCACTTGGCAGAGGTTATCAAAACGATATTAGCAATGTTACTCTACCCGTAAGTAGTAATACTTTTACTAATAATATTATAGTGTCACGTAGAGATTATGATCAATAAATTTTCTATTGTTCTCTTCTTTCTCTACCCGTGTCCTCATATTTTATTATCGCTCTTTTATCCTTATCCTGTGTTTTTCGCATTTGTACGTTTGCAACTATAAACATTACTATTTTCCCATTCTAACGTTTACCCGCTTTCTTTCTCATACTGGGATACGCATTCTATTACGTAGATGTCAGTGGACGAGATGTGTGAATATGCATCAATCTCAGACAAACGAGCAGACTTTTGTCTGCACATTCAGCTGACACGCGCGTTTTCTTCGGCTGAGCGCTCAGGTGTGGTGTCAAGCCCAACATCTCCACGGCGCGTAATTGAGACTTACCGTCTAGCTTTTTCACCTGCCACATCGGTCATCAGGCTGAGTTCTCGGCGAAGTGTGAAAACTGCCTCGGCATTGGAGACAGGCCGTCTGAGACTCGCAACTGACACGCGCACTCTCGGTCAGTAGGTGGCAGTTACGGCATGCATTTAAGCTAATGCAGGTGTTAAGACGGAAAAGGGGAGATTATTTCGTTTTGCGAAATAAGTTGGGACCCCTTTGTCTGGTAATGGATATAACCAGAATGTTAAACTTTATTTTCATTCAGTCCTCAACATTCGCAGTAGACAGGTTGCTCGTGAATAGAATAAGCTGTATAGCGAAGTTTCTCAGTTTGTTTCGACAATTTGTCGAACTTCTAGACTTCAATAAATATATCAGCGTATGATTCTAAAGTTGTGCGACCACCTGTAGTTCTGTGTTGAGGTAAATATATATAAATATCTAGATTTTGTGAGTGATTAAGTGATAATCGCTTATTTCATATTTCACTAGTTAGATTTGGTGCAGAGTGCTTAATTTATATAGTCTGTATTATTTTATAGTGACGAGTTACAGTGAAAAAGAGAAATTATAATTTCTAGCTTAAACTCAGTCGGCTATTAATGAATTAAATTTAACTTCTAAATAATCAGACGAGAGAATATACTTTAAAACTAACTTATAAATGCTAGATGCCTCATGAGTGTTGACGGAATACGTATGTATTCCTAATTCATGATGATGGATTTTTATATATATAACTTATTTCACGGGAAGTTTAAACGTCAAGTCAAGCTTTATGCTTGCAGTTCAAAACTAAGTTATATTGAGTACATAATATGTAAAATATTTCATATGTGTTTTTCTTTATTCAGTGAATACTGGGGTAACCCAAATTTTGCCGGCGTTTAGTACAGAGGTCGGCGTCTGTGGCCTAATGGATATGAACGCAGTTTCATAATCCAGATATACCAGGTTCGAAACCTGCTGCAGGCGGTTTGGTAGCAGATCGCTTTGTGTGGATTTTTAACAATGGTATAAGCGCCGTACCGTTCAGAAAGCAATGGCAAACTACTGAATGAAAAAATTGCCTAGAAAAATCACAAACAGCCAATAAAAGCTGGGGTTGATTGCCACGTCCTGTAAAGGATACGCAACTAACTTTTTTAACTTAGTACAGAGACATACCTGTGAGAAACATAAACATTTTATATCTTTAACCACGTGGGTTTTTTTCAAGTACCACCTGTCTGACAGTGCGTGTGCCTTCAGAGATAGACAGAATACCAATCCCACTAACAGGTTTTTTTAAAGAATAAATGTTTATACTGGGCCTTTGAGGCAGATCATATTCTCCTCGAACTCTGTGTTGAGGCTACTTTGTGGCGAGAATAATTACAGACATTAACTTTCCGACATTGTTGACAAAGTGTGTGGTGAACCTAGATTATCTGTTGAGAGAAGTTGTCCACCGGTCATCTCCCTAATTAAGGGAAACCTCGTATTCTAACACTATGTGCCCGTTTAAGCCTAATTCTTACCTCGTGAGTCAAGTGACACTAACTTTAGTCTGAAATAACTATCGCATGAAGCAGACGCTCCCCGGACCCATTTTGATGAAACCAACAAACAAATCTGCAGAGCTGGGATCCGCTTCATTAAAGGACAGAAACAGATAAAAAGTGTGTGAGTGTCCCGAAGTTTGCGCCAGACGGCGAACAACAGCACGAGTTTAGGTAAGGTTGTGTGAGTCAGGGCCCTGATGAAAGAACCGAGTGAAAGTAGACTGAAGGATGTTCTTTGTTTGAGTCAACCACGTTGTAACTTCCTTTATGCAAGTTATTGCTAACAATATTTTCCCTTAGAATAAAGCAGAGTATCAAGTCTGTCCATACCTTAAAAGGGGGAAACCATAGACTCAATCATATGTATCTGTAACTCTTTGGGGTTATCACTTTCTTCTAACGGGACTGTGAGCTATATATCCAGGGGAAGGACCATACAAACGGGTCTATCACTATTGTAGCATTCCTTGATTTTTATGACTATGTGTATATGCTTTTGATGTATTTTATATGTTGTGATGTAAGTTTACTAGGATAATTTAACTATACCTACATTTATTTCAGTGAGGTGGTCAGTTCGTTCCCATAATATCTATATAATCATTATTATAGTTTTCCCACGTGGGTGCGTCTACATATTGTCAATTGTGTGTGTGTGTGCACGTGAGTGGTAATATATATTAATATAATTTTTTTATAGACTGTCTGACTCCTCTGGATCTGTTGTAGAAGATAGGCAGAAAGAGAGAGAGATTCTCGATTTCCGGGACAGCCTCTATAAATTTCTACCATCTCACTCGTGGAAATCTATTTCTATTACTACCTCCCACTGTGACTATCACTTATTCCAACCTATTCAGAAGGGACCAACCCAAGTCTTAATTTTCCTATCAAAAATCTACGACAGAATGGGGTCTCGTCTATCGGGATTTTGAACTTTGAATGGGAAGACGAGACAACAAATATCAGCTCGTCTTTAAGATTCTTTATTCTGATATAGAGTAAGAGTGTGATGTCTTGTGAGTTGTTATATCTTTTAAAATAATTTATCCCCTAGACGAAACGATCTGTTTATGGGCGTGCTGACCACACAACTAATATTTGTTTTTCCACAGCAGAAGAAGATGGATGAGGAAATGGAAATTCGCAGGATGCAGCATGAGGAAAGGAGAGGGAGAGACAGCATGAGGAGAGGGAAGAGAGACAGCACGAGTTGGCACTTAAGACTCTAGAGTTCCAAAGTTGTGGCGCTGCCTCTACCTCCAGTAATGGAGAGTCTTCTCATTTTTCCTTAACTGATCCTTCTAACGCTCAATCTCTTCACCTCACTGCTATGTCTTTCGCTCTAGAATCTTTCCCTTGTCCTAATGAGAAGATTGACATGTATCTAGAAAAATTTGAGAAAATTGCAACTCTGTACGGTTTAGAGAGGTCGCGTTGGAATATGAAGCTTTCTCGGGCATTGAAAGGCAGTGCATATGATGTTTACGCCAAACTGGAAAGCAGCCAACAAGACAACTATGATGTGTTGAAGAAAGCGTTACTGAAGCGCTTTGAAATGAATGCTCGCAAATTTTTGCAACTGTTTCGCAACAGCAGGAAGGAGAGCTCTGAAACTTTTCAACAGTTCTCGTCTCGTTTGAAGGGATACTTGACAAAGTGCCTTGAGCTTTCATAGCTCCCCTCTACCTATGAAGGTTTGGAGGAATTTGTTATAACAGAACAAATAAAGAACACTTTGTCTGCAGATACCCGGAGATTTCTAGCTGAGCAAGGTGCAGAAAAGCTTGAAGACATTTTGGAAAAGTCTGAGCGATATCAAAATGCGCTGGCTGAACTACCGGCCACAAAACGTAAACCGACAGAAGAGCATTTTCGGAAAAATAATCTAGACCAATCTTCTCATGCTTCTCACCAAAATAACCATAGAGAAACTTGATCTCAAAACCCCCCTCCTGAAAAATCCAAGTTCTACAAAAACAAGTACCCCAACCACAGTAAACAGTCTGATCAACCCGACCGCCCTTCATGGCAGCGTAGCCAGAAAGGACAAGGTGGCAAAGGGAGAACCCCTGCGCACGGGACAGATGATCAGAGCGAGCACACTGAACCAAAATGCATCGGATGCTTGCTAACAGTCTCGCAAGGCGGAATTATTGATAGTGATTCCCAACCTGTTGGGGATACACCCTCAACGCGAGGTACTGTTATATTGAACGGTTCTCAAACTTCTTGTTTATTTGACATGGGGCTTTCTTATGATTGCATTGTTGCCAGAAACCTGGTCAAGAGACAGGAGAGACCGTCGAACTTTGTGGAGTTTCTAAGAGTGATGCACCTACAGCGCTTCCCATCACACTGGTGGAGATCCACTCTGATTTTGTCAGAGGCGAGATCAAAGCGGCTGTTATGGATGACCCCATCTACCCAGTCATACTTGGTGGTAGATACGTGTTTATTGGGAAACCGGAAGAGCCGATTGTGGCAGCAGTAACTACAAGAGGGCAAACCAAGAAGGAACGGGTGCCTGCACCTAATTTGTTACCCATGGAACTTAAAGAAGCGCAACAAAAGGACCCTACCTTGGCACCCTGCTTTAGGAAACTGCCCATGGCTAAGGAACCCAGACAGCACGGGGACATTTTTTCTAAGGATGGCGTACTTTATCGCAGAACGGGCAAGCCTGACCAAGGTTACAACCAGCTCCTAGTACCGAAACAGTACAGAAGCCAAATCCTAGAAATGGGGCACTCTCTTCCCTTCAGCGGACACATGGGACAGAACGCCACAAACCAACGGATAACCACTCATTTTTGGTGGCCAGGAGTAAACACTGATATTATCAGGTATGTCAAATCCTGTGCCCAGTGCCAACGTGTACCACCCAAGCAACGGACACCCCCAGTCTCGTTGGGTGAAATGCCAATAGTGGGAACACCATTCGAACGGGTTGTGATCGACATTTTAGGACCCTTAGAAAGGACTAAAAGAAGGAACAGGTTTATCCTGACCTTAGTCGATACATGCACCTTATGGGCAGAAGCTATGCCGCTAACATGCGCAGATGCCAAGCATGTCGCAGAAGCCCTAGTGCAGATTTTCACTCGGTTGGGATTCCCTCAGCAAGTGTTGATGGATAACGGATCTCCATACCGAAACCTGTTGATGGATGAGATCGTTAAGATCTTGAGGGACCAGCACATCTACACTAAGCCTTACACTCTGGCCAGAAGTGGGTTAGTAGAACGTGTTAACGGAAACCTCAACATGATGTTAAGTAAACTGGCACAAGTGAAACCTGAAGATTGGGATTGTTGCATTCCGGCAGCTTTATTTGGCTACATAGAATCTCCTCATACTTCCACAGGATTTCCGCCAGCTACGCTTCTATTCGGCAGACCCATTAAGGGCCCGCTTGAAGCCTTACTTTGGTCACTGACAGACCAGAAGGCTGATGAGACAGTCGTCTCAGCAAGTAAATATGTGTCGGATTTAAAGCAAAGGTTGAAACTAGGATGGGACCTAGCAACGACCAACTTTAAGCGAGCACGCACAAAGCACGCTAACCGATACAGGAAAGTCGCGAAAGAGAGAGAACTGGAAGCAGGAGAGAAAGTTTTGGTGTTACTCCCTACCGGAAACAACCAACTGAGGATCGGATGGCAAGGGCCGTTTACCGTCCTGAAAAAGATTTCTAAGGCTAACTACCAGATCTCTATTTAACATCTCAAACCTCTCGCGACACGGGGTTAACCTCAAATACTCCCCCGTCTTTCAGCCTTCTACATCCTTCTACTTTATGAGTGAAACTCGACTTCTTCTGTGGAAGCAGCCTTTTTCTTTGATTGTTACCTCGATACTTTCATCTTTCCCCCATTCTCTCGTTACAATCGGAAGCCCATCCGGAACAGGTCTATTGTTGAGCAAAACTATAACCGTAAGACTATAACTGGAAAGCAGTAGTTAAATTGGGAGAAAGATGTAAATTTAATTAGTGATTTACTCTTCATTTGCAGTGGTCCTTTGTTGTTAATTACAGTTTGTTAACTGTGTGACGAGTTGCCTCCCCTTAGCTCTGCAGTGGTCCAACAGTGGCCAAAACTCAAGAGTAACTGATGTGGGTCTTCAAAGGTGCCTACCTTTGCACATGATTACTCTTGTCAGAGTTGTAGATAGAAGGATAATGATGCTTTTACCTCCAGGGTGTGTTCACAAGATATTCAGAAAAGCAAGAACAATGCTGCATTGGCTGAGCTCGTTAACTCTAGTATCTGCCATCAACTTTTGTGAAGGATAGGGTTATTTTATAATTCGTTAGCTCGTGCAAGCCCCCAGCTGAGTTAATTCCACGAATTTCCTCTTATTATTACTTAGCTCTGTTTACGTGTATTTAAGAAATTGTCTGAGACATACGAAGACTTACTTACTTAGTCGTTCCCCTTCTACCGTGAGGTGTAGAGGTTTGGAAGAGAGAGCGCCAGACTATCCTATCGGCTGTCTTCCTCTTGGCCTGGTTCCATTCTAGTCCTTAGTTCTTCAAAGATTGTCTAATGTTGTCCTCCCAGCGAACTCTGGGTCGTCCTGGGGGTCTGGATCCCTGGCTCTTTGTTTCCCATGCTTGTCGTGGTAGCCGATCTTCTCCCATTCTGCAGACATGGCCAAACCATCTCAGTTGGGACTGTTCTACTTGGGTCTGCAGGGGGTGGGATTTAAGGCCTTGACGTATCGTTTGATTGCGGACCATGTCTCTTCTTGTTACTTCAACCACCTTCCTCAGATACCTCCTTTCTGAGGTTTGGATCTGGCTTTTGTGGGTTGTAGTCATTGCCCATGACTCGCATCCATATGTCAAGACTGGGACATAGGTGGAGCGGTATACAGCCATCTTTGTTTTCTTACCAACTTCTCTCATGCTGAGGAATCCTCGATTTATGGCCTGAAACAGTCTCCCAGCTGCTGCTTTTCGAGTGGCCAGTTCTTCTTTGATGCCTTCCTTTCGGTCTATAATAGCTCCGAGGTATTTAAAGTGGTCGACCTGCTCCAGGACCTGTTCTCCCAGCTTAATCTGATGTCTTCTTTATTCTCGTGATATCACCATGGATTTTGTTTTAGAGCTGCTTATGACCATCCCTCTCTTCTCCAGCTCTTCCTTCCAGACTTGCAGGTTGGACTGGAGATGTGCTTCTGATTTAGCAATCAGGGCAACATCCTCAGCAAATGTCAGCTCTGAAATACAGACCTGTCTCATCTTCCAGTACCCCACTGAATACTGTCTTGTTCTCTCCTTACATGCCTTAATGACATTGTCCATGAGGAGTATGAAAAGATAAGGTGACAGGATATCACCTTGTCTTACACCAGTGGTGGTCCTGAACTCTTCTGACTTATGGTTTGCTGTCCTCGCATAATTTCTGCAAGACTTGTAGAAGCTCTGTATAGCATGAATCAGAGGTGCTGAAATGTTCTTCCTTGCCAAACAGTCCCAAAGTTTGCTCCAGGGGACCTTGTCAAATGCCTTTTTCAGATCTAATAAACAGGATGGATCTTGCTCTTATACTCAAGGGCCTTTTCACTCAGCTGTCTGAGTGTGAAGATTAGGTCTTGAGTACTTCGGTTTGCTCGGAATCCGCACTGGACCTCATCCAATTGTGGCTCAGCTAGGTGTCGGAGTCTCTGCTCTAGGATTCTAGAGTAGATTTTACCAGGGACACAGAGAAGGGATATGCCTCTATGGTTTCCACATTGTCGATTGTCACCCTTTTTGAAAACTGGTGTTATGATGGCAATCTCCCAATCCTTTGGTATGGTCTTGTTGCATACGAAGACAACACATTCGAAATGATTAAATCAACTTTAAATGTGGATAGATATAAGTAACAAATTTAATAATCAATTAGGTTTTAACAGGTATTAAAAATTGAATAATTCTTTAACAAAATTGGTCATCATTATATGATGTTAATGGGAATTAATATAAGGGGAAGTTTCACTTGGCAGCTTTTATTTGTACATTTAGCTGCTGGGGTTTCCGCTCCCGCTGGTGTTTTGGTTCTTCACACAGATAAGCATACATGCCACACCTCAGACATGAAAAACCTGTACAACAAATCCAAAAACCCTGTACAGAGACCCGCAAAACCTGTACAGACTGAAAAACGTAACAATAGAGTTAATTAATGTACAAATATATTCAATTAGATGGTTCTGCACCATCATAGTGACATGCGCCCTTTGCCTTTTTAAGCATGTCTTCACTTGCTTTAAAACCTAAACAACAAGAGTTAGAATTTATTTTGTACCGGTATTGTAGAAAAGCTGTGACTGTATCATCATTTAGTCTATTTTTGCAAAAAAAATTAATACAATTTATGGTGGAAATGAAGAACAGTTTGGTGTGTGTTCTATAGTGCCTTATAAAAGTATAGATCTAAAGAGACCAGTAATAAGCGTTATGGGTTAGGTTTAGGAATCTTAAATCATATATAATATATATATATATATATATATATATATATATATATATATATATATATATATATATATATATATATATATATATATATATTAAAGCTAGCAATGAAAATATAAACTGGCGCAATATTATATATTCTCTACCGAACTTCAAAAATTGGAATAGCCGTTATACCCATACGAATTTTAGTGTCAATCAAACATTGATAGTAATTAATTATTTAATAAATATAAATCATTGGATGACCGTAATGATGATCACCCAAGGCAAAATCACATTGTTTTTTAAAGAAACGAAATTAAAACTAAGAAGAGAAGTAACTCCAAATAAACTTTTCTCTGACCTGGTTAAGATGCAAATTTGCCTTGCTTTTGTGGGTTTTTTTTCAGTTTCATAATTTGGTCATATCGGAATGACGGTCGCCGAATGCTCCGCATGTATTTTCGTACCATTTAGATTTCGGGTTAACCCTAACCCCAACTGTAACCCTAATCCTAACTCTAAATGGTACGAAAATACATGCAGAGCATTCGGCGACCGTCATTCCGATATTAGGCCTACCCATAATTTGTTTTGTATTATTATTCAAATTTACATTTCTTACGCACTTTCTACCGTAAACCTAACCTCAACCTTAACTCTAAATGGTACGAAAATACAAATATTAAACATACTCGACGGCAATAAAGGTAAAGATTACCAGAATCTCAGTAAAAAGAGTTGTCAGAATCATTCAAGTTGAATAAATTCAACTCAAACAAGAATTTTCGTGCTCTTTTTCCACAAAATGTTTATGATTCGGCGGTATGGCAGCGTCCATGTTTGTAACTTTCGCTTTTGTAAAATCACTATTATCAGTTCTACCGTATTCGCTAGCAGTAAAATATTTTGTTCGTTTCAAGCTTAGTGGCCAGATTTTTCAATGCTGAATCCGATTATGCCCAGCAATTGCCGATACGATTGTAAACAGAAGAGTTCTGGTGCTTTTAAAATAGGACGTACGTTTTATAGGTGTATGGGAACGAGGTATCGCACTACTTCCGTGACGTACTCGGTACGGCACAGCGACAAAAATTGTCAAGATTTATGCCGTATGGCGTACGTCATAATGGTGCTGAAAGGGTTAATAATTAGGCGAAAAAACCCGTACAGACCCGTGTACGGCCCGTACACATCTGAAAACGCAAACACCCCGTACAGATTATGGGTAAACCTTTAAGTGTGGCATGTATGGATAAGTGACTGGATCATTTGCGTCCCTGGTCAAGATTAAGAGTTGCAGCACGTTCCAAGTAGAATTAGGAAGTAACTGCAAAGCTGGTCCCGCCTCTCTAAGACATGTCTGGTGATGGTGTCAAGCGTTGGCTTCAGGCCACCTTATACTCTCACTTGTTCCAGAAATAGTACCCTCAACTGGTACCACAAAATAGTATGGCAAAAGGAGAGAAACAAATACCCTCTGAGTACTGAGTTTCCTGACATATACTTATGTGCCTCTCTCTTGTCATTCCACTATCCCATCTACCTCAGAACTTTTACTCTCGCTGAGAATTAATATTAATCCCAGTGGGCAAAACACTATCTTTACATTTAAAATGAATAGTTTCATATTTAACTTTAGTTGAAAATATTAACAATATAGTTTGAATATGTTTACATTTACACTGGTTGAAAAGGCTGAAACTTTCATTACATTTAGAGTGAATATGTTTTACATTTACACTGGTTGAAAAGGTTAATAATATAACAAGTATGTTCATCATTTCTTTCATCATTCCCTCCCTGCTCCATATGGAACTTCAAGACTACCTCTGCTTTTGGTTCTTTATAAGAAACTTGCAATAAAGCAGTCACCAGCCCTGGCAGTGGTGGTTCATGAAATCATCGTTCTATATGCTGAGGTTGCCAGCCTCAAATGACTTGGACATCCACCAGCAATTTTCACATATTAATATTGTTAATATATAAGTATTAGTCCTGGCAAAGGGGCGACCGACCCCAACCAGGCGCGTCCACGGGTGGCGGATAGTGGAACGACCTCCAGATATGGTGTGTCAGCTGTGAATAAAGTCAGCATAGCTGGACGAATAAGCAGTCGCGGACCAAACGGCGATGTCCTCCCAGCAGGACGGGGAAGGGTAACAGGTGGCACTGATACCCCCACTGAAATCCCCCATATGTCCTACGACGGGTGCATCAAGCGAGTAAGAGCCGCTATAAGCTCTAGCCACGGGGAAGGTAAACCTCGGTAAACAAACCAATCTGCTGCCTTGCAGCTACCACCGGGAGATGGAAAGGCTATGGGAGACAACCCTGAACAACAAACACAACCCGGCCTGCCGAAGACGGAGTGTGTTAGCTACGGCGCAGACACCGGGAAAAATTAGGACACACACGCTTTTGCGGTATGGAGTCATGCGACAATCTCGACTTACGTCATGGCGTCGCTCCTATCAGCTACAACCGGGGAGGAGCGGAGCCGGGCCCCTAGCCTCAAAAGGGCCCACCAAAGCAACCGGTGCCTTTGCCAACCAAATGGTCGGGGGAAGGCAAAGTAGAGCAACTGACCAACCAACCCACTATCTTACAGTGGCTCAATGGAATGCAGAAGGAGTGAGGAACAAGAAACCGGAGTTACAAGAATTCCTCAGGGAAAATAACATTGATATAATCTGCATCCAAGAAACTCACCTAAAAGATACCCAACGATTCTTTGTACGTGGATACCAATCCTTCCGCCAAGATAGGGCAAAAAGAACTAAGGGAGGAATCCTCACACTGATTAAAACCTCAATCCCAGCAGTAGAGACACACAGATCTGGTGAGGATGAACTTGAATACATAACAGTCCAACTACTGCTGCCCAGTGGAGACTTAATGATCACAAACTGCTACAGCCCTCCAACCACAACTCTGGAGCTACACAAAGTGAAGCTTGCAGCATCGAGACACCTCATTATGGGTGATTTCAATAGCCACTCACCCAGCTGGGGCTATAACGCAACAGATCCAAGAGGAGAAGAGGTGGAAGATTGGATGGTAGAGAATAAACTAATTCTAATAAACCAACCAGAGGATAAGCCCACCTTCTATTCCAGAGTATGGAAAACAACGAGCACACCAGATCTTGCTATGGCTACAGATGACATACATCGACTCACCACCAGAACAGTAAATACTCAACTTGGGGGAAGTGACCATGTACCAGTCACATTACAGATATCTGAGATAAGAAGTGCAGGAGAAATCAATATGTCTCCTAGCTGGAATTTCAAAAAAGCAAACTGGGGATTTTTTAAAGAACAAGCCGACAATTTCTGTCAGAACATTGCCCACTCAAATAACATCAATAAAAACATCTCCATCATCAGTGAGGCAATCATCCAAGCAGCAAAGAAGTCAATTCCACGAGGTAAACGACGAGACTACAAACCATACTGGAGTGACAACCTGGGAAAACTCCATAGTGAATTAAATAAAGCACGGGAAACTATGGAGCAAAATCCCACATTAGAGAACACACAGAGGCACAACAGCATAAAACAAGCCTTCAATGAACAAAAGAAAGCTGAAATCCAAAGGAGCTGGCACCAGAAGACCAGCAGTCTCAACATGGAAAAGGACTCAAGCAAGCTATGGAATCTGACAAGAGTACTAAATGAAGAAACAACAACCAGCTACTGTAAGACTGTCATCAAGGAAAATGAAAAATACCACACAGGAAAGATGGCAGCAAACATCCTGGCAGATTTCTACAAGGAAGAAAGCACCACATCACTTTCACATGCACGGATCCAAGAAGTACGTAAGGAAGTAAAAGAAAAAACTGAAGCACCAAAACCCAGATATCTGCATGAAGTCACCCCTTACTATGAGAGAACTCAGTGCTGCCATAACAAAACTAAAGAACAAAAAAGCTCCAGGAAAAGATGGCATCACAAATGATATGATCAAGAACCTTGGACCTGTAGCCAGGAACAAGCTCCTCCTAATCTTCAATCAATCATGGAGTACTGGAAAATTTCCAGATCAATGGTGAGAAGCAATCATTGTTCCCATCAGAAAGAAACAAAAGGAGAAAACAAGCAAGTCCAGCTACCGACCAGTTAGCCTACTGAGCTGTCTGGGTAAGGTAATGGAAAGAATGGTGAACTCAAGATTACTGAAACATCTGGAAAAAAACCATCTGCTTGATAACACACAGTCAGCATTTAGGAAAAATCGCAGCACCGAAGACCAACTAGTATATCTAGCCCAGGAAGTAGAAAATGCTTTTCAGGAGAAAAAGAAAGTGCTGGCGGTTTTTGTAGACTTGACAAAAGCTTTTGATAAGGTATGGAAAGAAGGACTCCTCCTTAAGATGCTCAACAGCAAAATTGAAGGGAGAATGTTCAACTGGATACGGGACTTTCTTCGATACCGCACAGCAAGAGTAAAACTTGACGGGAAACTGAGCCATCGCGTCACTCTACAACAGGGTGTGCCACAAGGAGGAGTTATCTCCCCCACACTTTTTATCATATATATAAATGATATTGCAGAGAAACTGTCCGGGCATATCTCCAGGGCTCTTCATGCTGATGATTTTGCTGCCTGGTGTGCTGCTGAACATTTGCCTACTGCGAAGTTCAGGATGCAAGCAGCGCTAAATACCATCGGTAAATGGGCATCAGATTGGGGAGTACAGATAAACCTCTCCAAGACAGTAGCAACCTGCTTCTCTCTGTCAAATCGCCGAGAAACGATCAAACTGCAGCTAAATGGAAGTGAACTTCCAATCGAGGAAAACCCAACATACCTAGGAGTCAAGTTGGATAAGAGACTCACCTGGAAGCCGCACATAAAAGCAGTAGAACAGAGAGCAATAAGAAAGCTCTCTATTATGAAGAAACTGGCTGGCACAAGTTGGGGGGGCAAATACCAACATACTTAAAAAAGTCTATACAGGCACAGTCAGACCTGTACTTGAATATGGCATGTCAGCCTGGGCCACAGCATCTAAAACAAACACAGAATGTCTAGGGAAAGTGCAAAATTCAGGCCTTAGGCTAATCACTGGAGGGATGAAGACTTCTCCAATCCAGGCAATGGAGCGATACACCAACATCCGCTCTCTTGATGACAGACGTGAGGAAAAGGTATTCACTCACAGTGAGAAGCTTCTACGAATGCCAAGTCATCCAATGCATGCCAAACTCCATAGTGTGACAAAGAACAGGCTGAAAAGAACCAGCTTCCTAAACATCTCCAAACATCTGCATCGATGCCATGAAGACCTCCTCCCAAATCGATCTACTGAGATTGAAATGTTAATTGATTACGAGGAGCCAGACGACTGCCATGGAAATATATCTATCATCACAGAAGTCCCTGAAATAAAAAAGAAAGGCCACCTGACCCCTCAACAACTAAAAACTTTGGCTCAAGAAATGATTGAAGAAAAGTACAACCCGAAGGAGTGGACACATGCATACACAGATGGATCTGCTGAGGGGGCAGTAAAGAACGGTGGAGGAGGCATTTTTATAAGATTCCTAAATGGAAAGATCATCCGAAAGGCCTTCCCAACTGGAAAGATCTCCAATTTTAGGGCAGAAGCTATGGCACTACTGCAAGCCCTGAAGATCCTCACCAGACCTGAACAGCAGCCACAAGCTAAGATAGTAATCTTCACTGACTGCAGATCATTACTTGAATCAATACAAAACACCAGAAATGATAACATGATGAATGAGATCAGATCTGAGCTTAACATCATCCAAAGGTCATCAACCATTGCCCTTCAGTGGTTACCTGCCCATTGTGGAATCGCTGGTAATGAGAAAGCAGATGCTCTATCAAGAAGCGGCAGTAAAATGGAACAATACAGCCACCCATTGCCCTATCGGGAAGCAAAAACCATCATCCACAACAAGTACAAAAATCAGTGGAAGGAGGAAGGGGATATATACAGCAGAGATGACCCAATCCACCACCTAAACAGACACCAACAGACGACAATTTTCCGCCTGAGAACTGGACACTGCAGATTACTTGGACATCTCTATCGCCTCAAGATATCCCACAAGAATGAATGCCCTTGTGGAACTGATATCCAGACTCCAGAACACATTCTCCAGAACTGTCCAACCCATGATAAATTGCGACGTGCGACCTGGCCAAAGGGTGATGAGCTCCAGCAGAAGCTATGGGGCTGCCGCGCCGACCTGGAAAAGACTGTGGACTTCGTCCTGGCGACAGGCCTGCAGATTTAGCATGACTACAAACCGAACGCAGAAGAAGAAGATAAGTATTAGTTCACGTTAATAATGAAAAAATATAGAATTCAAAATGTAAAACTTACGCCAATCTTTAGGCTCACAGATGCTGGCTCAGAGAAATAAAGGCACTTGTACAGGCTTTTTACACTTGGTCTGGGGTGTTGTTACTTTAGCAATAAGTTCCCACTTTTGACTTGTGTTTCAGTTCCCTCAGATTCCGGTTTTCCATGTTAAAATATTAGAGTTTTCTTGGGCTATAAGTCCTCAAGACGCTCAAACATGCGTCCGGTCCAATAAATGAAACCAGATTTTAGTCTTAACTCTGGCGAGGTCTGGTTGTCTTCTTGGAGCGAGGTGAATTTTCACAGTGATTTCAACCGACTAAAGTGTCAGGTTATATTGCCCCTTTCGTTCCTAGCACGTGTTGTTTACTATTAGACCAGGCCCCAATCAGAAATGTAGTTATTACTACATCTCGAACACCGGCCAATAGTTTCATACATGCGTGTTTTGTGGGGTAATTCAAATTATTTCCACATGGAAATTTCTGCGCTTTACTGCAAAAGTCATGTCTACCAAATATGGAATAAAAACATCCGATCCTCTTTCAGCAATTATTTTCTCAAATACAACATCTTACTTTCATCTAAAGTTATGGGACCGAAGACACAGCAAGAGAGATGAATGCAGTCAGCGACTCATAGCTTGACTGCTTGCGCCAGGGTCAGCAAACCAGAGCTGACCAAGATCCTACTCCACTTCCAAGTGGTGGTCCTGAAAACAGGCTGCATCACTGCAGGTTGGTCAAGAGAATAGGGATCGATGAGGGAAGGCAAACCCGGTCCCCAAAAATGCTGTGCGGAAGTCGGGTGTGTTGGTCGAAAGGCGCAAATATCGCAGATTCGCTGTAAATGCATACAACGCAACCAACATCCTTTTCAAGACGAACGAGGAAGAAGATGATCTAAAGTAATGTCTTTGTAACAAGGTGTACAGGAAATGATTATGTCATTCGTTTTCGCCGAGTGCGTGCCGACAGGTCGATAATTTATCGCGGGGCACCCCTAGTTAAACATGACATGCGGTCACTATAGGAAAATTGACCAGGCCCATCCCATCTTGGTTTTACCTGCGTCTTAATCTTAGCAAAGCCGAGAAGCATAAAGCAGACATGATCAATTATCACTGAAGGGAGTGTAAAATTGATAAGAAAATAGCTAATATCTGCCTCATAGCAGAGACAGAAATGGGCGACCACAGAAATTGCAATTAATTTAGTACACACAAAAATGTAACTAAATACTGCCAGAGAAGAAAAGAGATTGACCCAATAATTATGTGACAAACTGATTCTTCAATGCTTTATTTAGTGAAGTGGCTTATCTGCAATCACTTGTGTTGTAGTACCGCAGCACATTTACATATTTAGAGAGTATTACTTGTGCATGTGATTAAATTGAGCGTTGTGAGCTTGTACGTCCCCACACATCTTGTACCATGACTGAGACTATTCCTTTTAGATCGCAGTTGATCAAGAGGGCTGACAGGCTTGGAGCTTAGATGTTATGTATCTCAGGAGACGGAAAACACAGCGACAGAAGAGAGACAAAAATTATGAAAGGGAAAACGCTATTAGAGGCCGAAGAACACGAAACAGAAGCAGGAATGACAGAAAGAACGCAGCCCATGTTAATGATGAAGGAACATGCCGTTCTATTGCTGACAAGAAAGTTGGAATTAGAAAATAGTCCAGGTGCAATGAATTTCTCTAGCTCCTCTCCTCAGTTAATCAGAACACACTTCTTCCAAACTAACTATATAAACGGGGCTCACATCATTCTCCCTAGAACCATTCTATGAGAGAGGAGAACTGATAGATCCTTCCCATAACTGGTTAGATATATACTACATTTTACCTCGAGCAATAGAGGTGGAATGTACTTACCATGTCTGTGAAACGTGCCGTGGGTGACAAAAATAATAATGAATACCTCAAGAAGCCTTCTTTATTACTTCTTATTTCTTTGTTTTCTTCCATGGAAGTTTCATGAGCCAGGAACTTCCAGTTTTTGTTCTGTTTATAAGTGTTGATTTATTTTTCCTTTCTTCTATAACGATGGTCATTTCTGTTGCCATCCATGCTCTGATCTGGTGTTACTTTTGTTCCACAAGAACTTGTCCACATGCCTCATTCCATATATTTTGTATCTGTTTCAGATGATCTTCTGTATTTGCTTCACCTTCTAGCTGTCAAAGCACCAGGACATTGTAACAGTAATTTTTTTTTTCTGAGATAACTGACATTAAAGTGTCCTCTGTAGCTGTGTGTTGGTGTATCTCTATTATGTTTAAGCTTTATTCTGATTAAAAAGATCATAATATGATGCCAATATCCAGGTAGCTTTATGTACTCTTTTAAGTGGAAGCATGTTTCCTCATATCACAAGTTGATCTGAAGTGCAGAAATTTAGAAATATTCGTCCACTATTGTTCATTGCCCCGAATTTGTGTCTTCCCATGATCTCTTCAACGTCGCTTTATGTTGTTCCTAACTTTGTATTTAGGTCATCCATCGTGACTGTAAATGTCTTTACTTCTATTTTTATCCAAATTTTTAAGTCTTCTGTTAAACTTATTTCACGGATTCTTCTTGTCATTCTTCTTCTTCTTCTTCTTTGATCCATAACCACCAACCGTCAAAGCAGTCAGCGGCCATCACGCCTGGTGGCGTCTTGTAGGGCAGCAACAAATTGATTCCACTTTGCTCGGTCGGCGACCATCCTTCGTACAGTGCCCCAACTGTGGTTCATTCTTTGCATCTCAGCTTCCACAGTTCTCCGTCAAGTTGTATTTGGTCGGCCTCTCTTTCGCTTTCCCTCGGGGGTCCATAGCATAGCTGTTCTTGTGATGGTATCAGGGTCCCTTCTGAGGACGTGGCCAACCCAACTCCAGCGTCTGCCAGATATGATGGTGTGCATGTCCTCCTGGTTACTCCGAATAAGTAGTTCTTGGTTGCTGATGGTGTTTGGCCAAAAGATTCGGAGAATTTTCCTTAGGCAGATTGTGTGGAAGGAGGACAGTTTCGACATTTCCTTCTCTGTTACTCTCCAACATTCCGCACCATAGAGAGGCACAGAAAGTACACAGCTCTCATACAGTCTTAATTTGGTGTTTGTGCTGTACTTGGAAGACTTCCAAATGTTGTTGAGAACAGCAAAGGCTGTTCTCGCTTTATTCATTCTGTTGTTAATGTCCTTGCTTGTTCCGCCGTCAGGTGTTACTATGCTTCCTAGGTAAGTAAATGTGTCTGTCTGTTCTAACTTCTGGTTCCTTACTGTTATTGGCTCAGGATTGCCCACATTTAGTGTCATGACCTCTGTCTTCTTCAAATTGATGTTCAGGCCAACCTGCTGGCCGTACTTACTCAGTCTATCGGTTTTGTCTTGAATGTGTTGATGTGAATGCGCGTGTAGTGCAATGTCATCTGCATATTCCAAATCTTCCAGCGTAGAAAATGTTGTCCATCTAATTCCTCTTGGACTGCCCTCTGTTGTCTGGCGCATCACCCAATCTATGACTGTCAAAAATAATGTTGTTGATAAGGGGCATCCCTGTCGTACTCCTGTTTTCACTTCGAAAGTTACATTACTCGATCCAACACTGCACGTAAAGTTAGAATAGAGGCTTTTTATAATGGAAACAATGCGGCTGGGAATTCCATAAGCCCTCAGAATTTTCCATAGGCTGTCCCTGTGTATGCTGTCGAAAGCCTTTTCAAAATCAACAAAGTTAATGTACAGCTGTCTCTGCCATTCTGAGCACTGCTCTATAATGTTCCTGAGGGCAAATATATGATCTGCACATCTTCTGTTCTTTCTGAAGCCCGCTTGTTCTTTCCTCAGTTTATGGTCAACTGCTTTTGAAATTCTCTGGATGATTATCCTGCCTAGTATTTTGCTGGGAACTGAGAGGAGGGTAATTCCTCTCCAGTTGTTGCAGTCTGCAAGGTCGCCCTTCTTGGGCAATTTGACAATTATTCCTTTACTCCACTCTGTTGGTGTTGTCTCAGTTTCCCAGACTTGTGCAAATAGTGGTTCTAATAGTTCTGCTGCTAGTTCAGGGTCTGTCTTGAATAGCTCAGCATTTAGATTGTCGTGACCAGGCGTTTTTCCATTTTTTTTAGCCCTTTGATAGCTGTGATAATTTCTTCTTTTCGTGGAATGACTGTATTTACGTCTAAGTCGCTTTCAGCCTCAGGAACATTCAGCTGAGTCTCTGGTGGTTTCTTATTCAGTGTTTCTCTGAAGTGCTCTGCCCATCTTGTTTCCTGCCCCTGTTCTGTGGTGATGAGATTTCCTTGCTTGTCTCTTACTAACGTTATGTTGTTTGCACCTCGTTTTCCACTGATAGCTTTAGTTATTTTATAAACTGTGCTTTGTTCATTTCTCAGTGCTGCCTCTTCTGGCTGTCTTGCAAGGTCATCCAGAAATGTCCTGTTGTTAGCACGGGTTTGACGTTTTACTTCCTTGTCCAGCTGACTGTACTGTTCACTATATATTGCCTTTAACCTGGGAGACTTAGCTTCTGTTTTCTTTCTTTTCATTTCCTTTCTCTTCGCTATGGTGTTTAGCGTTTCTGGTGTTATCCAGTCTTGGCTCTTTCTTTCCTGGAATCCCAAGCATGACTTGCTGCTTTCTTTGTATATTGTTGAGATGGTGTTGAATTTCTGGTCGACATCATCGGTCTCTGTTCTTTCCTGGCTTTTGGTAATCAGATATCGTCTCTTTACGTCGACCATGAACGCTTTTCTGGTGAGGGGGTCCTTAAGTTTCGTGATGTTATATCTTTTCTGTTTGACTGCAGCTGGTCCAGCAGCTCTGAGTTTCACCTTCAGTCTTGCTACTACTAGGTGATGATCACTTCCCACATCTGCGCCTCTTCTTACTTTCACGTCTTGTAGTGCATGTCTCCATCTGCCATTGATCATTATGTGATCTATCTGGTTTTTGTCTCGTCCGTTTGGTGATTCCCATGTTAACTTGTGCACTTCTTTGTATTGAAAAAGTGTTCCTCCAATTACCAGGTTGTTAATACTGCAGAAGCTTATTAAGTTGTCCCCATTCTCATTTACTGTTCCACTGCCGCATTTTCCCATTACTCTTTCGTTATAATTATTGTGTGTTCCAACTTTTGCATTTAGGTCTCCCATTACTATAATAAGATCATACCTGGGTACAGTTTCCATTTCCTTTTGTACCTGTTGATAGAACTCGTCCTTGATCTCTTCATCGCTGTCGTTTGTTGGTGCATAGCATTGTATAATTGTGGTGTTGGTGAATCTCCCTCTCAGTCTTGCTCTTATTAGTCTGTTGTTAATGGGTTTCCATTCCAGTAGAGACCTTTCCATTCCTTTCTTAAGGATAATGGCTACACCTTCGTTGTGCTGACCATCCTCTCTACCAGAATAAAGTACTGTTTCCCCTGTAGCTGTTTTTATTCTCCCCATCCCTGTCCATCTGCTCTCGCTTATTCCCAGGATATGTAGTTTGTAATTCCTCATCTCTGCTGTGATCTGTCTCAGCTTTCCTGCCTCATTCATAGTTCTGACATTCCAAAAACCAATTCTGGTTTCGTGTTTTGCGGTCTGGGCATCCGTTTTCATGCCAGTGGCTTCCTTTCGGCTTTCACCACTGTCAGTCATACGAGCCTGAGACTCCGGATTCCGTCCCGCATCAAAGTGTTTTCATTTATTGCTGTTTCCATAACATGTGCGATTTTTTACACAGACAGGGGTGTCGGCCCTGTGCTAAAACCCCCAACCTGGAGAACCAGGGTACCAGCTTTTGTCTGACCCCTACCCACGCAGACCAGTCCAGCTTGGTTGAACCTACCAGGAGTAAAACTCCCACTGGCATAGCTCTGGGGATTGTCAGGGTACACAAGCTGCCATACCGCTACAAGGTATAGGTACCATTGATGGCAGTCTTGTCATTAGTTGGCTCAAAATATTGGATAATATTAATCTTTATTTTCATTCTGGCAGCTTTGAATGCTACTAACATTACTTTTGGTCCCACTGCTTCCGATTCTATATGTGCAATCTGAAGAGCACTCTGTCATGTCATGAGGAGTACACTACTTCTCCTTTGTTGATCTCTCTTTTATATTTCTTTAAACTTGTTTCACACAGTTTTCTTTTATTCCTTTTCCTCTCGGTTCATGCAGTCCCTGCTTGTGAACTTTTAGTTTTTTATTCTGCTGCAACCTGTGCAGATCTTCATGGTTACTCTAGCGTTAAATATTGTGAAGTGCTCATTTTAGTAGTTCTACAAGGCAATAGGAGGTGAGCCTGCAGTACAGCCAGAAATACGTCATAATCGTTACTGATAATGAAAAGTAACAACACTGTTAACAGTTATAGTTACAGCAGTCGGAATTCAATTTCCACTTACTCAAATGATCATATGTAGGAAACTACACATAGCACTGACTAATTTGAGAAATACAACCAGGAAAACTACAAGAAGCAGAAAATAACACTTAAAGAAAATATTTTCATGGGTAATCGAATCTTACAAGTTAACAGTTCATGAGCTCAAAAAAAAACCACACAGAAGTATAGGTCTATTTTATTACGTACAAACAATCGTGAATTGTTCTGAGAAGTTCTTGGTGTCAGTTTTGCCTGTCACGGCTGTTTGTACCCTATACCAGAGTGCTCTTTTAGTTTCGGTGACCGGAATTCTGACACCGGGTAATAAATCTTCCTGTGCACCGTAAACGCCTACTGCTAGTTTGGCGCGGAAAATCAACTGATGTGTGTGTAAAATCAGTAATTATATAAATCATTACACACTCGTTCTGGATAAACACAGCGCTAAAATTCTTTTGTGTACTATAACTTTGTTCTGTATTCTATTTTTGATTGCATTTTTATTTGTTTGAAATTATATTTGACAGAGTTACAGACTTTTGAAAACAGCGTCATCATTTGAGGAAATTCATAACAGAAGTATTCTATTTATTAATGTAATATCTAAAAATCGGCCCATTCTTATGAGTTTATAATTATATAGACTTCTCGAAGGGAAGCTAAAGATTATTTCCACATACTTTTTTGTTTTGTTTCATATCTTGAGAATGTGTGGTAGTCAGTTTTGTAAGTTTGACATTACAAAAACAAGCATTTTGTCACCAGATTTTATAACATTTAAATCACTGTAAACGCACTCCTGATACTCGCAAATCTTAAATAAGGTTGTAAAAAAAATAACTTTTTGTAAAGTACCATCTGTTTTTGCATTTTCATTCATTTATAATATTTAGCTACGTATATAAGCGTCAGAAAACATGTAAAGCTATAGATAGATTACTTCCACATACTTTGATCTATCTTTCAAGTCTTGTTAATCTTGTATTTATAATATGAATGTCTTTTTTTTATTGTGTGTGAGATAAGGACTGTTCCATTAGTGTTCTTTGGTAGACAATCCTGCGCACACGATGGCTGCCAAAGAATTTTAAGTAACTGTTTGTATATCTTCTTTCATTCACAGATAAAGCATTCTACAGCCTGGTGTTAGACTTGATACTCCCAAATATTCCATTAGCTTTATACATACACAAGTAAACTATACTACATAACAACGAAAGGGAACATACTTTGTTGCATCATATGAATTGTGCCAGTACACTGTGCAGAGCCTGTGGTAAGAGAGCATTAACTTCCCAAACAAAAAGTTCAAAACGGAATGCACTGAACTGTTCGAATTACGTTAGTGATCTGTTCTTTGTGTTTGGAATTAAGGTATCAGATGATAAACCGACAGAGCATTCGACTATATTTTGTAGGAAGTGTTACTTACGAATACAAAACGCAAAAAGGAGGCATAATGAGAAGTGTCTTGAAACAGCCAAGTTACTATAAGAAAACAGTCAGCACATCTGGAAAGACTATGACCATAATTTAACTATAAGTGAATGTTAACTGTGCAATTATTTTGCAAAGACATCTTAAAAACAAGATATAACTGACATAGCTTTTACTGCCCAAGAACAATTCAACTCACTGAACGAAGCATTTGAGAAAGTACACAACAAAATATCACACAGTAAACCAATTAGTAAAGAATCAATATCATCAATAACAGCATCAATAGAGACATATATGTCTGTGGTGGGTTTTGATGTTAAAGAAAAGTAGTCAGTATATGTCTACAGAGTGAGGTCAGCTATGCAAGTCCCTGAGTCTAATAGTTGAGGATGATGTTCTCAGGGTACCTGACTGCTACCACCCTACGATCTCACTCTGCGATTTATTTTGGGTATCTAGTGTTTGTGATGTTATTTAGATGGCCTGGTGTCTAGGGTAATGAAAATGTAGTGATAATTGCGTTAAACAAATACAATTTTAACTCACTAAAATCGAATAAAACAAGACTGGGGTTAAAGTTATGATATATATGTATATACAATTTTAATTTCCTGTCCCTCAAATTTTTTTAGGACAGGAATGTTTAAAACTTAAAAAGTGAAAATATGGTTTTGTACCAAATTAAATACACAAGAAGGACATCTGTCCAATATATCTTAATATGTTAATGTTTATAAACGTTTATTCCCTGTTGGAAAATTCTGTTCTATGAAGAGTCAATATTGGCAAAAACTGGTTTTCGCATCATATCACAAACAGTTTCTGAATAGGGTGGAGATTAAACACATTTGAGTTTGCATATAAGCCCGCAAGATTTTGGCTTATCTTAAAATTCTTGTAGACACTGGATGACTTGCTCGAGAAAAACTGCACACTGCTTCACTACAGTGTATACTGGAGACTGCTAATACTTTTAGGCTTCGATATAGAAACAACCGGTAGGTTGCCTCAAATTATGCAGCTCCGGCTTCTGACCAACTTGATACTGGGTGATGTAACCCTGAAACAAGAGGAACAAGCCTCCCTAAGTCTCTAGTTAATTATCTCCACCACTACCAATTTAACATCATTAAACATGTATTGTGATCAGATAAAAGAGCTAACCAAATTAGCTAGTCTTTAACTTTACTGTGACTTCTTCATAAACAGTGGGTATCTTCTTTTCCACATAGTCTCAACGCCCCTGTCCCTATACATCATCTTCATCTTCAGCTGGAATACAATCTTTTCTTTTTCTCCAGAGTTAATATAACAATAGGCCTGCCAGTGACTTTCTGGTCTTACAGTCCAAATAATGTATGATATTATTCTACTCAAGTTTATTTTGATTTGCTTCCTAAGTCTGCTTAGACATGCCTGTGCTCCTAGTATGTCGCAATCTTCCACAAAGGCATATGTCGTACACACACAATGTTATGGCACCCTATCTGGGTTGGCCTCTACATCTAATAATGTATTAAAAAAGGTTATTCATCTTACCACAATCAATGAAATAAATCCCACAATTTGTTAAAGGTTAACAGGCTATCAATGGGTCAACTCTAGATAGCTGCTGCTTCAGACACAAAGGCAATTTGGTCATTTGCTTTGAACCTTTCTTGTAGGAATTATTTTTCAAGTGGCACCCTGTGTAGCAGAAGCGCTAGTTTTATTCCCTCTATGTCTATACTAACCTTAGCCAATCAGTTTAAACTACGCTGATTTGACTTTTTTTTTTTTTAAATCCCAAACATTTATGTACATTTATCAATAAGTTCGTCAGTCTGTTTCTAGTATTACCATTTAGACTATGTGTCGCTTTAGGTTGGCAAAACTTCAAAGCTACCTCTTCCTTCCTCACTAGGAGTGTCTATCAAAATGAGGCAAGCCAATTTGACTTGTTTCCAACCCACGTGACTAGAAAAATGTTACTTTTAAATTGAGCTGGGATATCAGTGTGTCCGTCTATATGTTGTCAATTTTATTCTTTATGCGATAACTCAGTCACTTTTGAAGCGATTTAAAAAATGAAAAGTGATTATTAATCAGGCTAATGTCCTTTATCTTGCCAGTATATTTTCATCTATGTCTTTATCTAAGTTTTCATCTTGGTACTTTTCTCTTTATTTATTCCGAACAAAATACTTTTACTCTAAGTCTAGATATGTTTTCATAGGAAATAGTATAGTATTGAATAAACAACATTATCGTTTTTAATTCCATTCAGTCCTTTCCTTTTTATTCATCCTTCCATAGAATGCAATACATTATCTACGTTTTTGTCTTTCTTTAGCCCCATTCGCTCCCCTGCACTTATTTGGTTCATTAGTTGCAGTTTGATAATACCGAAGTGGGTTTAGACTTTTCTCATGCTAACCCCCTCTCTCTCTCCCCTCTTTTTTGAAGACGAAACACGCGTTGGCCGACTGCCAAAACGGTTTTATGTTATATTTTAAAAATTTGTATGGAGTAACGAAAAAGCCTTTCGTAATGGGGTGGGTACCATCGCGTGGCGTTAATAGTTTCAAATCGCAAGCCGCTCGCTGGCGTTTTTTGAAAATGCGACGTCTAACGACAACTGTCGCATGTTGTAACTAATAATAGATTCTTAGAATGCGTTAGTTAAAAATAATTCAAGTAGTGTCCAATATTTTGCATTAGATTTTATCGTCCTTGACAATTTTCAAATTTTTATAGTAGCGGGTTATAAACGGTAACTTTACGTCACTAGAATTGGACTTTTGAGAAATATGAGCAGGGTAGAGCAATGGTGGCGGGATGTGTAGAGAATCTACATTGGCGTATTGGAACAAAATTCAAATACAGTATTATCATTATAATTTGAGCTGGAGGGTTAAAACGGTGCATTTTACCACACACCTCCCCTCTTAAAAGGATGCATCCCAAGGCATCTTTATAATCCGTGTTAACAATCCCGATCAAATTAACTCAACTAGGCTTTATGAGTATCCTGGATTTCTGCAGGTGGGTGCCTACTCAAAAAATCTGCCCCAACATTCTGCGATCCAGGAATGTATTCAATGGTAAACGAGTAGGGTTGAATGAGCAAAGACCACCGTAATAAACGGGCATTTCCATGTATTGCCTGGGCCAAGAATACTAATGGCTGATGATCTGATTGTACCACAAATGTTCTACCATATAAATAGATCTGGAACTTCTTGATCGCCCAGACTAAAGCCAAACATTCTTTTTCAATTGTTGAGTAATTTTGTTCCGCTCGGTTTAATTAGCGACTGGCATAAGCAACTGGGTTCAATTCCACAGCTGGTGAAGAGGACCTTTGTAACAAAGTGGCCCCCAAGCCCACATTACTAGCGTCCGTTCTTACCATGAATTCCTGACTCAAAACAGGTAATGTCAATATAGGCTTGCTGGTGAGTTTTTCCTTTAACTCATTATATGTCAATTCACATTCTGCCGACCATTCAATTTTATCCGGTTTTCCTTTGTGAGTTAAATCCGTCAGAGGCGCACACACAGAGTTAAAGTTTTTAATGTACTTTTGATAAAAGCCACAAAGTGACACAAAGGATCGCACATCCTTTTTAGTCTGTGGTCTGGGTGCTCTCTGTAATTTTTCCAGGTTCTTGGGGTCAGGGGTCATGCTACCCTGATGTACCGTATGTCCCAAGAATTCTAATTCCTTGCATCCAATACAACATTTTGTTGGTCTAGCAGTCAAATTTGCCTCTCTGAGTCTTATCAAATAGCATATTCAAAGAGTTAACGTGCTCTTCAAATGTTTCCGTAGCGATGAGGATATCATCCATGAAATTTGTTATATATGGGTTTTTCAGTGGATCCAACAATTTTCGCATCATTCTGGATAACACACTCAGGGCATTCTTCAATCCAAACGGTAACATGTTAAACTCATAGTGCCCTTCCGATGTGCTAAACGCCAGATAAGGTCGGATCTCAGGCTTCACTGGAATTTGGTAATATCCCTTGCTGAGATCTACCTTGGAAAAATATTTTGCCTTGTTCAACCTGGCAAACAGTTGGTTAGTATCAGGTAATGGATCCACCTGACTTTCTGTGACAGCATTCAGTTTCTTGTAATCTATGCACAGTCTA
This sequence comes from Oreohelix idahoensis, assembly GCA_024509875.1. NCBI lineage: Eukaryota > Metazoa > Mollusca > Gastropoda > Stylommatophora > Oreohelicidae > Oreohelix > Oreohelix idahoensis. The sequence goes on along the minus strand of JAMPIV010018373.1, from coordinate 136,550 downwards.
TGTTCCCCAGAGGGTTTCCTCAACAATACCACACTGGAGCTATACGGAGATTCACTGTGAGAAATGATCCCTTCTTGTAACAGATAATCTATCTCCTCTTTCAAAGCTTTCTCTTTTGCGAATGGAATAGTATAGGCTCTCATACAGATGGGTGTTGGGTCTAGTAGTTTCATGTCATATTCCAACAAGTTGGTGTGCCCCGGTTTATCCGTTAACACGTCTGTATGATTCTCCAGAACCTTTTGAATCTTCTCCCTCTGCCCTGTTGTCAGATGTTTACTGATCTTTACCTGTGCAGGAGTCTCACAGGGTTTTAGGGGGTATTCCACAGAGGTGAGAGGTTCATTCTTCATCTCAGTGGCTATGGCTAAGGTCATTAAGTGTGTCCCTTCCACATTGTTTCTCTCATTGTATTTCTTGAGAAGGTTCACGTGATAGACTTTTTCCTTCCCTTTCTTGTCTATCTTGTAGTTTGTTCTAGATACCTTTTCTAAAACTGTGTATGGACCTTGCCACCCAATTTGAAGTTTGTTGCTGCTGCCGGGTAGTAGAAGAAGCACCTTCTCTCCCACAGCTAGCTCCCTATCCTTCGCTTTCTTATTGTAATATGCAGCATGTTTCTTCCTGGCTTGTCTTAGGTTATCATTTGCAAGTTTCCAGCCAGTTTTTAAGCGAGTGGTCAGCTCATTCACATACTGATATGATGAGGTAACAGTCTCCTCTGCCTTCTCATCTGTCCACGTCCTCAATAAGGCTTCCAATGGACCTTTGATTGGTCTGCCAAATAGCAGTGTTGCTGGTGCCAGTCCAGTTGAATTATGTGGTACTTCCCGATAAGCAAACAGGGCGGCGGGTAAGTATTGATCCCACGTATCAGGTTTCTCATGTGCCAACTTTCTCAGGATGGAGATAAGTGTCCCATTAAACCTTTCCACCTGGCCGTTCCCTTGGGGGTGATACGGACTACAATGAAAGTGCCTGGCTTGGAAGATCCTGAAAACTTCCTCAGTTAGTCTCCCCTTGAACTGTGATCCATTATCAGTCAAGATTTGGTGGGGAAATCCTAACCTCGTGAATATCGTAAGTAATGCCTCTGCCACATGTTTCGAATCGATTGATGACAGGGCTACCGTCTCTCCCCACATAGAACAAGTGTCCACCAGAGTAAGGATGTAACTGTTCCTCCTCTTGGTACGTGTGAGAGGTCCCACAATATCCACTGCAACTCTTTCGAAAGGGGTTCCCACGATTGGCATCTCCCCTAGAGTTGCTGGGGCAGTCCAATGCTTTGGAGCTACCTTTTGGCATTCTGGGCAGGATTTGATATATCTTTTTATATCTTCCGTTATCCCTGGCCAGAAGTAGTGACAAGCTATACGCTGTCCTGTGGCGCTGATCCCCATATGACCACTGAAGGGAATCGCATGTCCTAACTCCATCACTTTTTCCCTATATGAAGTGGGAAGAACCAGCTGTCCATGACCAGTGGAACCAGTTCCAGCCTTCCTATACATGAGTTTATTCTTCATATAAAGGTCTCCTTTGTTTGGAGGGGTATGGCATTTAGGGAGTTTCTTGAAACATGGCTTTAGTGACCTATCCTCAGCCTGTGCCTTCCTCATCTCCTCTGGATGAGTATTTATTGGGTTTTCATCCTCCTTCCTTGCTTGTGATCTGGTCTGTACTGTTGCCATAATCACAGGTCTTTTGGGGTTTCCCAAAAAGACGTATCTACACCCCAATATCAGAGGGTAGATTGGTTTGTTTATCACTGCTGCTCTAATCACTCCTTCCACATAGAGTGTTTTTACACTGATTCGTGCTATGGGAAGTGTCATAGTTGTTACTTCCTTGGTTGCCGCTTGTATTTCCACTGTTTCTGTGGTATACTGATCTGGGTGAACCAGGTGAGAACTTACGACTGAGTCAAAATCCAATCCAGTATCATAAAGGCACCTAATGGTGGCCCCATTACATACTACGTCTTCACATACAGGGGGATGATAAGGTTCCTGCTGTCCAGTAGGTTTTCCTTTTTGTCCCTTACTTCCTGTTTTAAGGCATGCAGCGTGGTAAGTAGGGTTATTTTTCTTCCTACAGTCTTTTGTATTATGGTTATTCATCCTACAGAATTTGCAATATTTACTTTTCGGTCTGTAGGGTTTCCTATCATTGAATTGCGGGTTTCTATCTCGAGGGTCAAATCTGGGTCTATCATAGTTGGGTTTACCCCGGTTACCCTGATCTCTAGTGTCAAACTTATTATGGGGTTGAGGAGCTTTATTATTGTCTACCTGTTTCTTTTTAGCACCAGCTACTTCTGCCTGGGCTGCCTGATATCTCTCAGCAACATTGAGCACATCATCTAACCTCTCCGCACCCTGTTCCATAAGAAACTTTCTCATGTCTGGAGCCAAGGACTCTCATGCCTGCTCTATCATGATCATTTCCTTTAAATCTTGGGTTTTCCCCACAGCAGTCCATTTCTCCAAATAGGTTTCCAACCTTGCAGAGAATTGATGATATGTCTCCCCAGACAGGAGCTTCGCATTTCTAAATCTTTTTCTATAAAACTCACCATTCTTTTCGTATCTAATTAAAAGAGCCTGTTTTAATATGTCATAGTCTTCCTGATCTTCCCGGCTCAATTTTGAAAATACCTCATACGATGTTCCCCTAAGTCCTTGAGATACTTTCAAGCTCCACCTTTCCCTCTCTAAACCATAACTTGTAGCTAATCTTTCGAATCTAGAGAGGAAGGACTCAATGTCATCCTCTTTTTCTACAAAGGGGTCTAGATGAAACCCCATGGCCGAGTTGGAGGCTCCCTGACTAGCACTCGCATCAGAGGTAGATGGGCTGTTACCAATTTCAAGAGCATTGCCTTGCAATTCTAACTCCCTTAGTCGCAGCTCATGTTCCCTTTGTAACCGTTTCTCTTTCTCTGTTTCAACCTGCAATCTCCTTTCTTCTTTCTCTGTTTCAGCCTGCAATCTCCATTCTTCTTTCTCTGCTTCCCTCTTCTTTTCCTCTACTTCCAATTTCTTCTCCTCTAATTGTAATCTTTTTATCTCAGCCTCCTTATCAGCCTCTAATGCCCTAGCCTCTTTCTCAGCCTCAATTTGTAATCTCTTAATTTCCTTATTAGCTTCTAATTTCCTCTCTTCCTCTAACCTCCAATCTTCTCTTTGAATAAATTTATCAGTCTCTGATGTCACATACTGAATCAGAGCTTGCCCCTCCATTCCCATTTCATTTGCAGTCTGTAGAGCAGCCGATCTAAATTTGGCCAAATCTGCCATCTTTTATCTGGTACTAAATTATATTTACTCTAACTAGAACAACTAACAAAGGTTATAATTAATTAATTAATTAAGGGCTATGCCAACTCAAATAATTCTCCACCTTATAAATATTTAAATTTTATTACTATGGGGATACCCTGGATCTATGGTGTTACAGGTAATTAAAAATCCCGGGACGGGACCCCAATATATGTGGTGGGTTTTGATGTTAAAGAAAAGTAGTCAGTATATGTCTACAGAGTGAGGTCAGCTATGCAAGTCCCTGAGTCTAATAGTTGAGGATGATGTTCTCAGGGTACCTGACTGCTACCACCCTACGATCTCACTCTGCGATTTATTTTGGGTATCTAGTGTTTGTGATGTTATTTAGATGGCTTGGTGTCTAGGGTAATGAAAATGTAGTGATAATTGCGTTAAACAAATACAATTTTAACTCACTAAAATCGAATAAAACAAGACTGGGGTTAAAGTTATGATATATATGTATATACAATTTTAATTTCCTGTCCCTCAAATTTTTTTAGGACAGGAATGTTTAAAACTTAAAAAGTGAAAATATGGTTTTGTACCAAATTAAATACACAAGAAGGACATCTGTCCAATATATCTTAATATGTTAATGTTTATAAACGTTTATTCCCTGTTGGAAAATTCTGTTCTATGATGAGTCAATATTGGCAAAAACTGGTTTTCGCATCATATCACAAACAGTTTCTGAATAGGGTGGAGATTAAACACATTTGAGTTTGCATATAAGCCCGCAAGATTTTGGCTTATCTTAAAATTCTTGTAGACACTGGATGACTTGCTCGAGAAAACTGCACACTGCTTCACTACAGTGTATACTGGAGACTGCTAATACTTTTAGGCTTCGATATAGAAACAACCGGTAGGTTGCCTCAAATTATGCAGCTCCGGCTTCTGACCAACTTGATACTGGGTGATGTAACCCTGAAACAAGAGGAACAAGCCTCCCTAAGTCTCTAGTTAATTATCTCCACCACTACCAATTTAACATCATTAAACATGTATTGTGATCAGATAAAAGAGCTAACCAAATTAGCTAGTCTTTAACTTTACTGTGACTTCTTCATAAACAGTGGGTATCTTCTTTTCCACATAGTCTCAACGCCCCTGTCCCTATACATCATCTTCATCTTCAGCTGGAATACAATCTTTTCTTTTTCTCCAGAGTTAATATAACAATAGGCCTGCCAGTGACTTTCTGGTCTTACAGTCCAAATAATGTATGATATTATTCTACTCAAGTTTATTTTGATTTGTTTCCTAAGTCTGCTTAGACATGCCTGTGCTCCTAGCATGTCGCAATCTTCCACAAAGGCATATGTCGTACACATACAATGTTATGGCGCCCTATCTGGGTTGGCCTCTACATCTAATAATGTATTAAAAAAGGTTATTCATCTTACCACAATCAATGAAATAAATCACACAATTTGTTAAAGGTTAACAGGCTATCAATGGGTCAACTCTAGATAGCTGCTGCTTCAGACGCAAAGGCAATTTGGTCATTTGCTTTGAACCTTTCTTGCAGGAATTATTTTTCAAGTGGCACCCTGCGTAGCAGAAGCGCTAGTTTTATTCCCTCTATGTCTATACTAACCTTAGCCAATCAGTTTAAACTACGCCGATTTGACTCTTTTTTTTGAAAATCCCAAACATTTATGTACGTTTATCAATAAGTTCGTCAGTCTGTTTCTAGTATTACCATTTAGACTATGTGTCGCTTTAGGCTGGCAAAACTTCAAAGCTACCTCTTCCTTCATCACTAGGAGTGTCTATCAAAATGAGGCAAGCCAATTTGACTTGTTTCCAACCAACGTGACAAGAAAAAATGTTACTTTTAAATTGAGCTGGGATATCAGTATGTCCGTCTATATGTTGTCAATATTATTCTTTATGCGATAACTCAGTCACTTTTGAAGCGATTTAAAAGATGAAAAGTGATTATTAATCAGGCTAATGTCCTTTATCTAGCCAGTATATTTTCATCTACGTCTTTATCTAAGTTTTCATCTTGGTACTTTTCTCTTTATTTATTCCGAACAAAATACTTTTACTCTAAGTCTAGATATGTTTTCATAGGAAATAGTATAGTATTGAATAAACAACATTATCGTTTTTAATTCCATTCTGTCCTTTCCTTTTTATTCATCCTTCCATAGAATGCAATACATTATCTACGTTTTTGTCTTTCTTTAGCCCCATTCGCTCCCCTGCACTTATTTGGTTCATTAGTTTCAGTTTGACGATACCCAAGTTGGTTTAGACTTTTCCCATGCTAACCCCCTCTCTCTTCCCTCTTTTTTGAAGACGAAACACGTGTTGGCCGACTGCCAAAACGGTTTATGTTATATTTTAAAAATTAGTACAGAGTAACGAAAAAGCCTTTTGTAATGGGGCGGGTACCATCGCGTGGGGTTAATAGTTTCAAATCGCAAGCCGCTCGCTGGCGTTTTTTGAAAATGCGACGTCTAACGACAACTGTCGCATGTTGTAACTAATAATAGATTCTTAGAATACGTTAGTTAAAAAAAAATTCAAGTAGTGTCCAATATTTTGCATTAGATTTTATCGTCCTTGACAATTTTCAAATTTTTATAGTAGCGGGTTATAAACGGTCACTAGAATTGGACTTTTGAGAAATATGAGCAGGGTAGAGCAATGGTGGCGGGATGTGTAGAGAATCTACATTGGCGTATTGGAACAAAATTCAAATACAGTATTATCATTATAATTTGAGCTTGAGGGTTAAAACAGTGCATTTTACCACAATGTCTTTGTTCAGAAAGCTATTCCCCAGTAAGGCAATTCCTAAACATCACATATTAGAAAAACATTGCGCAGACTGGATCAGAACTCATGGCTTTGGAATGGGCATGCATGGAGAGCAAGGAGGAGAATTTGTACATTCCACTATTTCCAAAATTGAAAGATGCGTCAGCGTTATTAAAAATATAACTTCACAATTAAAATTTATAATGGACACTCATTTATTACAAATTTCTCCATCTGTGAATGTACAGATTCCTCCTATAAAAAAAAAGGAAGTGTGAATGATAATTGAGCGAAATTTTGGGGCTAGAGCAAATTATGGCAGTTGTTGCGTGAGAGTGACAGAATTAAAAGAGTGTGGAAATCAATTAAAAGGTGTATGTTTTATTTATTAAATTGAACACTTCGTTTTACTCATGACCATACTCAGTTTTACATGACCATCGTGATGTATGATTGAGATAATTGTTAGCTCTCATGTTTTGGGGACAATTGGGTGTGTTATTTTAAGGTAATAAATGTGGACTTGCAATTTAATGTTTCAATAATTAATGTTTGACGCATGAAACCAAAACAAAACTATGATATCCATTTTCTGCAGGTTTTCTACTTTTGATTTCTGTTTTTGATTGGTTTATTTTCTGCAGGTAATAAATGTATTGCCTAAAAGCATTAATCAAAAGTAAACACCGCCACATTTTTTCCCGTTAGGAAGTTGACCACGAGACCTCTGTCACGATAGCTATAAATAGCGCGGTCAGGAAAAACTAAAGTGTCGCTCGCAAACCGCCGTGCTGTCCATCTGTCTATATTTTTTATTATGCCTCTTTTATCGCAATATAAGATTAGCATGTTATAAATTACACACGATACAAAGGAATTGAGGAGTGGAAAAAGAAGACAAGGGGTGCAGAAAAATATTTAAAAAAATAAACAAAACTAGGCTAAAGCTAGTAGTCGAAAAAATGGACTTCGGGAGTTAACTTTGCGTTCCTTAAGTAGTGAAGTAATTAACAAGCCCACTTTCCACGCAAGACACCGGAGTTAACGAACTGCAAGAAGCCTAGTTATAACATATCTGACCTGTCTGCGTGTAATATTGAAGAAGAAAAAAGTAAAAAGAAGTACATCTCCATACTATGCTTAACGGTCAAAAGTGGGTTAAAATACGTTTTTTTTAATGGGTCCCATCAGTTATTCTTCTTTCTTTCTCTCTCGTCCCTCCCGTCTTTGTTGTGGAATCTCCATGGTATAATATAGTGGGAATCCAAAAACAAAATGACAATACGGAAGATAAACAGAACCAGAGCATACAGGGAGCAATAAAATGTAGTAAAATCATCAGGTAATATATTAAAACAAGTCTGCAACCGGTCGACGCGATCTACCGGTAGATCAAAGGAGAGAATTTGGTAGATCTATTAGGTTTAGGTCAAAATATACTCAAAATACAAGGTGGCGCCGAGCCGACTGATACATTTCAAAAGGTCATAAATAATTGAATTCAAAACAGGAGAAATGATTTAAACCACCTATCAATAGATTAAAACATGCACATTTACTATCATATGCTTACAAATTTATTTCTTGACAATTATATCGGAGAGATGGCCTCCATTTCATTTTTGCAAGCGTTTCTGGAAGTCACCGTACACGCGTCTCCGTAGGTCCTCATGAGTGGCCGCAACCTCGTCAACATAGCGGTGGTGCGATGCAGCACAATCTAACGATCCATTGTGACTGAGTCAGTATAAAATGGCGTCTTTTCTTCTTTCCGCTGCCACCTCACCGACCACTCTACGTCATCGGCGGTGGCGACAATTCAAATTTAACTCTTTAAGTCCCAACAGCCAGTATACTGTACTTCCTTCTAGACCCATTTGGCCAGATCAGCAGTATACTGGCTTTCGTATCTCTTGATCCTTTCTAGGGCTGTTTTCTAATTTTGACAACTCAAAAACGCTATTTTCTTAAAGTATAACCATACATTTTAGACTTTTGGTTATTTATGCATATGAACATTTTAAAAAATTATTTCCAAACAACAACAATAAAAACGCACTGGGGTGGCCATTTTTGCTTGGTCCAAACCCACTTTTTTGCTTGGGACTGAAAGAGTTAAAACATGTCAGTCGGCTCGGCGCCACCCTGTATTACAATAATAATAATACTAATGGCCGGTATTGAAACCGCATAAAAATACTGATAGGAAACTAACTCGCTATAAATCTCAATATCAGGAGCTAGAGGACACAGAAGAAGGCAGTTTTGTCTTTACCAACGATCTGCTACGATTGCTACAATTCGGAGAAATATTTCACCCTCACGTTTTCTGTAATACACGCACTAACATAAATCGGAGCCTCCTCTTGGCTGAAAAATCATATCCACAACCACGTGGGTTTTATAATTCGGGCGCAAAGTGTTCATAATTCTAAGTAGTGCGCAGGCACGTCACAGGATAGTACATTTAGGAATTTACGAGCAAGTAGCCCGCCAAATCATGACCGGGTGATAATTATGTTGTGTTCTTTATGCTGCATATCCTGATGACGACACTAATTCTCCTGTGGTCATTTCTATTCCATTTCAACGGCACTGAATCTTTGCGGCCAAACGTATGACTTATTGTCAATGCACTATGAAAAAATTGAAAGGCTTGCGTGCTATTTTTAATGGGTGCTCATTTTATCTTTCAATGTGAAATACGGGTCTCTTTCGTATTTTACTGGAAATGCACCATGAAAAAATTGCAAAGTCTGCGCATTCTTTTAATGGGTGTTCAAATTAGCTTTCACGGTGCATAGCGTGTCTTTTTGCATCGTCCCGAAAAGATAACGGTTTTTTGTTATTTTTCTTTAGACCTTACACAATTAGTAACATGAGGATTATTATAGTGTCTTTCAGTGACAGCAAAGCACACAGAGTTTATCTCTGCTAAGATCTCCAGTAATACTAATTCTGTTGCTCAAGCTGTTTACACTGGTTAAACGGTTTTTAATAAACTGTTTTGATTGGTCCAACACCACATATAATAGTCAGCTGAGTGATTTATGCGTTCATCGTCAACATTATGCCGACCATTAAGAAACGAACGTTTCAACTATAATGCTACAGACAGACTTAATAATGCCTTAAACTTTGTATGTGAACACAAACTGCGGGAATCGAATGCAAATGTAAGTGAAGACTTGAATGTCCTGTCACGGCTCATAATTGCAAACTGCTTAGCTGGTATCTTTGCAAAGAAGAGGCTCAGAGAAATACAGGAGGTGCAGCGCATGGGCGCTCTACAGGGGTGCCGAAACTAAAAACAAAATCGGAAATTACTGTGTGATCAACCCCAATAGCATAAAAAATAGCATAAAACTGACAATATCATTAGAGAACAATATAGTACGGCACTGGGGTGAAGGCGTCAAAACGAGGTCTTGAAAAATCCCATGGCTCGGCTCTGAATGCAGAAAGTTAAAAAAAAAAAAAAAATGCAGTGGATCAATCGAGATTCGAACCAAAGCTAAATAAGGGGACATCAGTACACCAGACTACCGAACAACAGATAAAATGTCAGTCCCAAAGTTTGTATACTTCAGTCGAAACCGAGCTGTCTTCCCTACCTGCTGACCCACAGTAATGTTCGACGTATTTCTTACGGGGTTTACTATGCCGGAATTTCTTGGCAACGTGCCCAATTGGCCTATAGTACCTCGCAGTTGTTTTCCCCTAAGGGGCCATCTAATAATATTTTTAATGCGCAGTAAATAAATATTAATTCGGCGCTTTATACCTTACACGCCATGCATCATACTTACGTATTGACTCAGTCATACAAAAGACCTTTCAAAATATGGCTCAGTACAATAATACATTGTTGTGCAACGCTGTGGCTATTTCAGGAAATTGGTCTAACGACGTACTATTTAAAAATGTCATATTACTGAACAAACATATTAACAATCACATGTTTAGAATCCGCACTTTTTGTTACGGTTATGTGATTAATATAATTTGCAATTCCAAACATCCACCATAATCAACAAAACTGACGAACGTCTTCCCATCGTTTGGGCCAAAAGTAAACCATCTTCTGTTGGCCAAAATAAAAATGAAGCCCCCGAAGATTAAGTATAAAGACGCATTCTGATTTGCTCTATTTACAATGATTTGACAGAAGTGATGCCACTTTCACGTATCGGCAGTTATTCATATTATGTGGAATTGAAACAATATATATCCTAATTATAAGACATCAGAGGTTGAATGGGAAATTTCTCATCATCAAATTTAAATTTTTAAAAAGAAATTAAAAAAGTAAAGGCGTCAAAAAGATACTGTGATTATGGATCATCATTAATTATTAAAATAACACATTATTATAGCTTTCCCGATGCTGCCTACATGTTGTTTATTAGTTTTCAATTGAAAGCTGATTGATTTAGCTGAATTTATTTAAATGTTGCTTTTATATTCCATTTATTTTATTCAACCTAAAGGGCCAGACTATTTAGCTCACAACTAACAAGTTACAAAATAAAGCGCTCAGTGATCTGCTGTGCACATTTTAACTACCTCACTCATGACCACGTATAATCAAATTGGATGTTTTTAGTGAATCTAATGTTAACCATTTCGGCTCTATGCTCCATAAGGGGTGAAAAGGGAAATGATGATGGCATCCAGAAAATGCAATGAGGAATCCAGCTGGTGTTATTACAAGACAGTCCATGTTCACATCCCCAGTGTAAATTGTTTTAAAGAAAAAATAATCCACTCAGCCCTTGATGGGTTGGTTATAATTTGGATATATAGTGTAGTTAATTAACGATAATAATTTTTTTTATTTCCGATATCAAAATACAGTATCATCTCCCCACTCCACTCAGTTCAAATAGAGTAAATCAATATTGTAAAATTGTGTGAATGTATGTAAGTGTACACTCCAAAACAAAAACACACCCCCTCCCCACCCAAAAAAAAAAAAAACAACAACAAATAAACAAAAGAAGTCTAGAACAACTGCCACGTTGTTAACAAGTGGTAGAAGGGTAGGGAAGACAAGGGTGCCCTGGACAACAACCAATCATCTGCCATCATCACGCATTACAATACCACCTCCAGAGCCTCATCTTCCTGTCACACCATCACTAATTCTTACATATTAATTTTAGTTTGTGTTATATACTGTTTTACTATACTGTGCAATTCTCTAGGTCCGTCTACTCTCAACACTTGTTCTACAGATATGCTCAAAGATGGACAGTTACGTCAGAATAAAAGATAAAGCATGGAGCAATTGCTTCAGCCATTCAGAAACAAGTATTTTGAAATTATTTTTCATTTCTGTATCTTTTAAAGTTTTCAAAAGTAATTTAGCGAAGCCTAAAATGTAGTGTGGAGTTAATTGCTAGTAGCATAGTAAAAGGTAAAGGTAGTCAGCAGATACTGCGACAGAGGAGTGAAGTGTTAGAGACTTAACTACACTAGGTCCAGCATCGAGAGGTGGGGTGACCAGTTCCCTTCCTTGCTGCCTTTTCCTTCCCTAACTCAAGAGCAAAGCCAGGTAGGCATACCCAATCACAGATAGGTATACTGAAACGTGTCGATACCGTGAATCGAACCTGGAACCTTTGCAGCGAGAGCCCAGCAGTAGCATAGTTGTTTTTTTTTTTTTTTCTATAACCAGCGGCACTCGAGCTTTCTAGCCCTTTTGGCCCAATGACATGTCATTGCGAGGCTGGGGGGTCAGTGGACTTTCCTTCCAACCCGGTCAGGAGCTTCGCTCCTTCCCATCCACACGGGATTTATGTGCAGGAGCCGTTCAGATTATTCAGTCAAATTTCCGGTCGTAAACATTTCTTCAAACGCCGACGCCCGGGTTTGAACCATGAACACCTGGTCGCCATGTACAACGTTGTAGCCATTACACCGGCGCGGCTCCCCAAGTAGCATAGTATCAAGTCGAATTGGTTTTGGCTTAGTATATTTTGCGAGCTCTGGTAGCGATTTCTACACGGATTCCAAGAGCGACAACTACTGCAAGACAAGTAAACCAATTAAAGAGTTACTTCCCCTGGCCTAGGGAGTTTTTATGTGCCTGTTGTTTTCCTTCCTTCTTTCTACTAGTGCCTGCCAAATACTGGTTTATGTTTATTGTTTACTATTCCCATGCCTCGGTTTCACTCGTTTATCTTGAGATCTCAAGCGCATAGTTCCGTTGCTTTCAGAGTTTAACGCAAGCACTTTTCTCGCAAACTGAGGTGAATCAGTCAGTGTTCGCTTAGTCGGCGAATGAATGCCGTAATCTTACGATTACGTGCTTACTGGTTTAATTAATGTTGGCGTTCTAATGTACTGATTGAAGCACGGACTTGTATTAACCTGTTATAGCCTGTTCACCAAAAAATTATGTACGGCCATGTACTTAAGCGATCAAGACTGAACTACTACGTATGCGAGTCCAAATTTGAGTTGGGACAGAAAAAGTACTTCGTCTTATCCGAAAATTCTAGTTATCAGAATTCGACTTAACCGGAGTTTTTTTTAACAACGCCAGATAAGTAGTTTGGCTGGGATTTTCAGAAATGCTTCTACTTAAGCGAAATTCGATTTAAGCGAGTTCCGCTTTAGTAGACTGTACTGTAAGCTATAGGCTATGTAATCAGCGTAATAAATATGAGAGTCCGTAAAGGTGACAATCACAAACTAAGCTTTTAAATGTAGGCCCCTAATTGAGAAAAAAAAATTATTGAAACGGTTTGTGGCACTGAAATATAATGATGCACGGGAAGTGTAAAACCGCACTGCAGTCCGGATAAGCGGAAATCGCTTAAGCCGAATTTCGATTAAGCCGAAGCAATTTTGCAGGTCCCGGTTAGAAGTCTACTGTGGTAGAAACTCCTGATAAGCAGAATTTCGGGTTAGTCAAGTATTTTTGATGACACAAGCGGCTTCTGCTTATCCGGACTGCAACGTACTTAACCGCTGCATTTTCGTAATAGTTTTTACTTTAAATGCACAATTTGCAGAGGAATAGTAATCTACATTATGCAGTAGGCCTAATGTTTTTAAATAATTAAACATTATATTTTATACTGGGTTGAAATGAAAAAGAGTAGGTCGCGTTCTTTGACGTAATATAAATAAGTCCCCGGCGTGCTTAGGGTTTGGGATAGCTAATGGTATGGAATTTGCTGTAATCGCGTAGGAGATGCATTCATTTTGTAAAACATAATATTTCAAAAATATGCATGATTTTACATATTTTTAAAATGTCGAATGCTTGAAATATTGGTTGTAATGGAGAACAGTAGGATGTGTGTTCATAAGGCCTTAAAAAAGAATTCAGCGGCGCAGTAATATGGGGGAAGGGTTAGGGTTGAGTTTAGGAATCCTAGACCTAAATCCTGACCCTAACGCCGTGGGCGACTTATTTAGATGACATCGAACACACATCTCACTGTTCTTAATTTCAGCAGTATTCTTTTTTTTTTTTAACGGAAATTCTCTTTGAGCCTGTCGTTATGCGTATGTTGCTACAAACGCCCAATGCTGTAAACGCTGCTCGTTTTGACTTTCGATATTTGCTTCTGACTATGCAGTGCCGTCTATAGTTTACCCAACGGTTACACATTACGTCAACTTCCGGTAACCGTTTTAGAACCACATGAGGCCCTGAGCAGTTTAGATAACACGTGATAATAATTTAAAAACTGTTGAGGTAAAGTGGGTCAAGTAGTATACAACCATCAAACATACGTCGAATAAACCCGACATTTGAGCCAATGTTTGTGTGCTTTTAAAATCTCGTCAATACCCCTTTTATCAATATTGATACTTGGATAAACAGATCAGTTGCACACAATCTGCAATCTTCAACGTCAAACAGCACAATAGCGGCCACTTTAGGGGACAAGGGTTTTTCACTCAGCTACGAATTCAACGTAACTATATAACAAAGATATAAATGGCTTAATATTTACTTCATAGGTTAAAATTATTTTTTATTGCCTATTTTGTGTCCGCTTTCTACATTAAAATAGTTAAATACGGTACAATTCATTTTAATACTCCTCTTGTAGGATAGGCTATTTTAAAAAAAAAAAGTTCAATTACACTTAAACACTTTGGTTTAAGAAAAGAATTAGGAAAAACATAGGCTAATCAGTAAATAACCGTTAAAATTAGGTGAAAGAAGCTGTTTAGCGCGCATTAGTGCATTATGTATTTATTTTTTTTAAACACAAATCCTTATCTGAGCCTCATCACGTGACTTTGTGGCGGGGAAGGGAACATCTCAAAATACACACCTCAGAAAGAAATATGCAAACCAAATAGTTATTAACCATTTTTCAGAGCAATACAATTTTGTAAAATAAGTATATACATATAAAGATGATAAAGAAACGATTCTGTAACAGATAAGTAATTTGACAAACGGCTGCATTTTATCAACGCCATGTTGACTGACGAGAGTGCCACCTTTGGGTGATACTAAAATCATAAAATCGCATATCTATGCAGCTTTCAATATGATATTAACGTTCTGCATTAAGATATGTATTTATGTAGCATTCAAATACATTTTAAACATCCACTAACAAACTTAACATCAACAGGAGACAAAAGAATTGTCGGTACTTACCCATCCCCATACTTCAGTGTGGACAAGGTTCTGAGAAGCGCATGCGCATCATCCGCGATGTGCCTAGGCAAAGGCGCGTCTCATTGGCTGATAGCGTAATACAATAGCAAGCGCGACTGCAATATAGAAGCTAACCGTATGTTAGGGCATATCATGGACATCAGTAACCGACGAATGGGATAACCTGAGTGTGTGCATTGTTTTCTTTTATCACAGTGTTGAGTTAGTTTTTGAAAATTTGATGTAAGAATTAACACATGCCTGAATGTCAAGTTACTCATTAGAAAACAAATCCCCCACCCTAAAGCTATTTGCGTATTAAAATACGCATATTCGTATCACGTATAAACAACAGAAGAGGGCACGATCGATATGTCACTTTAATATCGTTCATATCTAAAAGTTGACGATGAACTCTCGAAGTCAGTTTAGGCAGCACTTTACGTGACCATTTGCGACTGACCTTTCTTCCCCCAGCCGTGATAGCAGTTACTTTTACCATTACTCCCCGGGTCTCCCCCCTCCCCTGTTCCCACGGATTCTGGTTGCTCAGTTGGTTGATTTGCTTAGCACACCTTTAATTAACGACACAGATATGATTCACTTAGGCTGACTGCATTCAATACTTCCGAGTGCCTACAAACGTCCCTACTGTTCTTTTATGTAGTGTGTTGTGTATTTTTCTAAACTTACTTGTCCTGCCCGTTTCTCGTCACTGCATTTGTCTTGATTTTCCCACCGTCGTAGTATTTACCGATACTGTTGTCTTTTACTGCGGTGAGTTCATCCTTCATTAGTTAAAAAAAAATGTGCCTAGTTACTGTTGAATTTAGCCTATATATGCAGGCAGAAAGTCAGCAGTACCACAGTGACGTGTCCAGACACACAAATATGCCTCGAGTGCCTAGCCTAACCTAGCCTAGAGTCAGATTCGTATCGATCTTTTCTTTGATATCGATACTAACCACAATTCAGACACGAAAGCGATGGGATCGGCGAGTATACAGGCTAAAACGCGCTGTGCTGCTGCGTATTCACAACGTACGAGACGGCAGGCACGACTGCCGGCTTCGCCTGATCTCTAGCTGGCGCTGTAGCCTATCCAGTGTGAACAAACAGCAGAAGGATTGTGGGAGCGATAGTAATAATAGGGCCGTCTTGCTTAGACGCGAGAAAACGACAGACTGGTTGCGAAAATGAGCTCTTTGTCAGGTACGGGAAACACATAGACTAACAGTCGTGAAAGGCAGGGTAACTATCTAACTAAATGCATAATCTAGAGATCAGAGGGGAAAAAATGCTGAGTATCAAATATTCAAGGGCAAAGTACAGTATCTCACTTGGCCGCGACTTTATTTACATCCAGTGGGGGTGTGAGGGAGGAATGTCTGCCCCGAGTGACAACCAGGAAAGGGGTGCCATCGGACAGTATTATGATAGTAAAGATAGTCCTATCGAAGATACTGTCGTAGGGGGTGAAGTGTTAGAGACTATACTAGGTCCAGCATCGAGAGGTGAGGGTGACTAGTTCCCTTCCTTGCTGCTGTTTCCTTCCCTAACTCAAGAGCAAAGTCAGGTACCTATTTACACCTGGGTAGACTGGAGCGTGACAATATCGTGAATCGAACCAGATACATTTGCCGCGACAGATCAGCACTCTAACCACTGTCAGTCGGACGCTCGTGTACTTACTGTTAAGAACTTACTTGCAAGTGTGTTTTTTTTAATTATAGGAGGGGAGTGCAAAAGGTTGGACCCACACTGGGTGCCAAATACTTTAAGTACGTCCCAGTTTACATCTGCATTTTTCATCCTTTACAAGGTATTTAGTCAGTAGTACACCATGTCAAAACGGACCTGAAGACATTGGCGGATCAAAGGAGGTGGCGATGGGGCGAACGCCCCTCCCTTGGGACTTTGAAAACCTTTATTTCATATCAACTAACTAGTACTGTTACCGTCATTTTTGTCGGTTCCAGAAGATGTAAATCTATTTTATATTTTTGATAATCGAAGGTACAGAACTGGTTAACTCCCTAACACAGTCTTGTCTTTCTATTAGTGATTTCCCCAGAGTTATTCTGTTCGTCTGGAATGACGACAGGTGTTATTTGTGTCTGGAATGACGACAGGTGTGTAGTGTTTGGAATTCTGTCCAAGGTAAAATTACTTTTTTATTACGCAAAGTTTGCAGAACATTTAGTATGAACCTGTGAGTAGCGCTCACAGTTCTTGTGATCCAGAGTCCATTATGTGTGCTTGACGTAGCCAGTTAGGTCTATTCGTTGAAGTACATTATAGAAGCACAATAACCATATATTGTTATGAAACCCGCAGGATGGCGGTATGTTTCAGCATGAAAGATAATACATGCCTATGGGAAAATGTACAGTGGTTTATCAACCACTATAAGGCCCGTCATTACGGCCTATAATTTTGAGCAGAAGAAGAAGTACCTGAAAGGTGAAACCAGATGAAGTCTTGACATTATTATCAAGTTCACAGACTTCCATATTAAGCAACTATATTTGTTTAAGGACTACCTGACGCATTCAGTCAGGGGGCCCTGAGCTCCAGTAGGAAAAGAATGTGTTGTCAAGCCAACGTTATTAGCATCACACCTACGAGCTATGCAGAACTGATGATGTTCGATGTTATTAATTATTACCACCTATGAACAGTTGTTAAAGGACAGACCATTGTCGATAACGTCCTTATAGATGAGTGGTTCAAGCTTTATTTACCGGATGTTTTGCCAGTCATATCCAATTTACATGATGTTCCTGATTCTCGTCCATTTGACTGTACCTGTTGATGTCACTGTGTCACGTAATTAAATGGTTGAAAGTTCCAGCAGTTTTCTACAATTACTTACTACTGCATGTGAGTGAGTGGGTGCCTTGTTTACATTTCAAAGATCCTATACGCATTCGTGTCTCTACACACCCACCTCACTTGTCAACCATACAATCTTCGAGTACCTTACATACAAGAAATGTCTGATGTTCGAATGTCAACATGACACCCTTTAAGCGCCTCAACGCCTGGTGAGCTATTCATGCATAACAAAGCTGCTTGGCCCAGGTCGGACGGACTACAACAGTATACAGTAAGGAGATTGTTACGTTCCTACATATCATACGTAAATCCCACCTTAACATTTGTAGTGGTCACATAAAAAAAGGACATAACATTCGTGGTGGCCGTAAAAAAACTTCCTAACAAGTACTAAATATGATTAACTAATCAAAATAACCAACAAATATTTCTAATTAACACAATAACAATGGGCAGTGATAGTTCACCTAACTCTCCACACTTATTTACTTTTACAATTTTTAAATCCTGGAGCGAGCGTCCCAATATATGTGGTGGGTTTTGATGTTAAAAAGTTAAGTATTAATTGTCTACAGATGTGAGGTCAGCTATGCAAGTCCCTGAGTCTAATTGTTGATGAAGTTGTTCTCAGGGTACCTGTCTGCTACCACTCTATGACCTCAATCTGCTATATATTTTGAACCTAATTATATGTTATGGTGTCTGGATGTTATCTGGCTAAGTGTCTAGGGTAAAATGCAATGTAATGTTAATAAAAATGACAACTACACCTATAACTTAATGAACAAGTAATTAAACAAGTCGCTGGGTAAATTTTGAATTAAAATCTTTTTTACAATTTATTTTGCCTGTATCTCAATGGCTAGGATACAGGACTGTTTAAAACTCAAAATATAAGGCAATTTATTTACAGCAAAGTAATTTAAAACAACAACTGTGTCTGTTATTATTATTATAAATTGTTCCTGACTGGAAGTGTTCTGATGAAGCAATAACTCCTATGAAAGGGCACGCTTCGGAGGAACGACTTGTATCATCATGTCAAGAAAACTGATTGATATATTAATGATGGAGAGTATAGTTAAATGAACTAACACACGCCCGTGGACAATTGGGCTTAACTTTGTGTCATAGAACTTGTGATGTCCTTCTCACAACCACCTTCTTCACGCCTGCAACGTCAGAATACTGCTTCAGACTCTTTAGAATAAAGGCAAACAGGTAGTTTTTGCCTCGAGCTTGCAGCTTCAGGAGTACGTATATTTTGGTTTGTGGCTCACTGATTGTTTCAAGATGGAACCCTGAAATCAGAGGATTAATGCCTCCTCAGTACATCATACACCTATCTCCATCTCTAAACAATTAAACATTATCAACATTTTCAAGATCAGTGAAGTTGCTAAATAAATAGCTATCGTTCCTATCTGATTTGGTGCCCTATTCATCATCAGGTAATCTTCAAACATTCGTTTGATACATTCCTTGTCATAGAAGAAATGATAGTTAATTATATAAAGTCATGTGCAAACACTGTGACTTGCTGAAGACGGACAGTAGTTTGCTGGTCTTACATCATAATAATGTCATATTTTATTTCCAACTATGTCTTTTCATTCACTCCCACAGTTTAAGTAAGCCTGTCTGGCTTTAATACAAGGTGATAATCTTTCCTACCGCATCAATGAAATAATACACAATTTGTAGGTTAACCGGCGATCAATGGGCACATTCAGATCGCCACTGATGCAGAACAGCGAAGGCACTGGTCATGTATTCCTTGCGTCTGAAGCTAACACTACTTGTGAGATTTTAATTTTCGAATGGCAACTAACGCTGGTTTCAAATCGTTTTTATCACTCCTCTTAGTCTATTCTACCACAGCCAATCGAATTATGTTATGCCCACTAGCCTCTTTTTTTTCAAAAATAAATTACACTTTCAAAAATGTACCGTTCTCTCCCCCCCCCCTTTTTTTTTTCTCCCTACGGGCAAAGTTGAGTGAGGACTACAGTGCGTATGTCTCTGTGTCTTCTCTTTACAATATTCTGTTATTATCTAAGCGTTTTTACTGTAAGATATTATAACATTATGGGTAGTATTATCTTCTAATAAACAAATATTATCATTTTATTTGTCAACTGTCCTTGCTTTTATTTTATTATTCATCTAGGTTACATTGGGCCACCCTTTTTCTCTCTCAGTATTACACTGCATAAGCCATCTTTTCAAATATGCCTCCATACAAATTCCCCATTTACATTTCTCTCTCTCTCTCTCTCTCTCTCTCTCTCTCTCTCTCTCTCTCTCTCTCTCTCTCTCTCTCTCTCTCTCTCCCCCTCTCATTTGTACGCGTTTTGCCTAACACAAAACGGTTTCGTTAGATTAAATTTTCACAACGGGTAGGAGACGAAGCGGTGCAGTTTCCTCTCATTCAATAGCAGATACTACTGCTTTATTTAACTTTAACTTTTTGGGGAAAAATATGCCTCTAGCAACAGCGTAACTATGGCCAAGTAGTTTTTATTCAAACTCCCAACCATTCATTCGCGTTTAGTGTTAGACTAAGCAAGGGCTGTGACGTCAGCTGTCGCCTGTCGTCCTAGTTTGAGATTTTAAAAAAACCAACGCTTGTCAAGGTTGCATTTTTCCTTCTCTCATTTCATTCCTCCGTTTCTTTTATTCTATCACTAAGTTTGAAACTAACTATGCATTTCGATCTGTCCAAAGGCTTTTATTTTAGAGGAAATGGGTATTGCGGAGAAGGGAAAAGCTAACAGTTTTTGTGAATCGTATACTATGGCGTACTGCTTGTTAGAACCAACACGACGGTGGGCTATGGTGACGATGTTGAACAGAACTCCCTATTTTATCTCTATAGTTTTTGAATTTCTAAGCAGTAATATTTTATCTATTTGATCGGGGTATCAGGGATCTTACTACACCATACACTTCCCCCCTCTTCTCTCTCTCCCCGCTTCACCGTAAATATCTGTCTGGTAAGTAACCCCAGACGCAGGCTGACCTAATCTGTTACATTAATCTAGCCTCAGCGTCAAAACAATTAATTCACTGAGAAATCCCCTCCGCTAAAGTTCCTGGCCCTACTTTATATTACAGACTGACCCTGGTGAGTCATCGATTAACACAAAATTAAAATAGACCTCTCTAGGAATAATTAAATCCCATCTCCGTAAAATTAATTACACCCCTCACTCCCCTTTTGACTACACAACAATTTAATGCGCAATAAAATAACGTACACAAATACGCTAGCGTATTTACACTGCAAATATTACAATCAAATCGAGGTTACATATATATCGGACCTCACAATTACAGTATGGATATAGCCTAAGGACTTAACCTTATACAATTAATTTCACAAACCCGTTACACAAATGATAGATATTGCTACTATTCACAGAAAGTTATAAGCACAACTTACAGTTTTATTCTAAGATAGCAATGGATGGCACTGTCGTTTATAAAATTTAAGTTAACTTCCCGAAGAAACTTTACTTTATCGTGCTAAGATTCTATTAAGAACCGCATTATCTACACCGCTAAATTAAGATGCTTACATACCCAATTCTCTAATTTCTCACTAAAGAGCAGACGAATATGACTTTCAGCACACTCCTAACATGGCAGCGAGACCTGGACGACCTATGCTAAGCAAGAAAGAAGGCTCAATACCTTCCATCTACGGTGTCTACGCCGCATCCTCGGCATTTCGTGGAAAGATAAAGTGACAAATGTCAAGGTGTTGTCACGTGCTGGCCTTCAAAGTATGTATACACTGCTTAGACAGCGCAGACTTTGCTGGCTTGGCCATGTTCGCAGCATGGAAGATGGTCGCATCCCAAAAGATATCTTCTACGGACAATTAGCAGATGGCAAGAGAACAGTTGGGCGACCACAGCTGAGGTTCAAAGATGTGTGCAAGAGAGATATGACGGCATTGGACATGGATCCAGCAACATGGGAGGATGAAGCTGCCGATCGCATTAAGTGGCGATGCTATTTACGGCGCCACCTCAGATTGGGCTCACACAACAAGCAGAGGAGGAGAGAAAACGTCGAAAGGAGCACCAGGAAAATAAGCAGCTGAGGGCTGTCACCTCAGGGGCGCATTCCCATAGTCAGTTATGACTGAAGGGGCTATTATTATTTCTGGAGACAAAGAGACCCGCTAATGACTAGACGCGGGTATATATCATTAAAAAAACGACGCTATAACCCACGCCATACGTCATCGCGTGGCGTCTCTCTGGGGCCGCTCTTAAACCAATAATCTTCTGCAATTTAATAAAAGTTTGACCTCGGCCAATACTATCGCAACAAATTCATGACTCATGTTTATTCTGATCGCTCGCATCTTTATTGCGTCATGTTAGATAATGTTACTCCCGTTCGCGTGAGAAGAAACAACTTTGATTTGTTATAGCGTAGAACCTGGGTCGTGCTTTTCACACACCCACCCCCGTCTAAATCCGGGTAGGTGGTTTTAACGTCGGAAAGTTTTCACCCAGCCTAATAATACTCAAGCGCCTAATACAATAAAATGACAGCAATTATTTTTACAAAGAAAATAAGACTACGTGAACGCAATTAATTCAAAGAAAAGAAGACTGGTGCGGATATTAAAATTAAACCCTACAGTAATCCCTCATGAAAAACGCAATTAATTACCTAGAGAAAAAGACTAAACTCAAATAATTACAGGAAGAAAAAGAATGGGGCCCGTGGAAAAATAAAATCACAGTAACTCCTCACATTTACCTATGGATAACCAAGTTAGGAAATCTTTAACACACACAAAAGGTTAACATGAGCAAATGTAATCTTTTTTGGCCTCAGTGGCGGTTTGTGTACATAATTTTTCTTTGCAACATATACTTTGCACCTAAGTGCGTATTAGGGTATTAATGAGCATCTTACATGCAATTGGTATACTTAACTAGCGCATACTTCTATCTGTCCTCATATGCTTTATGTAATGTTTAAATATGTTGAACGCCACTATTACCAGTTTAGACTGGTCGGCGAATTGTGTAGAGGCAGGTGGGTTAGCTGACCTGACTGATTTTAAGGTCACGTCTCGCCAAGAGGGAGAGAGAGGGCAGTTTGTAAACACGCCTGAAACCATTCCAGCATTAGACGCCGGTACCCGGTCTGTGTAGTGTTATGCAAAACTTACCGTAAACCGGCCCTGCACTTATTGTTGATCGGATGGCACGGGGGAGTAAGATGAAACTGCAGCGCAGTTCAGCCTTGATCAGATTAATAGAAGGGGAGGCGTGTATGTTTTCCTGTATCTAGTTAAGACCTGTTTGTTTTTGTGGCGTGTTGTAATGTTTATGTTTTATTTAGCACGATGATATATGAGTTGTTTGTGTTTTCTTTACGGCTAACTCCGGTTAGTTCAGGCCCTACGCTGAAACCTTAGGCCTGATTACCTTCCTGGAGGAAGGGTCGCACAATTCATCGACCCATTGACAGCTGGGTTGCACGTAACTACATGCGTGCCTAGTTCATCCCCCAGTACGGGCACATTGATCAGTGGCATTTGCTTGAAGTACAAATACTTCGCCCAACACCTAATAAGTGGAGCGCTCATGCTCCGTTTGCACCAGTTCTCTTTACCAAGCTAATAAGAGGAGCGCCCATGCTCCGGTTGCACCAGTTATCTTTACCAAGCTACGTCGTCCCTTATCAGTGAGGACCGCTGCAGTAGTAGTGGGCCATTACACAAAAGGTGGATTATTTCCTCATCATTTGTTTTATCTTGAGTGTTGCAATCGCAACCCCCGATTTCTTGTATTTACAGCCGAGTGCAGTGAAGTCATGGATTAATCAGCAATTACCCTGGAGAAGATATGGTTACAATTTCTTAACGGCTAACCGTGATCCCAGTGAAGCATCAATGCACGCGTGCCAACAAAGAAGGATTTTGGGGTAGAGTGCACGCAAAGTAATTGACGGGAGGGTGGATTGTTTAAGAACCTGAGTAACTAAGCATCGAGTAAAGTGATAGAAGTGTTGCTGACAGGGACAAGTCAGCGGGATTGTGTTTGTGTAGGTACAGTTCTTTATTTCAGGTATTTTTTCCAGCAAAGGATTATTAATTTTATATCCACCCAAAATTGTGGGAGCGTGGAACCTATGGTTTTTATTTTCGGGAGTGTTCCCAACATTTTTTTCTACTAACCTTTGGGTTGAGTGTCTCGTACAAATTACACCTGCATATTATTGAGTTTTTGTTGTCGTGATAGATTTCATGCTTACATTACCATAGTTTTTTGACGGTTGTTAATAAAATATATATTTCGCTACGGATCAGATTTCCTTTCCTATCTGTACCTGTACTCTTTAACTTGTACTCGTACTGTTGTATGTGGATACACTGTAGTTTAATACAACCTTATCTCCTAAGTAGAGCAAGAGGCAGTATGGCAGTAGTTGAATAAAAGGTCACTAAGTGGCGAGGGGAGAGTCAGTATAGGTTCTCACCCTCGATAACTATAAGTCACACTATCCACTGTCAACACCATTTACCGTCTATCATCTCAGATCTCTCTGTGGTAAAGTGGGATGTTATAAATATTTATAGGGGACTTAGTGTACTGACTGAGATCAGCTGTGAAGGTATCTATATCTAATAAGAGTAGTGTATTATAGATAACCTTACTTACTGCCACATATGTATACCTCAGTCAGAATTATTCTGGAATAGTGTGATGACTACGTTATATGTCTAGGGTATGTGTATGATGAAATGTAAGTCATAACAACAACAGACAGATAAACAATTTAATTTATTCCACCACACTTGACAACACTGTGACACTCACATACATATAACACTCTAAGAGGATATCTTAAAGGAGTCACTGATAACTTTTCAAATAACAATATGTATTCAGTGCTGTCATGAATGTATATGTGTCCTGATTCAAATACAAAGGGAACCAGGAATCACAATCAATTTTAATTACAAGTTATATGTACAGAATTTATTAATATGATTCTTGTAGTGACATATATTATTAATGGTATCCTATGTGTGTCAGTTGTGTAGTGGTAATATGAGGTAATACTGGTTTTGTTTTGTTCAAGCTCTGTTGGTATTTGTCATCATGACTTCAATAGTTTGTTTCTATTGGAACTAGTATTGGAGATGTTCTCAGTTCCTGGTATTAAAACAATTAAATTCCCCTCTTAATTTTATTTTAAGATGGGGGTACATAATGTTGAGCTCCATGGCCACACTCTCTTATCTTGCGTGATGACTGCAGTAAAAGACTCCTCTGCTCGATTATTTAAATGAGTTCTGGAGCCACCCCACTGGTTGCTATATGGACCAAGGAGTATGCTGTCCACCTCTGGCTTCAGCAAAGCTCTGACCAGGTGCTGCTCAATAACTTTAAGACCACGGTCCCTGAAACAAGAAGGTTGTACCTTCTACGTCAGAACTAATTTATACTCCATTTCTACACTGAGCACAATACATCACAAACATTGAGTTCAGAGCGTTAGGCCAACTGTCAGCTTCATCGGAAATACTTTATACCAGTATTTCCCTCCCTAATGGTTACTACGCCTCTGCAATTCCAGCATTATTTCTTTCTAGTTAATAATCTAGGTGTCAGTGTACTGTTTGGCCATTCCATGCAGTTTTACTTTCCTCCGACACCTTCTGTTCAGGCTGGAGCACTATAGGCTTTACATCATGTTCGCTACTGAACCACACATATATACAGACATAAATTATCAATTTACATTCAATTTTCATTAAAAGATATTGAATATTTCAAGCTTACCACAATTCATGGAAATAATAAACAGTTTCGTTGACTGGCAATGAATATAGCACAACTCCGATCTGCCGATGTCCCAGGCTTTATTTTATAAAAAATATACACTGGTGCTCAACGCACTGCTTCTTAGTAGGTTTATTACAAGATGTGGCAATGAACAGACGCTCTGAATTGAGTATATTCGCAGCTCTACCCAATCACACCACGTCTACACATCTTTTCAAAAAAGTACCCCTTTCTCACGTTTCCCCTGACAACACAAGATAGTATTTATAGTCCGACCAATCGTGTTTAGTCTTTCATTTGTTGCGCTCCAATCACATAGGAGTTAACATGGTAGGCTATTTCCGTAACGTAATGTTTTTTCAAACACGTTATAAAAAAATTTTATGAGCAGAAATGATTTCATGCTGTCAGGCACCCCCACTATTTTATTTTGGCCATAACTTGGTAATTCCTAGACTATTTGCGTAACGTTTTACATATTCTTTGTCAGCAAACCCTAAGGAATCCAAATATCTCAATCTAAGGGAGCTAGGTGGCTGCGTTCAAAATGTGCATTTTCTACCACCTCCTGTTCACTTCAATCCCCATGTGGTGTCTGGGTACTGTCATGTTTTCAAACGTAAACCGGTATAATGTCATAATTCCCAATAAGCGTTTTTTCAGGATTTTAAAACCTAACTCTGGTATGGGTAGTGAATTTTATCACTGTCGATTTGAAATAAAGTTAGTGCATGTGGCCTTACACGCGTGATGGCAGCAATTGTGTATCGCGCGACGCGTGTTTAGTGTTGCAGGTGTCCCTGCTTTCTGCCTCTCCCTTCTCTCTATCCTTTAGTCCATCTGTCTTTTAGTTACGCCGTGTATAAAATGGAATGAATGAAATATTAAATTTAGGTCATTGATCAGCTTGCGTATCTCAAGGTTTTTCCAAGAAATACAGTACACGTTTCATTGAAGAAAGCGTGCAGCGACACAGTAGGCTTTTACTATCAACGTGAAAGCGTTACAATTTGCCGACGAAGTAGAAAACAAGGGGGATTTCGAGTACAGTCATTGTGACAGCACTGTTCTTTACCATTCTTCTTTCCTTTTATTAAATTTATTGGTTAGGCTTTGCCTTTACGTTTTAATTTATATATGGGGATTAGAATAATTCACGACACTCTCTCAGATTTCGTCTTCTCTCTGACATCACACAGACTTGGTTCTCGTCAGACAGACTCTTACATAAACCACTCGTGACACTAAAGTAGCCCAAAAATAGCCCAGAATCGCCTAAAGTAGCTCAAGTCGCCTAAAAGTAGCCCAAAATTAAAAACTTAGGTGTTGTTGTTGTTATTTAACTGCGACTGCTGAGCTTCTCGCTCTTTAGCAGCCAATACCAGGTTGAACACTCCTTTGCATTATCTACACTGTAGATTTAGGCTTTTCCTGTGGTTTTTCTGCCATTCCGAAACGTGCTGAGTTGAAGTCACGAGCTTGGCTTGTATTTAAAGGACCGTCACATAGGGTCCCAAGCTAGGCAAAAGAAGCGCATGACGTAAATAAATATTAGACAAACATAAAGGTATGTTTTCAGGCACTCGTAAGAAATAAAGAAGTAGAACACTAGCCAACAGAAAAACAACAGACGTGAGTGGCTTACCCAGGATTTGAACCCCGGACCTTCCGTACGACAACACCGCCTAGCTATACAAGCGAATCAAACTATCCTCTAGTGTTCTACTTCTTTATCAGGTTCAAATCCTCACGTCTGTTGTTTATCCGTTGTCTAGTGTTCTACTTCTTTATTTCTTACGAGTGCCTGAAAACATACCTTGATGTTTGTCTAATATTTATTTACTGTTTACAGGCCTCGGGTTTCCCTTCCTTATATGTTATAAGCGCATGACGTACCGTGCATTTCCTCCATCCATGGCGGTTCCTCAACAATGTAGAGCTAAAATACTGTGCTCTGGTTCTGGGTTCTCCCAAGGAATTGTCACGTCCTGCACAGAACCACTTCTCAGCTCCCATTGCCTATCATTGGGTCCATAGTGAGATCTTCCTGAATCAACTCAACCAGGTCAAAGCCAAAGAATTACGACTGGCGCTCAAGTGACTTCTCCGAACTTAGTGTGCAATGCTGGGTTCTCAACAGGTTTCACCACGGGGGAATCCCTGGAAGTGTCTAGATGATTTTATGAGTCAGTGAGGTGTAATTAGCCTCAGACAGAGGTTCATTTTCCCTTCTGTATATTGCAGCATTGTGCATAGCTGGTGGTTATATAAGGATGACTCCAGGTATGCTTCCATGCATAAATCTACGTGTTTTTTAAGGTACTATCTAGGTTTTTTTTTCTTCAAAATTCAGGGTGGCAATACTGGTCGTCACGTACAATTTGTAGAGAAATCACATGCTTCTTTTTCGTACACTCTCAGACGTCAACTTGAATATGTTTAAAGAAAGCAATGGTCAGCCTGGGATTGTGGGCATCTCCATAGAGTTTGTCTCAGAATTGTGCTGATGACAGCCTTATGTGAACTGATCTAACAAAAAATTGTGGGCTTTTTTCTTTTTAAGTTCTTAAGAAACAGAGAACTTAAACGTAATTTTTTCTTTCATTCTATCTTTGAGGCTCGTTCAGTAGCTAAATTTATAGCGTTGTTGCAATGCAACACAGAACATGTAAATCAGAAAGTCTGATGGGATGAACATTTGAAAAGTCGAACGAATGTGTCACAAAAGAATAGGCATTTCTACCGTATCAGCAACAGAGACAGGCCTATTGAATATCGACATGGCATAAAATGCTACAGCGACAGGGGGTTGGTGATAGTTTGCAGAATGTTTGAATTAGACCTACTAGTAAGTGTCGAAATCAGCTAATTGATCACGTGAAGGTAAGTTTGTCTTATTCCTTGGTGCTTGTTGAGTCAACTCATTTTATTAGCACAGCTTAATTCAAACATCACCCTTCAGCTCCCAAAGAAGCATAGGCCCTCAACAAACGTATGCTAATTCCTTCTGTAACGTTTCACCAGACAACTTTTTCAACATTTTCATTTCTGTCTCTAGTTTTCGTCTCCACGTGTTGTTGTATTTTTTTATTATTTTTTTTTTGGGGTGGGGGTGGGGGGGGGGGGGGGGGGGGGGGAGAGAAGGTGGTGTCTATCTCCTCTTTTCTTACGCTGGAGTTTCCAGAACAGCTATTGCCTGGTAATGCTGTCAAAAGTTTTCTTCAGTATGTTACTTTTCCATCGCCAGCGTCTTCTTCTCATCTCCTGGTCCACTGGCAGTGGCGTAATTACAATATAAGAGGCCCAGGGCACAAAATAATTAGAACCCTACTTAATTACTGGCTCAACAATTCTGGCGAGATGGATGTTGGATAGAAAATTAGAAAGTATACTGTTCAAAAACAGAAACGCATAGCTACTGAAGGCACACATATAGCCATAATTTTGACATTCAATAACTTTTTTAATTTAATGAGTTAATTGTTCAAATTGCACACGAGAATACCTTAGGATTCAACCAATCAATTGACAGTTGTGTTGCATCTGGGTCACGAGAGTTTTTTGGCGTACGGGCTTTCCCGTTAGTATGGTGTGTGGCCTCCTCTTGCATCGATCAGCGACTGGCATCTCCTGGGCATGGATGCGATCAGACGTCTGATGTGGGCCTGTGGGATGGCTGCCCACTTTTCCTGGAGTGCCTGGAACAGATCACGACGATTGGCTGGAGCAACGTCTCGGCGACAAACACGTCTATGCAGCTCATCCCACAGGTGCTCAATCGGACTCATGTCTGGAGACAGGGATGGGCAGGGAAGGGTGAGAATGTTGTTGGCAGTCAGGAACTGCGTGGTCAACCGTGCACAATGGGGTCTGGCGTTGTCCTGTTGAAACACAGACCTTTGGGCAGCCAAAAGTGGAAGGACATGGGGTCGAAGAATTTCATTGACGTATCGTTGCGCATTCAAGCCTCCTTCAATGTGCACCAATTGACTCCTTCCGTTGTAACTGATCGTTCCCCACACCATTGCACCTCCACCACCGTGCGGCGGAGCTTCATCAACGCAATTTTGGGCAAAACGTTCATTTCGCCTACGGTAGACCCTACGCCGTCTATCATGACGCTGCAACAAAAAGAAAGATTCGTCACTAAACCAGACACGTCTCCATTGATTGTCAGCTGCCCAGGGACGATGCTGGTTGGCCCAAAGAAGTCGATTTCGGCGATGGCGGCGCGTAAGGACAGGTCCTCGGTGAGGTCGTTGTGCCCAAAGTCCAGCGTCATGCAGTCTATTCCGGACAGTTTGATCAGACACATGACGTCCTGCAGGCAATGACTGGGCAGTTGAGGAAGCTGTTGTAAACCTGTCTCTGAGGTGACGAAGCCGAATAAAGCGATCCTCCGCTGCTGTTGTCACTCTGGGTCGTCCACTGCGATGCCGGTCTTCAACTGAGCCAGTGGTTTGGAACCGGTGCCAAAGTCGACTGATGGTACTCTGATGCACGTTTAGATGCCTGGCAACCTGACTTTGACTTTCGCCTGCATGCAGTCGGCCAATAGCAATGTTCCTTAAATTTATCCATAGAGACGCCATAAATGTCTGCTTGAGAATGAACTGAATTTTTGTGTGTGTAGCGTTATCCTTTTATAGGGTTTCAGTTGCGTAGTCAGTGAATAGTGTTCACCCCAAATTGTGTTGTTTTCACGTGCGCGCAACATGAGCTGTGGTCAAAAATTGAGTCATCAACACTATTGACCACTGCGTTGTAACGATTACAAAAACGAACGCAATTCAGGTCAACACGTGCATTTGACACTGTAAAGAACATTTGAGGCTGGTTTTTATATACCCTAGCACCAAATTTTACTTACAAACTCATAAAAACGCACCCACGGATAGCTATGCGTTTCTTTTTTTTGAACAGTATAGTTCCCAGAAATGGAGAAGAGAGCTAGCGAACTAGTGGTAGGGATGGGGCAGGACAAGTCAAGTAGTTAACTGCACAGTTCTGAAGGTAGCTATAGACGAGACCAGGGAAGTAAGTCACCTTTTCGCTAGACCTATTCTATGCTCCAGGGGTGTTATACAATTATGTGAGCGCAGCTGGTATTTATTCTCTACCAATTTTAAATGTTTAGTATTTCTTTGACCACACAACAAAATTATAACTGGAAATGTAATTAAATCAATAACTGCAGTTATAAACAAATCAATGCACTTTATTGATTAATGATGTATAGTAACAAATTATCATTTTGATATCAATATCTTACAAATGTTAACACAATTTGAAAAAAAAAGTAAATAGTCACGGTTTGCTCATTTTATCATATTATTGGCTTGGTAAGTTTTACTTAACTTGCTCGACACGTTGTTGTAGTTGACTTCCCTCGGTCCTTAAAACATATGGACATTGAAGACGCTATTCTTATGCCATGAACAGTGTTGGTCCACTGTTAAACAGTTTCATAATTTCCAAAATTGTGTCACGTTCTTCACCACTAGATGAACCCTCAGAAGAGTGGTACTTCGAAGTCTGTGGCTGTTATAAGCTTCGATCTAAAAATCGTTCACAGTATCGGTCAATTGTAGCTTCTTCTCAGTTATCTGGTTGTGATGAGTTAAGACTTCTAATACATAAGAGTCATCCCTCTGGATATCTTCTAAGTGATTTCGGGAAGAAAGGACCTTTTCTTTTTCGTTGTCAATTATATTGCGTTATATCCTGTTCAACCAAACGGTTATATTTGGGGTATATTGTTATTTGTAAGGAACTTTTTAAAAAAAAATTTAATAATGAAAAATATCCCATTCAACCTCTGATGGGTTATAATTAGGTTATATATTGTTTTCAATTCCAAATAAGATGAAAAACTGCCGATACGTGAAAGTGGCACCACATCTGTCAAATCAACATAAATACGGCAAATCAAAATTACCAGTTTTGCTTGTATGTTATTTAAAAAAAAAAAAACCAAACCAAATAAACACAGACGAGATAACACAAAACAAAACCAAACAAAAATAATATTCGTGGGGGGGGGGGGGGGCGGGGGGGGGTGGGGGGGGGGGGGGGGGGGGGGGGTAATAAAGACCTGATGTTTACAGATGGATATTTTATTGATTTCTTCTTTGATCCTTAGCTGCCGACTATCAAAGCAGTCAGTGGCCATCACGCTTAGTAGCGTCTTGTAGGGCAACAACAAACTGCTTCCACTTTGTTCGGTCGACGGCCATCCTTCGTACAGTGCCCCAGCTCTGGTTCATTCTTTGCACCTTGGCCTTCACAGTTCTCGGCCAAGTTGTTTTTGGTCGGTCTTTCTTTCGCTTTCCTTCGGGTGTCCATATCATAGCTGTTCTTGTGATGGCATCGGGGTCTCTTCTGAGGACGTGGCCAACCCAACTCTCGGGCCTGCCAGCTATGATGATGTGCATGTCCTCTTGGTTACTCCAAGTAAGTAGTTCTTGGTTAGTGATAGTATTCGACCAAAACCTTCCCAATTACTAAATATTAACTTTTGTTCTGGTTAAATACTGTTGGAATATTTTAGGCAGTTCCCTAGGTCTGTCTACTCTTAACACTTCTTCTATATTTATTGGTAAAGTTGATGCCTGCAAATAATCTAATATTGTGATTCTCATTTGTTCATATCTCTTACATTTTAACAAGAAATGTTCTATATTATTGTTGTAGTGAGATATCCGTGATACACTCGCCCAAATATAATTAGATTACCGCATTTTGAATTTTCTTTAATACGCCAAGATAGATTTTCTACACATCCCGCCACCATTTGCCCTACCCAGCTCATGTTTCTCAAAAGTCCAATTCTAGTGACGTAAAGTTACCGTTTATAACCCGCTACTATAGAAATTTGAAAATTGTCAAGGTCGATCAAATCTAATGCAAAATATTGGACACTACTTGAATTTTTTTCTAACTAAAGTATTCTAAGAAGCTATTAATAATTACAGTAGTTATATATTTTTCTTTTCTAGAACGTCGCATTTTCAAAAACGCCGCGAGCTGCTTGCGTTTTGAATCTATTAACGCCACGCGATTGTACCCACCCCTATTACCAAAGGCTTTTCGTTACTCCGTACTAATTTTTAAATATAACATAAAACCGTTTTGGCAGTCGGCCAACACGTGTTCGTCTTCGAAAAAAAGACGGGAGATAGAGAGAAGAGGGGTTAGCATGGAAAAAGTATAAACCCACTTGAGTATTGTCAAACTGAAACTAATGAACCAAAATCAGCGCAGGAGAGAAAAGTACAAAGATGCAAACTTAGATAAAGACGTAGATGAAAATATACTGGCTAGATGAAGAACACTAGCCTGATTTATAATCACTTTCCAGCTTTTAAATCGCTTCAAAAGTGACTGAGTTGTCGCATAAAATAATAATTTGACAACAGATAGACGGACACACTGATATCCCAGCTCAATTTAAAGGTAACATTTTTCTAGTCGCGTTGGTTGGAAACAAGTCAAATTGGCTTGCCTCATTTTGATAGGCCCTATTAGTGAGGAAGGGAGAGGTTTCTTTGAAGTTTTGCCAGCCTAAAGCGACACATAGTCTAACTAGTAATAATAGAATCAAACTGACAAACTTATTGATAAACGTACATAAATGTTTGGGATTTTCAAAAAAAGAGTCAAATCGGTGTAGTTTAAACTGATTGGCTAATGTTAGTATAGACACAGAGGGAATAAAACTAACGCTTCTGCTACGCAAGGTACCACTTGAAAAATATTTCCTACAAGCAAGGTTCAAAGCAAGGCAATTAGTGACTGAATTTGCCTTTGCGTCTGAAGCAGCAGCTATCTAGAATTGACCCATTGATAGCCTGTTAACCTTTAACAAATTGTGTAATTTATTTCATTGATTGCGGTAAGATGAATAACCTTTTTTAATATATTATTAGATGTACAGGAAAACCCAGATAGGGCGCCATAACATTGTGTGTGTACGACATTTGCCTTTGTGGAAGATTGCGACATACTATGGAACACAGGCATGTCTAAGCAGATTTAGGAAGCAAATCAAAATAAACTTGAGTTGAATAATATCATACATTATTTTGACTGTAAGACCAGAAAGTCACTGGCAGGCCTATTGTTATATTAACTCTGGAGAAAAAGAAAAGATTGTATTCCAGCTGAAGATGATGTATAGAGACAGGGGCGTTGAGACTATGTGGAAAAGAATATACCCACTGTTTACGAAGAAGTCACAGTAAAGTTAAAGACTGTAGCTAATTTAGTTAGCTCTTTTATCTGATCACAATACATGTTTAATGATGTTAAATTGGTAGTGGTGGAGATAATTAACTAGAGACTTAGGGAGGCTTGTTCCTCTTGTTTCAGGGTTACATCACCCAGTATCAAGTTGGTCAGAAGCCGGAGCTGCAGAATTTGAGGCAACCTACCGGTTGTTTCTATATCGAAGCCTAAGAGTATTAGCAGTCTCCAGTATACACTGTAGTGAAGCAGTGTGCAGTTTTCTCGAGCAAGTCATCCAGTGTCTACCAGAAGTCAAAGATAATCAAAAATCTTGTGGGCTTATATGCAAACTCAAATGTGTTTAATCTCCACCCTATTCAGAAACAGTTTGTGATATGATGCGAAAACCAGTTTTTCCCAATATTGACTCTTCATAGAACAGTATTTTCCAACAGGGAATACAAGTTTATAAACATTAACATATTAAGATATAGTGGACAGATGTCCTTCTTGTGTATTTAAGTTGGTATAAAACCATATTTTCACTTTTAAGTTTTAAACATTCCTGTCCTAAAAAATTTGAGGGACAGGAAATTAAAATTGTATATATATATACCCAGTCTTGTTTATTCGATTTTAGTGAGTTAAAATTGTATTTGTTTAACGCAATTATCACTACATTTTTCATTACCCTAGACACCAAGCCATATAAATAGCATCACAAACACTAGATACCCAAAATAAATCGCAGAGTGAGATCGTAGGGTGGTAGCAGTCAGGTACCCTGAAAACATCATCCTCAACTATTAGACTCAGGGACTTGCATAGCTGACCTCACTCTGTAGACACATACTGACTACTTCTCTTTAACAATGTTATCAAAACCCACCACAATTGTCTTGAAGACATCCTGCAAAGTAAGGTTCTTCTCTTCTGAAATAGTCTTTTCCCAGCTGTAGTCTGAGAAGTTTGGGTTATTAGAGAATATTTCTAGTGCTTTTAGTATTGCCACCATCTCTACAGTCAAAATGGATGTATATTCCGTGACACTATACTTTTTTGCCATTTTCCATATTGAAATATATATTCTTACCCCCAATTTGCCATCCTCTCCCTTGGATCCATCTGTGTATACAATAATGCTGTCTTTTGATAGTCGTTGTATATATTTATTGGCAGTATTTTTAATATTGTCTATATTATTTGTTTTCTTAAGTATTTCTGCTAGGTGGTAGTCCGTACCGTATCTGGTTTCTTGATCTCCCAGGGTGGAATCACTGGCTTGTCTTCACAGCTGTTATTAATTGATATAATTAAAGTACCCAGGTAGACAGTTTCCTCCATACACTTCCATTCTGTAGGGTATCTATTGGTATTCATTGGATTGACATGAATTGCTAGTTGACATTTGGTAAAAGCTGTATATGCTTGGTGAGATTTAACTAAGATAACTTTGTTCATGTAATTCAGTCTTAACTCCTTTCTCCGTAATTCTAAGAGTAGAATTCCTAAAGCCACCTCTAGAGCCCCCATCGATGTTGATCTGATTGCACCTGCTGTTGTACATAAAGCTTGATGATGAATTCTGTCTAATTTAATCTTGCTAGTTGTATGCAGCAGAGTCATATATTATACTCCCATAATCTATTTTTCCTCTAATAAAAGATTTATAAAACGTGAGCATTATCTTAGTGCTTGCACCACATCCATTACCTTGCAAACATCTTAACAAATTAGTTAATCCTCTGCAAGATTCCACTAGTTTATCTATGTGTGTATTCCAGTTTAGCTGTTGGTGCAATGTCATTCCTAGATATCGAGAGGAACTACTAAATAGTTCAACTCGATATCTAGGAATGATGTCATTCCTAGATATCGAGTGGAACTGTGTCTGAGACGAGCTTAATAACCCAATCTAGATCTAACCCTTGCTTTCTCTGAGGTCTGTGCCTGAGTTCACTTTTTTTATTGTAAACTTTCGTGGGATTTCAATGCTGTTGGCGAATTTACCGATACAATCATATATTCCTCGTCAAATACAAAAGATAACGATTTCCTACTGCAATAGCTACATAGCTGCTGTTCAAATCCTAAAAAGAATTATCCTGATCGGGTCATTAACCATAAAGTTATAGAAGAATTTGTACAATTCATTATTTATTATAAAGACACTAGTTTGCGTGGCAATTTCAGAATGTCTTTTCCCGTTTTATGAGAACAACTATAGTCAATATACGGCATTTGTGTATTAAATATTTGATGAGGCATTATGGAGTTCCCCTGACCAGTGGCGTACAAAGGGGGGCGGTCCGCAGGTGACAGCCTGGAGGGAAGGTGCATCGGACACTATCATGATAGTACTTAATGTTAAAAATTTACTTGCAAGTATACTTATCTCTTTATGTGGGGGGGGGGGGGGGGGCTGTAAAACTTCCGTCTATTATCGATCATGTTTACACTCACGACTTCATAATCTATCACAGGTAATCTCGTGGTCATCCCAAGGTTTTTTACTTCTTAATCGGGCGCGCCCATGCACTGTTTGGTTGGAAATGTGCTACAACATTTCACTCCACAGATTCAGGTGTCAATATAGGTTCAAACGAAATTGATTGATTCTACTAATCAGCAAAATATAGTCGCTGAAGTCCCGACATGACAAGAATTGAAAGAAGGAATTGCAAAAAATAAATACTTTTAGAAAATGAGACTTGGAGCAATAATGTCAGCGATAAACATGAATGCTAGGATGAGGACGGACAATTCTGTCACTGTACGTGACATGAGGAATTGGCATGTGTTTGTTGTGTGTGTGTGTATATATATATATATATATATATATATATATATATATATATATATATATATATATCACGAGAGGGTTGATTGTTATAGAAATTATAAAGTATCCTGGACACAAAGTTGTATCAGGTGATACCAGGATAGTGCCAGATAAGATACTGGTCTTATAAGTAATACCCCCTTCTCTGAAAAGAGTAAGGGTGTATGGACATCAAAGGTAGGATCAAGCTGTATAAGTTCATAGAGAAGATGGTAATGTATTACTCTAAGTTCCTAAATGCTCCTCTCAAGATCCTCCTCTGTTTATATTATTAGCTCTGCTAAGGGAATTAACTAAACTATCTACCAACAAGAACAGTAACTTAACTTAAATAATTTAAGTAAGCCTGTTGGTAAATATTTACTTACTTACTTACTTAGTCGTTCCCCTTCTACCGTGAGGTGTAAGTGTAGGACAAGACCCTAGTGTGAGAAAAGACTGAGATAATAGATTTATTTTGAGAAATGACAGTGAATGTAGTAAGGTGAGTCTATTGGCCCGAGGAGGATAACCGAAATTAAATCTTCCTCGCCAAATCGTGACTAAAGAAATGCTATAAACTCACCACCTCTGGCTACCTTTAACAGACTAAAGGAGATAAGGTTAAACTAACACTACAGACACCACTGTACAGACAACAGTTAAGGACTATACAGTGACGAAGCTGATCCAGTGAACATTAAATAAGTTTATTATACAAATCAACATAATTTTTATAACATAGTAACAAACAAAGAAAAGCATATATCGTGCCAGGTTGCACCGACCTGGAAAACAAAGAAAATCAATTTGATTATAAGCACACCAAATTAAAAAAAACTCCAACCACTTTCACTCCTTCATACACCCTGCTGGGGACAAAATTTAAAAAAAATGATAAGTGATCTTAACTACAGTCTAATTTGGTGGGGCGTCAACTGTAGCCACGCTCTATAAACTTACTATTTCTAATGTCAAGGTTCTGCTGGTACTGCCGAAGACTATCTGCACAGTGCTAACTCTGTCAGCGTTATACGCCACTAAGTCACACTCTGCACTGCTATGTAATAGACTTTTTCTAACTCTAAGGCTCAGAGGCTATCCTCTAAGAATAATATGAGACTCTGCAGGTCCCTGATCTATTTTTCACCATCTCTCTCTCACTTCTCCTGCCTTGCTGCTCTCGTTTCATTTCAGCAACCGGGAAATGATATCCCTTTCTTCCTGGTTCTGACTCGTACTTCTGATGACTTCTGAAAATATTGACTAGGCACTTGCCGTAGACTGTAGAGGCTTCTCTATTTGGCGAAAAGAAAGCTGATTCTCCCTTGCTATGTTACCCCTCATTTGGGTTTAGGCCCTTCGGTATTAATTTTGACCGAGGCTAAAAAAAAAAGACACACCAACCCGCTTGCTTGGGTTCGATGGGTGTGTATATGAGCTTAGAGCTCCGGGTCTTAAGAAAACCCTTCTCACTGAAGACTGCGTCGCTGTCTCGACCTGCTCTTCCTCGCTCCCTCTCTCTGGGGCCACAATACTCAGAGCCGATACCCACCGCGGTACAAGCTCTTACGCCTCTGGCGCTTCCTCGACGTTTTCTCTCTTGAGAAGACTGGCTACCTTTGCCAGCTGTCAGGAACAAGATTTATTGGCAACTCCCGCTCTTCGGGCCGTGACCACTGCTGTGGACACAAAAGACATGCCACTCTGTACTACAATACCAAAATACTTTCATATAATAAACTTACATATAAAACGTAAACAGTGGATGCTTCAGTCACGCTCATATCTTAGCACAAACATGTAAACACCCAAAACGCAGACTGCTTCACCATTTCCCCTCTCTTGTGCACGACGATACGTAAATATTTACTGACTCTGGGTCATCTCCCCCCGACTACACCCTGTCTGTCTAGTAAACCCGACTCACTGATCAATACTAATTATACACAGCTTGCCTCAGGCCTTAAAACATTAAAAACAGGTAGGGAAACCTCCCGTACTTAGGCCTACTTTAACTCTGTAAGCGGTCTCAGGACCTTATCATCGTTTCCCCCTTATGATAAAAATGCACAACAATTAACTGCACATCAATGATTAAAATTCACCATTACATTTATATATTACATCTCTATACACAGAAATATATCTATCTCTATAGACTATATTTCCTAGAACTCATTAAATTCCATAACACAAAAATCAAATACTACTCTGCATAATATTTAATTACACAACCACTTAAGGCACCATAATTTTCCTTTCACCTCTACCCCACGTGGTTTCCCTGCAATTATATTTTAACTCCCCCGATAGAAAAATACTTAATTATCTACTCTATCCATCCAGAATTCCTACTCGAATAAATCCCGATAACCCACGTGATTAAATTTTCCCGAAAAAAATCCGTTCCCGTATTTTATTAGGAGACTTATCAGAATTAATCTCTCAATGAAATAAAATACACGTGCTTCAGAATATTCTGTAAATTAATATAAATCTAGGATGCGTGTATGTCTACAGACTTTCTATTAAATCTACGGAGCACACCTACGTAATATCTCTTTATCACTCATAGACACTGTAGAAATAAATGATGGCGTTACAAGTTATAAAGTTCAAAAATAAATTAAATTAGAACGGACTAAGGCTCTATTAGAGAACTAGATTTAATTACCACGCTACTTTAAATTACTGACATACCAAATATTGCGTTCAGCGTTAGAAGCCGACAATATGCTTGGATACACGGCCCAGGATTTCTGCAGGAAGAGACCGCTAAATCGAAAAGCGCTACTTTATCTTAGATTTTCCTGCTCTGACCCCCGACCTACTTGAGGCAAGGCGTCTCCCTACAACCAATAGAATTAAAGATACTCTAAAATTTTCCATGCGCTCATCTCTAAATTTAGAACCAGTGTATTCGTGCTTACTTTAAATGCGCGCGTATTTCCGGCTACGTAACGTTACCTAACGTCGTCCGCTAGCGTGAGCAGAAAGTTGGACGTTACCTGGGTAGGGGTCATCTCCCCTTCCCCACGAAAAATGACCGCGATAAATTTAACAACGCAAAAAATGGAATTTTCAAGATCGCGATAATTAGAAAAAGGCCGACTGGTGCCATTTCAGTACTAACTTACGTTAATCCCTATAGAAAAAAACCCGCAATTACTTTACCTACAGAAAAAATCTAAACACCCCTATTATTCAGAGAGAAAAAGAATACTTCCCAATCTTTAATAGAGGGAAGACAAAAATGGCAAACTCAATAGTTACGAAGAGAAAACGAAATGGGGCCTATTGAAGACTAAATCACAGTAACTCCGTCACATTACCCCACCCTTCGAGGTCGGAGCCTGCCGATCTAATTTACTGTGGTCTTGGTGTTCAGATTGGTCCCTATCTATGTCTCCCGAGCTGTCTTTGAGTCGCTCTGCAACTGGCAGGCGGCTGGGCCAATCACCCAAACCATACCTCCTTCCCGTGTGCACCTGGCCTTGTTTACTTAATTTTCTCCTCCAGGGTTTCTTCCTGATAAGTGTCCTTGGCCTTGGTGGAGTACAGCTACCGCACAACTCCCTGACCACTGAACAGGTAATTAGCGGGTTACGTGCTGTCCGACAAAGACTATCCGCTGGGTGTTTACGTTTATATGGCCTGTACCTAGCTGATCTGAGGTACCTGCGGCTGACTGTAATGTCCCACGAGCGAGAATCACTGTTCCGAAATTGGAAAAGTTTGTTGGCCAAAGAAACGCGCATCTGTTTCTTCTTTTTCCTCTCCTTAACTACTCCCATGCTCCGGTGGGAGAGTTGACCTCTCTTCAGACCTGTGCCCTCCAATGGCGGGTCTGGAACTTCCCTTGCCTTGTCCGGCAAAAGACTGACTTGGTCAGCTGAACTGACCGGCTGGCTCTGTAGAGGCCTGGCGACGGCGACTACAGTGCTGCGCATCAGCGGGTTTGTGACCGCTGGTATAGTGCAAAAAAGATGCCCCATCTCGGGTTCCTCTGGTGTCGAGCCTCCGATTGCTTGCTGGGTTTCTATTGAATCCTGATCGATCTCAATAGCTTCTACCTTTGAAGAAAGGTAGGTAATATCTGCCCCTGGCAGTGGTTCTGTGATCGCTCTTCCCCTACCAACATGAAGAGGGACCGAGCTCCCTAACATAGCTCCTTGCAAATTCGTAAGGCCGCTTTCCTCACTCTTTTCTGGCCTGAAAAGTTGGTGAGATGAACCTGTAGACCACGGGAGCTCTCCATCTAACACCCTGGTTCTACCTTCAACCTTGCCCTCCCCTGTGAGAGTTACTGGCGTCAGTTGGAATGTGTCCTGCAGTGACACTTGACGGTTTAAGATCCCGTTTGATCGCGGAGAATCTGAGATAAAGCTCTCAGTGACTTGTTCTACTGTTCCTTGAATACAGTTCTTGTCAGTATGTCCCTCTCCTGAAGGAGCTAATACCATCGGGGGCCTCATTCCCGACGACAAAGAATGTACTTCCACAATCACCACTGTTTTGCCATTAGGCTGCACAGGGATGTCAGGCGAATGCGCCTCTGCCTGTTGTTTTTCGCTGTCCCGCTGGGGAGCTGGCGAAACATGCCTTATTAGGGATTCGAACCCTGCCCTCGACTTTCCGTGTCGAGTATGTCGTGCTGTCTCACGAGCATGGGAGAATCGATAGCCATCCGATTTATGCTTGCTCGCGTTATTCCCCCTGTTATGCAGTTTCCACGCCTGGGATCGCTTCGTAATCTTCCCAGCGTTGTAAGGGCTGCTTTCCTTACTTAACCCCCTCCCTTGTTTGGGCTTCGGGTCCATTTCCAACGGAAAGTCCTTTTCCTGGAGTTGGGGCACAGTTTGAGCCGACAAGTTATCATTTAATGGCGCAAGATTTTCAGAGGGGTTGTCCTTTTCTAGTAGCTCCTTTTCCCTCTGTTGTCTTCTTCTTTCCGATTCCAGGTCCTGTTCCATCGCTTCGTCTACCAACTCTCGGATGAATGCTTCGCTGTCCCCAGCTTTTGCACAGGTCCATGCCAAGGCTAGACGATTGCCAAATAAGTTGTCTACTTCATATTGCCTCTGCAGGCAATCTGCATATTCCAGAAGGGGTGGAATTTCGCTATCACCGTACTCCATGAACTTAGCTACCTCAAGTGCAATCTTATGTACTTTATCGAGATCAGCCATGTTACCTGCAAATTCTGCCGTAAGCTCACAAATATAGAGACGTGAAGGCCCCATAACTTCCCGTTACCTACTAGGAATTAATCTCTCTATAACCGCTGTCCCAAAACCCGAACTCAGACTAGCACCAGTCTGACTAATAACTACCTGAAAAATATTGTTATGCAGCTACTAAAAATTCTACCTTCCTGTTAAGAAAAAAAATCAGTTAGCCATCAATTACCTCTAAGTTCTATAACTAACCTATCACTACAATCCAACTGCCTGCAACCTGTGGAAAAACTTTCTGTGGAAAAACTTATAACTGGATCAGTTCTACTAGCTCTGTCTAGGGGATATTGAAAGAATCTATTCTCAGACTTTCCTATAGAAAACAATCTGTCAATCTAGATAAGATACCAGAATGATCCTACAAAGCTGATCCCAAGGACGATCGCCACCCACTTTGTCACGAGTTGGATTTAAGTTAGAGTTATGCCCAAGTGTAGGACAAAACCCTAGTGTGAGAAAAGACTAAGATAATAGATTTATTTTGAGAAATGACAGTGAATGTAGTAAGGTGAGTCTATTGGCCCGAGGAGGATAACCGAAATTAAATCTTCCTCGCCAAATCGTGACTAAAGAAATGCTATAAACTCACCACCTCTGGCTACCTTTAACAGACTAAAGGAGATAAGGTTAAACTAACACTACAGACACCACTGTACAGACAACAGTTAAGGACTATACAGTGACGAAGCTGATCCAGTGAACATTAAATAAGTTTATTATACAAATCAACATAATTTTTATAACATAGTAACAAACAAAGAAAAGCATATATCGTGCCAGGTTGCACCGACCTGGAAAACAAAGAAAATCAATTTGATTATAAGCACACCAAATTAAAAAAAACTCCAACCACTTTCACTCCTTCATACACCCTGCTGGGGACAAAATTTAAAAAAATGATAAGTGATCTTAACTACAGTCTAATTTAGTGGGGCGTCAACTGTAGCCACGCTCTATATTACACTACTATTTCTAATGTCAAGGTTCTGCTGGTACCCTGCCGAAGACTAATTGCACAGCTGCTAACTCTGTTAGCGGTATACGCCACTAAGTCACACTCTGCACTGCTATGTAATAGACTTTTTCTAACTCTAAGGCTCAGAGGCTACCCTCTAAGAATAATATGAGACTCTGCAGGTCCCTGATCTATTTTTCACCATCTCTCTCCACTTCTGCCTTGCTGCTCTCGTTTCATTTCAGCAACCGGGAAATGATATCCCTTTCTTCCTGGTTCTGACTCGTACTTCTGATGACTAGGCACTTGCCGTAGACTGTAGAGGCTTCTCTATTTGGCGAAAAGAAAGCTGATTCTCCCTTGCTATGTTACCCCTCATTTGGGTTTAGGCCCTTCGGTATTGTTACCGAGGCTAAAAAAAAGACACACCAACCCGCTTGCTTGGGTTCGATGGGTGTGTATATGAGCTTAGAGCTCCGGGTCTTAAGAAAACCCTTTTCACTGAAGACTGCGTCGCTGTCTCGACCTGCTCTTCCTCGCTCCCTCTCTCTGGGGCCACAATACTCAGAGCCGATACCCACCGCGGTACAAGCTCTTACGCCTCTGGCGCTTCCTCGACGTTTTCTCTCTTGAGAAGACTGGCTACCTTTGCCAGCTGTCAGGAACAAGATTTATTGGCAACTCCCGCTCTTCGGGCCGTGACCACTGCTGTGGACACAAAAGACATGCCACTCTGTACTACAATACCAAAATACTTTCATATAATAAACTTACATATAAAACGTAAACAGTGGATGCTTCAGTCACGCTCATATCTTAGCACAAACATGGAAACACCCAAAACGCAGACTGCTCCACCATTTCCCCTCTCTTGTGCACGACGATACGTAAATATTTACTGACTCTGGGTCATCTCCCCCCGACTACACCCTGTCTGTCTAGTAAACCCGACTCACTGATCAATACTAATTATACACAGCTTGCTCAGGCCTTAAAACATTAAAAAACAGGTAGGGAAACCTCCCGTACTTAGGCCTACTTTAACTCTGTAAGCGGTCTCAGGACCTTATCATCGTTTCCCCCTTATGATAAAAAATGCACAACAATTAACTGCACATCAATGATTAAAATTCACCATTACATTTATATATTACATCTCTATACACAGAAATATATCTATCTCTATAGACTATATT
This sequence comes from Oreohelix idahoensis, assembly GCA_024509875.1. Lineage (NCBI taxonomy): Eukaryota > Metazoa > Mollusca > Gastropoda > Stylommatophora > Oreohelicidae > Oreohelix > Oreohelix idahoensis. The sequence continues at coordinate 92,706 of JAMPIV010018373.1, read as the reverse complement.
TCCTAGAACTCATTAAATTCCATAACACAAAAATCAAATACTACTCTGCATAATATTTAATTACACAACCACTTAAGGCACCATAATTTTCCTTTCACCTCTACCCCACGTGGTTTCCCTGCAATTATATTTAACTCCCCCGATAGAAAAATACTTAATTATCTACTCTATCCATCCAGAATTCCTACTCGAATAAATCCCGATAACCCACGTGATTAAATTTTCCCGAAAAAAATCCGTTCCCGTATTTTATTAGGAGACTTATCAGAATTAATCTCTCAATGAAATAAAATACACGTGCTTCAGAATATTCTGTAAATTAATATAAATCTAGGATGCGTGTATTTCTACAGACTTTCTATTAAATCTACGGAGCACACCTACGTAATATCTCTTTATCACTCATAGACACTGTAGAAATAAATGATGGCGTTACAAGTTATAAAGTTCAAAAATAAATTAAATTAGAACGGACTAAGGCTCTATTAGAGAACTAGATTTAATTACCACGCTACTTTAAATTACTGACATACCAAATATTGCGTTCAGCGTTAGAAGCCGACAATATGCTTGGATACACGGCCCAGGATTTCTGCAGGAAGAGACCGCTAAAATCGAAAAGCGCTACTTTATCTTAGATTTTCCTGCTCTGACCCCCGACCTACTTGAGGCAAGGCGTCTCACTACAACCAATAGAATTAAAGATACTCTAAAATTTTCCATGCGCTCATCTCTAAATTTAGAACCAGTGTATTCGTGCTTACTTTAAATGCGCGCGTATTTCCGGCTACGTAACGTTACCTAACGTCGTCCGCTAGCGTGAGCAGAAAGTTGGACGTTACCTGGGTAGGGGTCATCTCCCCTTCCCCACGAAAAATGACCGCGATAAATTTAACAACGCAAAAAATGGAATTTTCAAGATCGCGATAATTAGAAAAAGGCCGACTGGTGCCATTCAGTACTAACTTACGTTAATCCCTATAGAAAAAAAAACCGCAATTACTTTACATACAGAAAAATACTAAACACCCCTATTATTCAGAGAGAAAAAGAATACTTCCCAATCTTTAATAGAGAAAAGACAAAAATGGCAAACTCAATAGTTACGAAGAGAAAACGAAATGGGGCCTATTGAAGACTAAATCACAGTAACTCCATCACATTACCCCACCCTTCGAGGTCGGAGCCTGCCGATCTAATTTACTGTGGTCTTGGTGTTCAGATTGGTCCCTATCTATGTCTCCCGAGCTGTCTTTGAGTCGCTCTGCAACTGGCAGGCGGCTGGGCCAATCACCCAAACCATACCTCCTTCCCGTGTGCACCTGGCCTTGTTTACTTAATTTTCTCCTCCAGGGTTTCTTCCTGATAAGTGTCCTTGGCCTTGGTGGAGTACAGCTACCGCACAACTCCCTGACCACTGAACAGGTAATTAGCGGGTTACGTGCTGTCCGACAAAGACTATCCGCTGGGTGTTTACGTTTATATGGCCTGTACCTAGCTGATCTGAGGTACCTGCGGCTGACTGTAATGTCCCACGAGCGAGAATCACTGTTCCGAAATTGGAAAAGTTTGTTGGCCAAAGAAACGCGCATCTGTTTCTTCTTTTTTCCTCTCCTTAACTACTCCCATGCTCCGGTGGGAGAGTTGACCTCTCTTCAGACCTGTGCCCTCCAATGGCGGGTCTGGAACTTCCCTTGCCTTGTCCGGCAAAAGACTGACTTGGTCAGCTGAACTGACCGGCTGGCTCTGTAGAGGCCTGGCGACGGCGACTACAGTGCTGCGCATCAGCGGGTTTGTGACCGCTGGTATAGTGCAAAAAAGATGCCCCATCTCGGGTTCCTCTGGTGTCGAGCCTCCGATTGCTTGCTGGGTTTCTATTGAATCCTGATCGATCTCAATAGCTTCTACCTTTGAAGAAAGGTAGGTAATATCTGCCCCTGGCAGTGGTTCTGTGATCGCTCTTCCCCTACCAACATGAAGAGGGACCGAGCTCCTTAATATTGCTCCTTGCAAATTCGTAAGGCCGCTTTCCTCACTCTTTTCTGGCCTGAAAAGTTGGTGAGATGAACCTGTAGACCACGGGAGCTCTCCGTCTAACACCCTGGTTCTACCTTCAACCTTGCCCTCCCCTGTGAGAGTTACTGGCGTCAGTTGGAATGTGTCCTGCAGTGACACTTGACGGTTTAAGATCCCGTTTGATCGCGGAGAATCTGAGATAAAGCTCTCAGTGACTTGTTCTACTGTTCCTTGAATACAGTTCTTGTCAGTATGTCCCTCTCCTGAAGGAGCTAATACCATCGGGGGCCTAATTCCCGACGACAAAGAATGTACTTCCACAATCACCACTGTTTTGCCATTAGGCTGCACAGGGATGTCAGGCGAATGCGCCTCTGCCTGTTGTTTTTTCGCTGTCCCGCTGGGGAGCTGGCGAAACATGCCTTATTAGGGATTCGAACCCTGCCCTCGACTTTCCGTGTCGAGTATATCGTGCTGTCTCACGAGCATGGGAGAATCGGTAGCCATCCGATTTATGCTTGCTCGCGTTATTCCCCCTGTTATGCAGTTTCCACGCCTGGGATCGCTTCGTAATCTTCCCAGCGTTGTAAGGGCTGCTTTCCTTACTTAACCCCCTCCCTTGTTTGGGCTTCGGGTCCATTTCCAACGGAAAGTCCTTTTCCTGGAGTTGGGGCACAGTTTGAGCCGACAAGTTATCATTTAATGGCGCAAGATTTTCAGAGGGGTTGTCCTTTTCTAGTAGCTCCTTTTCCCTCTGTTGTCTTCTTCTTTCCGATTCCAGGTCCTGTTCCATCGCTTCGTCTACCAACTCTCGGATGAATGCTTCGCTGTCCCCAGCTTTTGCACAGGTCCATGCCAAGGCTAGACGATTGCCAAATAAGTTGTCTACTTCATATTGCCTCTGCAGGCTTTCTGCATATTCCAGAAGGGGTGGAATTTCGCTATCACCGTACTCCATGAACTTAGCTACCTCAAGTGCAATCTTATGTACTTTATCGAGATCAGCCATGTTACCTGCAAATTCTGCCGTAAGCTCACAAATATAGAGACGTGAAGGCCCCATAACTTCCCGTTACCTACTAGGAATTAATCTCTCTATAACCGCTGTCCCAAAACCCGAACTCAGACTAGCACCAGTCTGACTAATAACTACCTGAAAAATATTGTTATGCAGCTACTAAAAATTCTACCTTCCTGTTAAGAAAAAAAAATCAGTTAGCCATCAATTACCTCTAAGTTCTATAAACTAACCTATCACTACAATCCAACTGCCTGCAACCTGTGGAAAAACTTTCTGTGGAAAAACTTATAACTGGATCAGTTCTACTAGCTCTGTCTAGGGGATATTGAAAGAATCTATTCTCAGACTTTCCTATAGAAAACAATCTGTCAATCTAGATAAGATCCCAGAATGATCCTACAAAGCTGATCCCAAGGACGATCGCCACCCACTTTGTCACGAGTTGGATTTAAGTTAGAGTTATGCCCAAGTGTAGGACAAAACCCTAGTGTGAGAAAAGACTAAGATAATAGATTTATTTTGAGAAATGACAGTGAATGTAGTAAGGTGAGTCTATTGGCCCGAGGAGGATAACCGAAATTAAATCTTCCTCGCCAAATCGTGACTAAAGAAATGCTATAAACTCACCACCTCTGGCTACCTTTAACAGACTAAAGGAGATAAGGTTAAACTAACACTACAGACACCACTGTACAGACAACAGTTAAGGACTATACAGTGACGAAGCTGATCCAGTGAACATTAAATAAGTTTATTATACAAATCAACAGAATTTTTTATAACATAGTAACAAACAAAGAAAAGCATATATCGTGCCAGGTTGCACCGACCTGGAAAACAAAGAAAATCAATTTGATTATAAGCACACCAAATTAAAAAAAACTCCAACCACTTTCACTCCTTCATACACCCTGCTGGGGACAAAATTTAAAAAAATGATAAGTGATCTTAACTACAGTCTAATTTGGTGGGGCGTCAACTAAAGCCACGCTCTATAAATTACTATTTCTAATGTCAAGGTTCTGCTGGTACTGCCGAAGACTATCTGCACAGTAGCTAACTCTGTCAGCGATATACGCCACTAAGTCACACTCTGCACTGCTATTAATAGACTTTTTCTAACTCTAAGGCTCAGAGGCTACCCTCTAAGAATAATATGAGACTCTGCAGGTCCCTGATCTATTTTTCACCATCTCTCTCTCACTTCTCCCTGCCTTGCTGCTCTCGTTTCATTTCAGCAACCGGGAAATGATATCCCTTTCTTCCTGGTTCTGACTCGTACTTCTGATGACTAGGCACTTGCCGTAGACTGTAGAGGCTTCTCTATTTGGCGAAAAGAAAGCTGATTCTCCCTTGCTATGTTACCCCTCATTTGGGTTTAGGCCCTTCGGTATTATTTTGACCGAGGCTAAAAAAAAAAGACACACCAACCCGCTTGCTTGGGTTCGATGGGTGTGTATGAGCTTAGAGCCCCGGGTCTTAAGGAACCCCTTTCACTGAAGACTGCGTCGCTGTCTCGACCTGCTCTTCCTCACTCTCTCTCTCTGGGGCCACAATACTCAGAGCCGATACCCCTCCACGGTACAAGCTGTTACGCCTCTGGCGCTTCCTCGACTTTTTCTCTCTTGAGAAGACTGGCTACCTTTGCCAGCTGTCAGGAACAAGATTTATTGGCAACTCCCGCTCTTCGGGCCGTGACCACTGCTGTGGACACAAAAGACATGCCACTCTGTACTACAATACCAAAATACTTTCATATAATAAACTTACATATAAAACGTAAACAGTGGATGCTTCAGTCACACTCAAGTCTAGCACCACCAGGTAATCCCCCGGTGCGAAGACTGCTCCACCATTTCCCCTCTCTTGTGCACGACGATACGTAAATATTTACTGACTCTGGGTCATCTCCCCCCGACTACACCCTGTCTGTCTAGTAAACCCGACTCACTGATCAATACTAATTATACACAGCTTGCCTCAGGCCTTAAACATTAAAACAGGTAGGGGAACCTCCCGTACTTAGGCCTACTTTAACTCTGTAAGCGGTCTCAGGACCTTATCATCGTTTCCCCCTTATGATAAAAATGCACAACAATTAACTGCACATCAATGATTAAAATTCACCATTACATTTATATTACATCTCTATACACAGAAATATATCTATCTCTATAGACTATATTTCCTAGAACTCATTAAATTCCATAACACACAAATCAAATACTACTCTGCATAATATTTAATTACACAACCACTTAAGGCACCATAATTTTCCTTTCACCTCTACCCCACGTGGTTTCCCTGCAATTATATTTTAACTCCCCCGATAGAAAAATAGTTAATTATCTACTCTATCCATCCAGAATTCCTACTCGAATAAATCCCGATAAACCACGTGATTAAATTTTCCCGAAAAAAATCCGTTCCCGTATTTTATTAGGAGACTTATCAGAATTAATCTCTCAATGAAATAAAATACACGTGCTTCAGAATATTCTGTAAATTAATATAAATCTAGGATGCGTGTATTTCTACAGACTTTCTATTAAATCTACGGAGCACACCTACGTAATATCTCTTTATCACTCATAGACACTGTAGAAATAAATGATGGCGTTACAAGTTATAAAGTTAAAAAATAAATTAAATTAGAACGGACTAAGGCTCTATTAGAGAACTAGATTTAATTACCACGCTACTTTAAATTACTGACATACCAAATATTGCGTTCAGCGTTAGAAGCCGACAATATGCTTGGATACACGACCCGGGCTTTCTGCATACTAAGAGACCCTAAAATCTGAAAAAAAACGCGTTACTTTATTTTAGATTTTCCCACGCGGACCCCCGACCTACTTGAGGCAAGGCGTCTCACTACAACCAATAGAATTAAAGATACTCTAAAATTTTCCATGCGCTCATCTCTAAATTTAGAACCAGTGTATTCGTGCTTACTTTAAATGCGCGCGTATTTCCGGCTACGTAACGTTACCTAACGTCGTCCGCTAGCGTGAGCAGAAAGTTGGACGTTACCTGGGTAGGGGTCATCTCCCCTTCCCCACGAAAAATGACCGCGATAAATTTAACAACGCAAAAAATGGAATTTTCAAGATCGCGATAATTAGAAAAAGGCCGACTGGTGCCATTTCAGTACTAACTTACGTTAATCCCTATAGAAAAAAACCCGCAATGACTTTACCTACAGAACAAATCTAAACACCCCTATTATTCAGAGAGAAAAAGAGTACTTCCCAATCTTTAATAGAGGGAAGACAAAATAGTTACGAAGAGAAAACGAAATGGGGCCTATTGAAGACCTATGAAACAAAGATGGATCTCACTCTTATACTCAAGGGCCTTTTCACTCAGCTGTCTGAGTGTGAAGATTTGGTCTTGAGTACTTCGGTTTGCTCGGAATCCGCACTGGACCTCATCCAATTGTGGCTCAGCTAGGCGTCGGAGTCTCTGCTCTAGGATTCTAGAGTAGATTTTACCAGGGACACTGAGAAGGGATATGCCTCTATGGTTTCCACATTGTCGATTGTCACCCTTTTTGAAAATTGGTGTTATGATGGCAATCTCCCAATCCTTTGGTATGGTCTTGTTGCACCATGCTGCCTGTAGGACCTTTAAGAGTAATAGGTCGCCTGATGCTCCCATGTACTTAACCATTTCTGGTGTTATACCATCATGCCCTGCTGCTTTGCCCATCTTGATTTTCTCTAGTGCTGCCCTCAGTTCTTCCATCTTTATGTCATCTTCACCATCATTGGTTTTCTCTTCTGTGCTAGTGGTTATCATTTCTGATGCTTCACCATGCTCACCATCCAGGAGTTCTGAGAAATATTCTTTCCATCTTTCCATTACTTCCTTCGGGGCAGTAAGCAATTTGCCTTGCTTGTCCTTTATAAATTTGAGAGGGGCATTGTTTTTCTTTCCTCATGTTCTTTAGGGTCTTATAGAACAATTTCTGGTTTTCTTGTGCATCTTTTTCTAGCTTTTCTCCAAATTCTTCCCAGGACTTCTGTTTTGCTGCTAGCACTTTGTTCTTTGCTTCTGTTCTGAGTGTCACATATTCTCTATATTTTTCCATTTGTCCTGTTGTGTTTTTAGCTCCTAAGTATTGTTTCCATGCCATTTTCTTCTCTCTTATTTTCTCTTTGACTTCCTCTGTCCACCAAGGTGTCCTCTTTCTCTGGTTCCCAAGTCGGACTTCACCGCATGCTTCTGCAGCAGCTGTCTTTATGATATCCTTGAATTTATTCCAGAGGGTTTCCAAGTCATCAGGTCGTTCTTCTGTGTTGCTCACTGCTGTAGCAATAAGCCCCTGATATCTGGTCTTAATTTCTGGCTCTCTCAGCTTGTAGGTCCTAATGCTCATTTCTCCTGCTCGTTTACTTGGTTTCTTGCGTGATGTTGGGCAGTTCCTAGGCTGAGCAACTCTTTCAGTTGTTCGTTTGATTGTTAGCAGGTAGTGATCACTTCCAATCTCTGGCCCCCTCCAGACTCTTGCATCTCGGACATATCTGAATGAGCTTCTCCGAACAATGGCATAGTCGATCACTGACTTCTCATTCTTGGTTGGTTCACATCTAGTGTATGCATGTATGCGCTTATGGGGGGACTTTGTGTTTGTAATGATCAGATTCTGCTCACTGCAGAATCT